>CM045729.1:36203579-36263579 GCA_024760905.1 Plotosus lineatus | reverse complement strand
GATTAAGTGGTTTGGCAAATGATTGTATAATACCAGTGAGATGTATTAATGAGATATAATGGATCACGTACATGTGCAGTATTTGCCATAGCCTCAGTTAACCCAGAGACAAATTCTTAAGCTTTTAATCTACATTATTCTTTTGACAAAATACAACAACACCTCATAATAAACATGAAAGCAATTACACAGGCTGTGTGCAAATGATAGTGAAAGCAGCAGTCAGATTAAATGCAAATAATTCAATTTAATGAGGGATATAATTTAAAAAAGTTGCATTCAAAATGTAATCAGTGTTTATGTAGGACAGTTTTTTGCATTGTATTGTTTTATTGCAGCTTCCTTACTCAATTCAACCAGATCCAGGCTTGGTAATTACCCCTCATGTTGAATTTCATGAACTGGGAGCAAACTCAAACTCAACTTTGTCATTCATCCACATTCATCGCATGCAGTAGAATGATATGTTATTTCATGTGAGCTCCAGGGCCCATGGACAGTAACAGCAACAATAATGGTAACTGATAGTAGCGCCAAACATTGAACTACTAAATTAAAGAACATTTATAAAGCTAACAAAAAACTAGCGCAAGACCAGATCACGGATATGGGTTGGTAGATCAGCAGGGTAAAAACTATGGAGAAAAGGGCAATGAGGATCATTTCCCGAACCAGCAGAAAAAAAAAAGTGTGGTGGCGGTGGGTGGAGTAAGCAGCACCTTTCTTTCCTACACCTTCATGACTGAAGTGCTCTTGAGCAAGGCATCTAACCTCCACATGCTCTCCGGGTGCTGCAGTGTATGGCAGCTCACAGTGTATGTGCTTTAGGTGGGTTAAACGCAGAGGCAAAATTTCCATTGTGGGAGTTAAACAAGCACAAGTGTAAAATAGATTGAAATAAAAAATTATGATAATTATTATTTTATTTTAAATACGAGTAAAATATATTAATTATTATTTTTCTTTTATCTTGTATAGTTTGGATTTCATGAGTTGTATGTCCCAGAATTTGTTGCCTTTTTGAGGTAAAAAAAAAAAAAAAAAGTAAAAATCTGTGGTATCTTTAAGTGCACATTGCCTGTTACAGTATGTCCAAAGAAAAAGAAAAAAAACACCTCAGAAGAAATATAATATATAGAGCTAGGCACTGCCTAAAAGCATAGCTCCTCTCAGATATCTCTGTTGATAGGTGTTTGATTCAGGGTTTGGTTTTCAGCACCTTTCCTTTCACTCGCTGATTTCTGGGTTACCATATCTTGCCGTGCTAGTTTAAAAAGGTAAAGTCCATTGGGCTTTTAACACCCGAGCCTAGTGGCTCATCATCCCCAGTTTCCATAGCGTGAAGCGACTAGGAGTACAAGTCCTCCTGGATGGGACGCGAGTCCGTCGCAGGTTACCTTCCCAGTATATTTTTACTGGTACCCATTTATACTGTGAACAGGGGCACACTTGTGGTTAAGACCTTGCCCAGAGGTCTTAGCACAGTGGGGGTCCAACTGGGAGTTGAACACACAACCTCCCGATCATGAGCACAGCACCCTAACCACTGCGCCACCGGCAAGTTCATGTTATGTCAAGCTTCTGATTTCAGCATCTTCTATTCAAATTGTGTTTTTTATTCTGTTCAAGTCTGAGTGGTGATGTATGAGTAGTTTTGGGGGGTTTAGTTTCGAGAAATCTGTTTTTTTTATATTGCTGTCTGTAGTCATGCAAGTCGACTCAATACACAGCCAGTCAACTCAGTAAGGCAGAAGCCTAATTGGGTTCTATAGCGGGTGTGCATAGCCACTGGATGGACATGGGACAGCCATTCAAGCTATAGTCCATAAATATGATGCTTCGCTTGGGAGCTCTACAATAAATATCCACACAGCTACCCCACAACACAAAAAAAGACTATTCACACTAACATCCACACTCGGAGTTTGGAGCAGCCAGTTTGCCTTTTGTCCTTGGACTGTGGGAGGAAACCCACACATGAGCTGGAACAACATAGGACATGAGCCCAGGACGCCTTTACTGTCATGTGCACATGCTAAGCAGTATACCACCGTGCTGCACATGATAATAGCAAATAGATTTGATTGTTTTTTGAGAAACTTACTGGTGATAAGAAACTTGCATTTAATAAACCATACAGACTGCAGTTTTTTTGGAATGATATAGAAAAGTCTAGAATCTCCTGCCTGTCCTCACGTCTTACTGATCACTGCTTTTTTATAGTAATGCCCAACATGTTGATTCATGGAAAAATAAAAGCTATGTAACAAGTAGTACCAGACAGTACTGAATACTCATAGTATCGTAGAACTCAGAGGAATTTAGTACCGCAGCAGTTTTTCACCAATGGTATCTCGTGCCACTGTATTTATTCCCCAGCTGTTCAGTGAAAAGTTCAGTGAATGGAAAATCAGATTACGTCCAAAAACACAAGAGTGCTGCATACACGATATGGTGCAAATGGATTGATAAAGCGCAAGCAATGGTGAAACTTTAAATCTCTTCCCAATACTTTGTTTTATCATGCTTTAAAAAGCATGCTCAAAGAGTCAGTGTGATAATGATACACCCTGTGACATTTAGCTAAGTGTGTGTGTGTGTGTGTGTGTGTGTGTGTGTGTGTGTGTGTGTGTGTGTGTGTGTGTGTGTGTGTGTGCGCGCACACATGTGTGTGTGTGTGTGCATGTGGTCTACTTGTTCAGCATGTTGTGAGGACTGTGTAAACCTTTATTATATTTTATTACATAGATTTTATTATTTTGTTAAGTCTCATTACAGAGACATGTCTTCGCAGAGGGGACAAAACACAAGTCCCCATAAGGGTAGTGGTTAGGGTTAGGCAAGTCTCTCTCTCTCTCTCTCTCTCTCTCTCTCTCTCTCTCTCTCTCTCTCTGTATGTGTGCGTGTGTGTGTGTGTGTGTGTGTGTGTGTGTGTGTGTGTGTGTGTGTGTGTGTGTGTGTGTTTATGTCCCCTTAAGGACAAAATGTCTCCACAAGAATAGTAAATATTGACACATTGTAACTTGCGGGGACATTTGAATAGTTCAAGTTCAAATTTTTCTCTTTATATCTAAAATTAAGATTAAATTTGTGTGTGTGTGTGTGTGTGTGTGTGTGTGTGTGTGTGTGTGTGTGTGTGTGTGTGTGTGTGTGTGTGGGTGTGTGTGTGTGTGTGCGTTTAAGTGCTGGTACTTGAGTTCTATACAGATGCACTTTATCCCACCACAATTTTTTGTCAATACACACACACACACACACCCACACACACACACACACACACACACACACACACACACACACACTCCACCACAGCTATTAACTTGTCACAGTGCCTCACGGGTCTCTTAGAATGAAGCAAACATAACATTGCATAAAGGTTTTGCTCTCAAATCACCCTTACCAAGTTGCTGACCTTTTCTTCTGTCGTTCAGCCTGACTAGATAGGTCTCATCTATCACTACAGCAACGCACAGCACGTACAGACTATAAACACGCAAGAATAAAAATAACAAGCTGTAGCCATAGATGTAAACGCTTTGGAGATTAATTCTGTTATCAAAATCATGCACATGGTGTCCTCTAAGTGCGCTCCACTGGGAATGTCCACTGAAAGTTTAGGCATAGCAGTTTAGCTATTGGCACTACAGTGAGGGATCAGGTTTATGTTCCTCTTGTCTTTAACAGTAATCCAAAGACACAGCTAGCTTTATTAGTATTGGAATGTTTTAAGATCACATCTGGACTTATCAGAGGTCTCATTGTCAATATACAGCTACATTCTTTGTCCAAAATTAAGTGAAAAGACCAATAGGTGGTCATCCCATTCCAGATTTGGTCTTGCACTGCTGTAACAACTTATATATACACACATACAGGGATCCCTCACTTTCTGCGGTTAATGGGGACCGCCAAATTCCACGAAGACCTACCCTAACTGACATATACGTACATGTATATATGTATATAATATCAATAAATACATGTTCCACGCTATAAATTCTTATAATAACAATTAAACATTAAAAAATAATGACTAAGATGTAATATAATATAAATACACACATATATAGACGTGCGCACACTCAGATGTGCGTCTTACATAAAAATGTAAGTACTGTAGTTATATGAGTTGTTTTTTTGTTTTTGTTTGTTCGGGGTTTTCTGCATAATTTGTCTTGTTTTGCGGCATATTCTCTAACTTTTCCCCTATTTTTCCTTAATTGACTTATTTTTTTATTTTTCTATGAATATGAAAAACCCACGATGCACTGAAGCTGCAGAGACTGAAGCACGAAGTAGCGAGGGATCACTGTGTGTGTTTATATAATATAGTTATATATAATACAGCCGTGAGGGGGGCAACAAAGAAGTGCCCGCCCTCACGCCGGTATCAAAGCCCAGATAAATGCAGAGGGTTGCGAAAGGAAGGGCATCCGACGTAAACTTTTGCCAGAATACAAAATGAAAACCGTAAACATAAATTTCATACTGGATCGGTCGATGCCTGGGTTAACAACAACTGCCATCAGTGCTGTTAACCAACAGGCTGCTGGTGGACATTGGACTACTGCTGGCCGAAGAAGGAGAGGCGGGAGGCGTGTCCGTAGGCAGATAGAGAAGAGGACAGTCAGGAGTCTAGGACTGAAAGTAGAGACCTTGAATGTTGGAACTATGACAGGAAAAGGTAGAGAGCTGGCTGACATGATGCAGAGGAGGAAGGTGGACATACTGTGTGCTCAGAAGACCAGGTGGAAAGGTAGCAGGGCTAGAAGCTTAGGAGCAGGGTTTAAACTGTTCTATCATGGCGTGGATGGGAAAAGAAATGGAGTAGGAATCATCTTGAAGGAGGAGTTTGTCAGGAATGTTCTAGAAGTGAAGAGAGTGTCAGACAGAGTGATGAGTCTCAAGTTAGAAATTGAAGCTGTGATGTTCAATGTTGTTAGTGCTTATGCCACACAGGCAGGATGTGATCTAGAAGAGAAGGAGAGATTCTGGAGTGAGTTAGATGAAGTGATGCAGAGTACCCCCAGAGGTGAAAGAGTGGTCATTGGTGCAGACTTCAATGGACATGTTGGTGCAGGCACCAGAGGGGACGAGGAAGTGATGGGCAGGTTTGGTATCCAGGACAGGAACACAGAAGGACAGATGTTGGTAGATTTTGCAAAAAGGATGGCTTACAAATGGCTGTGGTGAAATACTTTCTTCCAGAAGAGACAGGAGCATAGGGTGACTTATAAAAGTGGTGATAGGAGCACACAGGTAGACTACATCTTGTGTGGGCGATGTAATTTGAAGGAAGTCAGTGACTGCAAAGTAGTAGTGGGTGAGAGTGTTGCCAAACAGCATAGGATGGTGGTGTGCAGGATGATGCTGATGGTAAGAAAGGTGAAGAAGGCAAAGGCAGAGCAGAAAACAAAGTGGTGGAAGCTGAAAAAGGAAGAGTGTCGGGTTGTCTTCAAGGAGGAGTTGAAACAGGTTTTGGGTGGTCAGGAAGTGCTTCCAGATCATAGGTTGGACAGTAAGGAAGGAGAAAATGATTTATACAGGTTGGCACAGCAGAGAAATAGAGATGGGAAGGACGTGCAGCAAGTTAGAGTGATTAAGGACAGAGTGGGAAACGTGTTGACTGATGACAGAAGTGTGCTGGGGAGATGGAAAGAGTACTTTGAAGAGCTGATGAATGAGGAAAATGAGAGAGAAAAGAGTAGAAGAGGTGACCATTGAGGACCAGGAAGTAGCAAAGATTAGTAAGGGTGAAGTGAGGAGGGCATTGAAGAGGATGAAGAATGGAAAGGCAGTTGGTCCTGATGACATACCGGTGGAGGTATGGAAGTGTCTAGGAGAGGGAGCAGTAGATTTTCTGACAATAACATTCAACAAGGTCTTAGAGAGTGAGAGGATGTCAGAGGAATGGAGGAGAAGTGTGCTTGTACCCATTTTTAAGAACAAGGGCGATGTGCAGAGTTGTGGCAACTACAGAGGGAAGAAGTTGATGAGCCATACAATGAAGTTATGGGAAAGAATAGTGGAAGCTAGACTAAGGGCAGAGGTCAGCATTTGTGAACAACAGTTTGGTTTCATGCCAAGAAAGAGTACCACAGATGCAGTGTTTGCTTTGAGGATGTTAATAGAGAAGTACAGAGAAGATCTGAAGGAACTGCATTGTGCCTTTGTGGATGTAGAGAAAGCATATGACAGGGTGCCGAGAGAGGAACTGTGGTATTGCATGAGGAAATCTGGAGTGACAGAGAAGTATGTTAGAGTGTTGCAGGATATGTATAAGAGATGTAAGACAGTGGAGAGGTGTGCTGTCAGTGTGACAGAAGAGTTCAAGCTGGAGGTGGGACTGCATCAAGGGTCAGCTCTGAGCCTCTTCTTATTTGCTATGTGATGGACAGGTTGACAGACAAGGTTAGACTATGATGCTTGCAGATGACATTGTGATCTGTAGTGATAGCAGAGAACAAGTGCAGGAAAATCTAGAGAGGTAGAGGTATCCCCTGGAAAGGAGAGGAATGAAGGTTCGCCGCAGTAAAACAGAATACATGTGTGTGAACGACAAGGACCCAAGAGGAACGGTGAGGTTACAGGGGGCAGAGATAAAGAAGGTGGAGGATTTTCAGTACTTAGGCTCAACAATCCAGAGCAATGGAAAAGTGTGGAAAAGAGATGAAGAAGCGTGTGCAGGCAGGTTGGAATGGTTGGAGAAAAGTGTCCGGTGTGATGTGTGATAGGAAGGTATCGGCAAGAATGAAATGAAAAGTGTATAACATGGTGATGAGGCCAGCGATGTTGTATGATTTAGAGACAGTGGCCCTGGGGAAAAGACAGGAGGCTGAGCTGGAGGAAGCAGAGATAAACATGTTGAGGTTCTCTTTGGGAGTAACGAGGATGGATAGAATCAGGAATGAGCACATCAGAGGGACAGCACATGTTATAAGTTTTGGACACAAAGTCAGAGAGGCTAGATTGAGATTGTTTGGACATGTACAGAGGAGGGATAGTGAATATATTGGTAGTAGGATGCTGAGGTTGGAACTACCAGGCAGAAGGCCTAGAGGAAGACCAAAGAGAAGATGTATGGATGTGGTGAAGGAGGACATGAAGGTAGTTGGAATAAGAGTAGAAGATACAGAGGATAGGGTGAGATGGAGGTGGATAGTTTGCCGTGGCGACCCCTGAAGGGAAAAGCCGAAAGGAAAAGAAGAAGAACCTATCAAAGGATAAAGGAAAAGAGTATCAAGTACTTTTCTTCAGCCGAAAGATTTTATGTATATATATATATATATATATATATATATATATATATATATATATATATATATATATATAGATATAGATATAGATATAGATAGATAGATAGATAAGATAGATAGATTCATCGATAGATAGATAGATGGATAAATAGATAGATAGATAGATAGATAGATAGATAGATAGATAGATAGATAGATAGATTTATACATACACGTGTGTGTGTGTGTGTGTGTGTGTGTGTGTGTGTGTGTGTGTGTGTGTGTGTGTGTGTGTGTGTGTGTGTGTGTGTGTGTGTATAAATTTCTGATTTACACCGAGCATGCGAAGTATCAGAATATTGGTGTAAAACAGAGCTGTCCTTAGAAGGTCAAAGGTCAAGGTCAGTAATGTTGATTTTGTTGATTTCTATTTCAAGATTTTGCACACAGAATTAGTTCTAATGTTAAAATAGGAAGGCTTTATGTAAAATTCTGAAATCAATAGTATGAACAGCTTAACATTGGTTTTGTGCTCTCTTAATGCTTGTAGCTTCTTTTGATTTTGCATCAGAAGAAGCACATAACAACTGAAGGAATATAAGCAGCATTGTACTTTTCCATGTTTCATCAATTATTTGCTTAACTGCTTTAGTGAGCTGTGTTTATATAGCAAAACTGCTGAGGAGTGTTTCGCCTCACAAGATCCATACTGCAGTCTTACATGTCTTGTCATTTCTCTGCAGTCTGTATGCTTCTTACTACCAGATTACAATGAAACTAATCTTTTTCTTGCAAAAGGAAGGGATTTGACAAAAGCATAACACCCATTGATCCTTATTTGAGGGTCTTACAAAGGAATATATAAAATATAATTGGGAGTCAAGCTAAATAATTTGACTTCATCCTAAACCTCACTACTGCACTACACTGTTTGCTAAAATACACTTATACAGTACTGTACAATTTATTGATTTAACCTTTATTTAACCAGGTTAATTGATCGGGAACCAATATATATACAGGAATCCCTCGCTACTTCGCGCTTCAATTCATGCGGCTTCAGTGCATCGCAGTTTATATAAATGACAATTATGCAAAAAACCCTAAACAAACAAACACAAAACAAAAAACAACCCAAAATATCCCATCAGAACTACTTACATTGTTGCATCTGTGTGTGCACGGACATATGCACGCGTGTGTGCACGCTCGCGTATGTATGTGTGTCGTCTTCTTCTCATGCAATACCATCTGTATGTGTGTATTTATATTTTATTTACATCTTATGTTAGTTTTTTTAATGTGTGTTATTTTCAGCATTTATAGCATTGAATAGGTATTTATTGAGATTATATACATGTATGTATACGTCAGTCGGGGGGGGGGGTGTTAGGGGTGATCCTACTTCGCAGATTTCAATGGTTGCTTGGGGATCTCGGTCCCAATTAACTGCGGAAAGTAAGGGAACCCTGTATACTGTATACAAAACTTTAAGCGCATTCTCATCTGTTGTTTTGTTCTACATTGTAGGATTTGGATGAAATGTTTATTCTTTTTTTTTTAATTAGCTTGTTTTTTGTCCCCCTACATAGCAGCCCATAAAATTTGGTTTTCACGTCTAAGGCGTCATATAAAAACCTGTTTAGAAGGGTGAAAACCTTATCCTTTCAAAGCAACCTTTTAAATATCATGTTGTTACTCTTATGTAAGCTCCGTTATTGAATTTCCCAACTAAAACATTCTTTGCATTTTCTGACACAGTAAGGTCACTTTTAGTTTTACTGGGCTTTATCACTTATCATATTATACGGCTGATTCTCACATCCACATTTCTCTCTTGGTAGCTTATATAATTGCATATTCAGTTCTGAACAACATGTTTTTTTGTTTTTGTTTTTTACCAACAGCTGATCTCAATTCCATTAGTTATGACAGTAGTTCCGGATGAAGTTTACATTCATGTGTTTGTTTATATTAATGTGCTTATCTAATTTTTTATTTAATTTTTAAGTCTCTTTGTATCTATAGACACAGCTTTCAAAGAAATTGTATATAGGACTAACTGACCATTTAAAAATGGAAGAAGTGATCAATGTTAGCATAAGTTGGAAAACTAAAACTTTTCTTAAATGGAAAAAAAAAAGATGTTGCACTTTGCAGATTTTTGAGGAGGGTGGAGTGTGTTCTGTCTATCTGAATTAACAAAATTGAAGGTTGCTGAGGAGCATTGGTGATCAGGTGCAGGATTACTGATCCCAAGGTCAGGAGTTGAACTCCTAGTTGCATTATGCTACAGATACAGATAAACTCTTGACTACAGATAAGCTCCTGCCCTGATAAGCCAATAGGCTTGGGTGTAATAAGCCCAACAGAATGACCTATCAGTTTGCTTTGGCTGAATACAAAGGCTTCATGGCAAGACCACCCAGGTCATTGGTTTTACTCACTCACTCAGTCGTTTGTCGAACTGCTTCATTCTATTAGGATGGAGGGAACCTGAAGCCTATGACAGCCAACACTGGGTGAAGGGTTGGTACACACAGAATAGCTTGCCAGACAATTGCAGGGCAAAAACACAAAACCATTCACACTCACGCCTACAGGCAATTTGGAAAATTTAATTAGCATGATGGGAATGTCTACGGACCATTGGAGGAAAAATGGAATACCTACCCGGAGAACACCCATAAAAGCATGAAGAGAACATGCAAACTCCACACAGAAACGCCTGAGGCCAGGACTCAAACCCAGATCCTTCTTGCTGTGAGGAGGACGTGTAAACCACAATGCCATTGTGTTGCCTGCTGACAGATGTATATGCCATATTTGCTTGTTTTACATCTTGATTTGGTTCTGTGTTCTGTTCGCACTAGCAATAGCAAGACTGTATGACCAACAATCTGTTGCACATATGTTAAATTGGCTTTGTAACACTGATTGATAGAAAGTGGAAATGTCTGAGATCAAGTGTTCTGTGCTCTTGCTTGACTCAACATGGTGTTTGAGCTTTCTGAGGAAATACTTCTTTTGTTGTGCTTTCACCACCTGCTGGGAGATTTGAGGTTCAGGTAAAGTCAGCACAGATGTGGACTACAGGATATTTGAAGCACTACACCCTCTCTACCTCCTGTCCATCAATTTAGAGAGCAGAGTGCTCAGCTTGTTTCGCTCTTCTAAAGTTCATTATCATCTCCTTGGTTTTGGATAGGTTTAGTTCCAGATTGCTGATGCAGGACCTGCTTTCTGTAGGCCAACGCGTTGCTATATGTGATCAAACCTATGACGGTGGTGTCGTTAGCGAATTTGACTATGCTGTTGCTGGTGTGAGTGGGACCTAGTCGTGTGTGAAGAAGGAGAAAAAGAGGGGCCTAAGAATACACCCTGGTGGTGTTCTGGTGTTCAGGATGAGAGTGGAGGAAATGTGTTCTCCTATCCTGATGTTCTGAGGTCTGTTGCTGAGAAAGTCCAGCATCCAGGTGCACAGTGAGCTCTTCAGGCCCAGATTGCCCAACCTCTGAACTGGTTTATGTGGTTGTACTGTGTTAAAAGCAGTGCTGAAGTCTACGAAGAGCATCCTCACATAGGAGTTGCTGCTGTCCAGGTTTGTGAGGGCTGTGTGGAGGGCTGTATTGCTGACATCCTCTGTTGACCTGTTTGTTCTGTATGCAAACAGATGTGGATTGATCAGCAAGGATGGCAGCCTTAATGTGAGACAAGACAAATCACACGAAGCATTTAGTGATGATGGCGGTTTGGGGAAATGGGCAGTAATCATTTAGGCATCTTGTTCTGCTCTTTTTATGCACTGGAATAATGGTGATTGTTATGAAGCAGGTGGGAACCATACATTGGAGAAATGGTACCCTTCCTGTTACTTAGTCTGGACCAGTAGCCTTCCTCACATTGACTCTCAGGTTGCTCTGATCTGGTACTGCTGCAGCTGGATGGGGTCATCGTCTTTCTCTCGAAGAGCACAGCAAGTGCACGCCTCTTTGTAGTGTTGATCGAAGTGAGCAAAGAACTGGGTCAGGGTGTCTGGTGAGGTGCTGTCTGCAGAGTCTGCTGACGTCTGCATGTCCAGTGAGTCTCTTGACCCCTTTCCACATACAGTATTCCTGGTGTTGTTTTAATCAAAGTGCTCCTCGATGAGTTGTTTATACTTGCCTTTATATCTGCCTGTTGTATATACAGTAACCTTTTTTCAAGCTTGTGAAGACAGGAGGCAGAGCTGGAGGTATCAGAGATTAAAATGTTGAGGTTCTCTTTGGGAGTAACGAGGATGGATAGGATCAGGAATGAGCACATCAGAGGAACAGCCCATGTAAGACGTTTTGAAGACAAAGCCAGAGAGGCTAGATTGAGATGGTTTGGACATGTACAGAGGAGGGATAGTGAGTATATTGGTAGTAGGATGCTGAGGTTGGAACTACCAGGCAGAAGGCCCAGAGGAAGACCGAAGAGACGATTCATGGATGTGGTGAAGGAGGACATGAAGGCAGTTGGTGTAAAAGAAGAAGATGCAGAGGACAGGGTGAGATGGAGGCAGATGATTCGCTGTGGCGACCCCTGAAGGGAACAGCCGAAAGGAAAAGAAGAAGAAGACAAGTTAAATCTATTTCACCCTCCCTTGTTGTTCTTAACTTATACTTGAATCAGTTTATTATTTTGATTTTAAAAAATGCATATGTGTCGAACACAGTGTACAGATTTGCACAAAGAATCCACATCAAACTTGGTCATAAAAGTCCATTTCCAATCCTTGCTTTTGTCTACTCGCCAATTACATGACATTATCATAATGGTAGGGCCTTGATTCGGTATGTTGAGCTATAATTTGACAAAATTGCCACACTTGACTTTGAAGAGCCATATTCAGTCACCTCTGTCTGTCTTCTGGGAGATGGTGTTTGGAAATATATGTGGCGCTGCATGGGAAAATCATGGATAAGGGTCAAAAATAAAAAATGAGATTAATATTGTATTTGAAAGAACATCTCCTTCTGAATAGATTAAAAAAATCAGATTTTATTTACCTTTATTAGTTTTTGAGATGCATGTGTTTGACTCTACATGTGCAGTGACCCAGTTTTGAAAAAAGAAGTCAAAGTTTTGTAAAAATTGTAACAGATCAATTTTTTGTTGGATTGTTTTCAAGTACAAATCTTGCACTGTAATGGCAAAAAAAAAAAAAGACTCTGAAAACATTGAGAAGTCACTCAGTTACTTATTACACTCAGCTACTTCTTAGGAATCCATTCAGTTTCCAAGTACATGAAAAGGGAAGAGACAACTTTTGTATCTCGTTTTCCTGCGTTTGCGCTGAAGCAGGCTGACTCCTCCTCAGCTCCACAGAGATCTGCTATAAAAATGACTGGAGTACGTGTCACAACCAATAGCCTCGTCAGCTGAAAACACACAGAACAGATATTATGATTATTCGTTCATTCATTTTCTGAACTGTTTAATAATAATCAGGGTTGCGGGGAGGCTGGTGCCCATCTCAGTGGACTCTGGGGAGGGCAGAGTACACCATGGACAGCTTGCCAGGCATGGTGTTGTATAGCTGATGTATGCAGCTATGGAAAGCCAGCAATGGTTCTTTTACATGAACCTCACACCATCGACAGTGAGAGACATGGCCAGCTTTTGATAACCCAGTTAGCTGCACTGGGGTGTGTGTGTGTGTGTGTGTGTGTGTGTGTGTGTGTGTGACAACCTGTTGAGAGTGACGCTTGAACCCTCAACCTTGGGATCTGTGATCCAGCGCCTTACCACCAGGCCACCACTGTCTGGTGTACGATGATGATTATGACGAAGAAAATATAAAGGTGTATTTTCACACATGAAAGCAAGCACACAGACAATGATTTTTATGTGTAGCTGCGATCACTCACCAGGTTTCATGTGTTTGTCATCAGCAACATGTTTCACTGGTAAGGGTTGATTCTCTTCATCATCAGTGATAAAATCTTCAATTTGTGATTTTCTTCTCTAAAATAGTCTTTCACGGCCTCAATGAGTTTTCATAGAAATCCTCGTTCCTGCTTCCATAGAAATCCCCGTTTCCGTCTGAAACTTTCGAACTCTGCGCACTGAGTGACCCTGTGTGCCCTGATGCAGCCTCTATTTTTTTACTGCACAAGTAGTGCAGTAATGTGCAAAAGTAGGGCTCAGAGTCTGTTTACAACCCAAATGTCGTGTTCTTCCACCTTTGACGACTCTGTTGGGAATGAAATGCTCTGAAATGGAGAAAGTGAGTCTGTTCGTTTCTTACAGTTTCCCACAAAATCCCAATGGAAAAATATTTCAATCAAATCTTATACTTTATACTTTGAATTTATTAATAATACATGATAATTTAGCAGAAAAAAAGAGTTGTACAATACAAATATGGAACAAATTGAAAATCGATACTTTAGTCTCCATCAATTTACGAGCCTGCAGCACAAAACTACAGCTGGCGACTTACCCATGATTTTCCCATGCAGCGTCACATATATTGACAAAAACATACTACTTCAAAATGCACAGAAAAGAACCATCCTCAAAGATACCATCAAAATAATACTGTCCTTTTACTCTTTTTAATCCTGCTGTTTGCATGGCCTACAGGCCTCATCAGAATTTATCAAGACAGTGCTGTGCTCCTGGTTTTCATTTTTTTCATTTTTATATTTATTTATTTATTTTTAAATAATTCTTCATTCACTTTAGTCCGTTTTTGTGTTGTTAGACTGAGGAGTAGAGCTTACATCTTTCTCTTTTCACAAACCTCTCAAGGCTACCGATGTCTGTCTGCGCTGATGTGTTCCAACAAATGCGAGAATCAAAGTTTGGAAATGGGACAAAATTCAAAAGATTTGCGAATCCTTCCACAGTTTTATTGTCATTTAATTTTACAGATGGTTTTATCCTTTATACAGGTTTTGGGCAGACTGTACTCCATCTTAGCTGACTATGGGCGAAGACAGGATACACCAGGCCAGACCATCGCAAAGCCAACACATACAACCATTCATAATCACATTCACACTCAGGGCAATATGGAATATAATCAAAGTAAGCTTAATGTGCATGTCTTTGGACTGTAGGAGGAAACCAGAGTCTTCTTATCCTTTCGGCTTTTTCCCTTTTTCAGGGGTCGCCACAGCCAATCATAGCATGTTTGATTTGGTATAGGTTTTTACGTCGGATGCTCTTCCTGACACGGCCCTTTAGCAAGGAACAGAAACACACAGACGGCTTTGCAGTGACTCTTCATGAAAGTCAGCAATGGTTCTTTTACATGAACCTCTCACCATAGACAGTGAGAGACATGACCCGCCTTTGATAACCCAGTTAGCTGCACTGGGGTGACAGTGACAACGTTGTGGAGAGTGGGACTCAAACCCCCAACCTTAGAATCAGCAATCCCATGCCCTTTACCTCCAGTACACCATTGGACTTTTTTTGTTGCTTTATCTGATTGCTTATAGTTTGCAGTTTATACTTTGTTTGTATAAAAATACTGCCTAGTTAAAGTTTTTCACTCATCACCCCTCCATGTATCTACCAAAAGCAAAAGATGTATCACTTGTCCCATTAAATTGTCCAATTAAAAAAAGGAAGCTTTCATTAGTTTTATTGTAGGACAATGTATTTTTTCTTATTATTGTTCAGAGTTTTTTGCTGTTTGTTTTTATTTTTTTCAGATTATTAACTAAAATGGTTACTGATAAAAATATACATAACTGAGGTTCTATGCAACATGCTTGTCTCATTCATTCATTTTCTGAACCATTTAATCCTAAGTATGATCGTAAGGAGGCTGGTGCTCATCTCAGCCGCCTATGAGTGAGGGCAACGTACACCCTGGACATCTCTACATGACTGTATGATTGCAAAATTTTATTTCACGGTCATGATCTCAGAATCCGCGCTATTTACTTTGGCAGGAGATGAAATTGTTTTTTTTTTGGTTTTTTTGGTTTGTTTGTTTTTTTTTTTAGATTTTTATGGATTTATTACCATATTTTTAGATAAACCTATTAATGTACTACATCAAAATGCATAAATCTTGGCATGACATTTTTTATTACTGCTTACTGTATAATGTACGGTACTTAGAAATGAGTGCTAAAGACAAGGGTAGGATATGAGGCAGCACGGTGAAGTGAATGGCATTTCCGTATCACAGCAAGAAGGACCTGGATTCTGACCTTGTGCCCGGGGACAGGCAGTTTTGTGTGGAGTTTTCATGTACTCTCCATACTCGCATGGATTTCTTCAGGGTGCTCTGGTTTCCTTTCACAGCCCAAAGACATGCACCTTAGGCTAATTTCGTGGCCTGGTGGTAAAAGTTGCTGGATCACTAATCCTAAGGTTGGCGGTTCAAGTCCCACTCTCAGCAGTTGTCACTGCCACACCCTCAGTGCATCTAACTGGGTTATCAAAGGCCAGCCATGTCTCTCACTGTCTATGGTGTGAGACATGTAAAAGAACCATTGTTGACTTTCAACCAAGTGTAGGCTGCAAAGCCATCAGCGTGTTTCTGCCCTGTGATGGCCTGGCGAACTGTCTAGGGTGTACTCTGCCCTTTCCCGGAGTTGGCTGGGATTGGTGCCAGCCCCCCCAAACACACACACACACACACACACACACGTGACCCTCATTAGGACTAAATGGTACAGAAAATGAATGAATGAATGTTATTCTTGTTTGATCATAAGTGTGAATGGTTGTGTGTTGGTGTTGGACCTGCAATGGCCTGGTGAACTGCTATTGGTGTATCTTGTTTTTGCCTGGAGTGGGCTGGGATTGGTTTTGGCCTCACTGAGCCACTAATAAACAATAATGCTGTTTAAAAAATTGTTAAAATAAACTTAATTTTATGATTAAGGTTTTTTTTTTTTGCTTGTTTGTTCAGCTGTTTGCATGCTGTGTTAATTGCCCTTCGGTTGTTTACCAGTGTCACTTCCTGACCCAAGGTTTTCTCTTGGCAGGAGATTTTTGATAGTCGCACAGTTAATGACCAGCGATGACAATAACATGTTGTTTATATTAAAGCTCCAGTAACAGTAACAGCTCCAGCTGCAAATGAACCTCTCCTAGCAGCACATTATCTGCCTACACTGATAATGACCCAGCAGTAAAATAATATCTGTGGTCCCTTGTTGGTCCCTTTCCATTGATGGATGAAGTGCAGGAGGGCTGATGCAATGTATTTGGCAGTAGATGGACTACAGTCATTTAAACTGCACCTAATATGTCTAATTGCACCTCAGTGTATAACACCAGTGTTGTTTTTGATAGAAATCACACGTACAAAAATCCTCTGAGCTTTAGGGCTGGACGAGTGCATAAAGATACACTGCACTCACAATCCCATTCTCAGGAGCTTCAGAATCCTGTGGAAATCTTTTGGAAATCTTTTCCTTTTCAAAATTAGAAAATCTATCTTGCTGCATTCTCTCTCTCTCTCTCTCTCTCTCTCTCTCTCTCTCTCTCTCGCTCTCTCTTTAAGATATGCTCTTTCAAATCTGCTCCTGGGACAGATTCTGACAGTGGGCGTTAAGTGGTATCTGTAAGCCAGGTGTCAAGATGTCTCACTGTTTCTGTTGCTGCTAACTTCCATGAGGACTCACAGTGTTGCGTGAAGGACTGCTGGGTTTAACGCGAGCAAATGCTAATCAAACACCCACCCACACACACACACACACACACACACACACACACACACACACACACACACACACACACATGTGCATGGACAGAATGGTGTGTTTGATTAATGAGTAAAGGCAGATTAAAAGCAAAAACATTTCGTGAATCCAAACCAGATGTGAGCAGACACATGGAGCTCTGATCACAACGGCAACATATTCCTGTTGTTGTTGGGTTTTTTTTTTTTTTTTTTTATGATGACAGGTAACACTGAGAAGTGCTCAAGCACATGTACAAATCCATTTCGGTTGGATTGATGAGTTTGATGATGCTACTCTCTGTTAAACTAGCAGCAAACACATAGTGGGCCAAAGCATTTATACATTTGTTAGATTGAGGTTTTGTGAGAGACTGTCTCGGAATCCCACCAGCTCATGAACAATACGCTGAGCCTGACCTCTGAAGCGTGGGATTGATTGATTGAAACATTCACTTTCTGCAGATTTGCACTACAATAATGGATTGGTGTGGACTGTTATTGGCCTTCTCTGTCTTTTGTGTAGGCTTTGCTGTGTTTCACTGGTGCCTAAAAGTTTGTGCACTAGTTAGCATCCTTTATATTTCTGCTGTTTTGAATTATGAATGATGTAAAATTTGCGTAATAATGTCTCCAGTTAGCATAGATTTTTAGTTATAGATATTACTGCCCAAGCTGTTTGGAAATCAAAGGTTCACATACATTTGCCACCCGGAAATATGTAATATTGGATGATCTTCCCTAATAAATAATCAAGTACAATATTGTTTATTTGTTTATTTGAGTTGTTTTTATTTGCTAACAGGACTTGTATAAAAATCTGTTTTCATTCAAATGTATATAGAAATCTGAATATACAGTATAATTGTTCTGTTCTCATTATTAAGATTTTGATGTATGAGTCTAATCTGAATATTTGTTCCATTTATATATTTAAGTTTGATCTGGATCTGATCTCTGTTTCCTGCAGGTTGAGATGTTTAGTGAAGCAGCTGGATAAAGGTGAGGTGAATGTTGTGGATCTCAGGAAGAACATTGAATATGCTGCCTCAGTGCTGGAAGCTGTCTACATCGATGAAACAAGGTGACTGATAGATCTCTTCTTCTCTTCCTACTGGTTAATAGAATAACAGTACAATACTCAGTATTGGCATGCACACTCGAACGCTGACTGCTGTTCCTCTATCTGGAGGTGGACCTTTTTCATGGCTTGATTGAAGCCTGAAATAATACAGTCTGACCTATAATATAGTTTCTAGACTAATTAATACATCATATTTTTGTTCTGACAGAGTTTGGGTTCTAAACTATATTCATCTGATAAAGATCCAGTTTTTCATCTCCATATTAAATAGCGTGGCTACTATAATGAGACCATAACAGTCCGTGACTTTGGATTTCGGTCATGGCTGAGAAATAGCTATTATAGTTATTATTTGTCTTTCTTTGGATTTTCCCCTATTTTCTCCCTAATTTAGTCATGTCCAATTCTTACCCTTCAAGTACGTATTGCCT
The DNA here is from genome assembly GCA_024760905.1 of Plotosus lineatus. Lineage (NCBI taxonomy): Eukaryota > Metazoa > Chordata > Actinopteri > Siluriformes > Plotosidae > Plotosus > Plotosus lineatus. The sequence goes on along the minus strand of CM045729.1, from coordinate 36,245,150 downwards.
TCCCTGTCGCACAACCAACACTGACCAGATAGGGGCATGCACACACACCCTCCGTGACATGCAATGCTAGCCACCAGCCTCTTTTAAAACTGCGGCACATGCGTATTAGAGGACAGTCTAACACACTCGGAGGGAAAGCGTTATTCGCCCCCTTATATGAATGAGCTCATAGGCGCACACAATTGGCTGGCAAACACTGTGAATTACAGGGAAGTAAGGGTATGTCATCCCTCCCTCCATATTCTGAGAGCTCAGCCAATTAGCTACCATGGACTTCTAGCCATGAATAGCTGTGGCATTAAACCGAATTTGAACTTGCAATCTCCGGGTTAATAGTCATCATTATTGTTATTATTATTATTATTATTATTATTATTATTATTATTATTATTATTATTATATTTTTTAATTATATTAGTACATAGCTCAATTAAGTCATATGCACCTATACTTAGCTAGTTATACTTATCTCAATTTTTAAACGTATAAACATTAAAAAAAAAACAATTTCAGTGACACGAACAAAACAATAATTTTGTTTTTCAGTGAAGCAGCAAGCAATATTTGAACTGAGGTGTTAATTACCAAATGAAATTAAAGTGCCCCTCCTAGAACCGCCACCTTATCGTGGTGGAGAGGTTTGCGTGTCCGAATGATCATAGGAGCTATGTTGTAGGAAGCATTATGCCCCTGGTAGGGTCATTCAAGGCAAACAGGTCCTAGGTGAAGGTCCAGACATTTCAAAAATTTGGGGAACCAGTTTTTAGTTTATTGGTAAATGATTCTGGTAACCCAAAGTCCGTTCAGCTGAAAATGAGCTGTGTAACCCACGGCTTGCGCAAAATCCCTGAAGTAAAAGTAAATTATTAAACAAACTTGTTATTGAATCAATTTGTTTTGTGCTTTTAAGTTCAGAAGATGTTTCTATAATATCGTATGTATTGTTGAATTTTCTTAAATTAAATAATATTAAAGGATTAAATTATTGACCACACAATTCTTGTAGCAAATCTTGCATCTTATTTCGGGAACATAGCCATTATCGTTGATGTTTAGTATTACGAAGTTGTCTTCAAACGAATATTTTCTGAACATTTTGGCGCGTACCCAGGCCATGTCGGCCATTTTTGTTTTTGTTTACCACATACAAACCCGTATTTTCGGTAGTGCGCTGCATCACACACTGCATTGCAGAAGTGAAATATGAACGCAACTGTTTCGTCATTTGTGGGTTTCGAAAGAGTGCCGATCAGTCACAAGACCGACCATTGGGTCACGAGGTTTGTCTAAGGACTGTCTTCTTCTTCTTTTCCTTTCGGCTTTTCCCTTCAGGGGTCGCCACAGCGAATCATCTGCCTCCATCTCACCCTATGCTTTGCATCTTCTTCTCTTACACCAACAACCTTCATGTCCTCCTTTACCACATCCACTGTCATATGTCAAATCTCGTTCTCTCTCTCTCTCTCTCTCTCTCTCTCTCTCTCTCTCTCTCTCTCTCTCCTTGTGTCTGTCTGTCTCTCATTCGTATTTTCCCCCCTCTTCATTCTCTTCCTCTCTTTGTCTATCTTTCATTCTTGTTTTATTTCTGTCTTTCTGTCTCTCTTTCTCTCTCTCTCTCTCTCTCTCTCTCTCTCTCTGTATATATATATATATATATATATATATATATATATATATATATATATATATATATATATATATATATGTCTCTATCCCTTTCTCTAATTCCTTCTCTCTGTCTGTCATTCTTTCTCTCTCTTTATCTAGCTCTCTCTCTGTCTCTGTCTGTTTGTCTTGGTCACCTCCCTCTGTCCCTCTATTTTGTTTTGAAATAGTTCTCAATATTTCTCCATCCATCTTTTTTTTCATGGCATTAAGACACTGTTCTCTTTTATTCTCTTATAGATTTCACCCATTCTCTACTTTTGTTCTATTACTTCCATAAATTTCTGTATTCCTTACATCTATTTTCCTCATTCTCCTCAACAATTTCTTCCTCTTTTTCTGTCCAGCTTTTCTTTAGGTGTCAAAATGTTAACCTTTTCTCTATCCCTCTTTCTTCTTCTTTCTATGTTCATACCACTTTTCTCATCGGTTCATTTCTCCTCACTGTCTCTTTTCTTGTTCTGTCCATATCTGTCCCTCTATTATTTTCTCTCTAAAATTTTTAATTCTTCTCTTACCTTCTCTCCTAGTTCTGTAATCTATCATTCACATATTTACTCTTTTACTCTGTTCTGTGTATCTATCTATTCTAACATTATGTGTACTCTAGAAAGACCTACTTTTTTATCATCATCATCATCATCATCATCATCATCATCATCATCTTCCGCTTCTTCCGGGGTCGAATCGCGGGGGCAGCAATCTAAGAAAAGAGGTCCAGACATCCCTCTCCCCAGCAACTTCCTCCAGCTCTTCCGAGGGCACACCGAGGCGTTCCCTGACAAGCCAAGAGACATATTCCCTCCAGCGTGTTCTAGGTCAACCCCGGGGTCTCTTTTCGGTTGAACCTGCCTGAAACTCCACACCAGGGAGGCGTTCAGGAGGCATTCTAACCAGACGTCCGGGCCACCTTAACTGGCCCCTCTCAATGCGGAGGAGCAGTGGATCTACTCTGAGCTCTCCTCGGATGGTAGAGCTTCTCACCTTATCTGTAAGGAAGAGTCCCACCACCCGGATAAGGAAGCTCATTTCAGCAACTTGTATGCACGATCTTGTTGTTTCGGTCACTACCCAAAGCTCGTGACCATAGGTGAGGGTTGGAACGTCGATCGACTGGTAAATTGAGAGCTTTGCCTTGCGTCTCAGCTCCTTCTTCACCACGATGGACCAGTACAGGCTCCGTTTAACAGCAGAGGCTAAAGCGATCCATCTCTCGATCTCCACTCCATCCTTCCCTCAATTGTGAACAAGACCCCAAGATACTTAACTTCCTCCACTTGGGGCAGGACCTCATTCCCAACCCGGAGGGTACATTCCATCCTTGTCCGACTGAGAACCATGGCCTTGGACTTGGAGGTACTGATCTTCATCCCAGCTGCTTCACACTCGGTTATGGATCGCTCCATCGAGAGCTGGAGGTCGAGGCTTGATGAAGCCAATAGGACAACATCATCCGCAAAAAGCAGAGACGAGATCTGATGGCCACCAAACCGGAACCCCTCAACGCCTTGGCTGCACCTAGAAATTCTGTCCATAAAAGTTATGAACCGAATCGGTGACAAAGGACAGCCTTGGTGGACTCCAACCCTCACCGGAAACAAATTCGACCTGTTGTTACCAATACAGATCAAACTCTGGCTCCAGTGATTCAGCGATCAAATGGCCCGTAGGTACGGGTTCGGAACGCCGTACTCCCAGAGCATGCCCCACAAAATAGCCTGAGGGACACGGTCGAAAGCCTTCTCCAAATCTACAAAACACATGTGGACTGATTGGGCAAACTCCCATGTCCCTCCAAGATTCTGAGGAGCGTATAGAGTTGTTTGTGCCACAGTGCCACAGCGCCACAGCCAGGACGAAAACCACATTGCTCCTCCTGAATCCGAGGTTCGACTATCAGTTGGATTCTCCTCTCCAGTACCCCTGCATTGATTTTCCCGGGTAGGCTGAGGAGTGCGATTCCTCGATAATTGGAACACACTCCCCCACCCCAGTTTGCGGATGCAGAGAGAAAGCCCTCTATGACCACGCGATGTTGTAAAGATGTGTCAACCAAGACAGTCCTCCAGCATCCAGAGCCCTGAGATACTTTTTTAAATATTCTTAATTCTTCCAGCTGCCTTTCCTATTCTTCTTCTTCTTTTCCTTTTGGCTGTTCCCTTTTATTTCAGGGGTCGCCACAGCGAATCATCGCATATTTGACATGGCATAGGTTTTTATGCTGGATGCCCTTCCCGACACAACCCTTAGCAAGGGGCAGAAACACACAGATGGCTAGACAGCCTACTCTTTATGAAAGTCAGCAATAATTCTTTTACATGCTTCTCACCATAGACAATGAGAGACATGGCTGGCCTTTGTTAACCCAGTTAGTTGCACTGGGGAGACGGTGATAACCTTGTGGAGAGTGGAACTCGAACCCCTAACCTTAGAATCAGTGATCCAGTGCCCTTTATCACCAGGCCACAGCTGTCCATAGCTGCCTTTCTATCCATCACTACATATTATACATACATGTATATCTACTACCCTTCACTTTTCTTTACCTTCATTTTTCCTAGATATTTCATTTTCCTTTGCTTTTCTTTCTCTGAATAACTCACCTGTAGTGGTGTTTATGTCCTTCATACACAATATTCATTTAATCTCTCTCCCTCTCTCTCTCGCTCTCTCTCTCTCTCTCTCTCTCTCTCTCTCTCTTCTTCTTCTTCTTTTCCTTTCGGCTTTTCCCTTCAGGGGTCGCCACAGCGAATCATCTGCCTCCATCTCACCCTATCCTTTGCATTTTCTTCTCTTACACCAACGACCTTCATGTCCTCCTTCACTACATCCATGAATCATCTCTTTGGTCTTCCTCTAGGCCTTCTGCCTGGTAGTTCCAGCCTCAGCATCCTACTACCAATATACTCACTATCCCTCCTCTGTACATGTCCAAACCATCTCAATCTAGCCTCTCTGACTTTCTCTCCAAAACCTCTTACATGTGCTGTCTCTCTGATGTGCTCATTCCTAATCCTATCCATCCTCTTTACTCCCAAAGAGAACCTCAACATTTTCATCTCTGCTACCTCCAGCTCTGCCTCCTGTCTTTTCCCCAGGGCCACTGTTTCTAACCCATACAACATCGCTGGCCTCAACACCGTCTTGTACACTTTTCCTTTCATTTTTGCCGATACCCTCCTATCACACATCACACCGGACACTTTTCTCCAACCATTCTAACCTGCTTGCACACGCTTCTTCACCTCTTTTCCACACTCTCCATTGCTCTGGATTGTTGAGCCTAAGTACTTAAAATCCTCCACCTTTCTTATCTCTGCTCCCTGTAATCTCACTGTTCCTCTTGGGTCCTTGTCATTCATGCACATGTATTCTGTCTTACTAAGGCTAATCATCATTCCCCTCCTTTCCAGGGCATACCTCCACCTCTCTAGATTTTCCTGCACTTGTCATCTGCAAACATCATAGTCCATGGGGAATCTTGTCTAACCTCGTCTGTCAGCCTGTCCATCACCATAGCAAACAAGAAGGGGCTGAGAGCTGACCCTTGATGCAGTCCCACCTCCACCTTGAACTCTTCTGTCACACCGACAGCACACCTCACCACTGTCTTACATCTCTCATACATGTCCTGCACCACTCTAACATACTTCTCTGCCACTCCAGACCTACTCTTGCAATACCACAGTTCTTCTCTCGGCACCCTGTTTTCTTCTCTCGGCACTCTGCTTTCTCCAGATCCACAAAGGCACAATGCAGCTCCGTCTGACCTTCTCTGTACTTCTCCATTAACATCCTCAAGGCAAACACTGCATCTGTGGTGCTCTTTCTTGGCATGAAACCAAACTGTTTTTCACAAATGCTGACCTCTGCCCTTAGTCTAGCTTCCACTATTCTTTCCCATAACTTCATCGTATGGCTCATCAACTTTATCCCTCGGTAGTTTCCACAACTCTGCATGTCTCCCTTGTTCTTAAAAATGGGCACCAGCACACTTCTCCTCCATTCCTCTGGCATCCTCTCACTCTCTAAGACCTTGTTAAATGTTCTTGTCAGAAAATCTACTGCTCCCTCTCCTAGACACTTCCATACCTCCACCGGTATGTCATCAGGACCAACTGCCTTTCCATTCTTCATCCTCTTCAATACCCTCCTCACTTCACCCTTACTAATCTTTGCTACATCCTGCTCCTCACTGGTCACCTCTTCTACTCTTTTTTCTTTCTCATTTTCCTCATTCATCAGCTCTTCAAAGTACTCTTTCCATCTTCCCAGCACACTTCTTTCATCAGTCAATACATTTCCCTCTCTGTCCTTTATCAATCTAACTTGCTGCACGTCCTTCCCATCTCTATTTCTCTGCTGTGCCAACCTGTATAAATCATTTTCTCCCTCTTTACTTTCCAACCGAGCATACAAGTCATCATACGCCCTCTGTTTGGCCTTTGACACTGCTACCTTCGCCTTACGCTGTGTCTCCCTGTACTCCTGTTTACTCTCTTCGGTTTTCTCAATGTCCCACTTCTTCTTAGCTAACCTCTTCCTTTGTACACACTCCTGCACTTCCTCATTCCACCACCAAGTCTCCTCATCTACTTTCCTTCCAGATGACACACCAAGTATTCTCCTATCTGTCTCCCTGATCACATTATCTGTAGTTGTCCAGTCATCTGGAAGCACTTCGTGACCACCCAAAGCCTGTTTCAACTCCTCCTTGAAGACAACCCGACACTCTTCCTTTTTCAGCTTCCACCACTTTGTCTTCTGCTGTGCCTTTGCTTTCTTCACCTTCCTCACCATCAGCATCATCCTGCACACCACTATCCTATGCTGTTTGGCAACACTCTCACCCGCTACTACTTTGCAGTCACTGACTTCCTTCAAATTACATTGCCTGCACAAGATGTAGTCTACCTGTGTGCTCCTACCTCCACTTTTATAAGTCACCCTATGCTCCTGTCTCTTCTGGAAGAAAGTATTCACCACAGCCATTTCCATCCTTTTTGCAAAATCTACCAACATCTGTCCTTCTGCGTTCCTGTCCTGGATACCAAACCTACCCATCACTTCCTCGTCCCCTCTGTTTCCTGCACCAACATGTCCATTGAAGTCTGCCCCAATGACCACTCTTTCACCTCTTGGGGTACTCTGCATCACTTCATCTAACTTCCTCCAGAATCTCTCATTCTCTTCTCGCTCACATCCTGTCTGTGGGGCATAAACACTAACAACATTGACCATCACACCTTCAATTTCTAACTTGAGACTCATCACTCTGTCTGACACTCTCTTCACTTCTAGAACATTCCTGACAAATGCCTCCTTCAAGATGACTCTGACTCCATTTCTCTTCCCATCCACACCATGATAAAACAGCTTAAACCCTGCTCCTATGCTTCTAGCCTTGCTACCTTTCCACCTCGTCTCCTGAACACACAGTATGTCCACTTTCCTCCTCTGCATCATGTCAGCCAGCTCTCTACCTTTTCCTGCCATAGTTCCAACATTCAAAGTCCCTACTTTCAGTCCTAGACTCATGCCTTTCCTCTTCTCTCTCTGGCAACGGACACGCCTCCCGCCTCTCCTTCTTCGACGTCGTCGACCAACAGTAGTCCAATTTCCATCAGCACCCTGTTGGTTGACAGCACTGATGGCGGTCGTTGTTAACCCGGACCTCGACCGATCCGGTATGTCATTCTTTCTTGTGATTCGCATATTTTATTTGGCATTTGTTTTACGCCGGATGCCCTTCCTGACGCAACCCTCTGCATTTATCCGGCTTGGGACCGGCGTGAGGGAGAGACACTGGTTTGTGTGCCCCCCCCCTCACGGCTGCATTTCTCTCCCTCTCTCTCTCTCTCTCGCTCCATTTCTGATTTCTGTGTCATTCCTTTCATCCTCTGTCAGTGTTTCATTTAAAATGGCATTCTCAACCACTGTGATTAATTGTATTTTTCTAGCAATAGTAATGGAGTGATATGCATCGTCATGGCAGCAGCTTTTCAGCTTTTCAGTGGTTGTAACTTCTTGTCTCTTATCAAAACATGTTTATTGTTACCGTACATTTTTTGGTAAGATATCTGTGAATAAAATACAGTGGTCAGTGTAAAGGGATTCCGTTGGGCTTTTCATTAAGAATGTTGCTGTTTTTCCTTGGATATTTATTATTATTATTATTATTATTATTATTATTATTATTATTATGTACGTAATCACGTTCCATATGCCTCAGTATTTTTTCTTTCTCTGCTCAGAATTTGAGTCACAGCCCTCTTGTTTTGAAAACACTAATTTTCCATCTACAATTTTACTCATGACTTCAGCCCAGTTAACAAAATGATGTCCCCAGGACATGCATCTTATTGAGTTATAGAATGTTATTTTGTAGGGTTCAATAAACAAAATGAGGCATGTTGTTTTTCTCTTGCAGAAATGCTGACAAAATGTAAGGCCAATCCAGCACCCAATGTCCTCTCAATATCTTAAAATATATACACATCTCTAATAAAATTCTTGAATTTACACTGGATTAACAGTGTAATTTACACTAATTATCAGTGATGATCAGTTAGCATTACCAGTGCAGGTTCAAACTGGCCTAAAAACTCTCAGAAATCTTTTGCTGATAGTTTAATTTCTCCAGATAGATAGCCAGCATAAGGATTATTTGGATTATAATAATTTTTTAATTTGTTTTTTTTAATATCATCATTGTAAAAGCTAGCATTATAAGAAAAGATTATATGATTATGGCTTCAATTTAGCTAAAATCCAGCTAGCATTAACTATGGTGACCCTATGGCTTTTGACAAAGTTAGCTTAGCTAGTCGTCTCAGTTTAACATGGATATTATAATGACTATAACATATATTCTATTAAAACCCCTGTTAGGCTAGATTATTTTAGCCTGCTAAATTATGGCTGAGCAAATAAAAAAAAAATCTAAACATTATGTCTGATGAACAGTACTCCCAGTACAGCTAACTGGGTTATCAAAGGCCGGCCATGTCCCTCATTGTCTATGATGCGAGGTTCATGTAAAAGAACCATTGCTGACAAAGTAGCTGCATAGCCTTCAGCGTGTTTCTGCCGCTTGCGAAAGGGTTGTGTCAGGAAGGGCATCCGAGGTAAAAACCTATGCCAAATTAAAACATGCGATGATTCGCTGTGGCGACCCCTACAAAATAAGGGAACAGCCGAAAGGAAAAGAAGATGTCTTATGAACAGTAAGATGATAAATGAAAACTATTGCTGCCTTCAGGTGCTTTCAGAATCATTGAAAGCTGAAATTTTGAGTATGCCATACTCAAGTGTTTTGTTGTCGGAGTGAAATGAGAATTGGCACTCAAGGTTTACCATGCTGTTTCCATGACGACCATTTCTCTATTATAACCTTAGTACACTAGTCCATTTGCTACTGATGAAATGATAAATACCATGGTTTCAGATCATATTCGGTGTACAAACATTTCAAACTAAAATATAAGTACACAGGAACAGCTATCAACATTGGCACTGTGAAAAATAAACAATTATATTCCATCCATTGAACCTGTAGTATTAAAAGGCTGAAGGCCACCCTAACATGAGAACTTTGGAATAAAAATTATTTTCAAATTTCCCACTAAACCTTATGACTTCAGGGGTGTTTATGTGCAGTTTCCAAGTCTTTCCAATGATACACATGAATGCAGCATATATCTATGAAATTCCACCAAGTTATCTTAGCCAGCTAGCTAGTATTAATAGTGGAAATCATAAGGATTATGACGATGGTTAATGACTCCTCTCATTCACTTATTAGGTTAGCACATTTTATCCAGAAAGCAAGCATCAACAAGGTAAACTATAAAGAGTTTGTGCTTTATAGGTCAAAATTTAATATAAGGATCGATGAGTGCATCTGTTTTTAAAACTTAAGAGATAAATTTGTTGTCAGGGATGTGGTCTATTGCCTAAGTGATCAAAGCCATTCTTAAATCAAATATAGCAGTTATATTTTAATGCAAAGTGAGTTTCCAGCCACTATTGATCACATTATAATTGAGTTAGTTTGGAAGAGCAGGTTAAAGCATCAGTACTAATCATCATTCATTTACTGAAGCTCTTAATCCTACTTAGGGTCGCAGCGAGGCTGGTGTGCATCTCAGCCAACTCTAGGCAAGTTCAGGGTATACCCTGAACGGCTCACCAGGCCATCCGGAGTCAACACTCACACAATCAGTCATACTCCCACTCACGCCTAGGGGTAATTTGGAACAGCCAATTAACTTCATGGACTGTGGGAGGAAACCGGAGTACCCGGAGCAAACCCACACCAGCAGAGGGAAAATATTCAAACTCCACATAGAAACACCCAGGTTGGGAATCACACCCAGGACATTCATGCTCTGAGGCTACGACACTGTGCTGCCTTATATTAGAATTTGTGTTCGCACACACATATATATATATATATATATATATATATATATATATATATATATATATATATATATATATATATATATATATACACACACACACACATAGTGATAGTCTAGTGGATAGAGTGCAGGATCGCTGATGCTAAGGATGGGGGTTCGAGTCCCCACAAGGTTGTCACTGACCCCCCAGTGCAGCTAACTGGGTTATCAAAGGCGGGCCATGTCTCTCACTGTCTATGGTGAGAGGCATGTAAAAGAACCATTGCTGACTTTCATAAAGAGTCGACTGCAAAGCCGTCGTGTTTCTGTCCCTTACTAAAAGGGTTGTGACAGGAAGGGCATCCGATGTAAAAACAAATGCCAAATCAAACATCCGAATCAGATGATTCGCTGTGGTGACTCTTGAGAACGGGAAAAAAGCCGAAAAGAAAAGAAGAATATATACATATGTATATATATATATATATATATATATATATATATATATATATATATATATATATATATATATATATATATATTAGTAATATTAGCATTGTTAAAATGGCTCTCTTTTTTCAGACGTCTTCTGGATACCGAGGATGAACTCAGCGATATCCAGGCAGATTCAGTGCCCATGGAGGTACGTGATTGGCTGGCGTCTACCTTCACTCGGAAGATGGGTGTTGTGCGACGGCGGCCAGAGGAGAAACCACGGTTTCGCAGCATCGTCCATGCTGTGCAGGCTGGAATTTTTGTGGAGAGGTAGAGTACAGCATATATTCCTGTTGACCATTAAAGAGTAAATAAACTGATAATTTGACAGTATGTTGGATATTAGCAGAACAAAATTCAATGAAATTCTGGGAGTTTTGAACAAACCTTCAATTTCTTCTCCTCTTTATTCCTCTCATTTCTTCTTACCCCTCTTTCCACATCTCTTACCTATTGTTTTATCTCCTTTAATTTCCTTTTTTTCTAGTCCTTTCCTTTTTTATTGTATAAGGCTTGTATCATTATTAGATTTTGTAATACACTTAATTCTGAGAAATGAAGAAGATAATTATAGAGATATTGTAAGTAGAATATGAGGTCTGGCTATTACATAATGAGACTGATGTCATAATCGTTCCAGTAATGGCTCTGTGGTTATTGAGCTGGAGGTCAGGGATTTAAACCCCACTACAACTCTTTGACCCTTAAGTAAGGCGCTTGATCTTTAACTATTCAGTTGTATAAATGAGATAGAATGCTAAGTTGCTTTGGATAAGGGTGTCTATTAAAAGCCATAAATGATAATTACATTTTAATGCAGAAAACCCCTACAATTGTATTTCAAATACTTTCCTCTTCAATAAATTCTCCGTCTGGAACTCCACACCTCTGGATTGTGCTCATTCACTGATCATAGCAGTGCAATCAATCTTATTTTCACATATTTCCTTATTAGATTAGATTAGAGCAGTGCTTTTCAAATAGTGGGGCACGCCCCTGATATGATGCCGGGGAGGATGCCGAGGGGAGCGCGTACGACCCTGGGGAAAAGGCTTTTCTGGAATTGTGTATGAGAATTAAGTGCAATTGCACCTCCACTCCACTAGTTGGCACTGGCGCTCTCATTGTCATGCTATGGTGTGAGGTTTTTCGCACAAGCAAACGATATGAAGTGCAGTAAACAATTCCCAAGAAATAGCACGGAAAAAAATTCTAACAGGAACGAAGAGAAAGGTGGAGAGAGACGGAGGTATTAATACATAAGTACTGTAAATCAAATGAGTTTAAATAAGGATGCTTTTCTTTTTAAGTTTCAGGCACATTGGTGCACTTTAAATATTTTCTATTACAGATTAAAAAACAATGTTAATGAAGTTTATCTTTATTGTAAGTTGAACTCGACTTCTTTCTTTTTTTGTTTTTAATGTTAATAAGATATAATGTTATGCAGAGGTGTACTAATAAGAATTTTATAGACAAATAATACTATTTATAGTCGCTCATGGGGGTGGTGGTGGTGGTGGGGAGTTGCGTGAAATTTTTTTTTTTTTCCTGGGGGGCACAGAAAACAATTGAGAAGCACTGGATTAGAGTCAACTTTATTGTCATTACACATGTATAAATGCAGGTTAGCGAAATACAGTTTAGCATCCAATCAGAAGTGCAGAAAGCAACAAATGCAATATATAAAATATGTGCAGCATGTACAGATAGAAGCAGTCACGTACAGATAAGGACAGCGTAAAGGCTCGCAGTAATGGGGAGTAATAGGGAGTAGGAACTGGTTCAACACTGTGCCAGTGTTGAGTGTGATGGTGGAGGAACAGTTGTGGCCTGACCTGTTATACTGGGTCTGTTGGTTAGAAAGTCCATGATCCGGTTGTATTGATTCCAAGACCCTCCAGTTTTGTGGTTAACTTGGACGGAATAACTTGTGTTAAATGCTGAGCTGATGTGAACAAACAGCATTCTTGCATATGTGTTCTTGTTGTCCAGGTGTGAGTAAACAGTGCAGTGCTGTGGATACAGCATCCTCTGTATTCCTGTTGCTGTGATTTTTATGAACCCCATCGTTTTTTGTTTTTTTTTTACTTCTGGAACAGACTTGAAATCACTTTACTTGACTGCAGACTTGATTTATTCTTGGCAATCCAGATGTTTTCCAGTAAATTAATTGTAGATGGTTTAGGATTGTAATGAAAGATCCAAGTCTCAAATCATGTGATCACATTTTCAAAAAAGTGAGGTTGACTGTTACCACAGTTAGTACGGGGTTTGATGTGTGGTGTAATGCAAATATTTCCTTCTATTTTAGTACCTTTCAAAATAAATGAAATTCTTTTCAGACAACGCATTGTGTTTTATATCTCATATCAGCATTCTTTACACAAACATGTGACGCATATTTCAATTGAGGTTAAAATGTATTCCAACTGGTCATTTGGTCTTCCTTTAGTTATTACCTCTTGATTTGATTGAAAGTCCAAATTTGCGAATTTTCTCATTTTTGAGCTGTAGGCTCACAAGCGCCCTCTGCCTAGAGTCAATGGTACTGTTTGCTTAACAGCGTGACGGTTTTTAATGGGCTTTATGATTAATCTGCAGACTAAACACGTTACAGAAATACATTTTATACATTATCCACATTATGAGTTTGCTTGTTCTCCTCATATTTGCATTGGGTTTCCAAAGACATGCTCATTCCGGTAATTGGCTGTTCCACATTGTCCCTAGGTGTGGGTGTGTGAATGGTTGTTAGTGTTGGCCCTGAAATGGTCTGGCGAGCTGTTCAGGGTGTACCCTACCATTTCCCAGAGTTGGCAACCTCCCCACGACCTCAAATAGGATTAAAACATTCCACAAATGAGTGAGTGATGACCTGATTCACACTGTATCAGGAATGAACATTGTATGAAGGAATGAAGGTTGCTGTGTGTATATATCTAAAAAAAAAAAATATATATATATATATATATATATATATATATATATATATATATACACATATATATATATATATATATATATATATATATATATATATATATATATATATATATATATATATATATATACATATATATATATATATATATATATATATATATATATATATATATATATATATATATATATATATATATATATATATATATATATATATATACATATATATATATATATACACACACACACACACAATTAACATAGAATAGATCTCAGAAATCTCGACAGTGTTTCACAGGAACTTTCTGAACGTTATTTTGCATTTATTTATAATGGAAAGCTCTTATTGGTACCGGCACCCGCATTGTTCCCACATGCTTAAGATTGTTCTGTTTGTGTAACATTATGGAGTCATTTGGAAAACACACACATACACACACACACACACACACACACAAAGAATGATGTTTTTGTGGTGATTGAGTTGCATTGATGATTGTATCATTGCTTTGTTGTAGCACCACTGCTTTCTTTCTCTCTCTCTCTCTTTTTCTCTTACACACACGCGCGCACACACACACACACACACACACACACACACACACACACACACACACAATCGACCATGCTGTCTACAGTTTGAGCTGTAGTGACAAACAAAAAGTTTTTGTTGTACTTCATTCATTCCAGAGACAATAACCTTCTTCTTCTTCTTTCGGCTTTTTCCCTTTCTTGGGAGTCGCCACAGTGAATCATCTGATTCGCACATTAGCTTTGGTATGGGTTTTTACGTCGGATACCCTTCCTGTCACAACCCTTTAGCAAGGGACAGAAACACGCTGACGGCTTTGCAGCTACTCTTTACGAAAGTCAGCAATGGTTCTTTTACATGAACCTCTCACCATAGACAGTGAGAGACATGGCCCGCCTTTGATAACCCAGTTAGCCGCACTGGGGGGACAGTGACAACCCTGTGGGGACTCAAACCCCTAACCTTAGGATCAGCGATCCTGCGCCTTAACCATTAGACCACCACTGCCCCCATTTCAGAAACAATAACCAATCTATTTAATTTATTATTCTGTTTATTTATCACTGCTTCATATATATATATATATATATATATATATATATATATATATATATATATATATATATATATATATATATATATATATATATATATATATATATATAAATAAAAGGACAGGACAAAGACTTTCTACTGAAACTCTATTTATCACTACAGATCTGTTTTGAGGGGTGGTGAAACCATCCTCTCTGTTCAGGTGATTATAGAAGAATCTTCTATATAATTCTATATAATTCTTCTATAATCACCTGAAGAGAGAGGATGGTTTCACCACCCCTCAAAACAGATCTGTAGTGATAAATGGAGTTTCAATAGAAAGTCTTTGTCCTGTCCTTTTATTTTTATTGTTATTTGCTCTACCAAAAAGTATTGAGCACTCTCCTACGGAAGGATCGACTCAAAAAATCATATATATATGTATATATATATATATATATATATATATATATATATATATATATATATATATATATATATATATCTGTCTGCTGTTTTATTTTTTAACATCACCCCACTACAGAGTATTCATTTCTCTTCCTCTGTCTTTTATATTTTCCTTCTTGCTTTCATTGATCTTAGTCCTCTGGTCTTACTCCTTTACGTTATTCTCTCTCTTTCTGTCTCCATATCTTCTGCCCGTCCTATCATCGGTTTCTCTAAAAATCTCTCTAAATTACTGCATCTTTCTTGCCTTTCTTTCTTTTCTTTAAATATCTTTTGTAATATTTATTACAAAAGGGGCAGTGGTGGTATAGGGTGCTGGATCGCTGATCCTAAAGTTGGGGGTTCGAGTCCCACTCTCCACAAGCTTGTCACTGTCCCCCCAGTGCAGCTAACTGGGTTATCAAAGGCGGGCCATGTCTCTCACTGTCTATGGTGAGAGGTTCATGTAAAAGAACCATTGCTGACTTTCGTAAAGAGTAGCTGCAAAGCCGTCAGCGTGTTTCTGTCCCTTGCTAAAGAGTGGTGTCAGAAGGGCATCCGACGTAAAAACCTCTGCCAAATCAAACATGAGAATCATTCGCTGTGGCGACCCCTGATAAAGGGAAAAAGCCAAAAGAAAATCTCTCTCTGCTCTCTTCTTGTTCCTTTTATCCTCTCCTGGTCCCCTTTTCTTCATCCTTCTCTTCCTTCTACTTCTTTATTACTCAATCCATCTCTAGTTTTATTATTCGTTCATTCCTTTATTTATTCACTGATTCATTTTCTGAATTTCTTTTTCCTACTAGAGCTGTGGGAAGCCTTTCTCAGTCAACTCTTGGTGAAGATAGGTTTTCTTTCATCTCTCTCTCTCTCTCTCTCTCTCTCTCTCTCCTTCTCTCTCTTACACACACACAAACACACACACACACTCCTGATTTAAACATAATTATACTAGAATTATGTAATTACAATCTTTTCTCAGAGGAAATGAAGCAATATTTTGTTTTGTTTTTATCATCCATGGATGAAAATAGGACACAAATAGAAATCTAAAATATATTTAACCAACTGTGCAAGACGAACAGTAGAGCTTTATTTCGATATTGATTTTATAACAAAACAAACATCATTACCCTAATCACAAGTGAGTAAAACATTACATCTTCTGTTAATGGAGATATGGAGGACGACCCACTGAAAAGAACTTAGACTCAGTAAGGAGTATCCATCTTGTTATATTAGATGGTCTAATAATTCTACCTTATAATCCTGGAATAATTATGCTAATGGTTATCAATAAGGATCTCGATGTACGACACTCTATGGAGAAGGGAAACGTTCTTGGAAGCGCAGCAGGGAGTACCCATCCTTTTATGCTCGATGATCTAATCATTTTGGTTTATATTGAATAATTATGCTAATGGATTGCAGTAAGGATCTTGGTGTGCTACACTATTATAAAAATGTTCTTTAATAGGTCTTTAAGGATACAGCGGATAAGTATGGGTTATTTGCCTTCATTAAATGGTTCTGCTTGGCTTTTTGATAGGAAGCCCCTGCTTTTACATGGGGTGGCACGGTGACGTAGTGGTTAGCTCATCCGCCTCACAAAAGAAGGCCTCTGTTCGATTCCCAGCTTGGGCGTTCCTGTGTGGAGTTTGCATGCTCTCCCCATGCTTGGATGGGTTTCCTTCGGATACTTCAGTGTCCTCCCATAGTCCAAAAACCATGCATATTAAGCGAATCGGCCTTTCCTATTCACCCCTAGGTGTGAGTGTGAAGGGTTGTGTGAGTGTTGACCCTGCGATGAATGAGCATAATATAGCAGCTAAAGCTAGGTCCAGCTAAAAAGCTTTACCTTTTAACAGCTGTTCAGCTAAATATTATTTGCTGTTTAGCTGAGACAATAAATAAATAAATGTTAATTAAAAACGCTCATTGACTGAAATAATCTTAAATCTGCCTTACATGGATTTAGACAGATTTACACAGGGCTTGTCTTACCCATATCCAATTATCAGATCAAATGCGCTGGGATTTTAATGTCAAAGTAGTTTTTTCTTTTGGAAATCAAAAAACCTTACCTGTCTAAAGAACCCTTGAAAAAACAATTAATTATTCGGGGATTATGATCTGGATACAAGCAAAAGTGTGTACGGATTAGTGGTGGTCTAGTGGTATAGGGCGCAGAATCGCTGATCCTAAGGTTGGGGGTTCGAGTCCCCACAGGGTTGTCACTGTCCCCCCCAGTGCAGCTAACTGGGTTATTAAAGGCGGGCCATGTCCCTCACTGTCTATGGTGAGAGGCATGTAAACGAACCATTGCTGACTTTTGTAAAGAGTAGCTGCAAAGCCGTCAGTGTGTTTCTGTCCCTTGCTAAAGGGTTGTGACAGGAAGGGCATCCGACATAAAAACCTCTGCCAAATCAAACGTGTCAATCAAATGATTTGCTGTGGCGACTCCTGAGAAAAGGGAAAAAAGCTGAAAGGAAGAAAGAAAGAAAGAAAGAAACTGTATAGTGTTTGTGAACGTCCTGCACCGTGGAGAAGAGATACTGTCAGAAGGGCATCCAATGTAAAAACCTATGCCAAATCAAATGTGCGAATCAGATGATTCGCTGTGGCGAGTCTCGAGAACGGGAAAAAGCCAAAAAGAAAAGAAAAGAAAAGAAAAGAAGACAAGCAGAAGTGTGTAGTTCTCAGGACGGCAAAAGAAGTATCCAGATAGAGGAGGTTTAACAGGAGGTTTTGGGCTGGAGCATGAGTTTCAAATGGCAGGACAAAGATTTTGAGACAACTGGAGTTAGGATCTGCATGAAACAGTTTAAGATAGCAAGAGTGAGATCTTGATGGAGCAGGAATTTAGGATTGAGTAGCTGTGGTTGGATTGTAGGGTAGTAGGTATATTGGTAGTAGAATGCTGAGGTTGGAACTACCAGGCAGAAGGCCTAGAGGAAGACCAAAGAGACAATTTATGGATGTGGTGAAGGAGGACATGAAGGTAGTTGGAGTAAGAGAAGAAGATGCAGAGGATAGGGTGAGATGGAAGCAGATGATTCACTGTGGCGACTCCTAAAGGGAAAAGCCGAAAGGAAAAGAAGAAGGAGAAGAAGTAGCTCTGGGTGGAGCAGGTAATTATGATGTCACCATTAGCATATGGTTTAAAAAGGAGGTTCGGAGAACAGGAGTTTCGGATTACAATCAACTCAGGAATAAACAAGAATCTGGGATGATAGGATCATAATTTGAAACTGGGAGGAGACTAGGATAACAAGAGCTTTAAAGAGTAGAAGGTTGTCAGATTATGATCTGAATGGATCATATTTTAGGATATCAAGAGTGAGCTGTTGATGGAGCAGGAGGTAAGGATGGCAGGAGTGAAGTCTGGATCGAGTCGGAATTTCAAATGGCGATCGTGAGCTCTGCTTTGAGCAGCTAGTTAAAGTGTAAACATTAGCATAATATCGAACAAAGATAATAGTTTAGCTGGAGTAAAATTTGGATGAACTTGTGAAAGGCAGAAATAAGGTCTGGGGTAGGCTGCATGATGATGTAGTGGTTAGCACATCTGCCTCACAGCAAGAAGGACCTGGGTTCAATTCCCAGCTTGGGCGTTTCTGTGTGGAGTTTGCATGTTCACCCCATGCTTGTGTCAATTTCCTCTGGGTACCCCGGAGCACAGTAGGTTAGCTGGCTGTTCTAAATCAGCCCTTGGTGTGAATGTGAGTATGAATGGTTGTTTAGGGAAGTATACCAGATGGACACCTCCCCACAACCCTAATTAGAATTAAGTGGTTCAGAAAAATGAATGAAGGTAGCATGGTCTGAGGGAGCATGGTATTGTAGTGCTTAGCACCACTGCCTCACAGCAAGAAGGTCCTGGGTTCAAGTTCTGGGCTTAAGACATTTCTCTGTGGAGTGAGCATGTTATATATCCATGCTAGTGTGGGTTTCATTTGATTACCCCGGTTTTCTCCCATAGGTGCATTATACCCCCATTTCACTGGAGCGCAACAGACTTGCGGAAGCAAAAATGTCATCATCCTCCAATGTTCCTCAGTCATTCTGTCATCTTCCGTGTCCTTCCGTATGAGTCCGAACGTATTCCTCCGCTTCCGCCAGGCCAAAATATTCTGCGAACATGCTTTTGAACATTTTCAAAAGCACGTTCATGGAAAAATCTTCCGACAGTGTTCCCTTTGGTCCTTCTGCAAACGTTCCGTTTCCTCAATTATTCTGTGATCATTCCTTTTATTCCGCCAGTGTTCTTTGATCTTTCCGCGAGCCTTCCCCCCCCTTTTCCGGATGGTCAAAAGCGGCCACAAAACATTTGCGTTCCCATGGAATACTCATGGAACGATTGCAAAATACATGCAGAACATTTGCGGAATGGTTGCGGATAACACGGAAGACTTGCAGAAAACTCACGGAAGTCACTTCCACTATAAATATTAAATTATTCCAGTTCATTCACTTTATTTTTTCTATTTTCCTGTTCATTTAATAAAGTTTTGAAGTTATAATCACTGGACCTGTGTGCATGGTTTTTAATCTAGAATGATTTATTGGGGTGCAAATAAAAGGAACGTATTGACATTATTGATATTAAACATATTAATATATGTTAACTTTTAAATTTATTGTAAATTATAAACATGTTACATTTTAAATTTATTGTGCATTATAAACATATTGTAAAATATAAACATATAGTACTTTATAAACACCTTGTAAATTTAAAACATATGGTAAATTACAAACATATTAAATTTTAAATTTATTATACATTATAAACATATTACAAGTTCTAAACATATAGTAATTTATAAACATCTTGTAAATTATAAACATATGTGAAATTTTACATTTATTACAAATTATAAACATGTAAATTTTCAACATATTGTAAATTATACACATATTGACATGTTGATTGAACAAGATTGAAGACTTTAATACAAACAAGAGTCAATAATAACACACAATTATCTCAACAACAGCAGAAACCAGCATATAATATGGTAGTTTAATTAAAGAATGAGCTTCCTTGGTTGAATCTGCGTATTTATAGGTGGAAATCAGGAGCAAATTTTTTTATTTTTGCCGATTTTTCTGCGTTGAAACGTTCCGCCGATTATTCCGCCGTCATATCTCAGTTATTCCGTGTTGAACGTGAACGTTCCACCTTCATTCCACCTGTTCCGCAATCATTCCATATGTCTTCCTTCTCAGATGGAGTTGTGTCGTAGTCGTTCCTCGAGTGTTCCGTGAACATTCCGTGAATTATCCGAAGGTCTTCCTTTGCAATCCACACTGGTTCCGAAGGTAATCCGTGCGCTTTTACGCATGTATTCCGACATTGTACTGCGGTCTTCTCATGTCTGTTCCGTGCATTCCGTGAATGTTCCGAAGATGTTCTGAAAGTACAACTTTCCGTAGGTTTTTGACCCATTTTCCATGTAAAAATGCCGAAGCTACTCCGTAGAGTGCATTCTGCGCCTTTCCGCCACGATCATTGCATTCCATGCTCCAGTGAAATGGGGGCATTAGATTGTTCCATATAGTCCCCATGTATGAGTGTGAATGGTTGTGTGTGTGTGGATAAAGTAAATTTGTAAATGAAGGAAGGAATAAGATTTGAATGGAGCAGGAAGTTAGGATGGGAGAATGAAGATCTGATATTGTAGTTGCCTTACAGCAAGAAGGTCCTGGGTTCAAGTCTCAAACTCCCCCTTTTCTCAATGGAAATTGCATGTTTTCCCAGTGCTTGCATGGGCTTACTTTTGTTTACTGCTCCCGTGA
Source organism: Plotosus lineatus (assembly GCA_024760905.1). Taxonomy (NCBI): domain Eukaryota; kingdom Metazoa; phylum Chordata; class Actinopteri; order Siluriformes; family Plotosidae; genus Plotosus; species Plotosus lineatus. Next base: position 36,224,321 of record CM045729.1, on the reverse strand, counting down.
ATGTCACGCGAACGGGCTGTTTCAAATTGCCTAGTTATAAATGGTTTGTTTGTGTGTGTGTGTGTGTGTGTGTGTGTGTGTGTGTGTGTGTGTGTGTGTGTGTGTGTGTGTGTGTATGTGTGTGTGTGTGTGTGTGTGTGTGTGTGTGTGTGTGTGTGTGTGTGTGTGTGTGTGTGTGTGTGAGTGAGTGTGTTGCCCTGCAATGGTGTGTGTTGGCCCTGCGATGGCTTGTACACCGCATCCACTCAGTGTTGGCAAAGATAAGGTTCTAGCCTCCCTGTGACCCTAATAGGATTAAGCTGCTGAACAAATGAGTGAGTGTGTAAGAGTATCAGGATCACTTGAGGTGACAGAGGGATTGTGCTTGAATTTATTTGATGTATTTTTTTGTGATTAGAGTATTCTTTTTGTTCGTTTGGCACACTCTCTCTGTGACCTTTGAAATGTTTGAGAGGCTGCTGATTCAGACTGCCGCTGCTCCAGGACAAGCTAAAGAAATGTTTGACTTTAGTTCATGTCCTCTATTCTCTCTCATGTTATCATCACATTTGATGTGAAAACCGTTTCAGCTTACCCAAGGCTACAGGGATGGACTTTCCTCATCATCAGCCATCACTGCTATATGCAGCTAACTGAGTTATCGAAGGCAGTCCATGTCTCTCACTGTCTATGGTGAGAGGCATGTAAAAGAACCATGGCTGACTTTCGTAAAGAGTAGGCTGCAAAGCCGTCAGCGTGTTTCTACGACCTGGAGACAGATGGGCTCTGCCAGCCCAAGTCTCGCCATGAAGGTGCCCCAACGACATCCTTAGATGTTAAGGCAAAAGTGAATATATATATATATATATATATATATATATATATATATATATATATATATATATATATACATATATATATATATATATATATATATACATATATATATATATATACACACATATACATACACTGTAATCCCCCGCCACTTCGCGTTTATCTACTTCGCGTCCCCGCAATATTGTGGGTTTCCCATCGGGAAATTAATAAAATTAAAGATTAAAGTACGGTCTTCAAAATTTACACGCACTACATTCAACTATGCTACCCAACATGCTCTGTTCTGTTGCTTGACTTGAATGTTCTCTGATTGGCCTTGAATCCAGCAAGCTGATTGGTCGAGATTATATTTTCCAGCATCCAACACATGGGGCTTCCTGTCTTTGTGTTCGAGCCGCATTGTTAGTTCTTGTATGCTACGTATCAGCAGTTCTCCAGTCAAGCGCCTAAGTTTTTCTCTCTTTGTAGTCCTAAGTACTGTTGTATATGCTAAGGCCTTGAAAATGGCCCCAAAACGCCCAGGACGTGTTATGGTCTGTGCTAGTTGGTGCCGTTTAACTTTCTCTGCATACACTGGCGAGGCTGTTACCCGCAGGCGAAAGCCATAGAGTGCACCTGAATTCACTCAGCCGTCTGTGCTAGAGGAGCTCAGTGCTCAACACGCTGTGATTTGGTTGTCTTTTTCCCTCACCACTACAGTGAACACGATTCTTTGTACTCTGCAGAAGAAGATCACCCAGCCCAACATAAAAGATAGTAATGGCTTTGACAGTGCAGTTATTTTCTACCTATTTTCTCCGTAGTGTTTCCTGGAGCATAGCAGTAGGACATTTGTTTTAAAAATAAAAAATATAAATATTAAAGTATTCCATACAAGGGCAAGTTGCATGTACTGTACAGCAGTGTTCATTTTTTTATATTTTAGCATATGTAAATAAGATTCTTTTCCTGTAAAACCTTGTAACCTTTTCTGGTGTGTGGTGTGTGTGTGTGTGTGTGTGTGTGTGTGTATGTGTGTGTGTGTGTGTGTGTGTGTGTGTGTGTGTGTGAAAAAGGATGTATAGAAGGACGTCGAATATGGCCGGGCTGACATATCCTCCATCTGTGATCCTCGCTCTTAAGGTATTCAGCACATTATATTTTTCCCACATGAACTCTGCATGTTCATATATTACATTATAGTAGATTAATTTACAGGATTATAATAATGTAATCATTTTACTATGTGATATCCATGAATGTGCTTTAAACATCAGGTTAAGCAGGGAGAACAACTGTAGATTATAATGATATTGTAATATTTTGTATATATATATATATATATATAAAATAATACATGGAGTTCGGCAATGGACTAACGACCTGTTCAGGCTGCCTCATGACTCTCACTGGGTGAGTGGTATGGATAATGAATGAATGGAAGCCCCCAGAGTAAGAATTAGTTAACATTAAAAGTACAAGAATTCTGTATTGTGCATTTAGCTATTTAGCTACCATATATTTAGCATTACTCGCAATTGTGACAAAAGGATATCACAAAAATAAGGCATTCTATTTTATATATTTAGTACATTTTTATTGTGAACAGCTGCCAAAAAGTCCCAGATGTCCTTCATTTTGATTAAGCTTCTTAGCTAAGCTCCTATCAAGCTTTGTCATGTTTATGTGGATTTCAAAGGCTGCAGAAATACATTCCTAACAAGGTGGATTCATGGTGGAAATACGTTCCTAACAAGGTGGATTCAGCTCCATAATAGGCAATGGGAAGTAGCTGCATCATTCCTCCTAGGCAATGGGATCCCTGTCCAAGATGGCGTCAGGTGGACCTGTCCAAGATGGCGCTTGAATGAAGGCGACATGAACGACGGCGCAGTTGTTAGCCAATGGGAGGCCAGTGGGGTGGGATGTTTGAACGTCATTGATGGGAGAGCAGCTCACGCATTGTTTGAATGTTTGAATGGCGCATTTTAATGTTTGAATGGCGCATTTGAATTTTTAAAATGGTGTTTTTGTAACGTGAACTTGTTTCGTATCGTGAGACAAAAATTTTAGGAAAATGCTTTTCGTAACCTGAGTTTTTCGTTTGGTGAGACTTTTGTAAGGTGAAGTACCACTGTGTGTGTGTGTGTGTGTGTGTGTGTGTGTGTATATATATATATATATATATATATATATATATATATATATATATATATATAGATATACATACATATATATATATATATATATATATACATATATATATATATATAAATATATATATAAATATATAAATATATATATATATATATATATATATATATATATATATATATATATATATATATATAACTGGGAACCAATAGAAACCTGTGGAACTAACAGAAGGTAGCAATACATTTGAAAAGTGCAGAACTTCACCAAGGTAGTGCAATCTTGCGATCTCATCTTTACATAGGTTATAGTAGCAGATCATGCAGAATTACAGTGCCCTTTGTTGTTTGTTCCTCAGTTATTTTTAGCTTTTTATATTTTTCTACCATTGCATTCAGGGTGATTTCCTCCTTCTTGCTCTATCACACAGTATAAAAAGTATTCTCCAGAACTATATTAGATTTCGATCCGGATTACTTCGAAAAATTTACCAGCTCTTTGTTGGCTCAAGATCCACAATTGGGTAAAATTTTGTAAAAAAAAAAAACATTCATCTATCATGTTATTGTGGTTACTGACACGCACAGCAGCACACAAGTCCAATCTCTTAATCTTACCCCTTGGTAGAGGTAATGTCTTTCATGAAGGCAAGATAGGCAGACTAGCAAGTAGCATCTGTAAATCGAACAAGCATATAGAAGTTGATATACTGTATATTACAGACGCTTCAGTCCATTTATGTGAACCTGGCGTGGTCATAGCAAAACTCAGTACAAGAGAGTATACGGATAAACGGGTAAGCCTGACAGTGGATGGACGGGGATCTCCAGGTCAGACTGGTTAAGATACAAAGGAAATCATAAATCAACCTAATGAGAGACCTAACAAGAATAGGTAAGCTGTGTGAGTGTAGGAGGAAAAGTAAACCCAGGCTCAGAAACCCAGGGCTGTTGGAGGTGTAGTGGAGGCAATGATGACATATCAAATGAAGAAGAGTACTTGATACTCTTTTCCTTTCGGATTTTCCCTTCAGGGGTCGCCACAGCAAATGATCTTCCTCCATCTCACCCTGTCCTCTGCATCTTCTGCTCTTACACCAACTACCTTCATGTCCTCTTTCACCACATCCATAAATCTTCTCTTTGGTCTTCCTCTGGGCCTTCTGCCTGGTAGTTCCAGCCTCGGCATCCTACTACCAATATACTCACTATCCCTCCTCTGTACATGTCCAAACCATCTCAATCTAGCCTCTCTGCCTTTGTCTCCAAAACATCTAACATGTGCTGTCCCTCTGATGTACTCATTCCTGATCCTATCCATCCTCGTTACTCCCAAAGAGAACCTCAACATTTTCATCTCTGCTACCTCCAGCTCTGCCTCCTGTCTTTTCCCCAGTACCACTTTTTCTAAACCATACAACATCGCTGGCCTCATCACCGTCTTGTACAATTTTCCTTTCATTCTTGCCGATACCTTCCTATCACACATCACACCGGACACTTTTCTCCAACCATTCCAACCTGCCTGCACACGCTTCTTCACCTCTTTTTCACACTCTCCATTGCTCTGGACTGTTGAGCCTAAGTACTTAAAATCCTCCACCTTCCTTATCTCTGCTCCCTGTAACCTCAACCTTCCTCTTGGGTCATTCTCATTCACGCACATGTATTCTGTCTTACAGGCTAACCTTCATTCCTCTCCTTTCCAGAGCATACCTCCACCTCTTTAGATTTTCGTGCACTTGTTCTCTGCTCTCACTACAGATCACAATGTCATCTGTTGTTTTACTTAATTCCTTGTATCGGCTACATGATAACAGTTAGAAATGGCCTGAGAAGCTCTGTTACTTAGAAAAGCTCTGGCTGTTAGAAGCACTGACAGAGGAGACTCCTTCCATCAATCATGAATTAATATCTTAATAAATTATTTTAGCCTTTTGATATACACTGCCCAACCAAAATAAAATTGTGCACTCTAATTTTTTTAACCATTTTAGTTTTGTCAGTACAGCGTGTAATCACTATAATATTGTTGCTTCAGTTGGTCATGTCGAGGTTTATCATCACAGAATGGTATTACTACTTAATTACCAACTGAAATACATTCACACTTTCCTGGCAGGGGTAGGAGTATGATCAAGAATGTGGTTTGTCCAAAGTGAGGCTCACCATAAGACTCAACTATGCTGACTTTGACAAGTTTCCCCAGAAGTAGCTTCATACATTCTCAGTGGGCCCAGTGGGTTAAGGGTCTATGTTACTGACCAGAAGGTTAGGAGTTTATCCCACAGCCTCGACAGACTGCCACTGTTTGACCCTTGAACAAGGCCCTTAACCTTATGTGTTCCAGGGGGCCTGTATCTTGGCTGACCCTAGTGTCTGACCTCTTGCTTCCAAACAAACTGGGATGTGTACTATTCTGTAATTTATATTTATATAAATGTACTGCTCTAAAATGTGAACATTCAGGATGATTGACTCATCGCAATGTTTAAAAACCACAGCACAGTCATACAAGCAAAGCACATTGTGATCCACCACCCGATTAAAATGTGCTCAGCAGTGGTTTTGTGGTGGTCTCTTCCTATTCCTAGCTACAGAGTGAGAGGTTTAGTAAACTGCCAATTTGATGTAATAGTGGGACTAAAACAAGCTGTTTAATTCTTTCTGAATCCAAAGTGATTACGCATATTTTATAAAAGAAAAAAGTAAAAAAGAAAACAAGGGGAAAAAATATGGCTTGCGAATTGAGGATTCTCTTCACAGTTCATTCAGCTTTTAAATACAATAAATACAGTGCACCCTTAATTGTAGGAACACAATTATAAGGTGTGTGAAGAAGAGTATATATATATATATATATATATATATATATATATATATATATATATATATATATATATGTATGTGTGTGTGTGTGTGTGTGTGTGTGTGTGTGTGTGTGTGTGTGTGTGTGTGTATATATATATATATATATATATATATATATATATATATATATATATATATATATATATATATATATATATATATATATAGGCCAAGAGTGCTGCAACCCAGGCTGTCGCTGATGCAAATCCTCATTGACCAAATTGGTTGGCCTTGAAAGGTTCCGAACCACCATCTGACGCCACAGAGGGAACAGCAGTACTCCACAAATACTATTTACATCAGGAGGGGTCTGCCAATCACTGGGGCTGAGGTCACCGAGGTAGTTAAAAAACTCCTCAGTGGCCAGGGCTCCAGGGGTGGACGATGAATACCTCAGGACTCAATGTTGCAGAATTGACACATTTCTGCAACATCGCAAGCTGATCAAGGGTTGTGCCTCTAGATTGGCAAACCAGAGTGGTAGTTCTCTTTTTTAAAAATGTGGACTGGCGGGTATGTTCCAACCGTCATGGAATCACATTCCTCAGCCGACCCAGGAAAGTCTATTCAGGAGTACTGGAGAAGAGGATCCAACTGATGGTTGAACGTTGGATTCAGGAGGAACAATGTGGTTTTTGTCCTGGCCACAGCAGTCTTGCGCACTCTCTACACACTCCATAAGATCCTGGAGGAGGCATCGGAGTTTGCCCAACCTCTCCACATGTGCTTTGTGGACTTGGAGAAAGCTTTTAACCATGTCCTTTGGGCTATCTTGTGGGGTGTTCTCCGGGAATATGGTATACTCGACACGTTGCTATTCAGCCTCTATGTTGTCAGTTTCAGAGCTTGGTCACTGCTTTTTGGAGATGACGGTGTGCTTTTGACTTCATCAAGCCAGGACCTCCAGCTCACATTGGAATGATTCACTGCTGAGTATGAAGTAGCCTGGATCAGAATCAGCACCTCCAAGTCCGAGGCCTTGGTTCTCAGCTGGAAAAGGGTGTAATGTACACTCCAGGTCTGGAATGGGATCCTGCCTCAAGTGGAAGAGTTCCAGTATCTTGGGGTCTTGTTAACAACTGATGGAAGAATGGAGTGGGCGATCGATAGGCGCATTGCTCCGGCTTCTGCTGTAATATGGAGCTTGTACTGGTGTGTTGTTGCGAAGAGGGAGCTGTGCCAGAAGGCAAAAGTTTCAATTTACCAATCAATCTAAGTTCCAACTCTCACCTATGGTTAGTGACCGAAAGAACAAGATACAAGTGGCTGAAATTAGCTTTTTCTGCACGGTGGCAGGGCTCTCCCTCAGAAAACATTTGAGAAGTTCATTGATCTGGGAGGAGCCCAGAGTAGAACAGCTGCTGCCCCGCATTGCGAGGAGCCAGTTGAGGTGGGTCGAGCATCTGGTAAGAATGCCTCCTGAACACCTACCTGGTGTGGTGTTAAGTGCATGTCCAACCGGGAAGAAACCCCAGGATCGACCCAGCTCGTGTTTAAGGGACCATGTCTCTCAGCTGGTTTGGAAATGCCTCAGTGTATCCCTGGAAGAGCTGGAGGAAGTGGCTGGGGAGAGGGACATCTGGACATCACTGCTGAGGCTGCTGCTCCCATGACCCAACACCGGATTTAGCAGAAGAAGATGAAGATATATTATATTAAATGCATATTAAAGGAAAGATAGTAGACAAAAAAGTCTGCAAACATGCAATGGATGAAGTGAATGACAAATTCAAAAAAGACATTATGTTTTACAAGAGATAAAGCATTCAAGGCAAAAGCAAAATAAAAAAAACTCCACAGCATGAAGTCTAGTTAATTATGTTCTGTTATCAGTACGATTCAGCTGTTATTTTATGTACACCATGGCTAATGTGTGGTATTAAGAAAATTGAGGCTTTACTGGATGTTTGGCTTTTCCATAACTGAATGATTTGAAGTGAGGAATGTTTTCTCATTTTATTCAGCTAAATTTCTGCACACACACACACACACACACACACACACACACACACACACACACACACACACACACACACACACACACACACACATATCAGAGGGTTACTGTTATTTATTTATTGGTGACATAAAAAAAAACCCTTTTATTTCACAGTTGTTGGATTTAACAGAAACATTTGACTGTAGCAGAGCAGCAAGGTGGCATTGCGGTTACCATATCCGCCTCACCGCATGGCTCGGTGATTGTTTCTGTGTGAAGTTTGCATAGTCTGTGCTTGCATGGAATTCCTCCGGGTACTCTGGTTCTCCCACTATTCACAGACACGCATATTAGATTAATAGGATGTTTCAAACTGCCTTTATGGGGGCTGGTGGTGTATGGTTAGGGTGTTGGGCTCATGATTGGGAGGCTGTGTGTTCGAATCCTAGTTAGACCCCACTGTGCTCAGACCCCTGGGCAAGGTCATAGCCACAAGAGTACCTTTGTTCACCCAAGCAGTATAAATGGGTACCAGTAAAAATATACTGGGAAGGTAACCTGCGATGGACTAGCGTCCCATTCAGGAGGAGTTGAACACCTGGTCGCTTCATGCTATGGAAACCGGGGATAAGCACCGGCCTGATGAGCCACTTGGCTGAGGTGTAAAAGAAAAAATCAAACTGCCTTTAGGTGTGAGCATGAGTGTCAATATTTGATGTTAATCTTGATGAAAACACATTTCAATAGCAAAGAGAACACTATGCTAAATTCTCACCCAAATCATCCTGACGACTGTACATCAGTTGGTCTTTCACTTAACAACATTTTGATCAGTAGTTTCTATGGAGTTCGGTTGTCTTCCTCAAAGTCTCACCATTGTATCCTTCTTGAGCTCGTAAAATATCCACTGACTGCTTGCTAGTCCACTTTTTGTGAGTTTCCTCACCACTTGAGTCTGCACTACTCACTGAGCACCACAAGGAGGTGATAGTTGGACCTTTCCCCAACAATAACCTAGATATCAGGTGTAAATAAGACAGGGTCCACCAGCAGGAGTTTCTAATCACTCACTCATTTGCCAAACAGCTTAATCCTACTAATAGGGTTGTGAGAAGGCTGGTGCCGATCTCAGCCAACACTCGGCAAAGGTAGGGTGCAATCTGAAACCATTACAGGGAACACACACACACACACACACACACACACACACACACACACACACACACACACGACTACTCACACTCGCACATAGAGGAAATTTGGCACAGTCAAGTAGCCTAATAGGCATGTCTTTGGACTGTGGGAGAAACCCGAGTACCCATATGAAACCCATACAAACACAAGAGGAAAAGGCAAACTCCATAAATACCGTTGCCAAGACCTTCTTTCTGTGAGGCAAACTTGCTAACCATCCCTTTCAATTTACGAATTTACTAAAATAGAAAAAAATCTGTTAGAGTATAATTACACATGGGAGTCTCCAACAGAGCTCAGGATCTCTGTCAAATGATGTCAGTCTAATGTTGTCAGTGAACTATCGGTCCCTGCCCATGTAGGCCATTGAGATTTTTCTCATCAACAAATTCAGCCCATGTTTTTGTTTATAATTTATTATAATTAGACACTGTGTTGTTTAATTGTGGCATTTTAGAAGAAATATGTCTACATCACATGATTTATTTAAACTTGGTGTGTAATTAAGATACTACCGTATAGGCACACGGGTGGCATGGTGGCACAGGGGTCAGCGCATTCACCTCATAACAAGAAGGATTGACTTTGATTCCTGGGCTTGGGTGTTTCTTTGTGGAGTTTGCATGTTTTCTCTGTGCTTGCATGGGTTTCCTCTGCATCCGGTTTTCTCCTATAGTCTAAAAACATGCACAGCTAATTCCGGTTATAAATCACCACTCCTAGGTGCGAGAGTGAATAGTTAGTGAGTATGTCTGTTACCCCTGCAGTGGTCGAGTGAAATGTTCAGAGCATACCCCACCTTGGCTCAGAGACGGCTGAGATGAGCATTAGCCTTCCTGAGACCCTAATTAGGATTAAGCAGCTTTAAAAATGAATGAATGAGTCTGTATAGGCACATACCGACACTTGAAAAAAAATAAATAAATAAATATATGTATATATCTGCATGTGTAAATGGGTTCTTTTCTGTTTTGCAGGATGTTGATAAATGGTCGTTTGATGTCTTCATGCTTCACGAGGCGAGCAGCGAACATGCACTGAAGTTTCTGGTCTATGAGCTACTCACCAGATATGACCTAATCAACCGCTTCAGGGTGTGCGAGATTCTCAGTTTACACACACACACACACACACACACACACACACACACACACACACGTCACCAGAAAATAAAAATAACTGTTGCACTTGGACATACTCATGCTGGGAAATTCAAGTTTAGGCTCTGGCTCTGCAGAGAGAAAACTCCTACACACAGGATATGCACACACTCGTATTGCTCACTTTTTGGGTTTCCTTATCCTTTTCTCCCTCCTGCTCTCTAATCCAACAGTTGCCTTACAGCAACAAGGTCCGGACCTGGGCATTTCTGTGTGTAGTTTGCATGTTTTTCCTGTTTGAGTGAGTTTCCCCTGATTACTCTGGTTTTCTCCCACAGTCCAAAGACATGCACAACAGGCTTACTGGCTCTTCCAAAGTACCTGTAGGTGTGAATGTAAATGGTTCTGTGTGTTACCCTGTAATGGCCTTGCAAGCTGCTCAGGGTGTATTCCACCTTCCCCCCCCCCCCCCCCGGTATTGGTTAAAATAGACTTCAGCCTCTTAAGGACCATAATATTATTAAGCATTTGACAAAGGAGTGAGTAAGGAAAATTGAGGCTGATAATGAACCAGCAAATGTACAAATTGATGGGTTTAAGATTCTTATGAAGGTCTTTTCATTTATTAGCACACAACAATATTTACTTTTTCAATTTGTCAGGGGTCCTGGAAATTCAGATCTTTAATCATTGAAATTCGTGGTATTTGACATTTTTCCAAAGTGGGAAACAGGGACCCTGTGGTACATCATTATTATCATCAGCACTTCATTCAGCTGACATCAGGCTCCCACTGGCCCTAATGATATTCTTATATTTTCTCAGTCTGGACTTTTTCCCAGAGAAAATTGGGAAATAACCAGGATGAAGTGGGTTCTGAAGATGAATTGATGATTTCACAGTTTTGTGATAATGAACAGCTGTCTGACGGGTGGGTAGGAATTAATAAAAGACCAAATGTAGGAGAAAAACAAAGTACGTACACATCAAACAAAGCAAGTCAAAACAAAACAAAGTAGTTCATGATACATGCCCGTCAAACGTTATAGCTTGGTGGCACGGTGGTGTAGTGGTAAGCGCATCCACCTCACAGAAGGATGTTTCTGGGTTCAAATTCTGTGTTTACTGAGGATGTTCCTCTGTGGAATTTGCATGTTTTCCTTGTGCATATGTGGGGTTCATCCATCCACTCTGATGGCCTCCAATACTCCAAAAACATACACATTACACTAATTGGCTGTTCCCCAAGGAGCGAGTGTGTATGACTGTGTGCGTATTACCCGGTGATGCTCTGTTGAGCTGTTCATGGTGTACGCCACCTTCACCCCATGTTGGCAGAGATAAGCTCCAGGATCCCTTGAAACCCTAGTATAATTCACGGGTTCAGTACATGAGTGAATGAGGGAGAGAACACTGTATCTGGATTTGTTATGATGTAGACAAGGGTGATGTAGATGAAGCAATGAGAGTATGGGCGCTAAAATCACACGTGTTTCCCGAGACCGTGTACATTCAGCAGCTGTTGTGCTAAATGTCAGTTTAATAAATACAGCTTATAGTTCAGTGTGGACTGCAACAGTTCTCATACAACATTGCTGCTTGCATTTCTCATGAGTGGAGAAACACCTCTGATTTAGCTAAGTGTTTGCATTTGTAAACCTCTAGTGTAACCACACCCCTTGAGAGAAATGAGATGAGCGTGAGATGCAACACTGCACCAATATTTTTATTATTTTCATTTTTAGATTGCAGGACCGTTAGCGTCAGTTTTCATGGCTTTACTCATTTGTACACCACTTTGTAATTACAGTGAGTATTACATTATACTATACTTTAGCATATCACCATCTCACTTTAGGGACAGTTATACAAAGAACTTTTAATGGAGTTAGGAGACAAGAAGAGCGAGAGTGGCGAGTTATGCAACTAAACATAATGTTCAGGTTCGGTGCTAGTACACAGGAGTGTGATTCAGACGAGCCGTAAAAACAGTCAGGGTACAAATAAGGCTGCAAAACTTTCCGTATTTGGCATCATAACATACTTAATTCATTTTCATTAAACCTTTTCAGGACTTTACTCTGTAGCTACGTTAAAGATCTTCTGTGGAACATCAGACCCCATTAAATATAACATGGATATACTTGTTTGGTGTTCACCATATCTTTTTTGGTTTGCTCGCATACATTTCCCAGTTACAATGACTGAAGTGCTGATGGTCACATTTTCTGAATTTCACTAATTTTTTTTTTTTTTTTGGAAATTAAAAAGACAGATCTTTTTGATAAGAACACAATGAAAGAGAACATAGAGCATGGAACTAAGTACAAACAAGACAATGTTTTGGTTTTTTTTTTCCTTCAAACAAAACCTGCTTGATTACGCCACCATAACTAATAAGTGTTCCTTGGAAGATCTGGGAAAATACCATATGGTGTAGCAATCATCTATCATATCTATTAGACCAGGGGTGGCCAACCTGTCAGAGACCAAGAGTCACATTTTTTACTGTTACTGCAAAGAGCCACATCATACACATGGGCACACAGGAACATTACACATCACTTTATCACACACACACACACACACACACATACACACACACACACACCTCTGCTCAGCCTGATTTATTGTAAGTTCACACACCAACATGATAAAATACATCTTTGAAGGTCAGAGTGTAACTGTGATTCAATAGCCGTGTTCATGTCCAATATTCTGTGTTCAACAGTGTGGCGGGACAGTTGGACGTCCGATACTACGTGTTTTAGTTTGTGATTTTCAGGAGGCAAGATTTCAACAACGTCACTGAGGCATTTTATAACGAACTCTGCTTCATTGTACGGCGTTTTGGCTCGTGTAATGTTCCAAGCCAGTTGATACCATGCAAGTGTTACAGTCTCTGAGCACTTCGTAAATTTTTGGAAAAACTTTATCTGCGTTTCTTTCTGAATTTTGAAAGTGAACAACTTGTGCATGTGAAGTTCAGTCCCTTTAGGAAATTTCAGGTCTAAGTTAGCATGCAGTGAGCTGCGCTGATGACTTGAAGTTTTGAAATTCGCTAATCACGCCTGACATATATGGCAGAATGGCTTTCTGTTATATTCAAGCACAACAACAACAAAAAAAACCCACCTCTCCCACTCTGTTAAAAATGTCTTGTGTTCATTTTCATATTTTCATTTTACTGTGCATTTTTTTTTTTTTTTTTGCCATTTTAAGAGCAAATTTGACACAAATTCTTTACTGAAATGATCTCGCCCATACGGGGAAGCTTTGCGGTATTTTCATGTCACCCACGTAAGCATTTGACAATAATACCATATCAAACTCAATCGACGCAAACACGCACATTAAAAACAAACAAGCTTCGATATGAACACAAGAGCCGCATGAAACTAGGTGAAGAGCCACATGCGGTTCGGAAGCCTCAGGTTGGTCACACCTGTATTAGACAACCATGAACTTAATACTTCTACACTAGCAACAAAAACAATGCAGTGATCATAAATAATATAAATACTTGCATTGATATACCACCTCAATCTACGCACAATGATTGCTTGTCTCTATATATGACCTCTGCAACTGTGAATCTTTGACTTTGTGCCATTTTTCTGCTGGTTCATTTTTCAAGTAGGAAAGGGTAGAATGTAAACCCCTGAGATAAAGCATATATAACAAAATGTGAGATTAGTAGCTGCACAAATGTGAAAAGTAAATTCTGGGTCCACTGGACACAAAACAGACCCTGAAATATACAAAACATAGTTAAAACTGAATAACCTGTCAAAAACTACACAACTGTTTGCCGTGACCCAACAGCACTTCTATTAAAAACATACCAGCTAAAACAAATTGCATGGGATTTCCAAAATTCTTGAATAGGGTTAAGAGAAAATGAAATTTATTCTTGGTTTTTTTTTGTTTGTTTTTTTGTTTTTTTCTAATTAGTTACATTTGATCTCAGCTCAGTGTTATGGGCACTTGACCATCAGACACATATGTCGCTTATTCCCAAAGTTGTGCCACAAAGTTGAAAGCACACAGGTGTCCAGAATGCCTTCATCTGCTGTTGGCTTACAATTTCCCTTTATTAGAACTACGATGCTCAAACCTGTAGCATGATCGGGTCCACTACCGTGCACACACTTAGCTTTATGAAGGCAATTAATGTTGAAGTGGGAGAACATAGGTCACTTGTCAACACAGAGCAGTGACCTCAACCCGATTAAACATGTTTTGGATGAACTAGAATATCAACTGCCCCAGGTGTCCCTGCCTGACCTTAATAATGATCTTGAGGATGAATGATCACAGATCTCGTCAGCCACATTCAAAATTCTAGTGGATAGCCTTCCCAGAAGAGAAAGATTTATCATAACAGCAAAGAGGATACATCCAAGATAGATTAAATTAAGATGATCTGACTGAATGTTGAGCAGTCTAGAATTTCAGTAATTTTTCCTTGGTGTTCTGATACTCGACCAAAACACGAAATTCAAATACAGCCCAACCTTTTGTCATGTTTTAATTACCCTGTATTCAAAAAACAAACAAAAAAGGGTGTTATAAAACTCTCAACTCTTAACCACCTTGGATTTTTTTTTTTTTTTTTTGGCGAGGGTGTTACAGAAGTGTCCATATAATAAATAACATTAAACTTGTTAATATTATGGCAGTGATGACCGGGTGGTCGGGTGCTGGCTTAGTGATCCCAATGTGCAGGGCTCAAGCACCAGTATCACCAAATTGTTACTGCTCTTCCCCCCAGTGCAGCTAACTGGGTTATCAAAGACCAGCCATATCTCTTACTGTCCGTGGTTAGAGGCATATAAAACAACTATTGCTCAGTTTTGTAAACAATAGGACACTGGGTTGCCTTCAACTTGTTTCTGCTCTGCGAAGTCATATCAGGGTTTACTCTCCCTTTGCCCAGAGTCAGCTGAGATGGGTGCAAGCCTCCCCAAGACCCTATTTATGATTAAGCATTTCAGAAAATTAAATAAGGAACCTTGTTAATTCGGTCAGTACAGGGAAATTCCAGACCTCAGCTTTGACACAAGCTTTGGTTTGGAATTTCCCTGTTCTGACATTATGCTCAGTTATTAAATAGTATACATATATATTTTTGAACAAAATGCACTTCATTCTTGTTTGTTGTTAAATTTGACTTAGAAATAATATGTATACTGTAGTTTAATATAATATAAAAATATAAAATAGACACAATGTCATTCTTATGACTATAAAAACAAAGAGTGAAAATAAGGGAAAACCATACAGTACATTATATGATGACATTACCAGCCTGCACTATTTTATACCTAAGGAGAGCAGGAGGATTTGATGAATAATTTAGAACCACAGGTAGTTTTGTCTATTCACACAGCACCATCAGAGCAAAAAAAAAGGGTCACTGAACATTTCAGTGTAATGTATTAAAATGTCCCTATTTAATGTACGAAGGGCTGATAGTAAAGATACATTGAGATGATGTCAATTTTTGTGAGTCACAATCAGTTTGTGTATTGTAATTAAATAAAGCTACACATGCTCATTAATTATTAACACTTTCTCAATTCATTCTTAGGAAAATATGGATACCCTTTTGATATAATGACTTACTTTATGTAGGGCACTGGAAACATAGAACCAACATAGGAACATGGGGTATCTGGGAATACACGGAAAGAAGGACCATGGAGGGTCTCTATTTTGATAATATATGTGCCTGACTCATTAATGAAGGGAAATGTGTTTTTCAGAAAACTGTGGAACCGCTTAATTCTCCAATGGGTGGGGGCATGCTGCAGCTTATCTCATATAACTGCAGGCAAACGCAGGGAGACCATCACAGTGCCACCACACACAACAATTCGGATTCACACATGGGGCAATTTGGAACTGTTATTTAGTCTAATGCGCACATCTTTGGACAGTGGGATAAAACCAAAATATCTGGAGGAAACTCTGACACAAGCACAGAGAGAACATGCGAACTCAACAGATGTTTACCCTTACTAAGCCCGGCATTTCAACCCAGGACATTTTTGGTGTGAGATGGATGTGTGAACCATGCCAGCCCTCACAGGAGCAAATAAAGATAAAATGAACAGGAACTTTTTTCTATCGTTGTACAGTGATAGCCCAAAGTTTTGTTTTTAGCAAAAATTTTGTTTTCGTAAATTTTATTGCTCACGGCCAGTGGTGGTCTAGTGGTATAAGATGCCGGATCGCTGATCCAAAGGTTGGGGGTTCGAGTCCCACTCTCCACAAGGTTGTCACTGTCCTCCCAGTGTTATCAAAGGCCGGCCATGTCTCTCACTGTCTATGGTGTGAGGCATGTAAAAGAACCATTGCTGACTTTCGACAAGAGTAGGCTGCAAAGCCGTCAGCGTGGTTCCGCCCTGCGATGGCCTGGCGAGCTGTCCAGGGTGTACTCTGCCCTCGCCCTGAGTTGGCTGGGATGGGCACCAGCCTCCCCGTGACCCTAATTAGGATGAAGCGGTTACAGAAAATGAACTGAATTTTGTTGCTTGGTTTTGTGAGAGAACCACCCCCCCCTGCCGCCTCACCCACACACACACACACACACACACACACACACACACATATTTTTTATGATATGCCTGGGGAAAATTGCACACATTTTACATATTTTATAGAGTTTTATTGGCAAATACATCTATTTTTGCCAAGAGACGATATTTACAGTGCTGACGCTTCTTCTTCAAAACTTCAGCAATTCACTTTGGCAGGCTGGATATCAGATTCTGGACTACATCCTGACTTATTGCAGCCTATTCTTGCCTTATCAGTGCTCAAAGTTGCTCACAAATTGTGGATTTCTGCTTGTTCACCAATTTTTTTAGGATGGACCACAGGTTCTCGATTGGATTAAGATCTGGGGACTTTCCTGGCCATGGATCCAAAACATCAATGTTATGATTTTTGAAGCCATTTCGTGATCACTTTGCCTTATGACATGGTGCTCCATCATGCTGAAAAATGCACAAATCTTCACCAAAGTGCTTCTGGATCGTTGTGGGGAGTTGCTCTTGGAGGGTGTTTTGATACCATTCTTTATTCCTGGCAGGGTTTTTAGGCAGGATTGTGAATGAGCCCACTTCCTTGGAGGAGAAGATACCTCAAACATGGATGGTCTTTGGATGTTTCACTGTTGGCACGACACAGGACCCATAGTAACGTTCACCTTTTCTTCTCCTGACAGCCGCTTTTCCAGATCTCCCAAATATTCCAAAGGAGGTTTCATCAGAGAAAATAACTTTGCACCAGTCTTCTCCTTGCCACTGACTATACTCCCTGCAGAATTTCTGTCTATCCTTGATGCTTTTCTTGGAGAGAAGTGGCTTCTTTGCTGCCTTTCTTGATACCAGGCCTTTGGTCAGAAGTCTTAGTTCACGGTGCGTGCAGATGCAGTCACAACTGCCTGCTGCCAACCATGAACAAGTTCTGCACTGGTGGCAACACGATTCTGTAGCTGAGTCCTGAAGAGGAGATGGTCCCGCCCCATGCTGGATACTCTGGGACATCCTGAAGCCGTCTTTACTGCAGATGAATCTGTCTGCTTGAAGTTTTTTTTTTATGATTTGATAAATGGTTCCTTCAGGTACAGTGTTCTCAGCAGCAGTTTCATTGCATTTGAGGCCATTCTGATGCAATGCAATGATTGGTACACGGGTTTCTTTGGAGGTAACCATTGCTTACACAAGATGATAATGATTTCAAGCAAGTCTCTGATATTTATTGCAATTAGTTTGCTCTTAAAATGAAATGAAAATGGTAGTGTGAATTGAAATGACTTGTACTCACTCACTCTTCCTTCTGTGAGGACAATGAGATTTCCTTTCAGCTTTTTCCCTTTATCAGGGGTCGCATGTTTGATTTGGCATAAGTTTTTACGTCGGATGCCCTTCCTGACACAACCCTTTTAGCAAGGGACAGAAACAGCTGATGGCTTTGCAGCCTACTTTTTTTTTTCACGAAAGTCAGCAATGGTTCTTTTGCATGCCTCACACCATAGAGAGTGAGAGACATGGCCCACCTTTGATAACCCAGTTAGCTGCACTGTGCAGATAATATGATACTGAAATGATGTTAGCTAATCATTTTGCATCAGGATCAACTACAGTGAAAATGAGTGCAATTCCTTAATATTCTTGTGATCACTCTTCACAATAGTTTAGAAACAATGTGAATCACCACCACAAAATTGAACCAACAAAATTTGCATCATTGCCAAAACTTTAGGCCATGTCTGTATATCATGGTAACATGCTGGGTTACCAAAGGCCAGCCATGTCTCTCACTGTCTATGGTGAGAGGTTCATGCAAAAGAACCATGGTTGACTTTTGTAAAGATTAGCTGCATAGCCGTTAGCATGTTTCTGTCCCATGATAAAGGGTTGTGTCAGGAAGGGCATCAGACATGAAAACTTGTGCCAAGTCAAACGTGCCAATCAGATGATTTACTGTGGCGACCCCTGAAAAAGGGAAAAAGCCAAAAGAAAGGAAAAGAAGAAGAAGAAGAAGAAGAAGAAATAGACTGTGCTTATGCATACATAAGTTAAAAATTTTAAAAGTAAGTGTATTAATCTAAAGTTTAGTTTACCAAAAAAGTATTAAATGCCAAAAACACACATGTTCCTTACTCTACTTATTTCATTGTGACAATAAAATGAAATGGACTCATTACTGTTGGTGTGAATAAAATCCAATTAGCTAACACGCTAAATAACTATTGTATTTTCCGGACTATACGTCATTCCGAAATATAAGTCGCATTGGCAAAAAAAAAATTGCATAATGGAAAGACATGGAAACTGTCTACTTTGGCTTGGAAATCTGCTGGCAGTTTATGTGACGTTATGTCCTCGCTCTGATCGAGATGTGGTTGCATTGCATGAAGCGGTAATAACAAGAAAGTCCTCAGGCAAACTCATTTCAATTCATCTCCCTGACAACTACCTGGACGTGAAGACGCAACTGCACTGTTGACAAGCCTCTTCCAGCGGCACGGTGCTCAAGCCCCCATGTGCGAGCTGATTCCTCTAGCTTTGGTCATATAGCTTTCAGCCCGCGATTATCTTTTTTTTGTTTGTTTGTTTTCTTTATTGCAGTAATAATAAGCTCTGCTTTTCTCCAGTCCCTCAAAGTTTCTCGTTCACTCCAAACTTTCTTTCTGCTGCTCTCTGAACCATTTTCTGCTGCACATTTCACTACGCGCAGCTTGTAATCCGCAGAATAGGATTTTCTAATTGTGGCCATTTCTTCAGTGGTGGATGAGAAGGTACTGGTACCCATGCCTAGAGTGCCCTCTTGTGGTAGTGAGTGTAAAAATAACAAACATGTGAAATTATGTCTGTTATTTCATTTTCTGTAACTACTTAATCCTAATTAGGGTCGCAGGGGGGAAACACGCCGACGGCTTTGCAGCCTACTCTTTCAGCAGTCAGCAATGGTTCTTTTACATGCCTCACATCATAGACAGTGAGAGACATAGCCGGCCTTTGATAACCCAGTTAGCTGCACTGGGGGGACAGTGACAACCTTGTGGAGAGTGGGACTCAAACCCCGAACCTTTAGATCAGTGATCCAGCGCCCTATACCACTAGATCACCACTGCCCTGCCTGTTATTATGACGAACAGAATTCTATTTAATAATTTCACATATAAGTCGCTCTGGAGTATACATCTCACCTTCAACCAGACTATGAAAAGAAGTGTGACTTATAGTCCAGAAAATATGGTATATACTAAACAGAAATTGTGCAAATTAATGCAAATTAAAAGTAATCCATCATAGTGAATCGTCAATACAAACAGATATTTTGTCATTGGAGCAAGTGGTGTAATCATTATTACACTTTAAAATTTAAAAAGTAACAATAAAAATATCCTTTTAGTTTGTTTTCTTGCATTTCAGCATATATGGTACATGAACTCAAACCAGTTATGTTAGATAGATAAATAAATAAATACCAATTAACTTTAATATTAAACAAGCACTTCAGTAACTGAATAGCATGAGGCACGGTGGTGTAGGGGCTTGTATGTCCACTTCACAGGAAGAAGGTCCTGGGCTCGAGTCCCTAGCTCGGCTTGTGTACTTCTGTGTGGAGTTTACATGTTCTCCCTGCACTTGCATGGGTTTCCTCCAGGTATCTGGTTTCCTCCCACAGTCAGAAGACATGGACATTATGCTGCTCAAAATTGCCCCTTGGTGTGGATGTGAATGTGAATGGTAGTGTTTACTTGCAATGGTCTGGCGAGCTCTTTACGGTGTGTCCTGTCTTTGCCCATTGTCAGCTGAGATAGGCACGACCTCTCCCCGACCCTAGTACGATGCGTATATCTTGATCTTTATTGGTTATTTTGTGCGAACAAGCTTTAAAAGATACTACTTAAGAGTACCTTTATACAACGATTTCTGTCCTATTCTACTTGAACCTTATGCAGATACCCGTGTCTTCTCTGGTGGCATTTGTGGAGGCTTTGGAGGTTGGCTACAGCAAGCACAAAAATCCGTACCACAACCTGATCCATGCCGCTGATGTCACCCAGACTGCACACTATCTGATGCTCCAAACTGGCATTATGGTGAGTGGCATGTACCCACGGCCATGTTTCACTTTAGCCATAGTTCATTTAGTAGATTAAGAT
>CM045729.1:36061079-36198579 GCA_024760905.1 Plotosus lineatus | reverse complement strand
GCATCTCACCCTCCCTCATGTTCATGTACACTTTTTTGGTCTCCATGTCTGGGTAGTCCTTGCTGTACGTCCACTGTTATTAAAAGCTCAATGTCGCCACCATGAGGTTGTTCTGATCTTCACGCAGTCACCGATATTTCTCTAATATTAATCGTCATCATCATCATCATCATCATCATCATCATCATCATACACATCATAACGATAAATAGGGATTGATACATATGGTATCAGGCTAGTACCATCAAAATGGTGACCCAGGTTTTGGATATTATTACCAATGACTGGAATTGGATTTGGGGAAAGAAATTTAATTTGAATCCTGGAACGTTTTTAAATAAATAGGCTTGTTTTCCCCCCCTTTGACAGGGTTTAATTAATTATTTTGGGACTTTTTTGGATTACTTTCCGGCATCCAGTGCCCACTGATGCCTATGAGTGGTGAAGATAAGTAGATATTAGATACTTTATTAATCCTAGAATGAAATTTGCATTTTATGCAAATATACATATATATATATATATATATATATATATATATATATATATATATATATATATATATATATATATATATATATATTTTTTTTTTTTTTTTTTTTTTTTTTTTGTGTGTGTGTGTGTGTGTGTGTGTGTGTGTGTGTGTCTAAGTATTTTTACTATGTATGCCTTAATTTAAATTTGTGTTTTTTATACAATAATTGTGTGCTATTTTCCTGCAATACTGCTGGAAATTGTGAAATTCCTTCTGGGATTAATAATGTATCTAATACACACACGCACGCACGCACACACACACACACACACACACACACACACACACACACACACACACACACTGTGCTATGAATGTAAACACAGTAGTTAAAGTAGTGAATAGACTATAACAATGTAAGTATATTCATCTGCATGAATGGGATGAACGGTACAGCTTTGGTGTAGTGTGGATGGGAAATGAAGTTTTAGCATTGGGCTGAATTCAGTAGGGTGACAGCAGTGGGGAAGAAGCTGTTCCTAAACCTGCTGGTTTTTGTACGAAGGCTAATGAAGCGCCTTTTGGAGGGGATAACTGAAAGAGTTGGCAGAATGAGAGGAGTCCCGAAGAATATTTTGTGCCGGCGAGGACATCTCTTCTTTTGGACATCCTCAATAACAGGAAGTGGTGCATTGGGTGGTTTTCACCACCTGCTGCAGTACCTTGCAATCAGCAACAATTCCCATTTGCGGTCAGAGCAATTCCCATACCAGACTGTAACGCAGTTGGTCAGGATGATTTCTACTGTGTAATGGTCGATATTACAAAGGTTGTCAGCAGACAGGTGGTTTCTCTTCATTGCCCTTAAGACAAACAGGTGCTGATGTACCTTCTTGATCATGCTGGAGATGTTGGTGGACCAAGACAGGTTCTCTGAGATGTGGGTCTCCAGGTATTCAAAACTTTAGATACGTTCAACAGCCATGCCATTGATATGGATAGGGTCATTAGTGTCCCCTTTTCCTTCCTGAAGTCTACAATGAGCTCCTTGATTTTGCTGGTGTTCAGGAGCAGGTTGTTGTCAGCATACCATGCATCTAGGTGCTTTACCTCTGCCTTGTAGTGAGACTCATCATTGTCACTGATGAATCCGATCACCTTGGTGTTGTCTGCAAACTTTATGATGCAGTTGGATCCATATATAGGCCTACAGTCATGGATAAAGAGGGAGTAGAGGAACAGGCTCAGCACAGCCCTGAGGTGCACCAGTGTTGCGTGCGATAGGAAGTAGTGAGAGGGACAGTTGTGGCCTGACCTAACATTCTGGGGTCTGTTCGTTAGAAAGTCTGTGATCCAGGTGCAGAGGGAGGTATTCCATGATCCTCAAATTTTTTGGTTAACTTGGAGGGAATGACTGTGTTGAATGCTGAGCTGAAGTCAATACAGCATCCTCTGTATTGCTGTTGCTTTGGTATGCAAATTTCTGTGGGTCTTGTGTGGGAGGCAGACATTGTTTGAGGTGTGCCAAGACCTGTCGCTCAAAGCACTTCATTACAATGAGTGTTAATGCAATAGGGTGGTGGCCATTGAGGCTCGTCAGAGAGGAGTGTTGTCAGAGCACTGGCACTATAGAAGCATTCTTGAAGCACACTGGTACTGCTTCTTGGGTGAGAGGCAGGTTGATGTCTGTGAAGTCCCCTGTGAGCTGCCCAGCACAAGTTCTGAACACATGTGCAAGAATTCCATCAGGGCCAAAAGCCATACGTGGGTTAATTTGGCTCAGTGCATTATGGGCATCTATGTGGAAGAGTGTAAAGGTCTGGTGGTCATTTAAACATTTGGTCTTTATGGTCTTGTCCTTGTTGTCCTTGTTGAAACGAGCATGAAACTCATTCAGTTCATTTGAGGAAGGACATGACAGTTGGTGTGGAATTGTTAGGCATGTAGTTGGTGATGGCCTGAATGCCCTCCCACATGAGTCAGGGACTTTGTTCCTTCACCTTCAGCTTGTGGTCATGCTTGGCCTTTTTGATACCGCTCTTCAGGTCTGCCCTGACTGTGCTGTAGACCTGTGCATCATTCGATCTGAACGCTTTGTTATGTTCCTTCAGCAGAAGTTGCACTTCTTTGTTTATCCTTGGCTTCAGATTAGGGTACATGATGATCTGTTTCTCTGTGATAACACTGTCAATTGTGGTGTTGATGTATTCCAGTACTGAGTGAGTGTAGAAGTCTGTGTCTGTATTAGAACCACAGGTGGCCTGAGAGACAGACATACCCCAATATGTGTCATTAAACCTATCCTGGAGTACAGAGTCAAACCTCGCTGGCCATACCTTTGATTGTCTTCAAGACTGCTTCACTTGGTTAATGAGTAGGTTTTACCTGAGGGTGGTCAGACTGTCCCAAGTGTCGGAGGGGGGTTGCCATATAGGCTCTAGCGATGTTAATATAAACATGGTAAAAGGTTTTGTCCCCTCTGGTGTGGCAAGAAACATGTTGCTTGAATTTGGGAAGTACTGACTTGAGGTTGGCGTGGTTAATGCATGCAGACTCTGGGTGCGCAGTTTGTTGTTTGATAATAGCTGCATGATTTTCAGTCATAGCAAGCTTAGCATTAGTATCCAGAGGTATATACCGTACTGTACTTCATACTTTGGCTGAAGGTGCTACGTATACTCCAGAGCGACTTATATGTGAAATTATTACATATAATTCTGTTCGTCATATTAATAACAGACATAATTTCACATGTTATATTTACACTCACAACCACAAGAGCGCACTCTAGGCTTGGGTACCAGTACCTGCTCATTCACCACTGAAGAAATGTCCCCAAAAAGAAAATCCTATTCTACGGATTACAAGCTGCAAGTAGTGAAATATGCAGCAGAAAATGGTAATTGAGCAGCAGAAAGAAAGTTTGGAGTGAACTTGTGAGTGACTGGAGATTACTATTACTGCAATGAAGAAAACAAAAAAAGATAATTCGAGATAAAAGCTAGATGGCTACAGCTAGAGGAACGACAAGAGCAGTCAATAGAGCAGTTGCGTGACTTTGCGTGAGAACTTTCTTGGTGTTACTGCTACATGCAACGCAAACACCTCTTTATCAGAGCAAGGACCACAAAACAAAAACTGTAAGCAGATTTCCAAGCCAAGGTAGACTTTTTCAATGAGTTTGCGACTTATAGTCCAGTGCAACTGCATTTTTTGGCCAATGCAATGCACTCCAGGGCGACCTATAGTCCGGAAAATATGGTATACAGCTGTTATTATTCTAGAAGTAAACCCTCTTGGCAGATAGAAAGGTCTACACTTCTCCATAAGAAACTCTAGGTCAGCAGAGCAGTTGCTTCCAACAATAGCAGAGTTTATACACTAAGTTTTGTTGACATAAATTCACAATCCTCTGCCTTTTGTCTTACCGGAGTTATCTGCTATTCTGTCTTCCCGGACAATGTGGTATCCGAGCTAGTTCGATAGCATCGTCGAGTATTCCACTATGTAGCCATATTTCCGTGAATATCATGGCATTACAGATGAAGAGATATCTACAGTCATCCCTTGCCACTTCGCGCTTTGAGCATCGCGGTCTTGGTACATCACATAAAAAATTCATAAAAAATTCAAAATTCGTGCTGAAACTCGCGTGTAAGCAAGTGGAAGGCGGGGACACAAGGCAGGCTGCATCCATTGTTTCCAAACGACAGACTGAAGTGCCCCTCCTCCCCAGTTCAGGCAGGGACCGCCCACTTAACTCAATCTCGCAATCTGATTGGCTTAGACACGTGACGCTATTGTCTCCCACCCACTCAACTCAATCTCGCAAACTGATTGGCTTAGACGCATGACGCTGTTGCGTCACACAGTCCCGTGGGATTTTTTGTGATTTTGTGATCTTACTGTATAGTGTTTGTGGTGGTCTAGTGGATAGGGTAAAGTATCGCTGATCCCAAGGTTGGGGGTTCGAGTCGCCACAAGGTTGTTACTGTCCCCCCAGTGCAGTTAACTGGGTTATCAAAGGTGGGCCATGTCTCTCACTGTCTATGGTGAGAGGCATGTAAAAGAACTGTTGCTGACTTTCGTAAAGAGTAGCTGCAAAGCCGTCAGCGTGTTTCTGTCCCTTGTTAAAAGGGTTGTGACAGGAAGGGCATCCGACATAAAAACCTATGCCAAATAAAATGTGCGAATCAGATGATTCGCTGTGGCGACTCCCGAGAAAAGGGAAAAAGCAAAAAGGAAGAAAGAAAGAAAGAAAGAAATTGTATAGTGTTTGTGAATGTCCTGCACCACGGAGAAGAGCTATTGTCAGAAGTGAGTACAGTACTTAAAGTATTTATATATAAATTCTATTTAAATATTAATACATTACAGTATTTACATATGACACATATATAACACATATATAACTGTGTAACGTTTAATATACACTTCTTGATATTGTATAGATGCGAAAACATATAGAAATGAGACAACATGGTAGACATGGGGGGGTGGGGTGGCATTCCTACTTCGTGGTTTTTTTTGAATATCACGGCCAGGTCTGGTCTACATTATCCGCGATTTTCAAGGGACGACTGAATAGTAAAAATTTTAAGTTTAAAACAACTTGAGTGTGTGGTCTAATTCCACTGAAAAGCATACATTTCTGAAAAAGTGAATGCTGGCAGTAATAGAAAGAATATTGATTAATACTTAAGATTTTATTAATCATATAGAAAAAAAGGATTTACTGTGCCATTTATAATATTGGTTCTGTGATGGTCTGGCGAGGTGTTCAGAGTGCACCATACCTTTGATCAAAGTCAGCAGAGATAGGCTCCATCATCCTCATGACCCTAGTCTAAGTAAGTGTTTTGAGAAATGATTGAGAGTGAGTGACATTTCTAATATTACGACAGTACTTGTATTATTAACATTATTGAAAATATAAATAATAATAAAAAACTCAACAGCAATAGAAATCTTCTTTTTCTTTCGGCTGTTCCCTTCAGGGGTCGCCACAGCAAATGATCTGCCTCGATCTCTCCCTATTCTCTGCATCTTAGAAATGACACAACATAAAAACAACAACAGCAACAACAACAACAACAACAATTAATATATTCATTTTCTAAGGTGTTTAATCCTGATTAGCGAGGCTCACAGGGAGGCTGGTGCCCTCAACAGTTCGCCAGGCCATTGCAGGCCAGCAGCACATGTATACAATCATTCACACTTACTCTCACACCTAGGAGTGATGTGGAACACCTACTGTGCATGTTTTTGGACTATAGGCGGAAACCAGAGTACCCGGAGGAACTCATGCAACCATTTCATTTAAAGCATTCGTCCTTATACAGAGTGACTCACATTTATCACTTTAATGCAAATGAGAAACTGAGGGTTATGGGCTTTGATCAAGAGCCCAATAGTGGCAGATTAGTGATACACGTGGAGAACTCCACATGGAAACGCCCGAGAATCGAATCCAGGCATTCTTGCTGTAAGGTAGATGTGCTAATCAGTGCACCTCTATTCTGCCAATAATAACAATAATAATAATAACAACAATAATAATGTACAAAATTATTATTGCAATAAAAAGTGTTCAAATTAACTAATATTACCTGTTTTGTTTTAATTTTTTTTTCCTGTTCATTTTTCTCACCCTTTGTTTTGTTTTCTGTCCTGCAGGATTCATTGATTTCATTGTGGAGCCTACATTCTCTGTGCTTGTCGACACCACAGAGAAAATCATCTCTCCTCTCATAGAGGAAGCTTTAAAGTCAGGTGGCGTCCGCAGGGCGAGGTAAGTGCACACCTGTACTAGCAGCACTTATAATATTATGATTGTGGGTTATGGCCAAAAACTGGGAAAGGAATAACGAGAAAGCAGTCAAGACATTTTACCACTGACTGGAACAGAATATACCAGACTAACAAATGATAAAATGATATTACATAATAAATCTACAAGAAATCATTAATATACATTTATTCTGGCTTTAAGACTGTTGTAAAACATGATGTGTATTTTGCCTCAGTGCATTGGTTATTGGAGGATTAACCTTGAGTCAGTTGAACCAGGGTGTTCTGTTGTTTAAAGTTTAACAGGACGAGGTTCAGCTGCGGTGGTTGAGTCAGTCCAGAGACACAGTGGTCGAGACTCAGTGCCCATTGACTACTCGCTCGCTGGCATTGACCTAAAACGTGTCCGACATACACTCTCTGAGATCATCCAGAGCAACAAAGAACGCTGGAAGGAGCTGTCTGTTCAAGGTGTGTGTCCACAGTGTAGATATGAATTATTACCAACTGCAGTGTACGATATTAATACCAACTGGGGTGTACAATAACATGCTGTAATTTACATAAGTGAGAAAACATGGACTCTCATTGTGATCTTTTTTTCATGGTGGACAAAAATAATAATAATAAATAAATTAAAAAAAAAAACACCTGGATTTAAATGAGGAAATAAACAATTCAATTCAATTCAATTTTATTTGTATTACACTTTTTAAAATTGGCATTGTTGCAAAGCAGCTTTATACAATAAAAGTAGGCATTTACAACGTATAAAACCCCTCCACATCCCTAATGAGCAAGCACACAGCAACGGTGCCAAGGAAAAGCTCCCTCAGTTCATGCAAGGAAGAAACCTTGAGAGGACCAGGCCAAAAAGGGAAACCCATCCTTATTCAGGTGAATCCATAAAGACACAAACCACATATGAAAAACTTCACTGCAGTACAAAATGTATTTTGGTTGGTTATACAACAACTGTAAGTCCTAAACAATCATGGAAAAAGAGTGAAAAGCCATCGTCACAGTCTGAGTGCACTTCTAAAAGGGAGGGGTTTTCAAGATAAGAACTCCAGCCAGCATCAGCACACCAGGACAGACCACACGACTAAGAAAGCAGAATGATCAGGATCACCGGTATCCCAGAAGCAGCATGTTTACCTCAGCAAAAACACACACACACACACACACACACACACACACACACACACACACACACACACACACACACACACACACACAGAGAGAGAGAGAGAGAGAGAGAGAGAGAGAGAGAGAGAGAGAGATATGTTGTTAGGTTTACTCATAATTATGGAATGGAAATAGAAGAATGTATTATTGCTGAGGGCAAGCAGTGACTCCTGCATGGATAACTATATAACTATGGTGGCATAACTAAAAGATAGGAAGACAGACATGAGGGCACCATGTGAGATTGGGCAATTGGCCACTTGAACATGTAGAGTGGGGGAGCGTCAGCATCCCAACATCACAATTTGCAAGAGCTCTCTATGCACAAGAGACCCCCAGATCTGCTCCTTCACCTAATGAAAGGGTATTAGCAAAATGCTAGACCAAACAAATAAGTTTTCAACCTTGTCTTAAAATCTGAGACTGTGTCTGATTCCCGAACATTAACTGGAAATTTGTTAAATATCTGTAGGGCTTTGTAAGTGAAAGTTCTGTCCCCTGCAGTAGTCTTTATTCTGCAAGATATCACTAAACATCCTGCACCTTTTGACCTAAGGGGGAATGCCAAATCATAAATGACAAGAAGTTCACTAAGATAATGTGGTTCCAGTTCATTCAGTGCTATATAGGTTAAAAGTAGCATTTTATATTCAAGTCAAAATTTAATTGGAATCCAGTGCAGTGTAAATAAGATCGGGGTGATATGTTCATTGCTTCTGGTTCTAGTAAGGACTGTTACTGCTGCATTCTGGACTAACTGGAGCTTGATTATGTACCTATTAGAACATCCAGTCAGTAACACATTACAATAATCTAGTCTGGATTTCAGCAATATTCCTGAGATGAAAGAGGGTCATACGAGTAATATTATCTACATGAGCTTCAAATGAAAGACCAATGTAAATAATCTCTCCAAGGCCCTTTACTACTACACATGACGAGACTGAAACACTATCCAAAATTACTACATAATCAAAAACCTTATTTCAAGCACTTCTGTCTTATCATAGTTTAATAAGAGGAAGTTAGTAAGCATTCAGTGTCTAATGTCTCTCACACAATTCTCAACATTATACAGTGATGTCTCTCATCTGGCCTTGCTGAAATATATAACTGTGTATCATCAGCATAACAATGAAAGTTACCATGATTACAAATGATATCACCCAAAGTACAGACCCTCCCCAACTTACATTTTAGTTCGGTTCCGGACGGCCAAACATACAGTGAAAAAAAACGTAAGTTGTTACTGTATGTTCCACTGATATACTGCTCTATACATCTTCATCTATAAATACCATTACCGTATCTCAGAATAACATCAATTATTATAAACATAACATTGTAAAATAATATCAAATATATCAAATAATATCAACATTAATTTCAAATAAATTAAATGCAAGCAAAATGATTTCAAATAGATACATTTTAATCAAATTCACTCATCAAATATCAAATACAGTATCACATATAACCTTTAACATTCTCTACGATGCGATCTTTCTGCATGTAAATGGCTCCGATGGTCGATGGATTGTTACTTTACATGAAGCGGAGCCAAGTCACTTTACATGAAGCTTAAAATAGCCAATCAATGCTTACGATATGTGAGGCGCTCCACTGAAAGTAGTTCATTTGCTTGTGCTTGAGACAAAGCGCGGGTTATCCGGACTTCCGCTCTTTCAAGTGAGTAAGGGCACCATTGAATACTCATTTAGTACTCAGCCTACACTGATGTGAATCACCAGCAGAGCGGAGAGTTCTCTTTCTATTCTGGATTCGGGTTTTCATTCATTTTACAACTCTCTTTGCTTAACTGAGTATGCATGGTAGATTGCGCCGATCCGAGCAGATAGATAACCGGAAATTCCGGCATATGCTGGAAAACTTGCACCCATGCTAGTAGGCTTATGCTTCTGACCAACCATGCTTAGGGTTACAAATGTCCGCAAAAGAGTGTAAACACAAAGATCACAGAGACAAGGTCTTAAACAAGGGTGACACGCAGTGAACTGGGAAGAAGCAGGGGCACGTTCAGTCTGTCATTTGTAAACAAAGGACAGAGCGTCACATGTGGACAGATTGGGCAAACTCCCATGCCCCCTCCAGAATCCTGTGGAGTGTATAGAGTTGGTCAAGAGTGCTATGGCCAGGACAAAAACCCAATCTGCAGTTTACCCAATCTGTCCTAATGTGCTTTGTGGATTTGGAGAAGGCTTTCGACCATGTCCCTCGAACGATCTTGTGGGGCGTGCTACGAGAGTACGACGTTCCAGACCTGTTGCTACGAGCTATTCGGTCACTGTATCACCAGAGCCAGAGTTTGGTCCGTATTGGTAACAACAGGTCGAATTAGTTTCCGGTGGGAGTTGGAGACCGCCAAGGCTGTCCTTTGTCACCGATTCTGATCATAATTTTTATGGACAGAATTTCTAGGCGCAGTCGAGGCGATGAGGGGTTCTGGTTTGGTGGCCATCGGATCTCGTCTGTTTTTTGCGGATTATGTTGTCCTTTTGGCTTCATCAAGTCGGGACCTCCAGCTCTCATTGGAGCGATTCGCAGCCGAGTGCGAAGCAGCTGGAATGAAGATCAGTACCTCCAAGTCTGAGGCCATGGTTCTCAGTTGGACAATGGTGGAATGCACCGTCCGGATCAGGAATGAGGTCCTGCCCCAAGTGGAGGAGTTTAAGTATCTTGGGGTCTTGTTTACGAGTGAGGGAAAGATGGAGCGAGAGATCAGCAGACGGATCCCTGCAGCCTCTGCTGTTAAGCAGTGCCTGTACCGGTCCATCGTGGTGAAGAAGGAGCTGAGCCGCAAGGCGAAGCTCTCAATTTACCATTCGATCTATGTTCCAACCCTCACCTATGGTCATGAGCTTTGGGTAATGACTGAAAGAACAAGATCACGGATACAAGCGGCTGAAATGAGCTTCCTTTGCTGGGTGGCAGGGTTCTCCCTTAGAGATAAGGTGAGAAGCTCCACCATCCAGGGAGAGCTCGGAGTAGATCCGCTGCTCCTCCGCATTGAGAGGGGCCAGTTGAGGTGGCTCGGGCATCTAGTCAAAATGCACCCCGGACGCCTCCCTGGTGTGGTGTTTCGGGCATGTGCAACCGGGAAGAGACCCCGGGGTCGACCTAGAACATGCTGGAGGGACTATGTCTCTCGGCTTGTCTGGGACCGCCTCGGTGTCCCCCCGGGAGAGTTGGGGGAGGTGGCTCTTGGCATGAAACCAAACTGGTGTTCACAAATTCTGACCTCTACCCTTAGTCTAGCTTCCACTATTCTTTCCCATAACTTCATTGTATGGCTCATCAACTTTATCCCTCTGTAGTTGCCACAACTCTGCACATCTCCCTTGTTCTTAAAAATGGGCACCAGCAGACTTCTCCTCCATTCCTCTGGCATCTGCTCACTCTCTAAGACCTTGTTGAATATTCTTGTCAGAAAATCTACTGCTACCTCGCCTAGACACTTCCATACCTCCACAGGTATGTCATCAGGACAAACTGCCTTTCCACTCTTCATCCTCTTCAATGCCCTCCTCACATCACCTTTACTATTCTTTGCTACTTCCTGGTCCTCAACAGTCACCTCTTCTACTCTTTTTTTCTCTCTCATGTTCCTCATTCATCAGCTCTTCAAAGTATTCTTTCCTTCTTCCCAGCACACGTCTGTCATCAGTCAGTACGTTTCCCACTCTGTCCTTAATCACCATTTGCATCTACAAACTAAAAATGGTTGGTGAAATAAGATATAAACAGAAGAAGCCCGTTCCCTAAACATCGTTAACATTTTCTAATCTGCCAAGGAGAATCATGTGATCAATAGTTTCAAAGGCAACACTTAGGTCAAGTAGCACAAGCGTGGTCGAGGTCACCAGGTCATTTACCATCTTAGTGAGTGCTGTCTCTGTGCTATGATGAGGCCTAAATCCTAATTGATACATTTCGTGAATGTTATTCCTACAAAGATATGAAATTAACTGCTGCGAAGCAGCTTTTTCTAAGATCTTAGCGATGAAAGGGAGGTTTGATATCGGTGTATCGTTGGACAACTGATATGGGTCAAAATCGGGTTTTTTAATCAGAGGTTTCATAAGTACTAGTTGAATGTATTTAGGTACATAATCAGTACTAATCATAGTTGATCATTCTGGAAGATTATTAATGAAATCTGTGCAGTCATTGATGTAAAAGTATGCTTAATGCAATAATGTAGAGAGGTGTATATATTAGTATTAATGGGCATTGTAAGCGAGATTATAATCTGAAATAGTTTCTGAATGTGGAACTGGAACTATATTTTCAATATTTAATCAAAAATGAGTATTAAATCTCATGTGTGGCCAGCTTTATGAGCAAGTCCTATTAAATTCTGATTTACCCTGACTGAATCTAGGATAGATACGAATGCTGTTCTTAAAGGGTCCTCTGGATTATCGAAATGAATATTAAAGTCACCAATAATTAAAGCTTCATCTAAAGAAACAAGCAGGTTTGAAACGAAGTATGCAAATTCATGTAAGCATTCAGAGTCTAGCCCTGGGGGTCTGTAAATAATAATTAAAGAAATCAGATGCGTGTGCATATTTTTTCCAGGAACATCAGTGTTATAGAATTTCAAACATGTTAAATTCATGTCTGGATTTTTGTATAAGGCCGAGATTATCAGTATGACTGTGAATTCTGCTCCTCTGCCAGTTAGACGAGGTTGGTGTATATAACTGTATCTGTATAAGCACATTACACTAAGCTCCTGATCAGTAATGATTTCATTAACAATAAGTGCTTTGGATGCAAGAGATCTAATATTTTATAACCCTATCTTTACATCAAAGGTGCAGGCTGTGATTCAGTATCATTTAAATTTATGTTAACAAGATTATTAAGAAAAAAGTCCAAGTTTTTACATTTTGTTTAGTTTGGGAAACAAACAGTTTCTATAGCATTGAACTTGGCCTTGAATTGGTGCTCAAAGAAAAAATATCAATAAAATAATTAAAACTACTTCCTTTAAAAACCAGCATTGACAAGACAAGAGCCTTGATTGGATAATTACTGCAGTAAACTACATCTTTCAACTGGTAGCATATTATTTAATATTAATTGAACGCACTGAGTGAATTTATAATTATTTCAAAGAGCCATAAGTCACATAATATCCTGTGGTTGTGGAAAGTACGCTTCAGAAGGGGATAAATTATTGGTCTGCATCATGCAAAGAAAAAACGAGGGACATGTTGAAATTATTGGACCTGGGTCAGGAATTGTCCAGTGCATTATGAGAGCTGGAAGGATCACGATGAACTGTCAACTTCACACAAGAAATGTTGGCAGAAAAAATTGACTAACCGTGATTGGCAATAATGTAAACATAAATGGAGAGTTGAACTTCTTTCCTGCTGGTTTGGGAATTGAACCAGCGACCTTTTAGTCCCCAAAGCTGCTTCTTTAACTACAGCCGCCTCTCATGGGTGTTTAAAGGTAAGAAGGGAAGAGCATGAAGTGACGTACTGTATCTATTATGAATGGTACTCTCTGTAAAAGCCTCTGGGTGCAATGTTATAATCTGGAATTGCTTTAGTTGGTCAGGTGATGCCTCGGCAATATTATGTGGCAATAAAATGAAGCTGGCTGACACCCCGAATTTACTGAATGAGCAGGTAATTACATCAATGGAGCTTTTCCTTCCTGTTGGATCCATGGATATAACATTTTAGCCCAAATAATAAATGTATGAGTTCTTGGGGACTTTTTAGTAACATCCACCAAGATTGAAGCCAATAAATGTTAATTAATAATAATAAAATAGTACAAAACACATCTTCAGCTATTGTTAGACCGAACGGATCCGTGTCTGATATGGGTATAAAATCCCCACCACATGTGGCGAGCTTATCTAAAGTGTGATTAAGTAAACCCACCTTGGCATATTTTCATCCTTCTCTCTTCTTCCTGATCAGAACTGGCCAGTAAGGAGCGAGAGCAGCTTTCTGAGCAAGACGATGTTTCCTGTAAACCTGATGTCACCTTAATTCGCAGCAGTCGTGATTCCAAGTCAAAGTCCCTCAGCGAAATGAACAACACTGACTCCATACACTCGTCGCAGGACTCTTTAGAGCAAAGCGCTGCATCGCACAGTGCTGACCCGACTGATGCCAGTCCCGATGCC
Organism: Plotosus lineatus; assembly: GCA_024760905.1. NCBI lineage: Eukaryota > Metazoa > Chordata > Actinopteri > Siluriformes > Plotosidae > Plotosus > Plotosus lineatus. The sequence goes on along the minus strand of CM045729.1, from coordinate 36,184,948 downwards.
ACTTCCGATGTCAGCCCTGATGCCGACCGGCCATTACCGTGGAATGGCAAAACCGCCTGAATGTTGGGTGGGGTGGGGATCATCGCCAGTGTTGCGATTTCTTACACTGTGTGTGTACTGTGGCATAAACCTCATAATCCCATATGGATGCTGTACATAGCACTGTGGCCATCATATTGTAACGCTACTGTTTCCTCTTCTCCTCAGTGGGTTGGGGGGTCAAGCTGACTAATGTTTCCATAACACTAAGCATTGTCATGGGAGACGTTAGGATGCTACATGGTCATGGCAACGTTGTTTCTTTGCAAGGAGATGGAGCTTGACTGGAATCTCTGGGCATCCAGGAAAAATGCAACGCTGCCTCTTTACCTGCATTTTCTGTTTCCGTTCTTTACTTTTGTAAATTGGCTTCATTTTTGTTTTGTTTTGTAGTCATTTGTATTGGTAATTTATTAAAGATTGTCGGCTCCCTTTTAAGCCATAATCCATGTCTTTTGTATACTGTGTACCTTGATGCTATAGACAATATAGCAAAAACCTGCAGGAAGAAACACTATATGAAGACTACATGAACAGTGTGACTCCTTGCAAACAGGAACTTTAAACAAAACAACAACAACAACAACAACAACAACAAAACCTGTCTCCATTATATTAGGGGGCTTTTATTTATTTCACTGCCATGGTTTGGCTCTAGTTGTCCGCTTAGAATAAAGCATCACTCCAAGTCAATATAAAGTTCCTCTCACTGAATATATGTGAGTGGCCTCTTCCACTATGACTCCGCCCTTATTCACAGGGCAGGAGGGCTTACTCAATATATGAGGAGGACAATTATCTTAAACCTGAACACTCAGCAAGTCTCAACATAATTGTCTATTTCTGGGATATTTTCGATTAACAAGGAAGACAATGCTTTTCACCACCATTGGCTTATTGGCTTTTCTCTTAATTTGACCACCTGTCTGTATTTCCAGGAAGCGTCCTAGAGATGGCTCGCATTCACACAATAAAAGTATCTTTGAGTTCTGTTAAAGGCAAAAACCTATTCCTCAGAGTGTTGGCAACCCCATAATGCTGTGCACCAGTTTAGCATTGTGAGGAAGGTTTGAAAGATAAAATGAAGTTTGTCTATAAATGTAAGTAAATTGCTCCTTTCACTATAGTTATATTTGTATGTGTGTTTGCTGTTGGTTATATAACACAACCTTAAAGATTATGCACTTATCTGACAACAACCAACTAAACTTACCGAGCTACATTTTCCAGCAGGACATCAAACTCATTTTATGTTACAGTTGGTCCAATGTCAAGTGAGCAAGACCAAAAAAAAGTATATGGTCTTTTGACACATTGTTTTTCTTTCATCTACTAAAGCACACCCATTAATCATAACAATATGTTTATACCACATGTGTGCATGAGTAGTACCGTAATAAACAGCCCATAATAGTGATCAATATAGCTTGCTGAAATGATTAGCAAGATTGTAAAATTTGTGATTGCATAAGTTTGAAAGAGGTGATGGCTGGGGCAAGAAGGCAGCATAGTGTTAGCAAGTCTGTCTCACAGCAAGAAGGTCCCGAGTTCAAGGACGTTTCAGTGTGGAGTTTGCATGTTCTTCCCATGTTTGCATCGGTTTCCACAGAGTACCCTGGTTTCCTCCGACAGAGCACATCAGGCTAATTGGATGTTGCAAATTGCCCTAGGTGTGAATTTGAGTGCAAATAGTTATGTGTTGAACCTGCAATGGTCTGTCCAGCTGTTCAGGTTATCCCGGGGTAATGATTCATCAAAGGAGTGTGCTGCTCTGTTTAGCCCCCTAGTGGAATAACAGCGACTAAAAAAAAAACCAAATCAATAATTCATAATACAGTCCACAACCTGATTTTCATTTAGTACAGTGCTTCTCAAATAGTGGGGCGGGGAATGGTGTGATGCCAGGGGGGCACGTGTGACCCTGGGGAACATGCTTTTCTGGAATAGTGTATGAGAATTAAGTCTAATTGCACCTCCACTCCAGTAGTTGGCAGTAGTGCTCTTATTGTCATGCTATGGTGAAGCGTTTTTTTCGCATGAGCAAAGATATGAAGTGCAGTAAACAATCCCTCAAGAAACAACACGGAGAAATTTCTAATAGGAACGAAGAGAAAGATGGAGAGAGACAGAGATATTTAGACATAAATAAGTTGAATGAGTTTAAATAAGGATGTATTTTTTTTATTTCAGGCACATTGGTGTACTTTAAGTCTTTTCTGTTAAAGATTAAAAAACAATGTTAATGAAGTGTTTCTTTATTATAAGTTGGAATTTCTTTCTTTCTTTTTTTTGTTTTTAATGTTAATAAAGATACAATGTTATGCAGAGGTGTACTAATAACAATTTTATAGACAAATAATACTACAGTATTTACAGTCGCTCACGAATGGGGGGGAGGGGTTAATTTTTTTTTTCTTCCTACAGGGGGCACCACAGAAAATAATTGAGAAGCACTGCTTTAGTATGAACAGACCCCATTCTAATTTAGTGTATGTCTGACACTCCCACAGTAAAACATTCACTGAGTGTACATGGCGAGGCAGACATATTATGGAATAGATTGCTAAAGCTGGCTAGTTAGTCAACAGCTGTGAGTATTAAAAATAGCCTTGATTGTTGACATTCATTTTAATAATTTTAGCATTTTCTTGTGTGTGGAAATTAATATTTTTAAAAGTATTTTTACTATTAACAAGACTGATGTGTCGAGCTTCAGCTGTCATCCAATCCCAAGGTTAGGTACATGGGGTACGTTAAGAATGTCAAAATAAATGATAAAGATTTATCAACACACTGGATGGTCTTAGGTTGAGAATGAGATGAGCAAAATGCAGCGATTCAAACAGCTTATACATTTTCATACACATTAGGAAACAAAAGCAGATCATTATACTTGGAATCAATCAGCTGTGTATTATTAAATATTGTTTTCTAACACTCGTCAGATGTATATTATCAGTTGCAGTTATCGATTCTGCACATCATACTAATTTATCAAACATTAAATCATTTTATAAACACAAGCTTGCTGTGCGTTTTTAGGTTTGCGGCATCGCTTGGTTTCCCTCAAACATATCTGCACACACACACACACACACACACACACACACACACACACACACACACACACATTGGATTCTCAGGACCTCTCACTCATTCACTTGCTGATCCAGCGAATCCTACTAGGATCATGGGAAGCTGGTGCCTCTCTCAACCAACACTGGCCAAATGCAGGTACACCATGACCAGCTCGCCAGACCACTGCAGGGCAAACACACACACACACACACACACACACACACACACACACACACACAGACAAAATGATTTACACTCACATCTAGGGGCAATTTGGAATAGACAATTAGCCTAACTTGCATGTCTTGGGTCTTTGGGAGGAAGCAGGTGTAGCCAGAAGAAACCCACACAAGCATGGGAAGCACATGGAAACTCTACACCAGGGGTCCTCAAACTTTTTCCTGCGAGGCCGCATAACTTTTCCCTTCTCTGACGGGGGGGACCGAGGTCAGTTTGTAACAGAAAAAAATGTGACGATCGCAGGGCTGCCTAAATGTAAACATTTATTGTTTTCTAGTAAGCCACACATAACCAGATATTAGTAACCCTTTCCGGGACCTTCACAGAATAAAGTCAAGAAATAAATAAAAAAAACTCTGCTTGCTATCAGTTGAGCAACCCGAAAGCTGCCCAAACAGACGACTGGTTCAGCCGAGCCTGGCGTACAAATGTATTCTCCTGAGCTAACAGTCCAGTTTTTAGCTTAAAGGGTTTGTCTACTCGCATTTGGCCTTGCAAGCGAACATACTCGTCTTTGTGACGGGTTTCAGAGTGTCGACGCAGATTACGTTCTTTGAATACCGCCAATGCCTCTTGACAGTCAATACAAACAACCTTCTATTTGCCTTGAACAAAAAAAAGAATTGTTTGTCCACAGCAGGTTAAATACCCTGCATTCTGAATCAATTTATCTCTTCCATAACCTTTTCACCATTATTCCGTTCTATTTGACAGGGGAGAGTTTAGGATTCTTGTTTCGGGGGGTGTTCAGACGGGGGCACAGAAGACAGAAGGGTGGAGTAGAACGTTATGTTCTGGGTGTGTATTAGTCTTGATCGTGTGGCCAGACTAAAAAACATACAATCATAATGGGTCACTGGTATTGTTCAGGGGGCCGGGCCAAATGTGGAGCTGGGCCGTATCCGGCCCGCGGGCCATAGTTTGGGGGTCACTGCTCGACACAGAGAGGTCCAAAGCTGGGACCCAAACCCTGGACCTTCTTGCTGCATGGCAGACAGACTAACCACAATGTCATTGTGCCACCATCTTCAAAACCTGCTGAAAAAATATTGGTTAATGTTGTTTATCATCATCATTATCATTTTTTTTTTCAATCAGATCAAGCTACTGGCTGTCTGACAGGGAAACAAGGACAAATTCTTATTTTCATTCATGCATCGTGGCACATCATCTATTAACAAAATGTCTGCACAAATCGTTTATCCAAACAAAAACATTAATATTATTTACTTTTTACACAGGAACGACACTCTCTTTTCCCTCAAATAAATGTTGATAACCATTCATAACATTTCTATATGTTTATAACACATTTCTACTAAATGCAGAATTGATAGCACTTTTACTTTAAGGTTCCTTACACTGTCATAAATAGTGGTATGATAGGAATCCATTTCTGTCCCTCATGGCATAATCATTACTAATTGACTCCTAGCGAGAAAAAAAAAATGATTCTCAGGGTATTTTTTTTGCAGCTTTAATGTAAAAAAATGTTGTACATATTCCCAATCAATATACACAGGGAACAAAGAAGTACCTTAAAGGGTACTGCCCCAGAGTCAAGCTGTGATACCCTTTAAGGTACAGTACAAGGATAGACTTTATTTTTTGAGAGTTTTAACTGAAACATTTTCTTTATCATGACGAAACGTGAATGTCAGCATGTATGTACCATAAGTAACAATAACAAAGTAAATAACACTTGTATTACTTGCTGTTTAAAGTAATAAACAATTATTTTAAAAATTATTACCTGTAAAAACTCAAAACTGACTCAGAAAAGCAAAATGTAATACTTTCACCTAAAAACAACATTCAGAAAATTATTAACCTTGATTTTGGATTCATTTCATTTTAGTTTGTATGGACTTATTATTAGTTAATAATAATAACAGCAGTATCATCATCATAAACAGCAACAGTCATGAGGTTATAACAACAACAACAACAACAATAATAATAATAATAATAATAATAATAATAATAATAGAAGTAGTAATAGTAGTATATACTACACAGAAACAAAGATCTGATTGGTCAGCCTTCAGGTGATTAAAAAACCCACATTACTCGAATTGGACGATGCTTAAATCAAAATAATAGACACTCACGGTTCTTTCACAGTTCCTTGGAGCAGGCAGTATCATAATTTTCACAAATAAATAATTAAAGTGTAATTTTCCATGTAATATAGACAAACACTTTAATTAACCGAGGGCAGTTTACTTATATTTCTGTGGAGTGGATATATATACACATATATACATAAAAGCTGTGTATACAATATATATATATATATTTTACTGCACAATACTTTGTGGGGCAGTGGTGGTCTAGTGGTATAGGGTGCTGGATTGCTGATCCAAAGGTTGGGGGTTTGAGTCCCACTCTTCACAAGGTTGACACTGTTCCCTCCCAGTGCAGCCAACCGGGTTATCAAAGGCCGGCCATGTCTCTCACTGTCTATGGTGTGAGGTTCATGTAAAAGAACTATTGCTGACTTTCGACCAGAGTAGCTGCAAAGCCGTCAGTGTGTTTCTGCCCTGCGATGGCCTGATGAGTTGTCCGGAATATACTCTGCCCTCGCCCGAAGTCGTCTGGGATGGGCGTCAGCCTCCCCGCGACCCTAATTAGGATTAAGCGGTTACAGAAAATGAGCTGAACTGAACAATATTTTGCTGTGCATGGAATTCAGAGTGCTCACCAAACCTAAATGACATTATCTTATGTAATTGATCAAATCTATAAAATAAGTATATTTTAATTTACTTTGCTTTCACTCATGTTTCCATGTCGTTTATACTAAGAATTATGGATCTGAAGCTCAGTGGATATCGCTCATTTCTGTCTTGGGGACATCCACCTCAACTTTGCTGAATAATGTTTGGTAAAGGAACTTTAATGTAAAAGCATTACTATACAAAATTCATGCTCTTTAAACCCACTGCTGTCTTTTATGTCTTTTGAAAAGAAAAGTCTATGAAGACCAAAGTTTATGAGCTCCTCTACAGAACTATAAAACATCTCATGCTATGTTTTAATGATTTATAAAAACTATACTTTGATCTAAAAGCTGTACTTTTCAATTCTAAAATGGGTAAAGATAGAGTCTAAATTTAATGTCTGTGTATAACTTCAATAACAGCATAATGCAAAAAAATAAAAATAAATTGTAATAGCCTGAACCCATTAAGAACTTATGAATTAAAAATTACATTTAAAAAGTTATAAAACGTGTATGAGTAAGTATATGTACATAATAATGTAAGTTATAAAGTTGCCAGAGAAATGGCACAACATTTTTTGGATAAAAAAGTGGCCTAGTAATGTATAGGAAGGAGTCTATGAAATCCAAAACATTTCAACTTTAAACTGCAGTTTATTTTACACAATCTAATTCATTGAAATGCTTTCTCTATGCGATCGTATATGGCTTCACTAAATCTGCATCACCATGCTGACCATGTTTCAGTACTCAAAACTGCTTTCAATGGAGAAACCATCAAAATAAAATAACAATAATAAAAAGATTACACAATTCAGAAGACTCTTGCTTCTTCCGGTCTGTTTTGGTAATTTAAATCTGTCTTCCTTTCGGCTTTTGACCTTTTACTCGGGAGTCGCCACAGCGAATCATCTGATTCGCACGTTTGATTTGGCAGAGGTTTTTACGTCGGATGCCCTTCCTATCATAACCCTTTTAGCAAGGGACAGAAACACGCTGACGACTTTGCAGCTACTCTTTACGAAAGTCAGCAATGGTTCTTTTACATGCCTCTCACCATAGACAGTGACAGACATGGCCCCGCCTTTGATAACCCAGTTAGCCGCACTGGGGGTGTTTTGGTAATTTAAATATGTGTTTAAAATATTATATTTTAAATTTGATTATAAGTTATTAGAAATTTATTGTAACTATTAATTTTTAAAGACAATCGAATAAGATTCGTGATTATTGAGGTTTTTATTCATACTTTATAATGAATGCAAAATTCTGCTGGCGGCAGTTTCAGCTGCCCTGTGATGTAAAAAATAATACGATAAATTATATTTTCATATATTTAATGATACTTGCTGTTAAGAATAAGTTTACCGTACAGGGATCCCTCGCTACTTCGTACTCCAAGTCATGCGGCTTCAGTGCATTGCGGTGTTTTTTTTATCTTTTAAATATTCAACGAATAAAAAAAATAAGGAAATTAAGGAAGAAAAGGGGGAAAAGTTAAGGAAAATGCCACAAAAACAAAGCCAATCATGGAAAAAAAAAAAAACCCAAACAAACACAAAACAAAAAACAACCCAAAGCCTCCCATCAAAATCACATGTTTGTGAGGTGAGCATCTGAGTGCGTGCACGTGCGCGAAGGTATGTGTGTGTGTATTTATATTTTATTTACATCATAGGCATCATTTTTGAATGTTTACTTGTTATTATAAGCATTTATAGCATTGAACATGTATTTTTTTGATATTATATACACATATACCTGTACGTATACGTCAGTCTGTGGTGAAATGGTCATCCTACTTCGCAGAATTCGGTGGTCGTATGGAATTAACCGCGGAACGTGAGGGATCCCTGTATTCAGAAACAACATGATATCGCTCTCTCCTGCTGGAGAGAATAAGTTACTGAGTTGTTCATTCAGAAAATTTTCAAATTTCTGATTGGTGGAAAGTCATCCTGGTAATTTTTTTGTGAGCTGAAGCTGAAAATAAGTTAAAATGTTATTTCTCAATTGGCATCCACAACATAGTTATGCTAAAAATACTTTAGCTGTATAATAAAATAATTATTGAGTCTCATATAGAGAATTATTTGTTCTCAGAAGGGTACTGTAACAACGCCTTGATTAGATAATTCGCTATGGTATACATCGCCTCATTCAATAATTCGTATTATCCCAAGTAGATAATGCTTGAATCAAAATGATGGACATTCACAATTGTCAGTTTCCAGGAGCAGGCAGCATCATTTCAGTATTATGATGCTATAAAATGGAAAAATAAACCATTAAAAAAATCTTAGTATTATTTCACTTTTTTGTCCTTCTATGTATTATACACGAACATTTCAATGAGTTTAAAGCTTCATTTAAACAGGAAGTGACCTGCAACAAGTATCTATGCAAAATCAATGGTGAGGCAAATTTTTCTGGAACAACAAAGAGTGGGTGGGTACGAGCTCAACTTTCACATGACAAAGGTCAAGCGATTACCAATAAGAGATTAAAGATACCGATGAATGACGGATGTTCCAGATTTGTCATAATGTTTCGGTATGGAAACCATAAAAACTAGTTTAATTGCTTATATCAACATGGAGGAGGAACTTATTAATAGCCGTGTGTGAATATCCTGTACTTTATGACTGCACCGGTGGCGGGCCTTGCATTTGGTACCTGTGCCTTGAGTACCTTCAGTGGGACTTGTCGGATTTAATCCACCTCTATCATGTTGCATTCAGACAAAAGATCAATAATAAAGAACGATATAACAAAGCGTGGCATTGCAGAGAGAGAGAGAGAGAGAGAGAGAGAGAGAGAGAGGCATTTCACATGTTTCTACGAGTAATTCCGAGCATTACATAACTTTCATCAGTGTTTATCTGTGGAAGCTGCTGGTAAATTGGTGCTCAGTCAAGAGTAAAAAGGGTCAACTTTATCTTCTCAACCTCTCCTTTTGATGTAAAGCTTTTCAGAATAAGTCTGACTTAAAATGGATTTTCAAGAATGTGCGACACCAAGTCAGTTTCACCTCTTCTGTCAGCCATTGTGGACGTAAAACTTTTAACTTAAATGTATTGTGTGCAGATCACCACAGACCATTCAGCTCTGGACATCCAATCAGAGGACAGAAAATTGCTGATGTTACTGTAGGCCAGTTGGCTGGCCCTGTGAAGCAAATGTGAAATCTGATTGGTTAAAGACTACATTGCTAATTAGTTACATTAGTACATTATATATATTGACATCGGCCAGCACTGCTGACTCTGAAAGCACTGCTAATTCTGGACAGAATAGACTGACATGGCAGCATATAGAAGCTGAAATCTGATTGGGCAAAAAGGCACCAGCCACATACACACTGAAAGCAGTGCAGCCAAGAAACCCCCTATAAAATGAATACAACAGACAGTAGGGTATTATTTATATTTATAATTAATGCAATTTAATGCAACAAATAATAGAATTTATGTTGTAAATCTGGGTCAGTGCTTCTGATAGTGTTGAGGTTAGCCGAGAAAGCCGACCACTGGACTGCAATCAAAACATTTATAAGGATAATAACCTGACACATGAAATCTGGATCCACTTTTCTGAAACGGTCTGCAAGTTCTGTGAGTTTATATTTCTATATTTTTTAAATTTTATATATTAATATTTTAAGTTTATTTAGAGCTATATGAATATATATGTACATTATGTGTTTTTATTTGTACGTCAAGTACATAGTTTCGATAATGTGTTTTTCTACTGAATCATGTTAAAAATTAAATTTTAAGAAATAAATTATAGATAAAAACTGTGTGTAGTTCAGAATAAAATACAGTGGTACCTCACCTTATGAAATTAATCCATTCCAGAGCCTTTTTCTTAACCTGGATTTTTCGTAAATTGAACCGCATTTTACATGTAAAACGTGTGATTCCTTCCAAGGCTCCCAAATACTACCCCCTAAACCCTTTAAAAATTATAAAAGTATACCTTTTAAGACCTCCTTCTGCTTCAATATCGTACCGATGGTAGACGGGTTTGGCCGTATTCCTTTGCGATATCACACAAAATTATGCCACGAGTCCGCTTCTTCTTTTCACTTGCCCCGGAAATCACTCTCGCGCGCACATGCGTGCATGCGCGTGTGTGTGTGCGTTTGTGTGCGTGCTCGTGCGTGTGTTGACCATGTCTTCTTAGCAGAGTTATAATCTTAAAAATGTTTATGGAAGGTTAAAAGCCAGTAACTCTGTCCTTTACACGAAAAGCATTATGGGAGATGCAGCTCCATAATAGCCAGTGGGAGGGAGCTGCATCATCCCTCCTAGCCAATGGGAGGCCAGTGGGGCAGGATGTTGGGAGATCGCCAATGGGAGGCCAACGGGGCGGGATGTTGGGACATGTAGTCAGTGGAAGAGCAAGTCGTGCATTGTTTGAATGTTTGAATGGTGCGTTTTAATGTTTGAATGGCGCATTTCGTAAGGAGAACTTGTTTCGTATACAGAAACAAAAAATTTAGGAAAATGTTTTTCATAAACTGGATTTTTCGTATTCTGGGACTATTGTAAGGTGAGGTACCACTGTACTGCCGAAAGCCTATGACTCTTCACGTGACGATACTAGGTATCATTGTATGAACCCAGCACGAGCAGAGATGTTCTGTTGCTCTTTTTCAAATACAGAACAGGGATGGTGAGGAGAGCGAATTGTTCCCACTTCATGATATACAAGACTCTCCATTCTATACTGACTGTGTGACGACAATAATTATAACAATAATCTACATATGATGATAATGTGTTAAAATCAACGTTGAAAATATTGGCCCACAATCAACATTGTTGCCTATGGATTTTTTTAACACAATTATAAATTGCGTTGGTTGATAGAAGTCTAAGTATGATACCGTACCATTTTCTGGAAAATTATGGAGAAAATTTTTATTTCCTCAATTTTAAGTGAAGATTGGTTACAATAAGACTAATGTGTTAAGTTTTGGTCTTAAAGAAGGTAAATAACAATATGTTAACAAGAAACTGTTTAATTTCTTTATGGGGTAGTAGTAATTACTGTAAAGTAAAGAGTTATATAAACCATAATGGATCATCGAACACTTTTGCTTACGTTTTAGTGCCGAAATTTCTACATGTACAATTTACTGTGGAATAAATGTCACGTTTTTATATTAAATATCTCAAATCAAACATCAACAAATAGTTTCACCTCCAACAGGCTTAGAAAACACTTTGACATCTAATGGTGCACCTTTGTCCAATATTTTCCGGAAACTTTCAACCAAAATTGATGAGATGCAATTGTTTAGGTTCTAATGTTGGTTTAAAGTACTGGATTTGATCAATATCAGTGATGACAAAATACAATATGCCAAATAAAGAGTCTAATATAATCTAATCTGATGACTTAATTAATTTTAAATACTCCTAAATCTCAGAATTATACTGAAAAAAGCTCAAAATGCAGAAAAAATACCGAAAAAAAAAAACCACAGAATGGAAGAGTTGTTACATATTGACAAAGAATATAGAAAGTTTAAAGTAGAATGTTTCTTTAGCTGCAATAGCAACTCTGGAAAAATTTTTTAAATCAATAGCATTTTTAAGCACTGAAGCACTTTTTTGTTTCTCAGTTAACACTGACATGGTATATGACTCTGCAATTATTCCAGTCTCTGCATTTATGTACAGGCTCTATTTTGGTGTAAAAGGCCACGTTGGTGTGGATATAAAGGGGAAAATCTGTTTTAGAACTCAGGATGTGACATAGCAATGATCAAAAAGTATCACTATGTTACTCCGCTTGTTGATCCTCTGGGAAGTTCTCCTCTTCCTCCTGAGAGGCTGAAGAAAACCCTGCCTCATCTTTCATCATAGCTCCTGAAAAGGAAAAATTCGATTAGAAGGGCTCTGTATTTTATGATGACAGAGTCTTATGAAAGAGAACTGATGTTCCCCTCCATCATAAATTCCCAAACTACAAAAAGCTAACCTTCAACAAGAGAGGATGGAAACTTGCACGTACTCCATCTGAAGCGTGAATTCAGCCAACTGTATTAGTTTATAGCTTCTGTTTATGCTGCATCACAGGGTGGAGTAACAGTAAGACTACCCACCCTCTTCCACATGCATGGGCAAACAGACGCCAATGATTGGTTAGTGTATTTCTAAATTCACCTGTGAAACCCTTGGAGATTTCTGTCAACCTATACCTCAGGTAATGGGATTGGCATAGTTGGCATTGCATCACAGGTACGTTGGGCCCGATACTACATTTATATCTAGGGCAGGGATATTCAGGATAATGTTCAGGACTCCCTTGGCTATTTTTGGTGGCTCAGTGGTCACCGTATTGCTTATTGGTATTATTGTTGGTAAATAAATAAGTTTAGCATTAAGCTTCCTTAAACATTCCTTCATTTATTCATTTTCTAAGTTGCTTAATCATTTAGATTTACAGCATTTAGCAGACGCTCTTATCCACTTACAAAAGTGCATGTTTGTTTATATACAGCATAATGCTTAATCTAAGTACTGCTGGAACAGGTAAGTTTTTAGACTTCATTTGAAGAAACCAGTGTCTCAACTGTCCGGATGTCGAAAGGAAGTTTATTCCACCACCTTGGAGCCAGAAAAGAGAAGAGTTGAGACGCATTTTCCCCCTTGTCTCTTGGTAGAGAGAGGGATCAGTCTCACAGTACTAGAGGAGCCGAGACAACATGGTGCAGTGCAATGTGTTATAAGTGCTTTGAGGTATGAAGGTGAAGCTCCATTTTTTACTTTGTAGGTAAGGATTAGTGTTTTAAATTGAACGCGAGCAGATACAGGAAGCCAGTGGAGATTTTGTAGCAGTGGTGTCGTGTGGGAAAATATGGAAAGGTTCAAAACAAGCTGTGCAGCCTCATTCTGGATTGCTTGCAGAGATCGAATAGCACTCATAGGTAGACTGCCAGGAGTGAGTGGCAGTAATCTAGTCTATCAAGAAAATGACGACAGAAACTAGTTTTGTAAATACTGTACAATTAAATATAACTGTAAATGGATATATTAGGATCATAGGCTCTTATAGAAAAATATATAACTTCAGAGGGATATCATTAGCTTTGCCTTGTATTAGATATTACATTGCTTTACTTGTACAGAAAAATGTACAACTTTAGGGTGATAAGGTAAGCTTTGTTTCATACTAGAGTTCATGTGACCATGCTTTCATCAAACGATATTGAACTTTATGGTAAAAATATTGTCTCTCCTTTTACACTAGAGGAAACATGACCATCAGTTCATACAAATCAACAGTGAAAGTGTGTGTATTTGTACCTGTGGTGCTTGGCTGGTCTGTGGCATCTCTGTCTGTTGGCTCCTCAGACAGCGTGCCCAGATGGGAATGAGTAAGTTTAGGAAGATGAGAACTCTCCTCCTGACTGGATCTTTGTTTATTGGAGTGATCTTTACCTGTAGAAGTGCACATAAACATTAAGAAACACGAACACACCACATCTGGCCCAGTGAGGCCAGTTCAGGACCTCTGGATTTACACCTTCCAAAACCATCATTAATGAAACAACACTTTGGGCCCAGGTTCCAAAAAGACTTGATGTGTTGTCATCCTTCATGGACTATGTGATCTAAGATATATCAATTTATATATCCAAAGCAATGTGTTTTTGCAACATATTCTGTTTAGAGTTTATGAAGAAGACTAAGCACAGCAAACACTTCAAGCACCTTTCATTTAAAGCTTGAAAAAACTCCTTTATTTCTTTAATTTCAGTTTTCTGCCCTCTCTGAACATAAATGAATAGATGTAACTCTGCACAAAAGCATTTCTACTCTTCTTCCAGAAAATATGCTTTTTAATATGAAAAAATATCAGGGGTGTAAAAATAAGTATACGCATCCTGACTAGCGTTACATGAGTAAAATGATTCCATTGATTGGCTTTAATCACTCAACATTAGCAATCTGTTTAAAGTTATAAAATTGACCAGGTACCTAAAAACACCATATCAACCAACTACTCTTCTAGCTTATTTAATACTAGTGTTACAATTCTAGCAGTGTACTGTATAAGTGCTGTTTAGTAAGATGTTAGCCAAGCTAAACAAAGTTTTTTAAATAAATAAATAAATAAAAAAGCAACACCCACCCCCTCCAAAAAAAAAAAATTCATTAAGATTAGTATGGTGGACAATGCACAATTAATAACATTATTACTTACAAAAGAAAAACAGACAGGGTATACTGTACAAATAATCATTGTGAGTAGCCAAATTTCCATCAACTTTATATTATGAAATTGCAAACTTAAAATAAATGATAAAATAGTTTATAAAGTTAACATGAGGTGTTTCTTTAAAAAAAAAAAAAAATTGCTAATTTGACAAAGCAGTGTTTCGCATTTTGAAAAATTTTCCATTCTTCAACAAACAGCATCATGTCAACTGTAGTGGATATAATTGAGATCCTGTGCCAAATTGACTGAATCACTATTGTGAAGGGGGAAATAATCATATAACATTATTTAATAGACACACAGTCCATTCACCATTTTTGTTTTTTTTTTAGTTAGTTGTTTGTTTGTTTTTTAGTGAACTTTTAATAGCTTCTAATTTGTATAACAATCCAATGGAAATCCAGATAGTCACTAAGGTTTTATCATGGGTGAAGAAATGATTTGATTTAGTTACTATTATGTAAGAGATACGAACTTATGTACTATGTTGAGCAGGTAATACATACCATTAACCTGATGAAAGTATACAGAACATTGCTACAGTGGCTGGATTACTGTGGTTATAATCACAGATCAGCCATAACATTAAAAACAGGTGGACAACTAACAGTTGAAATGAATAACATTGATGATCTTGTTCCAGTGACACCTACCACGGAATGAGATGCATTGAGGTTGATGTGTTGGAATCAGAAAATAAATAAATAAAAAAAGAGTAAGTGTAGTGATGTAAGTGACTTTGATCATCTACAATGGCAGGTTTTGTGGGGTGTTCTAGGTACACGGTGGTAATTACGTACCAAAGCTGGATCAAGAAACGAGAACCAGTAAAGTAGCAAGAGTGTCATAAGCGCCAGAAGTGCCCAAAATTCATTGATGCACTTGGGAAACAAAGACTACTCTCTTATGAAACAAAGGAATCAGCTCACTATGTTTTGAACTATCTAGCTGCAGACCAGTCAGGTGGTGTTAATGTTATGGCTGATTGGTTTAAGTGCAATAAATCACTTCATGACAGTGTTATAGAAAAATGGTCAACTTCAGTGGTCTAATAGTGACTTCTTGACATTTATTATTTTCCCACAACATGTCTTTAACCGTTTTGTTTCTTACATAGTTACTACAAAATTAAACCAATAGCTAGATTCACAAGCTTGTTGGTGATTGGCTGGCCAAATGTACTTAATATAGGAATAACAGAAAAGCAACGATATATCTGTATTCTGACAATGAAATGCCAAATGATTATATAACAAAGCAGAAATGTTATTCCCTGAAAAATCTGTAATAACTTTGTGACGTTGCAAGCAGATGTACAGAACCATCACATTTATTCGTAGATGCTATTGTGCACTTTTCATACTGTTCCACTCATACACTGCGATTATTGCACATGTAAATATGCTAAACCATACATGGTCATGTTTTGTGCAAGGCTGAATCGACAACGAGCATATTCAGAAAAGACAGAGAACCTTTCTTGAGGTATTCAACGTGAATATTAGTAAAAGTAGAGTGTGGGTATCTATGCAGAAAGAGAGGAATAGAAAGAACTTCTGAAGAATTGTATACAACAGCTACAAGGAAGACGATGCACAGCTCAGAAGATGCGGACGAAGGAGAAGGTTATCGTGAGACAGAAGAAGGACTGGACGCGCTTTTCTGTCGACACACTGACGTCTCTGATGACTCCCCTGCATGATCATATCAAAATAATGACAAGCAAACCAAAATTTAAGATTTTTGTTTAAAGGAAGGATAATTTAAAGTAAATCAAAGTAAGGAAGAGAAAGAGAGAAAACGACTCATGAGAAATGTTGGAAGTTTCTGCAAAAATGTTTTAGCATCATCACAACAGCTACACTATTATATACAATATCGAAAATATTAAATACATTTAAAAAGCTGTTTTTTGGGTTTTTTTACACTACCAAGAACTGGTTGTTGAAGAATTGTGATTTGAATGACATGAGGTCTTGCCTTCACCCAGCGTTAGTGAGATAGGCTTCCTCCTCTCTCTACGACCCTAGAAGGATAAAGCTATTCAGAAATTGAATGAATGAATGAACTGATATATCACAAACTCTTTTAAAATCCTTTTATTAAATTATTTTATTAAAATATTAAATATGAAACAATATCTTCTGTTATATACTATAGAAACTCTAATGAATGTGGATGGCATGGTTGTGTAATGGTTAGTTCATCCACCTCACAACAAAAAGGTCCTGGATTTGAGGAGTTTGCAATCAGACACCATTTGTGTTGTGCATGAAAACTGTATGTTAAAAATAATTGGTATTATTGGTTGTTAAATTCATGTTCATTAAAGGCAATGGTGGTGTGGTTGTAAACGGTGCTGGATTGCTGATCCCAGGGTTGGGGATCAAGTCCCACTCTTCACAAGGTTGTCACTGCCCCCCCCAGGTGCAGCTAACTGGGTTATCAAAGGCGGGCCATGTCTCTCACTGTCTATGGTGTGAGGTTCATGTAAAGGAACCGTTGCTGACTTTCGTAAAGAGGAGCTGCAAAGCCGTCAGCGTGTTTCTGTCCCTTGCGGAAGGGCAACCGATGTAAAAAAAACCTACGCCAAATCAAACATGCGAGTCAGATAATTCCCTGTGGCGACCCCTGAGAAAATTGAAAAAGCCGAAAGGAAAAGAAGAAATCCATGTTCATTCGCTTGCTGAGAGTAGAACGGAGGGCTGGTGATTAGCAAATCTGCCTCACGGCAAGAAGGTCGTTGATTCGAGTCCCAGGCTCGGTTTCTGTGTGGAGTTTGCATGTCCTTCCTATGTCTGTGTGGGCTTCCTCCAGGGTACTCTGGTTTCATCCTTACTTGTTCCAAATTGCCCCAGTTTTGAGTGTGAGTCCAAAAAAAAAAATTAATTAATTAAAAAAAAAAAAAAAAAAAAAAAAAAAAGGGGATCAACTTTTGCTGTGGCTGAAACTCCTCTATGCCACAATCAAAGTCCTGTTAGTTAATAAGTTGAAAAATATGGCGGTAAAAAGCTGCTTAAACAGCGGCGTAGTGGTTTGCACATCCGCCTCACAAGAAAGTGTTCCTGGGTTTGAGTCCTAGCAGTGGGCGTTTCTGTGTGAAATTTGGATATTCTCACGCTACGTTTGTGTGGGTTTCCTCTGGGTACGTACCTTGGTTTCCTCCCATAGTCCAAAGACATACATTATTCTGATTTTGTGTTCCACATGCGTGTCTTAGGTGTGGATGTGAGTGTGAATGGTTGTGTGTCGGTCCTGTGATGGTCTGATGAGCTGTGTATTCCATTCTAAAATATTATTACTATTATTATTATTATTATTATTATTATTATTATTATGAATATTTAATTACTTTACTATTTAAAAAAACAAGATGGAAAACAAGTTAAAAAAACAAGAAAACTTAAATCATCCACGGTATTTTGACTATAGACTGCAAATTTTTGTTTCATTTGTTATAATATTTATAGATTCTTGTTCCGAAAAATTACTGCGATGTTGAAAAACGGATTCAATGCATTGAAAAGGTAATTTAAGAATAAAATAAATACATACATTCCAAATTAGTATTCAATAAATGATGAAATGCAGTTCTTGGTAGTGGGTTCAGACTTTTAGAATTTGATGAACATAAATAGAAACGTTTTGCATTAAGATCCCCAGAATACAAGATTAATGATTTAAAAATTAATGTGCTTTCACAGAGGCTGATGGAAAAGTTTGTTTATTTATTTATTTTAATTTCAACTCAGCGCTGATTTCCACTTACCCCCCACCTCACTGCTCCCTGCCTGTTCATCGCAACTGACGTAACACTCTGAAGAGCTGTGAGTGTGATTGGCCCACTGGGCCACGTCACCATTGGGCTGCTGTACTGCGATTGGACTTGGCGAGTCTGGGCTGTCAGTGAGCCCTGTCTCTGTCTGCTCGTGTCTCTGAAAGTGCTGTTCCACCACCAACTGCAGTTCTGTACTCGATACACACATATACACATACATACAGCACAGCGCCATGGACACAGAGCGTGAGCCCTACGTCGATGAGAGTCGAACGGGCCTATATTGACTCCTTACAACCAAGTTTTTCCTGCTCTAATCATTTATAATTCCTTTTATGAAGTAAAATATGATATGCATTTTCAAATATATGATTCTCTTCTTAATTTTGATTATGTCTCTAATTTAAATGTCAGCATACTATAGCTTCACGCTACGGAAACCGGGGATAAGCACCGGCCTGATGAGCCGCTAGGCTCGGGTGTAAAAACCCAAACAGTTAATCAATCAATCAATCAATCATACTATAGTACATAGTTATTAGTATACTGAAAATATATAATGATTTTTTTTTTTATATAATGGCTAAAATGCAATATATTCAAAAAGTAGATGTCATTGGGCATCAAGATTTCAACAAAGGCGGCATATTTTCTGTCTGCATATCCTGGTAAGCTATTATACACTGAAACCTGATAGTACTTTCATGCACAAAGCCTGCAGGCTTCCTCTTTCTGATGGAGAGGAACAGAAATGGAAACTGATGGTCACACATACTGTGATCGTTATCACTGCATACATATCACAGCAATTCGGTATACATCCAATACTGTGACTTGCAAAAATTGAATTAGTTCTCCCTCCCATTTTGTAGCATTATAAACTGAATCTGTAATCACCAAGTTTTTCTTAAACAAATATCCCAGAGTTTGAACATATGTGCCACAGGATTATGACTAAAAATGGAAAGAACATGGTCTCTAACCAAGTATGGAAGATTAGTAGTTAAAAAAAAAATAATAATTATAAGCCGTGAATAAGACATGGAATTATTAACATTAACAAAGGCTGCCATTAACAGTACAATGTCGAGCTTTGTGGAAAAGTGATGAAAGAAAGCCAAAGGGTTTGCAATCAAGCGATTCTCATCAATCTGAGAACGCAGTGAACACCCACAGTGAAGCATGATGCTAATATCATGAGAAAAGCTGCCAGACTTTATCCTAGAGGAGCTGTAGGCTATAATTATAGCCAAAGGTGCTTATATGATAAGCATAATACATTATATGATAAGGGAATAAATGCTTATATTACCCACAAACCCTGTTTCATGTTGAATTAATCATTGTACGACCATTCGTGTGTTTAAATATACACAGTAAATTAAATTAGTAAAATGAAGGAAGGTTGTGTGACTACAAAATGTGAAAATATTGAAGAAGGACAATAGTATAAATATAAGGACGGACACAGGGCTAACATGTTAAAAGGAAAATTGGGGGGGGGGGGGGGCAAAC
The DNA here is from genome assembly GCA_024760905.1 of Plotosus lineatus. NCBI lineage: Eukaryota > Metazoa > Chordata > Actinopteri > Siluriformes > Plotosidae > Plotosus > Plotosus lineatus. The sequence continues at coordinate 36,165,335 of CM045729.1, read as the reverse complement.
AAATTAAAGGAAAAGGAAAAATAATGCACATAAGAGAATGAATGTGAGAATGGGTGGAGTGGTGGTGAGCACATTTTATTCTCCTTACAGCAAGAAGGTTCAGAGCCTTTTCATGTCAAGTTTGCATGGGTTTCGTCGTTATGTACTTTGGTTTCCTACCATCGTCAAAATCCTGCACATTAAGTTCAGTTCAATTCATTTTCTGTGACAGCTTAATCCTAATTAGGGTCGCAGGGAGGCTGGTGCCCATCCCATCCAACTCTGGGAGAGGGCAGAGTACACCCTGGACAGCTCGCCAGGCCATCGCAGGGCGGAAACACGCTAACGGCTATGCAGCTACTCTGAAAGTTAGTTAAAATGGTTCTTTTACAGCCTCACACCATAGACGGTGAGAGACATGGCCAGCCTTTGATAATCCAGTGGGCTGCATTGGGGGCCGGCACATTAATTCAACCACAAATAGGCTCTAGGTGTGAATGTAAGGTAAATCATTGTTTGGCTCTGTATTACCACTGCAGTTATCTAGCGACCATTTCAGTGCATACTCCTGACTCATGCCAGCTCCAGCTTCCCAAACATGGTGAAGATTTTACTGGAAAATCTTAATAACTCTGGGCACAGCCATTGAACAGAATCACATATTAAATGGGGTCAGAGTTTACGGCTTTAGATTACCGAACAGAGGTTTGGGGTTCAAGCCAGAATTCTTATAGTCATATAGATGATGGACGGATGGACATGACAATGAAGTGTAATAATTGGTTTCGGAGTAAATAGAAGGGAGATTATTAGTTTAGAACTTGAAATAAAAAGTATACCATATAAATTATTTAAGTCACATTTAATTTGATTAGGGCTTTTGTTAATAACGTGTAAAATGTGCAAAAAGCAAAATGTGAATTTTTACATTTATGTTTTATCTGTGTGTTTCTACGAGTACATCATCTACATCTGCGTCTCCTATTGCCTGATGGCATAAAAATATTTAGATAAACATTTAAAGCATTTATAGGAGTACTGAGGCGTACAACTGGGTTTTAACAATAGTGCATGTTACAGCTTTCCTGTATTTTCACACACACACACACACACACACACACACACACACACACACACACACACACACACACACACACACACACCGCCACTGGAAAGCAGTAGGGAGTTAGGTCCCTTCTTCACCGGATACTTTAGCCATAAAGGTAGAAGAAGGGAAGGTGTTTCTTACTCCCCCTGATGCCACAAATTTTTCTGCTGGTTCTAAAAGCAAACGGGGATGTGCTAAATTCTGCCTGCTTATTAAGCTATAGCATAAACCTTATTGCAATAAACACATTAATATATACAGTCGGCCCATGACTATTCGCGGTTTTGCACTCACGGTTTGAGTATTCGCGGACTGCCAAGCAACTGACACGTCACTCAAATTCAGCCAATCGCTGTCCTCCTTCCTGCTGATTGGTTGAGATGATGTAACGCCCCTTTTTCCTCATTCACACACAAGTCGTCAATAAGCCTCTTGTTTGGGTGTGTTTTTAATTACCAGTTAAGCTCTATGATACCACTCAAATGCTGTGCGCCTTCTCTGGCAAAGCGATAGAAAACGCTGGATGTCTCTTTTGAAGAAATAAGACTTTCTCCTGGGAAACGACGGTTTCCTATGAACTGTTGTATTAAAGTCTTTTTCAATTATTATTCCATTACAGTACCTAAGTTAATGTTTGTGCGTGAGATTTTATGTTTTGCAGCATGTTTAACAAACAATACCAAAAGGATAAACTTTATTACACTTCACGTCCTTTTACATTGAATTTGGAGTGACATCTCGGGGTGACGTCTCCAAGATGGCACTGCCTGGAGAGCGACGCCGCAGACTTCTCAGAGTCAAATTGTTTCTTTGTTTTTTTTAATTTGTTGTTTTGTTTGTTCATGTTTTGCCCTATGCTCGTCTATGACTGGTCGACAGCTATGAGATCGGAGTGTCTTCGGGTGTGTATAACTAAGCACGCGCAACTCCTGAGCTAATATGCTATGGTAGCTGAATGCTAGCCGCACCCCGGCTAACAATAAGCCCAGGTGAAGTTGTCAGAGTCATATTTCTTTTTATTTGTTGTTTTGTTTGTTCATGTTTTGCACTGTGCTCGTCTATGACTGGTCGACCCTACTACAGCTATGAGCTCCGAATGTCTTCGGTGTATATAATTAAGCATGCTCAACTCCTGAGCTAATATGCTATGGCAGCTCAATGCTAGCTAGAATGCAGCCGTGAGGGAGGAGCACAAGCCAGTGTCTCTCCCTCATGCCGGTCCCAAGCCCGGATAAATGCAGAGGGTTGCTTCAGGAAGGGCATCCGGCGTAAAACAAATGCCAAATAGAACATGCGAGTCATATCAAGAAAATTCATACCGTATCGGTCGAGGCCCGGGTTAACAACGACTGACATCAGTGTTGTTAACCAACAGGGTGCTGGTGGAAATTGGACTACTGTTGGTCGAAGACATGGAAGAAGGAGAGGCGGGAGGCGTGTCTCTAGGCAGAGAGAGAAGAGGAAAGGCAGGAGTCTAGAACTGAAAGTAGGGACTTTGAATGTTGGAACTATGACAGGAAAAGGTAGAGAGCTGGCTGACATGATGCAGAGAAGGAAGGTGGACATACTGTGTGTTCAGGAGACCAGGTGGAAAGGTAGCAAGGCTAGAAGCTTAGGAGCAGGGTTTAAGCTGTTTTTTCATGGTGTGGATGAGAAGAGAAATGGAGTAGGAGTCATTTTGAAGGAGGGGTTTGTCAGGAATGTTCTAGAAGTGTCAGACAGAGTGATGAGTCTCAAGTTAGAAATTGAAGGCGTGATGTTCAATGTTGTTAGTGCTTATGCCCCGCAGGCAGGATGTGAGCTAGAAGAGAAGGAGAGATTCTGGAGTGAGTTAGATGAAGTGATGCAGAATTCCTCCAAAGATGAAAGTGTAGTCATTGGGGCAGACTTCAATGGAGATGTTGGTGCAGGAAACAGAGGGTACGAGGAAGTGATGGGCAGGTTTGGTATCCAGGACAGGAATGCAGAAGGACAGATGTTGGTAGATTTTGCAAAAAGGATGGAAATGGCTGTGGTAAATACTTTCATCCAGAAGAGAGAGGAGCATAGTGTGACTTATAAAAGCGGAGGTAGGAGCACACAGGTAGACTACATCTTGTGTAGGCGATGTAATTTGAAGGAAGTCAGTGACTGCAAAGTAGTAGCGGGTGAGAGTGTTGCCAAACAGCATAGGATGGTGGTGTGCAGGATGACGCTGATGGTGAGGAAGGTGAAGAAGGCAAAGGCAGAGCAGAAGACAAAGTGGTGGAAGCTGAAAAAGGAGGAGTGTTGTGTTGTCTTCAAGGAGGAGTTGAAACAGGCTTTGGGTGGTCAGGAAGTGCTTCCAGATGACTGGACAACTACAGCTAATGTGATCAGGGAGACAGGTAGGAGAATACTTGGTGTGTCCTCTGGAAGGAGAGGAGATAAGGAGACTTGGTTAATGAGGAAGTGCAGGAGTGTGTACAAAAGAAGAGGTTAGCTAAGAAGAAGTGGGACATAGAGAGGGCCGAAGAGAGTAAACAAGAGTATAGGGAGACACAGCGTAAGGTAGCAGTGTCAAAGGCCAAAGAGGGCGTATGATGACTTGTATGCTCGGTTGCAAAGTAAAGAGGGAGAAAATGATTTATACAGGTTGGCACAGCAGAGAAATAGAGATGGGAAGGATGTGCAGCAAGTTAGAGTGATTAAGGACAGAGAGGGAAATGTATTGACTGATGACAGAAGTGTGCTGGGAAGATGGAAAGAGTACTTTGAAGAGCTGATGAATGAGGAAAATGAGAGCGAAAAAAGAGTAGAAGAGGTAACTGTTGAGGACCAGGAAGAAGCAAAGATTAGTAAGGGTGACGTGAGGAGGGCATTGAAGAGGATGAAGAATGGAAAGGCAGTTGGCCCTGATGACATACCTGGAGGTATGGAAGTGTCTAGGAACGGAAGCAGTAGATTTCCTGACAAGAACATTCAACAAGGTCTTAGAGAGTGAGAGGATGCCGGAGGAATGGAGGAGAAGTGTGCTAGTGCCCATTTTTAAGAACAAGGGAGATGTGCAGAGTTGTGGCAACTACAGAGGGATAAAGATTATGAGCCATACGATGAAGTTATGGAAAAGATTAGTGGAAGCTAGACTTAGGGCAGAGGTCAGCATTTGTGAACAACAGTTTGGCTTCATGCCAAGAAAGAGCACCACAGATGCAGTGTTTGCTTTGAGGATGTTAATAGAGAAGTACAGAGAAGGTCAGAAGGAGCTGCATTGTGCCTTTGTGGATCTGGAGGAAGCATATGACAGGGTGCCGAGAGAGGAACTGTGGTATTGCATGAGAAAGTCTGGAGTGGCAGAGAAGTATGTTAGAGTGGTGCAGGACCTGTATGAGAGATGTAAGACAGTGGTGAGGTGTGCTGTCGGTGACAGAAGAGTTCAAGGTGGAGGTAGGACTGCATCACGGGTCAGCTCTGAGCCCCTTCTTGTTTGCTATGGTGAAGGACAAGCTGACAGACGAGGTTAGGCAAGAATCTCCATGGACTATGATGTTTGCAGATGACATTGTGAGCTGCAGTGAGAGCAGAGAACAAGTGCAGGAAAACCTAGAGAGGTGGGGGTATGCCCTGGAAAGGAGGGGAATGAAGATTAGCCTCAGTAAGACAGAATACATGTGTACGAATGCCAAGGACCCAACAGGAACGGTGAGGTTACAAGGAGCAGAGATAAGGAACGTGGAGGATTTTAAGTACTTAGGCTCAATAATCCAGAGCAATGGAGACGTGTGGAAAAGAGGTGAAGAAGCGTGTGCAGGCTGGTTGGAATGGTTGGAGAAAAGTGTCCGGTGTGATGTGTGATAGGAGAGTATCAGCAAGAATGAAAGGAAAAGTGTACAAGATGGTGTTGAGGCCAGCGATATTGTATGGTTTAGAAACAGTGTCCCTGGGGAAAAGACAGGAGGCAGAGCTGGAGTTAGTGCCACGTTTTGGAGACAAGTGTCCGGTGTGATGTGTGATAGGAGAGTATCAGCAAGAATGAAAGGAAAAGTGTACAAGATGGTGTTGAGGCCAGCGATATTGTATGGTTTAGAAACAGTGTCCCTGGGGAAAAGACAGGAGGCAGAGCTGGAGTTAGTGCCACGTTTTGGAGACAAAGTCAGAGAGGCTAGATTGAGATGGTTTGGACATGTACAGAGGAGGGATAGTGAGTATATTGGAGGATGTTGAGGTTGGAACTACCAGGCAGAAGGCCTAGAGGAAGACCAAAGAGACGATTCATGGATGTGGTGAAGGAGGACATGAAGGCAGTTGGTGTAAGAGAAAAAGATGCAGAGGATAGGGTGAGATGGAGGCAGATGATTCGCTGTGGCGACCCATGAAGGGAAAAGCCGAAAGAACAAGAAGAAGAAGAAGCTCAATGCTAGCTAGCCGCATCCCGGCTAAGAATGAGTATCCATAGTATGAGAACCCCACTGTGAGCTCCGCAATCACCACAGGGTACTGAGATACCAGTTCACTGAAAAGGTTCATTTCCATAAGTACATTATACAAGCCAGTGTGAGTCCTCAGTGTGATTGGGATAAAAGCCTTTTTTGTTTGTTTTCAAAGGACTAATACATTGTGCTACAGTAATGGTTCGGTTTGACAGCTAAAAAAAAACAAAACCCAAAAAACAAAGATACCTACTGCATATGGCACATACAATTCTGTTTACGTTATTTTTTTTTAATTATTTTACTAAAAATGTACTTGATTTTATTAAAAATGGGTATTTAATTTTATGGCTTCAAACATGTAACAGTGTGGAGGGGAATACAGTATAGAGTAAAAGAAGTTAATATCACTTAGATATCCATTCCCATTCACATGGTTATATATCTGTATGAGAAATTTCACCACAGTATTCCCACGTACACGTACATTAGAGGGACGGATAAACGGACCCTGTAGGTTTTTCTTGACCTTTCAAAAGCAACTTGAAGGCTAGATGCTTTTTCCTTATGAATTAGAACGCTGCGAGGGAGCACCACTATCAAGGTCCAAATAAGCAATGTGTGGAAAAAATATACTTTATTTTAATGTACGGTTTTGAGTTCTTCATACCGAGTAGTTTCCCAGTCGACGGTAATTTGTTGGTTGATTGAGTTCAAACTGATATTCCCATTAGTACAGTGCTTCTCAATTATTTTCTGTGGCACCCCCTCTAAGGAAGAAAAAAACACCCCCCCCGGCCCACGAGTAACTATAAATAGTATTATTTGTCTATAAAATTGTTATTAGTACACCTCTGCATAATATTGTAGCTTTATTAACATTAAAAACAAAAAACAAAGAAATATAGTTCAACTTACAATAAAGAAAAACTTCATTAAAATTGTTTTTTAATTTGTAATAGAAAAGATTTAAAGTACACCAATGTGCCTGAAAAAAAATACATCCTTATTTAAACTCATTCAACTTATTTATGTCTTAATACCTCTGTCTCTCTCCACCTTTCTCTTCATTCCTGTTAGAAATCTCTACGTGTTGTTTCTTGAGGGGTTGTTTACTGCACTTCATATCGTTTTCTCGTGCGAAAAACCGCTCCACCATAAGCGCAACAATGAGAGCGCCACTGCCAACTACTGGAGTGGAGGTTCAATTACACTTAATTCTTGTACACTATTCCAGAAAAGCCTGATCCCCATGGTCATACACGCTCCCCCGTCATCAAACGACCCACTATTTGAGAAGCACTGCATTAGTAAGATTGTGTGCTGCTTTATGTTTATTTTTTTTACAGATACTTCACAGATAAGGAATTTTTTAAAGCTAAAAGCTCAAAACAAGCACTGAGTTTTAGTTTAGCTAGAGGCAGAATCTCAGCGTTCAACCAGTTAATAGAGTTGCCAGATGCTTTGCTCTAGTTGTTAATCAGATCTCTACCTGGGAGTGAGAATGATGGATTCTTTATGTACAGTAATAAATCATCAGCGCACAACCTGACTCTGTGATGATATAATTTGTTCTTTTTTCTCCTGAGCTGGTTCTATTTAAAGCTGTAATGATGGTGGTGATAATGGTGCTCCTTGTCTAGTTCCTCTATGTAAATGATACAATAACAATATAATACAATATTATCACAAGCATGTTTTGCAGTATTGTGATGCAGATAATGAGGAAATATCTAAATCTAGACTTTTCAGCCTGATCAAATTACTTTTCAGTGTATAAAAATAGGATACTATAGAATTACTGGCTCTAGTAATGGGTATTGGTTTAAGAGAGGTGAATAGTCATGGATATCGTTTGACTTGGTTTGTGGTTAGTATATGAAATTGTATTTTAATAAAAACAGAATATGTTGAATAGAAGAAAAAGAGTAAAAAATTACACACAGTATTCACTATCTCATCTCAGAAGCTCATTCTTATGGAAATACAAAAAAGCATATACTGTACAGGGATCCCTCACTTTCTGCGGTTAATTGGGACCGAGATCCCCTGCGACCACCAAAATCCGTGAAGTAGAGTCACCCCCCCGACTGACGTATACGTACATATATACAGTATGTATACGTATACAATATCAATAAATACATAGTCAATGCTATAAATGCTTATAACAACCATTAAACATCAAAAAATAATGCATATAAGAAGTAAATAAAATATAAATACACACACACACACACACACACACACACACACACACACACATACAGATGCGTGCAAATATGCGTGCACACGCTCAGATGCTTGCCTGACAACTATGTAACTAGTTTTGATGGGATGACCGCTATCTGACCAGGTTGATACCAGTTGATGGGCTGTCTGGACTTGTGTACCATACCCATTACAGACGATTTGTCTTGAGGATGTTTACATTAAACTATTATTTACAATTAGGTTTTGGGTTGTTTTTTTGTTTTGTGTTTGTTTATGTTTTTTTTTTGTTTGTTTTTTTTGCATAATTGGCCTTGTTTTTGTGGCATTTTCCTTAACTTTTCCCCCTATTCTTTCTTAATTTCCTTATTTTTTAATTCGATGAATAAAAAAAAAACACAAACAAAAAAAAACATGATGTACTGAAGCCACATGAATTGAAGCATGAAGTAGCGAGGGATCCCTGTACAAATAAATTATGAATTACAGTGAACAGGGTCGTGTCTCTCACTGTCTGAGAGCATACTATCCCTTTGACTGATTAGCTAGCAGCTTTACAGCAACACAAGTAGATTAGAACATATTGCACAAACAAACTTACTTAACCTCACATATGTCAGAGAGAAGCTTGTGTCCTTCATTCAGCAATCACACACCATTTCCACTGTCTATTTCAACTTTATGCTAAGAATTTTCATTCATTATAGCTAAGTTCATGTTCAGCTAACTGGGTTATCGAAGGTGGGCCATGTCTCTCACTGTCTATGGTGAGAGGCATGTAAAAGAACCATTGCTGACATTCGTAAAGAGTAGCTGCAAAGTCGTCAGCGTGTTTCTGTCCCTTGCTAAAAAGGGTTGTGACAGGAAGGGCATCCGACGTAAAAACCTCTGCCAAATCAAAATGTGCGAATCAAATTATTCGCTGTGGCGACTCCCGAGAAACGGGAAAAAAGACGAAAAGAGAAGAAGATAGCTAAGTTCATGTTCGTTAGTGTGTGGAATCTGCATCATTATGTGTGAGATGACAATCAGCATCTCAACAAAAAACATCCTGCATTTTTCTTCGAGCTAAAACCTCCAAAGTGTACTGTATGAAAAAAAAGTTTTATGTATGGCAGCTACTAAAATATATAAATAAATAGGTAAATAAAATTCACTTTGGAAGAATTGAACACTACTTTGTGCATGCATTGTTTTTGTGCATTAATATAGTTTATTCTGGATAATAAAATGTTTACGCTACTACCATGAGGAACACATATTTCCCTGGGTTAATTGGACATCTGTGGGACCAATGGTGCAATGGTTAGGGTGCTGTGATCATGGCCTTGAATCAGTGATAGACCACCCACTGTTTCTGACACAAAAATGGGATAAGCACCAGCTCTGATGAGCCACTGTGCTCTATGGAAAAATAAATAAATTAAAATTGTAAATCTGGATTTTAGCCAGGATTAAAGTTTATATTTGTATCATTTAAAGCATTTAAACATGCTTCCCCCATGCTCGTGTAGGTTTCATCTAGGAACTCTGATTTTCCTGCACAGTCCAAAGGCATACACATTGGGCTAACTGGCTGCTCCAAATTGCTCATGGATGTGAGTGTGAGTATGAATGTTATTGCGTGTTGGCCTTGTGATGGTCTTGTGAGATGTTCAGGGTTTACTCTGACTTTGCCCTATACTGGCTGAAATAGGTTCCAACCATCCCATGACCCTAGTAGGATTAAGCAGTTTGGCAAACAAGTGACTTACCAGGAATTGAGCACAGAGACTATGGACTGCCTGAGAAATTTAGCCACCAGAGGGCAGCAATTTCTTCCTCTTCTTCTTCTCTTATTATTATTATTATTATTATTATTATTATTATTATTATTATTATTATTATTATTATTATTTCATTGCTTATGCAGCGCTGCTCCACTGAAAATGGAAATTAGCATGGGAAAAGGCTTTTGAAAGACATTTTGGATTGTAAAGTTTCTATAAGGTTGCTCTGGCAGTTATGTCATTACCTCTTTCATCAAGTGTTTCTTTAAGATGTCAAATTTGATGTACATATAGGTATACAGTGCATGGTTTCTGAGTTGAGCCAAGGAGCATGTCAAAAACGTGAACTGTTAAATAACATGATTGTTGTGACCCGAGCCAGCACAGCACCTTATTTGCTTAATAGTCAGGCAATCCTGAAACAATGAGAGTTTTGCCATGCTCAGCTAGACTGCCCATTTAAGTCCAGCACTCTGAAATGATGCATCTGCACCTGCTGATCGATAAGCCGTGCTAATGTGGATTAGTCCGTCCATTCCAGGAAATGATTCTGTCATGGCCCTTCCTCCGTCCACTTCACTACTTTCACTGGGCCTTGTTCTGTTCTCAGCATTCCGTCCTATTGACCCTGTTTAGGTCTTTTGATTTTTAGAGCAATGCACTGTAAAAAGCAGTCGTTCATCCATCACACCATTACAGCTATTAGCCGCATAAGCATCACCATAAGCCCTTCCTATGCTTGAGAATCTTCCTGATGGCAAATTAAAGGAGCAATAAGTAAAAATGGCTAAAAACATGACTGTGATGGGTAAATGCAGTAAACAGTAAAGTGATGCAGGGCAGGGATCATAATAACTGATTAGCTGAAGTTAGCTGAGTAAAAGTCCTTCTGAGATAAAAGATGCAGGTTGTTTGAGTGAGAGACAAAAAAGTTAGTTTTCACGAGAGTTTGGTTTGGAAAGCATTGTACAGTCAAAGCTGACAAAAGTACAGCTTGATTTCTATAAACATCAAGCATGGCATTGCCTCAGGCAGGTCGTCCTGCTTTCCAGGAATCGGTTGAGAAAGTTGCTGTTCAAAAATCGATCATATTCTCCAGTACAGCAAGAAAAGCCCTGAAAACAAAGACACTGGGCACAGGCCCTGAACAACATTCCAGACCATCGCAATTCACAGTCATATCTCCAGGTAATTTGGAACAGCAAATAACCCTCAAGTGCATGTCTGACTGAGGAAGGAAACTGAAGTACTGGAGGAAACTCACAAACTACGAGAGAACATACATTACATTAGATTTACAACATTCAACAGACACCTTTAGCCAGACTTTTTTTGTCACTCAAATGAAGGTTTAGTGTTGGCACTTGGGCTTGAACCACCAACCATCTTCTTCTTATTTTCCTGTCGGCTGTTCCCTTTCAGGGGTCGCCACAGCGAATCACCTGCCGCCATTTTCATGGAAGTCATATTAATGATTCGCATATTTGATTTGGCATAGGTTTTTACGCCGGATGTCCTTCCGATGCAGTTACTCTTGACGGAAGTCAGCAATGGTTGACATGAACCTCTCACCGTAGACAGTGAGAGACATGACCGGCCTTTGATAATCCAGTTAGCTGCACTGGGGGGGGGGGGGGGGGGGGCAGTGACAATCTTGTGGAGAGGGGGACTCAAACCTCCCAACCCTTAGGATCAACGATCCAGCGCCCTATACCACGAATCATCTGACCTGTAATACAGAGAATTAGCAACTGAGCAACCACTGAACATGAACACATGATCCTGCAAAGCCGAGCACTCAAACCCAGGACCTACTTTCTGTGTTCTTAATGCGAGTATTATTTATCTATTGTGAGCGCTACCCACATGATCCAAAGAGATGTGAACAAAACAAACTCAATGATAAAAATATCTCAAATCTGAACCTGCAGTGAATCTGGAATTTGTCTAATGTTAGTGTTGCATATGACATATGCAGTTCTTCTTCTTTTTAACTTGGTTATGATCTGTGCAAAACTGGTGATATCTTGTTGGTGCTGTCTTAGCTTAACCTAGGTTCGAATTATACATAGAAAAGATATAATTTATTCATTCCACAATAGGAAATTACAAGTAAGGTTGGGATGTAATCTATTAATCTGGGAAGCAGTTAGGAGTTACGGTGCCATCACTAATGGAAATTGGAAAGTTAAGGGCACTTCACCATGTAGTCTGAGGGCAACATGATGTTTTCTCCTTCTACCTACATACATTTTACCTGTTTGGAGGTTGTCCCCGCGGATCTGATTTATGATCTTCAACCACAGATAAGAGCTTTTTATTTTTAGCTAATCAAGAACTTTTTAATGATGGCATTGTGGTGTTGTGTCTAGCACAACCACCTCACAGCAAGAAGGTCCTGGGTTTGAGTCCTGAGCTTCGGTGTTTGTGTGGAATTTGAATGTTCTCCCTGTGCTTGAATGACTTTCCTCCAAGTACAGTGGTAGCTCGCTTTACGAAAGTCTCACCAAACAAAAAAATTCAGGTTATGAAACGCATTTTCCTAAATTTTTTGTCTCTGTATACGAAACAAGTTCATGTTACAAAAGCGCAATTCAAACATTCAAACGTGCAATTCAAAGATTCAAAAGTGCCATTCAAACATTAAAACACGCCTTTCAAACACTCAAACAATGCACGAGCTGCTCTCCCATCAATGAGGTTCAAACAGCCCGCCCCACTGGCCTCCCATTGGGTAGGAGGGATGACGCAGCTACCTCCCATTGCCTATCTCCCAACATCCCGTCCCGCTGGTCTCCCATTGGCTAGGAGGGGTGACGCAGCTCCCTCTTATTGGCTATCTCCCAACATCCCACCCCGCTGGGCTCCCATTGGCTAGGAGGGGTGACGCAGCTCCCTCTTATTGGCTATCTCCCAACATCCCACCCCGCTGGGCTCCCATTGGCTAGGAGGGATGACACAGCTCCCTCCCATTGCATGTTATGGAGCTGAATCTACCATGATGCTTTTCGTGTAAAGGACAGAGTTATTGTTGTTTCATACTTTATTTCTTGACTCAGGCTTTTAACCTTCCATAAACATTTGTAAGATTATAAGTCTGCTAAGAAGACATGGTCATCACACGTGCGCGTACACAAAAGCACACACACACGCGCGCGCGTGTGTGATTTCCAGTGCGAGTGAGAAGAAGAAATGGGCTCGAGTGATATCACAAAGGAATATGGCCAAACCTGTCTACCATCGGTACGATATTATAGCAGAAGGAGGTCTTAAAGGTATGCTTTTATAATTTTTAAAGGGTTTAGGGGGAGGTATTGGGAGCCTTGGAACGAATCACGCGTTCTACATGTAAAATGCGGTTCAATTTATGAAAAATGCAGGTTACGAAAAAGGCTCTGGAACGGATTAATTTCGTAAGGTGAGGTACCACTGTATTCCAGTTTCCACCCACACGCCAAAGACACTCCTTAGGCTAAGTGACTGTTCCACATTGCCCCACAGTGCAAATGTGAATTGTTGAATGTGTTTTGAATTATGACGCTCTGGTATACCCTGCCTTCTCCCAGTGTCGGTTTTGATAGGCTTCAGCCTCCCTGCGACCCTAATAGAAGTGAACAGTTTGGAAAATCAGTTACTGACATACAGGTTTGTTCCCCAGTGCAGCTAACTGGGTTATCAAAGGCCGGCCATGTCTCTCACTGTCTATGGTGTGAGGTTCATGTAAAAGAACCATTGCTGACTTTCGACAAGAGTAGGCTGCAAAGCCGTCGGCGTGTTTCCGCCCTGCGATGGCCAGGCGAGCTGTCCAGGGTGTACTCTGCCCTCGCCCGAAGTTGGCTGGGATGGGCGCCAGCCTCCCTGCGACCCTAATTCGGATTAAGCGGTTACAGAAAATGATGATGATGATGATGATACAGGTTTGTTTCACCAGCTAGGGTTGGTGACCTGTTCCAGGCCATAGCTGCCCACTTCAGGTTACAGCTCCCCACAGAGTAATGCTAACTTTGATCCATTTAAGCATCTGGCCAAACCAAAGTGTTTTTGATCAGCCATCATCTAAATCGCTTGTTTGGACATTTTCAAAATAATGAAACCCCAGCCTCCTTCTTAGAAAGTCCCAACAGAATCCATTAAATCCACATTGAAGAGCATTAGCAGGATGAAAAAAACAGAGCTTTGCAATCTATCGGGGATGAAATATGTATGAGAGGAAAAATGAGAAGATGAAAGGCGAAACAGTGAAGTGTAGATCACGCATTGGGGAAGTGCTGCTTGAATCTTTCAGGACACAGGATGCAGATGATGCAGAATAAAGTGCATATGGTGAGCTGCAGCAATCTGCTTGGCACTGTGAGTGTGTGTTTATGTGTGTGTGGGTGAGTGTGTGGCAGATGGTTTGGTATAGTTGGGGTCAGTTCATATCCAGAATATGAACTGTGGGCTCGTACGGTACACAAAAACTGCTTGAATCAACATTGGCACAACTTCTACACATCGCTGGAGATTTTTATTTCAATCTGAAAGCAGGACTGAACTGAATGCACTGAGGATGTGCTTTAAAGATTTAAACTCATTTTTGCAACAAAACAAAGTTTTTAGAGCATAGAGATGCAGCCAAATATGACGCTTTTGGATCTTGACCGATAATATAGATACGAATACAAGACGCATTGTTGAAAGATTTACAAGACATCTGGTGGATAATAGATGTTTCAAGATTCATGAAAAAAGGCACACAAACACAAAGCTTTCACGTTCATGATGTGGATATAAAGGGATCCCTCACTTTCTGCGGTTAATTGGGACCGGGATCCCCCCCGCGGCCACCAAATTCCGCAAAGTAGGATCAACTCCCCAACCCCCGACTGACTGACGTATACGTACATGTATATGTGTATATAATATCAATAAATACATATTCAATGCTATAAATGCTTATAATAACAATTAAACTTTACAAAATAATGCATAAGATGTAAATAAAATATAAATACACACACATATACAGATGTGCACCTCACAAAAATATAACTAATTTTAATGGGAGGTTTTGGGTTGGTTTTTTTGTTTTTGTTTGTTTGGTGTTTTATGCACAATTGGAATTGTTTTTGCGGCATTTTCCCAAACTTTTCCCCCAATTCTTCCTTAATTTCCTTATTTTTTAATTTACATTTTCCTTCTTAGCTGTCTGAGCTACAGAGGTTTTTTTTGTTTTGTTTTTTTAATGAGCACACTCGTGTGTTACAGTGGATTGGTCCTTGACACCCAACTGTCCTCCTACCCAGCCCAATGCGCAGTGGCATCTCTATCTATCCCTGTTAATCTCCCAGTGCACCCAATTTGAAGCTTTCAATCAACCAATCACAGCAGAGTAGGCATAGAGAGATTGAAAAGATCATGAATGGAAGGAAGAGGCCAGTCAGGTCATACAGTACGGGCACTCAGATTGAGCGTTTCAGGGAAGATGCGAAAGTAGCTTCATGAAGATCTGTTTAGTTTTTCTGGATCATAGTTTAGTGTTCCGCTGATGTCCAAAATGTAAGCTGATCTGAGTTTTAAGTTTAAGTACAGTTGTGTTCAAAATAATAGCAGTTAGACATCATGAACCTGATCAATGTTTTTGGATATTTGTCTATGGCAAATAATTTACTATCAGGTGTAGTAGACTAATAGAATCCAACAGATCCAACAGTCATGACCTGTATGCTGCTGATTCTGTGTAATTGAATAACAAATTGAAAGGGGCGTGTTCAAAATAATAGCAGTGTGGAGTTCAATTAGTGACATCATTCATTCTTTGAAAACCAGGTGCCGGTTATTGTCCTTATTTAAGGAAGGCAGGCAACAAATGCTGTACGTGCTGGTTATAGAGTCTGTCTTCCTTTCGGCATTTTTCCCTTTTTTACTCGGGAGTCGCCACAGCGAATCATCTGATTCGCACGTTTGATTTGGCAGAGGTTTTTACGTCGGATGCCCTTCCTGTCACAACCCTTTTAGCAAGGGACAGAAACACGCTGACGGCTTTGCAGCTACTCTTTACGAAAGTCAGCAATGGTTCTTTTACATACCTCTCACCATAGACAGTGACAGACATGGCCCGCCTTTGATAACCCAGTTGGCCGCACTGGGGGGTGCTGGTTATAGAGTATTTCCCCCTGAAATTATGAGGGAAATGGGTCTTTCCAGACATTGGTCAGAATAACAGAGTTGATTAAAAAGTTGATTGGAGAGGAGAAAACAAAGAAGTGCAGAAAATGTTCAGCTAAAATGATCCCAAATGTTTTAAAATGGCAACCCAAACCTGAAACAGGTGTAAGAAAGTGAAAAACCACCATTCGAATCGCAAGGACTCGGCCAACAATCAACTCCAGGAAAACAAAAGAAGGTCTAAAGCAATGGTTCTTAACCTGGGCTCGATCAAACCCTCGGGATTCGCTGAGTCAGTCTCAGGGGTTCGGCAGAGATCAAGACACACCTGACTCATATTCGTGATGTTAATTTTCTACGATTTGTTACAACATTCCTTTTCGAGGATGCTGGACATAAAAACAAAGAAAAGGAACAGACTGTGGTGGGAAAATGACACGAGAGTGGAACCGTCCAAGGTGAAGCCAAGCATTTCTGAACTGGTCTCTCAAAGGCAACAGCAAAAGTCACACTGATTTGCAGTAAATATTGATTATTATTGTAGCCTGATGGAAATTAGGTGATGGGTGCGTGTTGAAATGTTAAAAATAATAAATAGCACAAATGCAATAGGTTCATTATTGGAATGCATCAGGTTAAAAATTAAAACCATTTCAGTGTGGTAGTATAAAATAAAGTCATGTCTTTGTGGAAAGGTCTGTAATTTGTTGAGAGTTCATGCACTGTCATGATTTTGTTCTTTGAACACAGTGATGTTGATGCACGGTTCATTTTGGTGCCTCAGTAAAACATATACCTTTGTCTTGAATTTGAAAAATAAATCATATTTTATTTTTTTAACAAAGAGGGGTTCTGTGAATGCGCATATGTAACTGGTGGGGTTCAGTACCTCCAACAAGGTTAAGAACCACTGCTCTAATGTTACCTGTGAGTTCTGTTAAAATTAGAAGACGCCTATGTGAAGCCAAGCTATCGGCAAGAAGCCCCGACAAAGACCCACTGTTCAAAAAAAGTCATGAGCTGAAGTGGTTACAATTTTCCAAAGAGCACATTGACTGGCATAAAGAGAACCGGTGCAACATTTTGTGGACTTATGAAAGTAAAATTGTTCTTTTTGGGTCTAGTGACCACAGACGGTTAGTCAGACGACCTCCAACTACTGAATTTAAGCCAGCGTGCACTGTGAAGACAGTGAAACATGGTGGCATAATTATCATGATATGGGGATGTTTCTCATACTATGGTGTTGGTCCTATTTATCGCATCCCAGAGATCATGGATCAGTTTGAATACATCAGAATACTTGAAGAGGTCGTGCTTCCTTATGCTGAAGAGGAAATGCTCTTCAAAAGGGTGTTCCAACAAGACAACAACCCCAAGTACACCAGTAAACAGGCGACATCTTGGTTCCAGACCAGCACCATTGACGCTATAGAAAGACCGTCCCGAACCCCGGACCTTAATCCAATACAAAACTTATAGTGTGACGTCAAACATGCAGCTTCTGAAGCAAAACCAAGAAATACAGAACAACTGTGGAATGTAATCCAATCATCATGGGCTGGAAAACCTGTCCACAGGTGCTAGAAGAAGTCGGTTGAATCTGTGCAACACAGATGTGCAGCATTACTCAGAAGCAGTGGATATACAAATAAAGAGTAATTCAGTGATTCAAAGGGAAGCAAAGTCTTACATTTTTCTTTTTATACAGTGAAGGTTTGAGTTTGCAATGAAGAAATACAGACACTGCTATTTTTAACAGTCTAATAAACACTTTTAAATTAGTTTCAGGGAATAACACAAATGTGCTGTATTTTTCTTCATGTTTTGATTTGGAGTAGAATACAGTGTGTGGTGTTACCAGTGCATTTGTGTGCATGGAAATAAAAGCTGTTCAAAGGATTTTGAGCTTTAATCACTTTTTTAAACACACTGTTATTTTGAACACAACTCTACATGCTTTTCTTTATATTTCTTAGATTGTGACATTTATAATAAGGTAAATATAATTCCTCTGTACTTTGCCCAACATTGTATACAGCACAGAACGCATGCCACACTAATGCCAATGCAGCATAAATAAAGAAGCATATGTGTGAAGCAAATGACGTGTACTGCACACACACACACACACACACACACACACACACACACACACACGCACACAAAGTTTCAGCATCAATATCTGCAAACAACAGTACAGTGAACCCTCGCTACTTTGCACTTCAATTCATGTGGCTTCAGTGCATCATGTTTTTTTTTTTTTTTTTTTTTTTTTTTAATATTCATCAAATTTAAAAAAGGAAATTAAGGAAGAATAGGGGAAAAAGTTCAGGAAAATGCTGCAAGACAAGGCCAATTATGCAAAAAAAAAAAAAAAAACACAAAACAAAAACAACCTAAAACCTCTCATCAAAACTACTTACTTTTTGGTGAGGTGTGCATTTCAGTGCGTGCACGCGCATCTGCATGCGGGCACGCGCGTGCGCATCTGTGTGTGTGTGTGTGTGTGTGTGTGGGTGTGTGGGTGTGTTTATATTTTTTCTGTGTGTGTGTGTGTGTGTGTGTGTGTGTGTGTGTGTGTGTGTGTGTCTGTGTTTATATTTTATTTACATCTTATGCATTATTTTTAATGTTTAATTGTTATTGTAAGCATTTATTGATATTATATACATACATACATGTACGCATGCGTCAGTCAGGGGGGAGGGGGGTTGATCCTACTTCGTGGAATTCGGTGGTCGCGGGGGATCTGGGTCCCAATTAATCATGGAAAGTGAGGGATCCCTGTATATTTTTTGTTTGTTCTGTTTTTACTGCTCTTTAGAAAGATGAAAGAAACAGTGACCCCTCGTAGGACATTTATTCAATTAGGGTGCTTATGAGACATAGCCTATTAAAACCACAGTAATGATTACGAAGCAAATACCAGCTCAAGAGCGAGAATCTACAGACATCTATATTTAACCGATAAAAAATTAGGAACGATGCCATGAGCATAAACAGCATTAACTATAGCTAATGATATGATCAGTTACCATTAATGGATACACCTTGGGCAATAGTATGAATAGTGCTGAGACGCCATGGATGATGTGGTCAGATGATCAGTCAAATAAGAGGAAGTAAAATGTAGCATGTGATTGAATGATAAAAGAGGTGAATTAGGGAAAGTGGAGTGTTCTGTGAATAACAACAACAACAATAATAATAATAATAATAATAATAATAGAACACAAGAAGAAAAAAAACAAGAAAGAAAGTTACAGGAAGGGCTATCGCAGGTCCAGATGGCACTGTTGGCATGGTGTATATGTGAGTGTATGCGCACCTCTCATAGTAGGTGGTGTGTACACAGTAGTCTTCCTCTGGGCCGGAGACAGTTGGGTCTGATGTGTTGAGTGGAAAAGTGGAAAAACACAGTGTGAGACAGAGGCAGGATCATTTTACACTCTCACTCTATTTCAGGCGGAGCGATCGAGGAGAAAATAAGCATCAAGGTCTTGTTTCAGAACACAGAATTCTGGGTACACGTAATAAGTGGAATTCAGTGAACACGTCATCGTGTGTGTTTGTGTGTGTAAGTAGGGCTGGTGGATCAAAGGAGCACTTTAAAAGGTTAAGCAGTGTCAGTTATTAGGGATCTAAGCTGCTTCTTGAGTGTATTAACACATACAAAGCCCCTTACCTCTGACTGACCGCTTGCAGACTGCTTATCATCTGGAAAGAGAGAGAAAAATAGAAAGACGGACACAGAGACAGACAAAGAGTGTGTCTGGAAAAATGTAATCCACATGAAAGCTTTTGATGATTTAATGTACACTTAAAAGGAACAGTCTTGCTGATATAACACACACACACACACACACACACACACACACACAGAGAGAGAGAGAGAGAGAGAGAGAGAGAGAGAGACAGACACCACCTACCCACTAAGTTTTGACTGATTATATACTGATTATATAAAAGTAAAAGTATATACAGGGATCTCTCGCTACTTCACGCTTCAATTCATGCGGCTTTTTTTTTTTTTTTTTTAATATTCATCGAATTAAAAAATAAGGAAATTAAGGAAGAATGGGGGAAAAGTTAAGGAAAATGTCACAAAAACAAAGCCTATTATGCAAAAAAAAACAAAAAAAAAACCTTAAACAAACACAAAACAAAAAACAACTCAAAATCTCCCATCAAAACTACTTACATTTTGTGAGGTGCGCATCTGCGTGCGTGTGTGCGCGTCTGTGTGTGTGTGTGTGTATTTAAATTTCATTTATTCATTTATATCTTATCTTATATATTATATTTGAATGTTTAATTGTTATTATAAGCATTTAGAGCATTGAATATGTATTTATTGATATTATATATATACTTATATATATATATATATATATATATATAGAGAGAGAGAGAGAGTGAGAGAGAGAGAGAGAGGGAGAGAGAGAGAATTTTCTGAGTAGATCCTTCTGTAAGAGAGTGCTCAATACTTTTTCGTAGAGCAAATATAAGTAAAATTAAAAGGACAGGACAAAGACTTTCTATTGAAACTTCATTTTTCAAGAAATCTTCTGTAATCACCTGAAGAGAGAGTATGGTTTCACCACCCCTCGAAACAGATCTGTAGTGAAAATGAAGTTTCAATAGAAAGTCTTTGTCCTGTCCTTTTATTTTTACACTTATATTATTACTTTTATTATTTTTATATACATACATATATTTATACAATGATACCTCTGCTCACGAACATAATTGGTTCCCAGAAAGTGTGTGTAAGGCGAAAAGTTTGTCTTCCGAACATTTATTTCCCATAAGAAACCATTAAAATGAGAATAATCCATTCCCAGGTCCCCATAAAACATAATTTTCTACTAAATAAGCCTTAAAACTACACAAAAATATACCTTATTTTATGTATAATAAATGTGCTATTGTATTGTAATTAAAGAAATAAACTGTACTGTATAATAAAGTCGTTTTATGTACCTTTGTGATGGTAGTTGACGGCTTGATGGAATGGAGTGGGAGGAGGAGGGAGGGAGGGACTTACTGTTTGGAAGGAGTGTTTGGAAACGCCTACTGTTTGGAAACACCCTTAGCCACACACGCACCCTTAATAGCTTCCTTGTTCTTAAGGATGGGAGCAATGGTAGACTTAGCGTACTGGTACTGGGACGCTGAGTCACACAAACGCACACCTCGTTCGTGTTTTTCAATGATCTCCGCCTGTGGTGGGGTCTTTTTCGGTCCCATAATAGCAAAAGTACACTCAATATGGTCCAAAATGTCTAACCACTTCCGCACTCAAAGAAAGGGGGTGACGAACTGTGACGCCATGAGCGTGCATCAGCTTCTCGTGGCCGCCACCGTGGTGCTGTTTGACCGCGTGGTTTGATTCGTCCGCCGAAAACTAGTTCGTCAGCAGAGACTATATGCTCGCAAATTTAATGTTCTTGAGGCGAAAAGTTCGTGAGCTTAAGCGTTCGTCAGCGGAGGTTTTACTGGAAGAAGGCATCGCTCTGGAAGAAGGCATCTGCTAAATGCTATAAATTCTTTCGAACATCAAAAACACTCAATGAACTAAAACATGTCTGTTGTTGAATGTTTGGTTGTTTGGGTTTTCTCCTATTTACAGTTCACTCATAGCACAAGTCTCAAACTTATTCCACAAGGGGTCATGTGGCTCCAGGTTTTTGTTTCAACCAAGCACCAGCAAACCTCTTCTTTTCCTTTTGGCTGTTCCCTTCAGGGGTCGCCACAGCAAATGATCTGCCTCCATCTCACCCTATCCTTTGCATCTTCTCTTACTCCAACTACCTTCATGTCCTCCTTCACCACATCCATAAATCTTCTCTTTGGTCTTCCTCTGGGCCTTTTGCCTGGTAGTTCCAACCTCAGCATCCTACTACCAATATATTCACTATCCCTCCTCTGTACATGTCCAAACCATCTCAATCTAGCCTCTATGACTGTGTCTCCAAAACATCTTACACGTGCTGTCCCTATGATGTACTCGTTTCTGATCCAATCCATCCTCGTTACTCCCAAAGAGAATCTCAACATTTTCATCTCTAATACCTCCAGCTCTGCCTCCTGTCTTTTCCCCAGCGCCACTTTTTCTAAACCATACAACATCGCTGGCCTCAATACCGTCGTGTACACTTTTCCCTTCATTCTTGCCGATACTCTCCTATCATCACATCACACCGGACACTTTTCTCCATCCATTCCAACCAGCCTGTACACGCTTCTTCACCTCTTTTCCACACTCTCCATTGCTCTGGATTGTTGAGCCTAAGTACTTAAAATTCTCCACCTTCTTTATCTCTGTCCCCTGTAACCTTACCGTTCCTCTTGCGTCCTTGTCGTTCACGCACATGTAATCTGTCTTACTGAGGCTAACCTTCATTCCCCTCCTTTCCAGGGCATACCCCCTCTCTCTAGATTTTCCTCCACTTGTTCTCTGCTCTCACTACAGATCACAATGTCATCTGCAAACATCATAGTCCATGGAGATTCTTGCCTAACCTCGTCTGTCAGCCTGTCCATCACCATAGCAAGCAAGAAGGGGCTCAGAGCTGACCTTTAATGCAGTCCCACCTCCACCTTGAACTCTTCTGTCACACCGACAGCACACCTCACCACTGTCTTACATCTCTTATACATGTCCTGCACCACTCTAACATACTTCTCTGCCACTCCAGACTTCCTCATACAATACCACAGTTCTTCTCTCGACACCCTGTCATATGCTTTCTCCAGATCCATAAAGGCACAATGCAGCTCCCTCTGACCTTCTCTGTACTTCTCTTTTAACATCCTCAAAGCAAACACTGCATCTGTGGTGCGCTTTCTAGGCATGAAACAAAACTGTTGTTCACAAATGCTGACCTCTGCCCTTAGTCTAGCTTCCACTATTCTCTCCCATAACTTCATCGTATGGCTCATCAACTTTATCTCGCTGTAGTTGCCACAACTCTGCATGTCTCCCTTGTTTTTAAAAATGGGAACCAGAACACTTCTCCTCCATTCCTCCGACATCTGCTCACTTTCTAAGACCTTGTTGAATATTCTTGTCAGAAAATCTACTGCTACCTCCCCTAGACACTTCCATACCTCTATCTGTATGTCATCAAGACCAACTGCCTTTCCACTCTTCATCCTCTTCAATGCCCTCCTCACTTCACCCTTACTAATCTTTGCTACTTCCTGCTCCTCAACGGTCACACCCCTTCTACTCTTTTTATCTCTCTCATTGTACTCATTCATCAGCTCTTCAAAGTACTCTTTCCATCTTCCCAGCACACTTCTGTCAACAGCCAATACATTTCCCTCTCTGTCCTTAATCACTCTAACTTTGCTGCACGTCTTTCCCATCTCTATTTCTCTGCTGTGCCAACCTGTATAAATTATTTTCTCCCGCCTTACTGTCCAACCTATCATACTAGTCATCATATGCTTTCTGTTTGGCCTTTGACACTGCTACCTTCGCCTTACGCTGTGTCTCCCTGTACTCCTGTTTACTCTCTTCAGTCCTCTCTATGTCCCACTTCTTCTTAGCTAACCTCTTCTTTTGTACACACTCCTGCACGTCCTCATTCCACCACCAAGTCTCCTTATCTACTTTCCTTCCAGAGGACACACCAAGTACTCTCCTACCTGTCTCCCTGAACACATTGGCTGTGGTTGTCCAGTCATCTGGAAGCACTTCCTGACCACCCAAAGCCTGTTTCAACTCCTCCTTGAAGACAACACGACACTCTTCCTTTTTCAGCTTCCACCACTTTGTCTTCTGCTCTGCCTTTGCCTTTTTCACCTTCCTCACCATCAGCGTCATCCTGCACACCACCATCTTATGCTGTTTGGCAACACTCTCACCCACTACTACTTTGCAGTCACTGACTTCCTTCAAATTACATCGCATCATGTCAGCCGGCTCTCTAGCTTTTTCTTTCATAGTTCCAACATTCAAAGTCCCTACTCTCAGCCCTAGACTCACGGGCCTAGACCGATCTGGTATGAATTTCCTTTTGATCATTTGCATGAGAATTTTGGCAGAAGTTTTACACCGGAAGCCCTTCCTGTCGCAGCCCTCTGCATTTATCCTGGCTTGGGACCGTCGTGAGGGTGAACACTGGCTTGCCCCCCCCCCCCCCCCCCCGGCTGCATTAATGCCATGACTTTGTTTATTTAAACCTGACTTTGTTTATTTAAACAACTGATCCAAGTCTTCAGGCAGTTCATTGGTCAGTTTCTGTACAGAGTACACGAATTGACCAATCAACTGCCCGAAGACTCAAATTGTTTGTTTAAATGAGCGTGTCAGGTGTGCTGCTGCTTGATTGAAACAAAAACCTGGAACCACATGGCCCTTTGTGGTGTGAGTTTGACACCCCTGGCTAATACTGAGCACCCTGTAAACATATATGGCTGACAGAAGTTTTAATTTGACACTTTAGTATTACAAAAACTTAATGTGAACACAGTGTGTCCTCGGAGCCAAATGACGTTATATTCTTACAAAAAAACTGAGACAGTGGCGGGTAGAAACAAGCAGAAAAAAAAACACTGGGAACAGCAGAAGAGTTGCTTTATGGCTATTTGTACATCAAAGAAAGGAACTATACCTTACTGTATATTTAAATTTGCAGAAAACTGCACATACCTCACCTTACAAAATTAATCCAATCAAGAAGTGTTTTCGTAACCTGAATTTTTCATAACGTGAGTAGCATTTTACATGTAAAAGGCCTGATTTGTTCCAAGGCCCCCAATACTACTCCTTAAGCCCTTTAAAAATTATAAACGTATACCTTTTAACGCCTTCTTCTGCTTCAATATTGTACCAATGGTAGGGTTTCGGCCATATTCCTTTGCGATATCACTCAACCACATGCCATGAGCCTGCTTCTTCTTTTCACTCGCACCGGAAATCACTTTCTTGGGGCCCATGATGAATGACGAAAAATAAAGTTGCAATAAGCACACTCGAAAAACTCACGAAACAACAGTAACTCTGTCCTTTACGCGTGTTAGAACTCCGTGACGTCCAACGGGTCGAAGGCACACAAAAGGCATCATGGGTATTATGGAGATGCAGCTCCCTCCTGGCCAATGGGAGGCTAGTGGATGTTGGGAGATAGCCAATAGGAGAGCAACTCGCGCATTGTTTGAATTTTTGAGATGGCGCATTTCATAACGTGAATTTTTTTTGTATCCAGAGATGGAAATTTTAGATAAATGCGTTTCGTAACGTCTTGTAAGGTGAGGAACCACTGTATATTTGACTTCTGTCTGTACTGTTATTCAGTTCCTACCTAGACCCTCAAGGAAAGTTAGAAGGGAACTCAGAGAGTGCAAGGTACCACCCCAAAATAGCATGGATCTTCTTCTTCTTTTCTTTTCAGCTGCTCCCTTCAGGGGTCGCCACAGCGAATGATCTGCCTCCATTTCACCCTATCCTGTGCATCTTCCTCTCTTACACAAACTACCTTCACGTCTTCCTTCACCATATCCATAAATCTTCTCTTTGGTCTTCATCTAGGCCTTTTGCCTGGCAGTTCTAACGTCAGCATCCTACAACCAATATATTTACTATCCTTCCGCTGTCCATGTCCAAACCATTCCTTTCATTCTTGCTGATACTTTCCTATCACACATCACACCGGACACTTTCTCCAGCCATTCCAACCTGTCTGCACACGCTTCTTCACCTCGTTTCAACACTCTTCATTGCTTTGGGTTGTTCAACTAATGTGGTAAATTTACCATATATGGGTGCTGATATTAATTCATGCTTGCCTTATGATATGTTTTCTCGATTACATTGAAGCGAAGATGGTTGGTGCTTGACCCTTCATGATTATTCAAGCTCAAAAGGAAATGTTTTATTAGAAGCTCCATATGGTTTCCCACCTTGTGCCCCATAGAAACAGTTTGTCTTTTGGCATTTGTTTCAAGGTCATAACTGCTTTATCTCCAAAACCTTGTGACATTGCTTTGACCTTCACCATTTTTTTTTTTACTGTGAATTTTAAAATAAAATCATCTCTGATGCTTGATAAGGCAGCGTCCCCTCCAAGTTTGAGGAAATGCATGTACAAGTGGGGTGAGGAATTTGTTACTAAACAGACAAAAAAAATGCACACTTGCTAGTAAATACAATACCTTCATAAAAACATAGAATCATTTGTTTATCTGGGTTGGAACAGCAGTATAATGGTTAGCGTGTCTACAACACAGCAAAGAGGTTGTAATCAACTTTAATGGTGCCAAAGCTTTTATAAAAGGAATAAATGATCACTTTTAATGATCTGATTTGGCTCAATAATAGCAATTTACTGTACAATCCCTTTAGAGCTATAAAATATTACTGTATGTTACAGAACGTTTATAGGATATAATACTGCCATCCAACATTCTCTATACCTCCTACCTGATCCTGCTCCTGGCACAATGTTCAGGTTTTTATTCCATTCCTTTAGATGGCAGTACGTGTATAGTGTATAGTGCCAAAAAACAAATAAACAAGCCAATTTGAGACCTTAAGCATTGTCCTTCTCCACAGCAACATTTTCCAGCTCTGCCTGCGGATCCTGGGGTATTTTCAGGCCAGATGAGATACACAATCCTCTCTAGCAGGCTCTGTGTTTGCCCTCCGCTTAATATTCTAATCAGATTTTTGAGATGCCTTAACCGGCTCTTTTGACGTGAAGGAGCAGTGGATTTACCAGATTTACCCAGGCCCCCTCGTGTTGCCCTATTTCTTTCCCAATTTCCAATGCTGAGCTTATTCAACCATTACAGGAAACTTATTTTGGCTACATAAATTCATGATTTCATTCTAACAGTCACTTGCAGGGGTTGAACATAGAGCAACACACAAATATGGCTCAGCTTTTTCTTCAGCACAGTGGTTCTTCACTACAGTTATTAAGTAGAGGTTCTAACTTATTAGCTGTTGAGTTCACTAATATTTTTGTAAAATGTACATTTTAATTTTTAAAGCCTTATTTAACATTAGTACTCAGTATTAACACACGTTCACATGCTATTGTTTTGAAGTAATCGCATCATCTAAAAAAGTAGTGCTTGTTCATTTTATCAACCGTCATGAGTCAGTTCTTCAACACACAATGCTGATATCATGGACATATCATCATCACTTCCCCTTTGTAGCATCTCAGCCTTTTGAGCTAATATCTGACAGCACAAGGACTACTAACCATCTTGTATATAATATCAATAAATACATATTCAATGCTATAAATGCTTATAATAAGAATTAAACGTTAAAAATTAACAAAAGATAAGTAAATAAAATATAAATACACACACATACAGATGGTATTGCATGAGAAGAAGATGACACACATACATGCAACAATGTAACTAGTTGTGATGGGAGATTTTTGGTTGGTTTTTTTGTTCGTTTAGGGGGCTTTTTTTGCATTATTGGCATGTTTTTCTGGCATTTTCCTTAACGTTTCCCATTATTCTTCCTTAATTTCCTTATTTTTTAATTCGATGAATATTTCTTCTTCTTTTCCTTTCAGCTTTTTCCTTCAGGGGTCGCCACAGTGAATCATCTGCCTCCATCTCACTTGCTATCCTTTGCATCTTCTTCTCTTACACCAACGACCTTCGTGTCCTCCTTCAGCACATCCATAAATCGTCTCTTTGGTCTTCCTCTAGGCCTTCTGCCTGGGAGTTCCAACCTCAGCATCCTACTACCAATATAATCACTATCCCGCCTCTGTACATGTCCAAACCATCTCAAATCAAATCAAAAGGCCGTCAACTGGAGAGACTTAGCAAGAAAACCGGACTCGCTATTCATAAACAAATGTACAATAACCACATTCTCCTTTATAAAAACTCTATTATCAAAGCCAAATCCACATATTACTCCAACCTAATAACCTCAAATGCAGGAAATACCAAGACTCTTTTCTCCCTCCTCAATAACTTCTCCAAACCCTTAGACCCTCTTCCATCTCATCTCTATTCCTCTGATTTTTGCAATACCCTGGCCGCATTCCTCATCACCAAAATTCAATCCATCCACCAGCAGCTCACTCCCCCTCCACCTCCACTTATGACTATATCACTCTTCTCCGGTATCCCTTTTTCATCCTTTTCCTTACCCTCCATCAGTGAAGTTTCCACCCTTATTCTCCAATCTAAATCTTCCTCTTGTTCTCTTGACCCTCTTCCTACTGTTCTCATTAAATCTGTTCTTCCTACTCTTGTTCCTCTTATTACCAACATAATCCACTCCTCCCTCACCACTGCAACTGTTCCCTCTTCCCTTAAAACTGCTGCTGTTACTCCCATCCTTAAAAAACCTGGCTCAGATCCCTCCGACCTCAATAACTTCCGCCCTATCTCAAATCTTCCATTCATTTCTAAACTTCTTGAAAAAACAGTCTATTCCCAACTCAATTCTCATCTGTCCTCCAATAACCTCTATGAACTTTTCCAATCTGGCTTCCGTCCCCTCCATAGCACTGAAACAGCTCTTCTCAAAATCACAAATGACCTTCTCCTCGCTGCTGACTCCGGTTCATTATCCATCCTTCTCCTGCTTGACCTCAGCTCTGCATTTGACACCATCTCACATTCCATCCTCCTCAATAGACTCTCTAGTATTGGTATTTCTGGCTCTGTTCTTTCTTGGTTTCATTCTTATCTTTCCAACCGCACTCAGTTTGTCCAACTTAAATCTTTCTCCTCCGATCCTGTCCCCATCACCACCGGTGTTCCTCAGGGTTCTGTCCTAGGTCCCCTCCTTTTCATCATCTATCTCCTTCCCTCGGTCACATTTTTTCAAAACATCACATCCATTTTCACTGCTACGCGGATGACACCCAGCTCTACCTCTCCAGCAAACCCAGCACCACACTCCCTCCCTCCTCCCTTCTCCTCTGCATCCATGAAATAAAGTCCTGGCTCACCTCAAATTTCCTCAAACTTAACAGCAATAAAACTGAACTCCTCCTCACTGGCACCAAATCCACCCTAAGTAAAATCAATAATTTCTCTATTCTCATCGACGGTTCCTCCATCTCTCCCTCCCGGCAGGTCAAGAGTCTGGGTGTCATCCTTGATGGCACCCTTTCCTTCACCTCCCACATCAACTCTGTCACCCGCTTCAGCATACTTTCACCTCCGTAACATCCACCGCCTCCGTCCCTCCCTCACTCCTCAGTCCACCGCCATCCTGGTCCACAGCCTCGTCACTTCAGGTCTGGACTATTGTAACTCTCTCTTCTTCGGCCTTCCCCATAAAGCTCTCCATAAACTACAACTGGTACAGAACTCAGCAGCCCGAATCATCACACGCACCCCCTCCACCCACCATATCACTCCCATCTTACAACAGCTACATTGGCTCCCCATTACATACCGTATTCAATACAAAATCCTGCTTCACACATTCAAAGCTATTCATGACCTTGCTCCTCCATATCTCTCTGACCTCCTCCACATTGCCACTTCTGCTCGCTCTCTTCGCTCCTCTTCTTCGCTCCATCTCTCTGTTCCTTCAGCCCGCCTTGTCACTGTGGGGAGCAGAGCTATCAGCTGCTCTGCTCCCCAGCTCTGGAATTCTCTTCCTCCCGATCTCCGCAATATAGACACATTACCACTCTTCAAATCCAGACTCAAAACTCACCTGTTCAAACTTGCATACTCACTATAACCACAACTGCACTGTCCTGTAAATATTTTAACTGTATTTAACTGTCTGTTTATATTGAATATGTTGATTTGTATTTTATTTGAATGTTTTCTACTGTTTTTATGATGTGAGGCGACCTTGAGTGCTGAGAAAGGCGCCATATAAATAAAATGTATTATTATTATTATTATTATCTCAATCTAGCCTCTCTGACTTTGTCTCCAAAACCTCTTACATGTGCTGTCCCTCTGATGTGCTCATTCCTGATCCTATCCATCCTCGTTAATTAATTAATTTATTTAAAAACGATGATGCATTGAAGCAGCATGAATTGAAGCACAAAGTAGCGAGGGATTCCTGTATTACTTGCTGAACTCACTTACTGGTTTTACAGAAACCTTCCCAACTTTCCTGTTTCTCTCCCCTAAATTTAGATGTACAATATGACTTTAAACATCATTTCTTTTAATATTTCAGGTATTTCTGATTAAATACAGTATATGAATCCTGGTGCATACATCTTTGCCCACATGCAATGATCTTCCCTGAAGCTTTTTGACACCTCCAACATAAATCTGACAATAATTTGCATACTTTTGTTAAAATCCCATACTTGTACACGTTAACTTGAGACTGGATGACATCATCACCCTGACACTTGGTTTTTAAATAATTGCATATAAATCAGGAAAAGAAAAGCTATCTGCATAAAACTTTGCAGACAGAAAGAAAATAATGTAGAGATTAATAGAGATTATAACACCAATACTCACACATAAGGGGTGGCATAGTGGTTAGCACGTCCACCTCACAGCAAGAAGGCCTGGGTTCGATTCCCGGCCTGGGCGTTTCTGTGTGGAGTTTGCATGTTCTCCCCGTGCTTGCGTGGGTTTCCTCCGGGTGCTCCGGTTTCCTCCCACAATCCAAAGACATGCACAGTAGGTTAATTGACCGTTCTAAATTGCCCGTAGGTTTTCATTGTAGCTAATGACCTGGAGAGGGATGGGCGCTGTCAGGCCAAAAATCAGCCCAAGTCTCGCCATGAAGGCGCCCCAACGACATCCCAAGATGCTAAGGGATAAGTGAAGACTCGCACATAAGGGCTGGTGGCGTAGTGGTTAGGGTGCTGCACTCATGATCGGGAGATTGTGTGTTCAAATCCCAGTTAGACCCCCCACTGTGGCAAGACCCCTGAGCAAGGCCACAAGTTTGCCTCTGTTCACCCAGCAGTATAAATGGGTACCAGTAAAAAAAATATCCTGGGAAGGTAACCTGCGATGGACTAGCATCCCATCCATGAGGAGTTGAACTCCTAGTCATTTCACGCGATGGAAACTTGGAATAATCACCGGTCCGATGAGCCACTACGGCTCGGGTGTAAAAAGCCCAACGGACTTTACCTTACTCACACATAAGAAATACAGCTGCAAAATTGTGCTACCTCATTTTCGGTTGGTTTCGGCTGAAAATACTGTAATCACACTTGAAATCATACTGTCTCTCATTCAGTACAATTATTGTATTAATAGTGATATGTTGATGTGTATAAAATGGTCTTGAATAGAGGGTGACTTCAAACCGTCAGACCGTGGCTTATGGTATGGGTATGGTAATTATCATTTCAGATTTAATTTCTCATTACATGCACATAATTCTGTTCGAATGAAGCTGAATGAGGCTATTTGTACATGTTTATGAACTGTAACATTCAGTAAATTAACTTTATAATTACAGTGCAACTATGCAAAAATTGATGATGTAATAGCAAAAATATATGTATACTGTACTTGCGTAAGATTTGTGGAGTAATGTTTTTAGAAAGTCAGTGTTTTTGTTTCGCGAGTTGGAGAACAGAAATGTTTATTTTCTGAAACATAGCCAAATAACACACACACACACACACACACACACACACACACACACACACACACACACACACACTGTTTTATTTTCCAAAAAGGTTGCTAAGCCTGGTATTTTACCCATTTTCTTTTTTTTTTTTGGACATCCATCATATGAAGTATATTTTTTTTAATAAGAAATGAAAACAGAGCACCTGGCATTTAACTGTTCTTTAAAGAAACATAAACAGTGCAGAAGTCCTTTCAGTTTAATGTCTAATAAATAGTGTTTACAAGGCACCACATGTACTACACGGTGTTCAATCCATGCTTTGAATAAAGTGTGCACAAAAGATTATTGTTGTGCGTATATGGAGTGTATCTGCAGGACTGCTTGGCATCATAAGGACTTGCCATAGCCAGGAAAAATGGCTCCAACTTTCCCATTCCCTAAAGACTAGAGTAACACACACTCACTGTTTATAGACCCTTAACTCACTGACTCACTTATAGACCCTCTTTCGTTCACTATATGTGCCACAAAACTGCTTTTATAAGCACTTCACACACTCACTTGCTTACGAACTTCCTTAGTCGTACACTTAGCTACCAATCTGTGGCACACTCATTATAATGAGTGCTGAGTTGTCACAGAAGAAAATTAATTTAATTGAAAAGAAAGCAACAATAATTTAAAAAAAAACAAGGAACACAAATGAAGCACTCAGTTCATGTAATCCACAGATGCATCGAAACAGAAGGCAATCATTATACACAGGACGCTATTATGCAAGCGTCTACAAGAGTGTATTCCAACCTGCACCACCAAACAACATGCTCCAACTTTAATGAAGAAAGTCATGCCAAATGTTCGGAGAGGCAGCAATGACATGACGCAAGTTAACAGCCTCTTCAGAAAGGTTTCTTTATAAGGCACCAATGGCACGTTTTTACGGACGCACAGAAATGCCAACTCCACAAAGAAGTGCCTGTAGTCTGAATGCTGCACTGTGCATCCTCGATCCCACTCACGCCCCTTACTATTACACGCCACAAAACAGACTAACCACACACTCCACACAAACCGCAACACTACACACCAAATGATACAGAAATTAAAAACAGATTTTTAAGAAACGTGCTGCACAAGTCCAAGAGGATGCAGTCTGTTAAATCATTTCCTGGATGATTAAATAATCAGTCTCTTTTCTCAAGAGAGAAAATTTTTGAGAATAAATTCCCCTTTTTTTTTTTCAGTAGGTGCCTGCAGACTGGCAGATAGATGGCTGGATCCATGTTCAATTGGTTTTTAGAAGAATTCAGCCTCAAATATACCATTCTCAAAGCAGGCCGAAAAACCTAGGCACAGTGACACATTTAATATCCACCTTTGCCCATTCCAACATTTTCCATGCTTTTCACAAAATAACATCAACATTAACTGCAGCACCTCAAGATATTATTGTATCTGTACAATAAAGAATGAAACGAGGCACACTACCCACACCAGATGATGTATTCAGCATGACATTGTGTGCATGGAACAATATCATGTACTAGTATATCCTAATTATTCCACCTTGAAATGGAGAGAAGGTTATTTTCAGAGTCAGCAATTCAGACTTTAAAAGATACATCACTATGTACATGGGGAAAGATGTCTCCATTAAAAAAAAGTGAGGTGATAGGAAATGTAGTCTGAAGAAGCAGATAATATAATATTAAAATAAATAAAAAAGAAAGAAAATAAGTATCATCATCATCATCATCTTCATCCGCTTAATCCGGGGTCGGATCACGGGGGCAGTAGCCTAAGCAATGAGGTCCAGACATCCTTCTTCCCAGCTTCTTCCTCCAGCTCTTCTGGAGGGACACGGAGGGGTTCCCAAACCAGCCGAGAGACATAAATCCCTCCAGCATGTTCTAGGTCAACCTAAAGGTCTCTTCCCGGTTGGACATGCCTGAAACACCACACCAGGGATGCATTCAGGAATCATTCTAACCAGATGCCCAAGCCACCTCAGCTGGTTCCCCTCAATGTGGAGAAGCAGCACTTCTACTCCAAGCTCCTCCCGGATGGCAAAACTTCTCACCCGATCTCCAAGGGAGAGCCCCGCCATCTGGACAAGGAAGCTCATTTCAGCCGCTTGTATCCACAATCATGTTCTTTCAGTCACTACTCAAAGCTCGTGACCATAGATAACGGTTGGAATGTAGATCGACTGGTAAATCGAGAGCTTTGCCTTGTGGCTCAGCTCCCTCCTCAGCATGCCTGACCGATACAGGTTCCGCTTTACAGCAGAGGCTGCAGCAATCTGCCTGTTGATTTCCCATTCCATCCTTTCCTCAGTCCTGACAAAGACCCTGAGATACTTGAACTCTTCCACTTGGAGCAGGACCTCATTCCAGACCTGGAGGTTGCATTCCACACTATTCTGGCTGAGAAGCATGACCTTGAACTTGGAGATGCTGATTCTCATCCCGGCCACTTCTCACTCAGCTGTGAATCTCTCCCATGTGAGCTTGAGGTCCCGGATTGAAGAAGCCAAAAGGATAACATCATCCGCAAAAAAGTGGAGACAAGACCCGATGGCCACCAAACCAGAACCCCTCAACACCACAGTTGTGCCGACAGATCTACACCAATGTCCTGAAGGAGGCGGGTGATATGGAATCCGAATGGACCATGTTTTGTGCCCCATTGTTGGGGCAGCAGCCCATAGCTGTGGCCAGGTGGCCATCGGTAGCTGTTGTGACGATAACCCCCAAACTCTGTGGTGGAAACCTACAGAGAAGTGGGCTGTCCAGCTCAAAAAAGGAGGCCTATCGAGTCTTATTGGCCTATGGGACTCCTGAGGCAGCAGAAAGGTACTGACAGGCCAAACATACTACAGCCTGAGCTGTTGCCGATGCAACATGCAGGAGGATTTCAGTGAGGGTCAGGAAAGCGATTATTGGTTGGCCTCAAAAAGGTTCTGGACCACCATCTGATGTGTAGACCTCGTTGCTTAGGCTGCTGTGCCCGGGACCCGATCCCGGACTAAGCGGATGAAGATGAATAAATCAATTGATGAACTGCCCAGATAAAAAAATAAATAAATGAAAAAAAATTATAATCACACACTCATATTTTGACCAGGGCAGTAGTTATCTGGTGTTAGGGTGTTGAATTACTGATCAAGCTCCATTTTCACCAGGTTGCTACTGCTGTCCTCCCATTGCAGCTAACTGAGTTATCTAAGGACAGCCATGTCTCTCATTGTCTATGGTAAGAGGCATGTAAAAGAACCATTGCTGACTTTCATTAAGACTAGGTCGCATTGCCATCAGTGTGCTTCTGCCCTGTGATAACCTGGTGAGCTATCTATGGTGCACGCTGCGTTCACCCAAAATTGGCTGTGATGGGAGCCAGCCTCTCTGCAACCCTAATTAGGATAAACCGGTTCAGAAAAGAAATGAATTAATATTTTGACAACCTTTAGCTTTGATTACAGCAGATTTTTCAATGGCATTGTTTCATGCCATGGAGTCTTCTCCAACATATCACTAGATAGTGTTACGGTCAGGATTCTGTGGTTCCAGTTCATGTGCGAAAATATCCATACCGTCAGAGGGGAAGAAGCCAATTCCTGAAATAACCTGGTTATTCAGGACATTCATCACATCAGCAGACTTCATTTTATTGTCAAGTGATGCTGATGAGCCTTGTCCTGACTAACTGAAGAAAAATGCCATGTTGATTACAAGCCGGAATTAAAGTTGAAAGTGCGGCAACAAAAAAGAGTAGAAGAAGTTTTTGGATGAGCAATGTAAATAAAGATGGACGCAGGGTTTACATTGGGGCATGATGTGCACAAACTCCATGATTTGACTGTCAAAAATTTCACCACAATTGTTACGCTGCTCATAAATCGGTGAGTTCTATGCTTTTTTTCATTCGATTACAAAATTGTGCACCAGTGTAAATTGATTTAAATATTGACTAAAAATCGATAAACACCAATGCCAATATTAACCTTAACTATACGTTAAATTTAGTTTGGGGAAGTTTTATATTGAATTCAGGACAACAATGATCAAGATAATGCCTCAATAGATAAAGATACACTGGATACACTGAAATGCGATCTTGTCAGGTATTACCACAACATTGCAATAGTGTCCCAAGGTGTACCAAGTATTGGGTTTCTCACTTTTGCACAGCTCCATATGGACACACACATGACATATGTTTGTCCAGTATTTGATTAGTGCAAAGATTATATTTTGTGTATGTATATATACACATACATACACTCACTATATTACCAAAAGTATTCACTCATTGAATTTAGGTATCCAATCCTCTATCGCCACAGGTGGTGTATAAATTCAAGCATCTCCACTGCAGACTGCTTCTACAAACGTTTGTGAAAGAATGGGTCGGTCTCAGGAGCTCAGTGAATTCCAGCGTGGTACCATGGTAGGATGCCACCTGAACAAGTCCAGTCATGATATTTCTTCATTGCTAAATATTCCACAGTTGACTGTCAGTGGAAAGTGGAAGTGACTGTGAACAACAACAACTCAGCCACTAAATGGTAGGCCACATTAAATTCCGGTGAGGTCAACGGATGCTACAGCGAATCGTGTGCAGAGGTCTCCAACTTTCAGCAGAGTCAATCACTACAGACTTCCAAACTTCATGTGGCTTTCAGATTAACTCTAGAACATTGTGTAGGGAGCTTCATGGAATGACTTTCCATTGCCTCCAAGCAATACATCACCAAATGCAATGCAAAGTGTGGAATACAGTGGTGTAAAATACGCTGCCACTGGATTCTTGAGCAGTGGAGACACGTTCTCTGGAGTGACAAATCACGCTTCTCCATGTGGCAATCTGATGGACGACACTGGATTTGACGGTTGTCAGGAGAACGGTACTTGTGAGAGTGCATTGTGCCAAGTGTAAAGTCTGGGGGAGGGGAATGATGGTGTGCGGTTGTTTTTCAGGAGTTGGGCTTGGTCCCTGAGCCACAGTGAGAGTAACTCTGAATGCTTCAACATATCAAGACATTTTGGAAAATTTCATACTCCCAATTTGGAGAATGGCCCCTTCGTGATTCAACATGGCCGCGTACTAGTGCACAAAGCAAGGTCCATACAGACAATGATGAGTAAATTTGGAGTGGAAGAACTTAACTGGTTTACACAAATTCTTACCTCAACGCGATAGAACATGTTTGGAATGAAATAGAGCCGAGACTGCAAACCAGGCCTTGTTCTCCAATATCAGTATCTGACCTCACAAATGTGTTTCTGGAAGAATGGTAAAAATTCAAAAACACCACTAAACCTTGTGGAAAGCTTGCATGGAAGAGGCAAAGCTGTTATAACTACAAAGAGATCACTGGCATCATAGTAAATCCAATGTTCATGTGTGTGTGAAGGCAGGTGAGAAAATACTTTTGGTAATGTGGTGGTAAAGGGTGCTGGGTCACTGATCCAAAGGTTGGGGGTTCAAGTCCAACTATCCACACGGTTGTCAACCCCCCCCCCCATCCCCCTTAGTGCAGCTAACTTAGTTATCAAAGGCCGGCCATGTCTCTCACTGTCTATGGTGAGAGGTTCATGTAAAAGAACCATTGCTGACTTTCGTAAAGAGTAGCTGCAAAGCAGTCAGCATGTTTCTGCCCCTTGTGTCAGGAAGGGCATCCAACTTAAAAACTTATACCAAATCAAACATGCCAATCAGATGATTCGCTGTGGCGTCCCCTGAAAAAGGGAAAAAGCCGAAAGAAAAATAAGAAGATATATATATATATATATATATATATATATACACACACACACACACACACACACACACACACACACAAACACACGCACGTATCTGCCAAATTATTTTAAAGGCAATTAAATTAGTTTTCCCAGGTACATTCCTGTCGTTATCTTCTTCAGCTAGAAACTAAACTATCACTTCCTTCTTTCATTTGCTTTTTTCCTACTACTGTGGTACCTTGACTTACGAGTGTCTTTTATAACGAATTTTCCATGATATGAGCTTCAGTCCCACCAAAAATCTGCCCCATCCAACGAGCAAAATTTTGATTTCCGAGCTCTGCTGGAGAAATGGTTTTTCGGGGCAGATTCGCCTTGTATTTATCCGTGTGTATTCCTCCGCGCTCCGAGAATGCCTTGTGCAGTGCTTCTGAATTATTTTCTGTGATGCCCTCTACAGGAATAAAAGAAAACATTTCACACACACACACACACACACACACACACACACACACACACACACACACACACACAGCACCCCACGTGACTTTAAATAGTGTTTACTGAACTTCATATCGTTTGCTCGGTGCTTTTTCCCTACACAATAGGGAACACAGTGAGAGTGCCACTGCCACCTAGTGTAGAGGATGCGCAATTGCACTTAATTCTAGTACAGTATGGCAAAAACATGTTCCCCAGGGTCATACGTGCCCCCCGGCATCACACCGTGCGCGCCTTGGGCAGCTCACCCCACTATTTGAGAAGCACTGGCCTTGTGGGAGCTCACCACGAGCCTTTCCTCGCTGGCATTTGTAACATGCACATGCACAAAATTCCCCTCCTCCTCCTTCTCTGTTACACACCACCTCATGCCTGCCCACGTGACATCGTCGTGCCCACATGACATCTTTGAAGCAGTCGATGGTCGGAAGGGTTAGTGGACTTATTGTTTATTCTTGTTTTATTATTTTTTATTAATTATTATTAATGTTAATGTACATTTTATCATTATGAAATATTTATTGTTTTTAAATGTTTATCTTTAATATATTAGGTCAAATATATGTGTTTGTGTCAGGTTATATAAGTTTGGGAGGGAGTTGGAACGGATTAATTGGTTTTCTATTATTTCCTATGGGAATTTTTGTTTTATCTCACAAACATTTTGACTTATGAGCTTGCCCTCGAAACGGATTAATTTCATAAGTCAAGGTACCTGTGTACTTTTGTTTTCTGTTGTCTTTGCACTCTTTGACATACTTTCTTTTTAGAAGATAAAAGTACACTTACTGTTCATGCAGCTAATGTGTAAGGTCTATTTGTTTTTCCAATCTTTTGTAACCAGCTGTGGATTTGTGACCATATGATCTGGACATGTGGTTAGTATTAATGTGTGCATTTACAGCAGTTTGTCCTTCGAGCTTAAAACATTCCTGAATTTACAAATAAAACATTTGAAGCTAATTTGAATAGCTTTATAACCCGGAACCAGTCCCAGCAGCCTTGACCAAGTTCAAGATGGATCATGAAATTGGTACTTAATAAATTACACATGCTAATAGAGAACAAGCATTTATGTTTTTGCTGCTGAAGGAATGTCACGGATATTTTCAGTGTCAATTGGTCAATTTCAGTAAGAACAGGGTAATAAATCATTTTGTTTTAAGATGGGAACACCATAAATTACTGCAGTCTAAGTGAAAAAAACTGGAGGATATTATCTTTGTTTTTTGTTTTAACTCTGTCACTCTGCATGGTTCTACTTGTTCCATATGGTGACGCAACAGGGAGGCTGTTTGTGAAATATTGACTTGTACTTCAATGACACACACACACACACACACACACACACACACACACACACACACACACGCGCACACACGCGCACACACACACACATAAACATCTTTAATCTCAG
Source organism: Plotosus lineatus (assembly GCA_024760905.1). Taxonomy (NCBI): domain Eukaryota; kingdom Metazoa; phylum Chordata; class Actinopteri; order Siluriformes; family Plotosidae; genus Plotosus; species Plotosus lineatus. Next base: position 36,126,533 of record CM045729.1, on the reverse strand, counting down.
CTAGACTCTCTTAGTTGACAGCTGCATTCCGAAGTGTCTCAAAGACGGATCATTTATAAAATCTTTCTCAATATCCAACAAGTCCTTTGAATTTTTATGAACATACCAGCCAGCAGATAATACCAAAGTCACAGAAGTCTCACAATGGACCATACAAAACAAGATTCCAAAATTTAAATGAATGTCAAGCATAGAGATGGACAAAGGTATCTGAAATTTAATGAGCTGGACCACAAGTCTTTATTATCATGCCAGTGCTAGGCATTAGGACGGCACGGTGGCATAGTGGTGAGCATGTCCGCCTCACAGCAAGAAGGCCTGGGTTCGATTCCCGGCCTGGGCGTTTCTGTATGGAGTTTACATGTTCTCCCCGTGCTCACGTGGGTTTCCTCTGGGTACTCTGGTTTCCTCCCATGGTCCAAAAACATGCACAGTAGGCTAATTGGCTGTTCTAAATGGCCCGTAGGTTCGCATCGTGCAGAAGGCAATGGCAAACCACTGCACTATCGTTGCCAAGAAAACCTCCATGAAGATGATAACCAAGGCGTTATCCTTCATGGCAGGTCGCCAAGAGTCGTTCTCGACTCGGAAGGGACCAGATCAGACTAGGCATTAATATAATAATATAAACCTAACATAAAAAAAGTTGTTGATGCCTTCTATGTTTTAGTTTGTGGTTACATCATCAGTTTAATTTTTTTTTTCATTTATTTTCCATTATCAATCCACATCACTCTTAAGCCTCTGCATGCAGTGTTCAAACATGGTCAATTTAAAAGTCATTTTTAATATTTTAGGGAATATCTGTGTATAAATATGTGAATCACTTCTACATCATTTAAAAGCATAACTATAAACATCTATAAATTAACGTGGGGGGGGGGGCACCCAATCTGGTAAAATTGAGCCAAAAGCAAATATCACTTAATAAGCTCTGTACTGATTAAGGGGAAGTAGTGGCCTGGTGGTAAAAGGCGCTGGATCGCTGATCCTAAGGTGGTGGGTTTGAGTCCCACTCTCCACAAGGTTGTCACCCCCCCCACACACCCCCAGTGCAGCCAACTGGGTTATCAAAGGCCGGCCAGGTCTCTCACTGTCTATGGTGAGAGGCATGTAAAAGAACCATTGCTGACTTTGGTAAAGAGTAGCTGCATAGCCGTCAGCGTGTTTCTGTCCCTTGCTAAAAAGGGTTGTGTCAGGAAGGGCATCCGACGTAAAAAAAAAAAAAAAAAAAAAAAACCTATGCCAAAATCAAACATGCGAATCAGAAGATTCACTGTGGCGACCCCTGAGAAAAGGGAACAGCCAAAAAGAAAAGAAGCAGCAGCTCTGTATTGATTGACAATTAGAACACCTTCGGATAGAACTATAATCTTTTTTTTAACCCCCCCCCCCACACACACACACACACACACACACACACACACACACAAGGGGCAGTCTAACACACTCTGTGGGCGAGCACTGTCTTCAGTCTAGTACAAATGAGCTCACAGACTTCCATGATTGGCTGGCAATCGCCATGAGTGACAGGGAAGTGAGTGTTTCCCATCCCACCCTCCCATGAGAGCTCGGCCAATTGGCTCCTATGAACTCCCAGCCACAGACATCTCAGGAATTAACCTGGATTCAAACTTGTGATCTCTGGGTTAAGTCATGCCTCTTGTTGATTCGCCACTAAGAAGCCCAGAACTATAATTTACCTCTCATAGTCAATCATTTTTGCAATTAAACCTGTCGAATGCCACCAAATGGTCAAAATTAATCAAAAATGTAAATGAAAAAAAATGTGTAACTGTTTTGATTTTTTTTTATTTTGGAATCATTTTCGTATGAAGTCTCTGATGTAAGTGTTTTATTACCAGGCAGAAGTAAAACTACTATAATCCAAGTGTAAAATAAATAAATTCAATTTAATAAACTGTTATAAATGCCGATTAGAAAAATCTTTCCATTGTGTTTGGAAAAATGTCAAATATAATATATCTCAGGATATAGCTGCAACAAAAAGTGCAACCCTAATGTACATCAGTCAACAACCTGAATATACGTCTTTGAAGCCTTTCTGAGAGCTGAAAACTTTATAAGTATAAAAAAAGAAAAAAAAAAACATTTAATCTTACAATAAATGGACAAGATTGTCCAGTCGCATTAAGAGCAATAAGGTCTATGTGGAATGTTCAACAGTGAAGTTAAAAAGTATTTAAAATCTTCTCAGCACATAACGTTTTCTTTTTCCTATAACAGTTTATCCAGCATTCTATAACCTCCACTGAGCTCATCACACTTGACCCAAAGTCCCAAACAGCAGACAAAACAATTCATTGAACAAATCTGCTATCTCCTAGTCAAGGAGACTGATAAAAACAGCAGAAAATCTCTCAAGGCCCAAACAGTGTTTCCATTAACCTTATCATTGCTACAGATACGAATGTGTGTGTGTGTGTGTGTGTGTGTGTGTGTGTGTGTGTGTGTGTGTGTGTGTGTGTGTGTGTGTGTGTGTGTGTGTGTGTGTATGTGTGTGTGTATGTGTGTGTGTGTATGTGTGTGTGTGTGTGTGTGTGTGTGTCCACCGAAACTGGAGGATTGCACTACCATTTTAAACTGCATCCAGCCTAATATGAACTGTGTCAAGAAATGAATGAGTAATAAATGCTTCGTGAGTTATGATGACCCCATGTTTCCATTCCCACCTGATATTACTGAGGACAAATTGTATTTGTTATTGAATCAGGCATTTGAAGAGGAATGAAGGACCATTATATGTCTCAACAGTGATTCTTTTTGAACAGTACTGTAATGCTTATATTCGTCTTTGCCTGAACATGGTTGGCATGACTCGTATCGAGCTTGATAAGTGTATCAATAATTTCTAAGTATTTATAAAACTAAATCCAATGTGTCAAACATGAAAGTCCCAAACATGGGTTTCAGATCCATCCCTATTTAAATGTGTCAGCAACCTAATGAAATGCCAACAGTTTTAATTAATTTAAAAAGCACAAAGTATGTTTGAAATTATTTTTTGTTGTTGTTATTGTTGGTTTTCCTTTCCTTTTTTGTGTTGTATAAATGGCCCTGAATGTTTTGTGGGAAATAAAGAGCACTTGGAGTTCTGTGCTCTTTTGCCAGCCTTGACCCAAAGTACTCCAAAGTGAACCAAAGTCCTTTGTGCACTCCAAATAAGTATGCTTGTGTATATTGAGGGTGTTTGCAATGAGAACTTAGCATTACCTGACGCATTGGGGTCATTATAGATGACAAGTGTGGCTGGAGTGGGCCTTCGTTTGCGTATCTATGAAGCATAGAACAAAAAATATAGGGTTTAGTTCATGGGTAATACTTCAGCTCATTAAATGGTATCACAAAAGCTGTAGTATATGTTGGAAATAAAATTGAAGTTGAATGATATGAGGAGGAAGAGGAACCAGAGAGAATTTACACATTTTTTTAAATTAATTTTAAATGCAACAGAAACTTGGGACTAAACATGAGATATATTCAGTGTGTTAAAGAAATCCCAATTACATACAATGCCGATACTAAAAAACAAACAAACAGCCAAATAAATAAATAAGTAAATAAAAAAGCAATACAGTACATCTCAAAATAATTGGGACGGGGTAACAAAAGGCAGTAAAATCAAGTAGTACTGAAAAGAAGCAGGCTAGAAATGTAAGTACTACTGAAACAAAATAGTCGGAAAAAACATTTTGCAACCAATTTAGTTAAGTGGCATCTGATCAGTAACATACATTATAATGTAAAGACTCTCAGTATAGCATTATCCACAGCATATATCATTAAAAGATTCTGAGAATTTGAAAAAATCTTACGGAAACAATCCTGTGCACAAGGGATAAGGGCAAAAACTGAATATTGAATGCCTGTGATTTTTAGGTGGTACTGAATTTAAAATGCACATGATTCTGTCATAGAAATCACAGCATGTGCCTCAGGAACACTTCCAGAAATCACTACCTGTAACTTAACAATTATTGTATTTATTTATTTATGTATGCATGTAAGAATGTCTGCATGTACATTTCCCTTCTTAACTATTGTCACCCCTAGTTTAGATTTGTTCTTTAGCTTATAATAAATGTATTTTTTTCTCAATAATATAGAACCACAATGGAAAAAAAAAGGAAAATCCACATGTTAATTCATTGCATTTATTCAGTGTGTGGAGGGAATCACACATTAAGAAATAATTATTTGACATCAAATCATGTCTGCAACAATTATTAGCAACACAGATGTTAATACTTTCTACAACTGCCTATTGGTACAAACCAGATTCCAAAAAAGTTGGGACACTATACAAATTGTAAATAAAACTGAATGCAATGATGTAGAGGTGCTAAATTTCAATATTTTATTCCGAATAGAACATAGATGACGGGTCAAAAGCTGAAACTGAGAAAATGTATAATTTTAAGGGAACATGTGATGAGTTTAAATTTCATGGTGTCAACAAATCTCAAAAAAGTTGGGACAAGGCCATTTTCAAAACTGTGATTCATCCCCTCTTCTTCTTACAACAGTCTGCAAACGTCTGGGGCCCGAGGAGACAAGTTTCTCAAGTTTAGAAATAGGAATACTGTCCCATTCTTGTCTAATACAGGCCTTTAACTGTTAAACTGTTTTGGGCCTTCTATGTTGCACCAAATGTTCTCTATAGGTGAACGTTATGGTTAATCAGTTTTTTCACAATTTGTATAGTGTCCCAACTTTTTTGGAATCTGCCTTGTACCAACAAAACAGCACCTAGTCTTCTCCTGTAATGTTTCATGCCTCCCAAACAGCTTGTTGGAATGTAGATTGTGTCTGATGGTGGTTTTGAAGACTTTGTGACCCCTAAATGCCACTATCTGTTGCAATTTTTTAACAGTGAGCTTTCTTCTTCTTTCTTCTTTTCCTTTCAGCTGTTCCCTTCAGGGGTCGCCACAGCAAATGATCTGCCTCCATCTCTCCCTATCCTCTGCATCTTCTACTCTTACTCCAACGACCTTCATGTCCGCCTTCACCGCATCCATAAATCTTCTCTTTGGTCTTCCTCTGGGCCTTTTGCCTGGTAGTTCCAACCTCAGCATCCTACGACCAATATACTCACTATCCCTCCTCTGTACATGTCCAAACCATCTCAATCTGGCCTCTCTGACTTTGTCTCCAAAACATCTTACATGTGCTGTTCCTCTGATGTACTCATTTCTGATCCTATCCATCCTCGTTACTCCCAAAGAGAACCTCAACATTTTCATCTCTGCTACCTCCAACTCTGACTCCTGTCTTTTCCCCAGGGCCACTGTCTCTAAACCATACAACATTGCTGGCCTCATCACCGTCTTGTACACTTTTCCCTTCATTCTTGCCGATACTCTCCTATGTCTCCTATTGGACACTTTTTATTTCTCTTACTACCTTCCTCACTGTCTGAGTATCAAAATAACCTTCTGTCCTCATCCAGGCTTGTTTACCACTGTTCAAGTTGTTTTAAACTTTTTAGTGATTCCTCTGACAGTAGATATGAGCAGATGCAGGCAAGGGGCGAGTTTTTTGAAGCCATTGCCTGACTTGTGAAGGTCACCACACATATGCACGAAAAATGAGAGACAAAAGAAGTACAAGAGAAATGGCCTCTATGTCGCATCATATTTATACCCAAGGGAAACAGGAAGTGAATTACTCAGTAAATAATCTGATCAATTTTGTAAACTACTGTAGAAATGACAGAAATACTTCAATTACATTTATTTACTAGGAATCATTAGGGTGCCAATGATTGTGGAACAAGCGATTTGATGAAAAAAAAAAAAATTGTAGGGATTTCCCCCTTAAAATTTACTTGAAGTGAAGGACACATGTTTCTACCATTTTCAGTGTGAAAGTAGCTTCTGCAATAAAATTCAAGTTATTTGAAGGTTTTTAACACATCTTAACCAGGGGTGCAGTCTATGTATGCATTTTTAAAATTTATATTTTACACAGCATCCTAAACTTCTTGGAAGTGTGGTCGTAAAATATTTGATAAATGCTTTTGCATTTACAATCCAACCAACGACATTTAATAATATTAATATTTGTGAAACGGGGTCAGAAAAAGTCATCACTGCAAAAAGTAAAGAGGAAAAATTACAAATATTAAATATCTGTAGTCAGATTTCTCCAGTATTTCCAATTATAAGTTGACAATATGTTAAATATAAGATTACTAAACCTAGGTCCAGACTATTCATTTAAATCTTGACATAGACTTGGCAGGTAATCTGTCAATAAAATAACATTCAGAAATTATATATATATATATATATATATATATATATATATATATATATATATATATATATATATATACAGTGATGTGCAAAAGTTTTGCCCCTGACCAATTTCTGACATTTATTGCACGTTTGTCATTGTCATCCACTTGACATCAAGCAAACCTAAATATTATACAAAGATAAAACACAAGTAAACACAAAATGCAGTTTTCAGTGACAATTGCATTTATTACACCATTCACCAAGGTCTTAGAGCGTGAGAGGATGCCAGAGGAATGGAGAAGTGTGCTGGTGCCCATTATTAAGAACAAGGTAGACGTACAGAGTTGTAGCAACTACAGAGGGATAAAGTTGATGAGCCATATGATGAAGTTATGGGAAAGAATAGTGGAAGCTAGACTAAGGGCAGAGGTCAGCATTTGTGAACAACAGTTTGGTTTCATGCCAAGAAAGAGCACCACAGATGCAGTGTTTGCCTTGAGGATGTTAATGGAGAAGTACAGAGAAGGTCAGACGGAGGTGCATTGTGCCTTTTTGGATCTGGAGAAAGCATATGACAGGGTGCCGAGAGAGGGACTGTGGTATTGCATGAGGAAGTCTGGAGTGGCAGAGAAGTATGTTAGAGTGGTGCAGGACATGTATGAGAGATGTAAGACAGTGGTGACGTGTGCTGTTGGTGTGACAGAAGAGTTCAAGGTGGAGGTGGGACTGCATCAAGGGTCAGCTCTCAGCCCCTTCTTGTTTGCTATGGTGATGGACAAGCTGACAGACGAGGTGAGACAAGATTCCCCATGGACTATGATGTTTGCAGATGACATTGTGATGTGTAGTGAGAGCAGAGAACAAGTGCAGGAAAATCTAGAGAGGTGGAGGTATGCCCTGGAAAGGAGGGGAATGAAGGTTAGCCTCAGTAAGACAGAATACATGTGCATGAATGACAAGAACCCAAGAGGAACCGTGAGGTTACAGGGAGCAGAGACAAGGAAGGTGGAGGATTTTAAGTACTTAGGCTCAACAATCCAGAGCAATGGAGAGTGTGGAAAAGAGGTGAAGAAGTGTGTGCAGGCAGGTTGGAATGGTTGGAGAAAAGTGTCCAGTGTGATGTGTGATAGGAGAGTATCGACAAGAATGAAAGGAAAAGTGTACAAGACGGTGTTGAAGCCAACGATGTTGTATGGTTTAGAAACAGTGGCCATGGGAAAAAGACAGGAGGCAGAGCTGGAGGTAGCAGAGATGAAAATGTTGAGGTTCTCTTTGGGAGTAACGAGGATGGATAGGATTAGGAATGAGCACATCAGAGGGACAGCACATGTAAGATGTTTTGGAGACAAAGTCAGAGAGGCTAGATTGAGATGGTTTGGACATGTACAGAGGAGGGATAGTGAGTATATTGGTAATAGGATGCTGAGGCTGGAACTACCAGGCAGAAGGCCTAGAGGAAGACCAAAGAGACGATTCATGGATGTGGTGAAGGAGGACATGAAGGTCATTGGTATAAGAGAAGAAGATGCAAAGGATAGGGTGAGATGGAGGCAGATGATTCGTTGTGGCGACCCCTGAAGGGAAAAGCCGAAAGGAAAAGAAGAAGAAGAAGGGGGGGAAAAAACGATCTGAATATACAAGGGCCCGTGTGAATAAGTAATTGCCCCTAAACCTAATAGCTGGTTGAACCAACTTTTGCAGCAATAGCTGCAGGCAAGCATTTGCGATAAAAGGCGACGAGTCTTTCACATCTGTGTGATGGGATTTTGGCCCACTCTTCTCTGCAAAATTGTTTAAGATCAACCAGATTGGATGGTTTTCGGGTATGAACAGCCTTTTTAAAATCATGCCACAGCATCTCAATAGGGTTCAGATCAGGACTTTGACTAGGCCACTCCAAAACCTGTCTTTCTGCAGAGCCCAGGTGCACATCACACTTCCACCACCATGTTTCACTGTTGGCACAATGTTCTTTTAATCAAATGCAGCGTTTCTTTTGTGCCCGATGTAACGGGATGCATTTCTCCCAAAAAATTAAACTTCAATTTCATCAATCCAGAGGACATGTTGCCAAAAGCTTTGGGGATGGTCAAGATGATTCTTGGCAAAAGCAAGTTGTGCCTTGATATTCTTTTTTGTCAACAGTGGCTTTCGCCTCGGTACTCTTTTTTTGCCTCGTGTCTTTCTGATGGTGGAGTCATGAACATTGATATTAACTGAGGAAAGTGAGGCTTGTAGTTGCTTAGAAGTGTTTTTTAGATCCTTTGTGACTTCTCCGGTTAGTCTGCGCCGTGCTCTTGGAGTAATTTTGGTAGGTCGGCCACTCATGTGAAGGATCACCACTGTACCATGCCTTCTCTATTCATGAATAATGGCTCTGAGAGTGGTCCGCTGGAGTCCCAAACATTTACCAATGACTTTGTATCCTTTCCCAGACTGAGACATCTCTATAATCTTCTTTCTTGTTTGCTCTTGAAGCTCACTGGATCACGTCATGATGAAGTGTGAAGGTACGCCCTACCTCACCTTGTGAGACAGGTTTTATGTTCGGGATCTCCTAATTGGAAATGTCTGGCAGCAATCGGTAGTGGGTGTGGCCATGAAATTGAACTCAGGTTTCCCCAATAATAGGATTAATCCCAATTACTGTACCTCACCTTTTAACACGGTGGGAAGTACTTTTTCCACAGAGGTCCATGTAGGTTTGGATAGGATTTTTCTCTTAACAAATAAAATCACAACAGGAAAACTGCAGTTTTTGAATCCTTAGGTTATCTTTGTGTAATGTTTACATAATTTGATGATCTGGAAAAAGTTAAGTGTGACAAAGTTAAGTGTGATATATATATATATATATATATATATATATATATATATATATATATATATATATATATATATATATATTATAGTCGGAAACTACACATCTCTAACTATATTTAAGACATTTGAACTTGGAATTCTAAAGCGTCACATTAACTCACAGCCTAATGATTATCCCTTTTCTGTAACGCTTCATGATTATCAAGTTCTATATTTCAACCAGTTTTGTGGAGTGGATGACAGATGCTACATGATAAACTTCAATTCAGAGAAAAAAATGAAAGAGCACTTTGTATTAATCAGATCAACAGTACAGCGATTCGTTTTCATGTCTTTTATTTTTGACCGAAGATGCATTGCTGGACATTAATTCCCCATCCATCTATAGATAAGTATGAGCCTTTCCTGAAAGCTGAACCCTACACCATAGGCAGTATCACCTTTGCTCTACTATACCATCTTTTATTGTACACTTATAGCGCTATAATCATGTAGCCATGTATCTCTTTCCTCTCTTGAGTGATCCGGAGACTCAAAATTAGATCTGACGCTGCCTGTTCTAATGGACCTCTAACTCAGCAAAAGTGAGGACGCTGCTGATTGGCCAAACTGGTGACACCATCATCACCATCACCATGATGATCATCATCATCTCCTCATCATCGTGGTGTGTAACAATTACCATCAATACTTATTGTGCTCTGAAGAGATTCTACTTTTCACACTCTGGGGTGAAGAAAACATTGCACACAAACAACCATGGACATAAATTCATGCTCAATTATTTATTATATGAAATCTTCCTGATTTCATTTCAGATAAAAAAAAATTATCACAATATTAAAACAAGAATAGTACATTATAATTATTCCAAGCATGAATTGAGCTATTATATTTAATTCATTTGGCAGCAATATGAATAAACCTATAAGACCACCACACATTAGTAACAAGACCCACGAAGCCTCAGTCTCTATACTCACATGTTCTGCTGCTTGAGGGTCCAGATGGCTCTGAAACAGTGGGACAGCAAACTGGATTTTCTTAGGACTGTTGGGCTCCATGGTGTTGAAAGTTAAAAGAAGAACGGACAGTGGAAAGCAGAGTGTGAGAATAAATGAAAGAGAGCAAAAAAGGACAAAGAGAAGCTGTGTGGTCAGGCATACAGCCGCTACACTATTCACTGGCCCCCTCCTTATGAGAGCCGGTGATTAGTCTCCCTTTTGGACCGCCCGCCTTCTCCTGTTCCACCATGCAGTGAGTGAGTGAGCGAGCGAGCGAGAGAGGAAGTGTGTGTGTGTGTGTGTGTGTGTGTGTGTGAGAGAGAGAGAGAGAGAGAGAGAAAGAAAGAGAGAGAGAGAGCGAGAGAGAGAGAGAAAGAGATGGAATTAGTGCTGGTTTGCTTCCTTTTACTTTTGAAATAAAACACCAATCAGCTCACCTTCTCCAGGACCCTCTCGTTTATGACAGTCTGCATGCGGGAGTCCTCAGATGGTCAAAGTTTATCTTCCACCCTTGCTAACATTAGCAGGCCTCAGAGCAGGGCAATATAACCTCCCAATGGGACATGCTGATGCACTCTACATTATTGATGATTCAGGTTCAGGAAGCTCTTCTTTTTAGCCGAATCTGCTGCCTGGACAGAGCAGGAATCTTGTACAGACACGATACACATTCAATCATGCTGTCACATCATTTAGAGGAGTTTAATTATTCAGATTTTTCAGCCATAGTGAAGATGCCTCATGTCATCCTACAAGAAAACATGAGTATTTTTCGGTGGTTCAGATAAAATTTTAGATGAATTTAAATGAGGAAAATGGTTGAATAAATAAAAACTCAGAATATTTAGAATGTAATAAACAATTTAACTAAACATCTAATCATAGTATGAATATATGTATAGTCACTGCCTAAAATATTTTAAATTAGTTTCAGCAAGGAAACAGCCATAATGTAAAATACAGAATCATTTCTCAGTGGTGTTCAAAATATTATTTATTCTCAAGAAGAATATTCACTGACTAAACAAGGAAATTTTCTATGATGTGCACTCAGTAACTACGGAGGCACCAGCACACTGGCTTGCCTGTGTGGGCGTGTTAGCATGAACACGGCAACACAATCGAACTCACTGCTTTATGGCATTTACAGGAATGAGGAGCTCCACTAATAACAGTAATAACAATTTTGAGGGGCACTGAAAGTGCAAAGTACGTCCACCATGCAGCATGGATATTGTAGCAAAATGGCCTTGTATGGACACTGGTTTAAATTACCCATCTTACAATGTGTTCTATAATACATGGACATGATCAAATAAGAGAAGACTTTATCATTTAAAGAATTTAAGGCAGAGGTTTTGACGTATCAAGATCAAAGACTCCACCAAGTCTGCCCTTTTGAAACCGATTCTGTTCATACGTTTTATGGACAGAATTTCTATGCGCAGCTGTGGCGTTGAGGGCTTCTATTTTGGTGGCCATAGGATCTCCTCTCTGTCTTTTGCAGATGATGTCCTTTTGGCTTCATCCATCCAGGACCTCCAACTCTCATCGGAGTGATTTGCAGTCAAGTGTGAAGCAGCTGGGATGAGAATCAGCCCCTCCAAGTCCAAGGCCATGGTTCTCAGCCAGAAAAAAGGTTGGAATGCAACCTTCAGGTTCTGGAATGAGGTCCTGCCCCAAGGGGAGGAACCCAAGTATCTCGGTGTCTTGTTCACGAGTGAGGGAAAGATGGAGCAGAAGATTGACAGGCGGCTCAGTGTCCATCATAAAGTCGTGGGAGCTGAGCTGCAAGGCAAAGCTCTCAATTTGCCAGTCGATCTATGATCCAACCCCCACCTATGAGATTTAGGTAGTGACCCAGTGAAGAAAATTGCGGCTACAAGTGGATGAAATGGGATTTCTTCTCCTTAGCGCTGGAGTGAGAACTTCAGCCGACCTCAAGGAGCTTGGAGTAGTACCACTGCTGCTCTGTGTTGAAAGGAGCCGGGCATCTGGTTAGAACGTCTCCCAAAAGCCTCCCTGGTGTGGTGTTTCAGGCATGACCAACAGGGAAGAGACCCCCAGGGTTGACCCAGAACATGCTGGAGAGAGTATGACTGTTAGCTGTTCTGGGAATGCCTTGGTGTGTCCCCACAAGAGCTGGATGAAGTGGCTGGAGAGATGCATGTCTGGACCTCACTGCTGCCCCCATAACCTGACTCCGGATTAAGCAGAAGAAGAAGAAGATGATGATGAGTTCAATCAAGATCAAAGATTATTGTTTCATTTGAAAGTCCAAAGAAGGTTTCTATTCATGCTTACCGCATGTTGGCTCTCATTTTTGTCATAAATTTTTTGTCCTTGACATTCCAGAATCCAATCATCTCTGGAATTTCAGGTATGGTCGTGCCCTCATCAGTTTGGTGAGTCTCTTCAAGGGTGTTATTTTGAGGTTATAATAAAGTAATATATTTGAAGTACGAACAATGCACACAAAAGCAAAATAATACATTCGTTTATTTTTGCCTCTTTCCTTTTGTGGATCACTACAATTGTAGCAAAAATACACCCTGGATAGGATACCAAACCATTGCAGGGCTCCATGAACACACATACTACACACATTACCTCTCACTTACCAAGTGTGGTGTTTTTGGACAGTTGGTGGAAACTGGAAAACCCGAAGGGGCCCACGGAGACACTATTGCAAGCTCAATATTGACCACAGGATCCTACAGTAGATACAGTACACCAATGAAACATTACATGCTGTGCTACACATGGATAAGAGATCAGAGCATTGTATTTTTGATCCTAACAATGTCACTCACTGTCATGAACAACTGTTCTTGGAGTTGGGCTGGGTGCCATTACTTTCTTGTCTAGTTGATCATAGGAACTGGAGAGCTTGTATTAAGCATCATGGTGGTTAAAATACATCTAAGCTTAGACTAAATCTAATTTCGATGAGTGACCTTCGGCCTAACCTAGAGCCTTTTCCAAATGAACCATTTACTTTGTCTAATGGCCACCCGCCACTTCATCGATCTAATGCTTGCGAATTAGTCTGTAGTCCAAAGCACAGCTGGACATGGGTTAATTAAACAACAACAAAAAAAAAAACAGTAGTTCAGCCCTACTAGGAAAAAAAAAAAGTTGATGGTTGAGTGACAGGTTTTCTGAAATATTTACATTATTTGGTTATTTAGGACTCAAACAGATGAACCAGTGAAGTTGCTCAGCACTTCGAAATCAAGAAAAACGAGCTAGCAACAGAAACGCCGACATGGACATCCACTCCGGTTGACAGTCAGTATTGTACTGTCAATAAAGCCAGGAAGCGGATGCGAGTTTTGTCAAGAACAGGTCACGGTCATTGACCTTTCATTGCATTAAAAACTATTACTGAAAGGAGGATTTTAAAAGTACAATCTATAGAATGCATAACATGTATTTAAATGAGACAGTCATTCACTTAATGCATGAGGGTCTGAAATGTTTATTTATAACATATTGCAGATACTGTATATGTTAGATTGAATGATGTCTGTAGAAGGTGGTTCACAAATCTAGCATGAAAAATTGGTATAACAATGTTAGCTAGATTTTATTTTACCACACCGCTGTTGAATACTTAAATTTGATTGGTCAGAAGAAGCTAATTAATTTTGCGTTATCATAGCTCTGACAGCAGTTTCACCCAGAAGGCAAATAATAGGCTTATAATAAAGTACTCATTTTAATTAGGCTTTTTGGACCTGAAACTTACATCATGAGTTTACTTATGGGTGGGGCCTCCTGCATTGTTAGCATTAGCACTGTTAGCATTGTAAGCCACAGATTATAAACAAGGGTTCAAGCAGATAATGGTTGAACACTACTGGATCTCTGAGAAGCTGTCAGTGTTCTGTTATGTTTTTATAAAATGGTCTATTTGATTTATCCTAAGCCAGCCATTTAAACCAATCAAACTTGGTAAAGATTGTATTTACAAACCTGTCATAAAACAACATTGCAAATTCCACAATAAGTTTTATCCCATTCACCGATAATAAATTACCCCCTCATGGAAAATGACTGGTTTTTCTGGTTTTGTTGTTCATATTTTTTAAAGCACACATTGATTTTATTAGTTTATAGGGAATGATCTGGCCACACTCGCCACTTAGAGATTACAGACTAAGATAGAAAAGTAGTGTGAGTGCATTTGGGTAGCAGCCATAAAATGACTGACAGGAGGCCTGGATAAAATAAAATGCACAATAGAACCAGAAGAACAAGTTTCTCAACCATGTAATGTGGCCATCTAAGCTACAGTAGCTATATCAGGTCATGACCTAGCAGATATTTTAAAAGTGATATTGCAGTGTGCAGTGGTTTTTACTGCTGGGGACTTTATGTGTGATAGAAGAGACCATGGAACAGGAAGTAAACCAGAAACAGTTTTTAATAATACAGTACTCTTATTACAAAAAAGTTGGCACAAATGTTCTGTGTAACTGATTTAAAACACGACCATAGATGTTTTACAGTCTGCCTCTTTCTTTGCCACTATAATGATAACTGTATAAACGATTCTTCTTCTTCTTCTTTTCCTTTCGGCTGTTCCCTTCAGGGGTCGCCACAGCAAATGATCTGCCTCCATCTCACCCTATCCTCTGCATCTTCTACTCTTACTCCAACGACCTTCATGTCCGCCTTCACCACATCCATAAATCTTCTCTTTGGTCTTCCTCTGGGCCTTCTGCCTGGTAGTTCCAACCTCAGCATCCTACTACCAATATACTCACTATCCCTCCTCTGTACATGTCCAAACCATCTCAATCTAGCCTCTCTGACTTTGTCTCCAAAACATCTAACATGTGCTGTCCCTCTGATGTACTCGTTTCTGATCCTATCCATCCTCATTACTCCCAAAGAGAACCTCAACATTTTCATCTCTGCTACCTCCAACTTTGACTCCTGTCTTTTCCCCAGGGCCACTGTCTCTAAACCATACAACATTGCTGGCCTCATCACCGTCTTGTACACTTTTCCCTTCATTCTTGCCGATACCCTCCTATCACACATCACACCGGACACTTTTCTCCATCCATTCCAACCTGCCTGCACACGCTTCTTCACCTCTTTTCCACACTCTCCATTGCTCTGGATTGTTGAGCCTAAGTACTTAAAATCCTCCACCTTTCTTATCTCTGCTCCCTGTAATCTCACCGTTCCTCTTGCGTCCTTGTCGTTCACACACATGTATTCTGTCTTACTGAGACTAACCTTCATTCCCCTCCTTTCCAGTTCATATCTCCACCTCTCTAGATTTTCCTGCACTTGTTCTCTGCTCTCAACTGTATAAACGATTATGATGATAAATAATAATAATAATAATAATAATAATAATAATAATAGTGATACATTTATTTGCAAACCACTTCATCTTTTAAGGGCAGTGGGGAGGCAAGAACCTGTCTCAGCCAACTCTGGGTGGGGGCAGGATGCATCGTGATGCATCGCCAGTCCATCGCAGAGCAAAAACACACAATCATTCACACTCATACCTACAAGCAATTTGAAACAGCCATTTAATGTCTTTGGATTGTGGGAGAAAACTGGACTACCCTATACATCAGGGGTGGCCAACCAATCAGAGACCAGGAACCACATTTTATACAGCGTTACCAAAAAGAGCCATCTCATACACATGGACATCACCGATCCCTTTCTCATACACACACACACACACACACACACACACCTCTGCTCAGCCAGATTTATTTTAAATTCACACACCAACATTCTCATAAAATTCTCACATCTTGCAAGGTCAGAGTGTAACTGTGATTCAATAGCCGTGTTCATGTCCAATATTCTGTGTTCAACAGTATGGCGGGACACTTGGATGTCCATACCATGCGTTTTTGTTTGTCGTTTTCGAGAGACAAGATTTCAACATCACTGAGGCATTTTTTAACGGACTGTCCTTCATTGTATGGCGTTTTGGCCCGTGTAATGTTCCAAGCCAGTCGATACGATGCAAGCGTATTTTTGGAAAAACTGTATCTGGCTGCATATTTTCTGGCTGACTTTTCAAAGTGAACAACTTGTACTTTGCGAAGTTCAGTCCCTTTAGGAAATTCCTGGTCAAAGTTAGCATGGAGTGAGCTGAAGTGGCGCTGAAGATTTGAAGTTTTGAAATGCGCCAATGACGCCTGACATATACAGCAGAATCGCTTTCCATTACATTCAAGAACAACAAAAAACACCTTTCCCACTCTGTTAAAAATGTCCTGTGTTCATCTTCATATTTTCTTTTTTACTGTGCATTTTTTCCTCTGCCATTAAGGCAGACACAAATTGTTTATTTAAATGATTTCGCCCATACTGGGAAGCTTTGTATTATTTTTATCTCACGCACAAGCGCATTTAACAAAAATACAACATTGAACTCAAGCGAAACGAACACATACATTGAAAAAAACCCAAACTTCGATATGAACGTAAGAGCTGCATGAAATCAGGCAAAGAGCCACATGTGGCTCGAGCGCCACGGGTTGGCCACCCTTGCTATCGATGCAGAGCGAATATGCAAATGCCAAACCCAAACCCCTTTGCCAAGCCTGACTTGAACTCAGATGCTTACTGTGGTGTAGATGTGCTGTCAAATGCTGTAAATACAATAACAGTAATAATAGCATTAATGATTGACAAACCAAAGGCCACTTTTTACACAGAGGAAAGAAAACCAAGGTATAACTATTAGCTAGAAAAGAACTGGAACAACTCACAGGAGAGAAAAGGTTTAATTCAGATTTAATTGTAATGAAAGAAGACTGGTCACCGAGACTGAGAGAGAAAAATTCTAGTAAATAGTACAGAATATCTCATGGGGATTACTTGTACTATGTATAATTAACATAGGATACCTGTTCAAGTTTTCAGATTAAAGGTAGAGGAATGACAGAAACTCATGGAGGGCAGGAGGTTTCCATCTTTATGTTAATCACAGTGGATTTGAACATGACTCAGCCAATCAG
The DNA here is from genome assembly GCA_024760905.1 of Plotosus lineatus. Taxonomy (NCBI): domain Eukaryota; kingdom Metazoa; phylum Chordata; class Actinopteri; order Siluriformes; family Plotosidae; genus Plotosus; species Plotosus lineatus. Next base: position 36,109,433 of record CM045729.1, on the reverse strand, counting down.
TCCTCATTATCCTGATACATCTAATTATCTGTGTGTACAAATTCTGAATCCTCGTTAATCTCAGCCACATACCCTTCACGCTCCTGCCATTGAACAGACTGTACAGGAACATCCAGACCAACACCAGCACATTCACGGAGCTTCTAACCACAAGCCATCCATCTACTGAACTGCGGAAATTTGCAGAACAGTTCTCACACTCGCTGTACACGATGTACATGTACAATGCCTTTACCTCTGCACTACAAACACAATGTTAAAAGTACTCTGTATATTTTAGCTTTTTATATATATATATATATATATATATATATATATATATATATATAAATAAATATATACATACACACACACACACACACATATATACACACACACACACACATATATATATATATATATATATATATATATATATATATATATATGTATATACACACACATATACATATATATACATATATACATATATATATACATATATTATATATATATATATATATATATATATATATATATATATATATATATATATACACACACATATATTGTATAGCTTTCATCTTTTACTTTATCTCCTTTTCCTTTCGGCTGTTCCCTTTTTTTCAGGGGTCGCCACAGTAAATCATTTGCCTCCATCTTGATGGAAGTCATTCGCATGTTTGATTTGGCATAGGTTTTTATGTCGAATGCCCTTCCTGACACAACCCTTTAGCAAGGGACAGAAACACGCTGATGGCGATGCAGCTACTCTTTACGAAAGTCAGAAATGGTTCTTTTACATGAACCCCTCACCATAGATAGTGAGAGACATGGCCGGCCTTTGATAACCTACTTTAATCGACTTTGTTGGTTTGGTAACCTGTCTGTTCAAAACAAAGCTAAACTCAACAAAATTGTTAAGACAGCACGAAAAATCATTGGCTCAGAATCAGTAACTTCTATCAGTCAAATTTACGAGTAGCAAATCGTCAATAAAGTGCAGAAAATTGTAAATGACAGTTCTCACTTTCTCTATTGTTCTTTTGAATTTCTTTCATCAGGATGCCGTCTGCGCATGCCGATAACCACAACAAACAGGTTCCGTCATTCTTTTGTACCAGCTGGTATTACACTCCCCGCTTTATGTATTTTTCGATTTTACATTCAAATAAAAACAACTGAATGTGCTCTCCTTCTTCCCAGTTCACCGTGTGTTACCCTTGTGTTAAGACGTCATCTCTGTGATCTTTGTGTTTACACTGTTTTGCGGACTTTTGGAACCCTAAGTAAATATGGTTGGTCAGAAGTGTAAGCCTACTAGTGATAGTGGGAATCAGAAAAAGCAGCAAGCCGTCACGTTAGAAATGAAGATGGCTATTATCAAGAAAATTGATGCTGGTGAAAAACACGTGAATGTTGCACGTTTCTTCCAAATGGCTCCATCGACCATCAGAACCATTTACAAGCAGAAAGATCGCATCATAGAGAATGTTAAAGGTTATATTTGATACTGTATTTGATATTTGATGAGTGACTGATTAAAATTTACCTATTTGAAATTATTTTGCTTGAATTTAATTTATTTGAAATGAATGTTGATATTATTTGATATATTTGATATTATTTTACAATGTTATGTTTATAACAATTGATTTAGGGGTGTTTTATGATACGGTAATGGTATTTATGGATGTATAGTACAGTATGAATGTCATACATCACTGGAACATACAGTAACAACTTACGTTTTTTTTCACCTTACGGTCGGCTGTCCGGAACCAAACTAAAACGTAAGTCGGGGCGCGTCTGTACGAGCTGTGTTTCGCTTCTTTACCCAAGCTTATGAATCGTATCTTACAGCAAGTGCTCTTTGGACAATATTTATTTGTACAATATTTATTTATTTGTGTATGTTTTTAGTATTTGTTGAAATGTACGTTGTGTACTACGTGTTTTAAGATGTATCCAAAATTTCCCCCAGTAGAATAAAGTATTATCTTATCTTATCTTAACCCAGTTAGCTGCACTGGGGTCACAGTGACAACCTTGTGGAGAGTGGGACACAAAACCCCAACCCTAGCATCAGCGATCCAGCACCCTTTACCACCAGGCCACCACCGCCCTCTCATCTTTTACTTTGTGTGCAATATTGAAGAGCTCCGAATGCAAGAATTTAATTGCTGGTAATGACGTTCCATTGTTTCCTGCATATGACAATAAAACTTGAAACACAAGCACAGTGTGACCAAGGGGATCACAAATTACTGTATTGTTACTACCCACAAGAAACCTGCTGTATTGAGTACTGAGTATTCAAGGTACCATGGGGTCCAGTAGTCCAGTCATAACCCATCCATAAATAAATGAAAACAAGTACAGCAAGACAGTTGTGTCCTTGTGTGCGCTGAGAAAAGGGAGAAAACATAGAAGGGATGAGGGTGAACCTGAGGGTGTAATTGACCACAGCGAGAAATCCGATGTCGCTTTCATCATCTTTTCTGGTAAACAAGGTCATTTTCCAAATCAAACCTTTATCTTATGACAGAAAACACTGTCGCACCACAACACTACAAGCCGAGTTATTTAGTTATACAAAATCATGTTATTCATGCAACAGCTCTTATTATTGTCTGTGCTGTATTTTTCTGTATCCGAAAGCCTCTCACAAAACCCCATCACTACTGCATCCCAGGGCCACTCATTTATTTACCCACAATTCCCCCCCCAACTGGCCTCACAATGGCTGCTCATGCTCGAGGAGCTATGTTTCCATGGAAATGGCTAGCTGGATTAAGTTTCAGTGGCATGAAATTATTTTTAGACATTGAGTCGTGTGTATTATTTTACCTCCTCTGCATTAGATAGGAAGATAAAAAGGAGCTCATGGTTATCAAGCCAAAATCTGAATAAACTTTATGAATAACAAATCCAATACATTTCATTGAGATAATTTAATTACTTGTAATTCCAGAAAAGATCATTTAGATGGTGGTGTAGTTCCCGAAAGAATAAAAGCATGTGGTAATCTTTTTAAAGCAAATGATCTGGATCGTAGGGCAGTGGTGACCTGGTGGTAAAGGGTGCTGGAATGCTGATGCTAAGGCTGGGGGTTCGAGTTCCACTCTCCACAAGGTTGTCACTGCCCCCCCCCCTCCCCCCCAGTGCAGCTAACTGGGTTATCAAAGGCCGGCCATGTCTCTCACTGTCTGTGGTGTGAGGTTCATGTAAAAGAACTATTGCTGACTTTCGACAAGAGTAGCTGCAAAGCCGTCGGCATGTTTCCGCCCTGTGATGGCCTGGTGAGCTGTCCAGGATGTACTCTGCCCTCGCCCGGACTCGGCTGGGATGGGCGCCAGTTTCCCCGTGACCCTAATTAGGATTAAGCGGTTACAGAAAATGAATTGAACCAATCTGTCTGGATTGTAATTTCAGCAATTTGAGTTACAGCTGTAAAGATTCCTTTCCCAATCACATTCCCACTATATAACCCGGGTTCTGCAAAACATAATTAGGGATTAAGTGACTGTTGTTTAGCTGCATTGGCAATCCATAAACACAAGTTAAATTTAATATTTTTCCTTTAATTTGCCACAGACTTCTGAGATGACTGATCGCTTCGACTGAATTAAATTTATTCCAAACTTTACGATGTCTCGGCACATCTGCACACCTGAGAGGGTAGGAGACATTCATTTTCAGGTAAAGGAATACTGAGATGCAAGAGAGAAAGAAATAAGAAAAAACACTATATGGGCAGAAATAATTCCAGATTTCCCTACCTGAGCCTGAGAAGCCCCTGCTTGGGTATGAGTAGTTTGGGTTTTCACAAATTAACCCTCTTTTGGTGAACTTAATCCCCCCCCAAGAATAATCTCACAAATTCCAGAGTAAGCATGAGACTTGTCTGCTTGGGTTTGGGCAGATGAACCCCCATACATGGATGGATTACACCCTGGTTAGGGCATCAAATACCTGTATGATAATCCAACACTTGGATGTGAAAAGCTTGAGTTTGGCCAAATGAAACCCTGGCCATGCTTGGGCAGAAGACTTTCTGGCTTGGGCACAATAACCCTTACACATACTTATTTCAACCAACTCCTGGATTGTAAAATTTTCTTGCATTAAACTGATAACTAATTTTCTGAGATACCTCATTCTTTAGTATGAGTCACAGGGAGGCAGGAGCCCATTCCGACTCACCAGACCATCAGACACACAACCATTCACACTCAAACTCACAAAATAAGCCGAATGTGCATGTCTTTACAATGTGAAAAGAAACTGGAGCACCCTAAAAAAAAACCAGGACAAGCAGAAGGAGAACGTGCAAACTCTACACAGAAATGTCCTCGACAAGCACAGGGCTTGAAAGCAGGCCCCTTTTTGCTGTGAGAAAGATGTGTTAACAACTACGCCACCATGTGGCTGACTAGCAATTACATAAAGTAATCTTTTAAATAACTGTACACAGATTTTCCATTACCAACACTTTCCATCATTATTCTGATTAATAACATTGATTCCAATACATTTAAAAGTATTAAATAGGTAATAAAGTAAACCAACTCTGTGCTCGAAATTATTAAAAGAACAACAACAATCTGGCTGTATGAGTGTTTAGTTATCTGAATCACTGCTGAATTTCTACACTGAGATCATTCACACACACACACACACACACACACACACACACACACTAAATGAACAACAAGGCATCTATATACACAAAATAAATAAATCTTTATTAATGATTTGCTCTAGAGATAAATTCCTCATGCATCCCAAATGACAAGTTAACATGTCCCTTTAAAAAATGTAGTCATTTGAATCAGTTAGTATTACAAGTCACAAAGAACGAAGATCACCTGTGAAAATCACCAGCCCCGTCGTACAGGCGAGGCTTGGAAATCATCTGTCTAACACTTAAAAATATTCAATAGGGAAAGAAACATAAGACATTCAGCATGGCACTTGGGAAAAAAAAAAAAAATCAAAATAAGTTTCCTTCCAAAAGAACTAGTGGTTGTTGTGTTTAATAAAAAAGGCTTTATTTTTAAAAGACTGGAGGAATAATAGCAAGTTTAGTGCTTGTATTCAAAAAGCTTAATCACTACACATGTCATAAGCTCTCGATATAAAACTTGGAAATGTGTGTCATTATACATTTGTCTCTTCCTGTTTTTTAAAGTGGCAGGCCTATAAACAGCAGTTGCGACTGATCAGTTCAAGTGAAACGTATTGCACAGTTAGTACCTCACAGAGGCTGCGTTAGAAGACTCACAGATATGTACAGAAATCAGAATGCCGTCACCATCACCGAGTGATCATCAAGGCTGGCTACCTTTCACCTTTTATATACAAGAAATATGGTTTTTCGGAAAATGGCAGCGTACCATATAAAACTCACATGAAATGATTTGCAGCCTCTGTCACAAAGTTTCTGTGTAAAAAGAAAAATGTGTGGAATACTACGGTTCATTAATTATTATTGATACAGGTGGATGCTCCCATAAAATACAGCCAGTGCAGCCATTCCCATGTGTGCTCCTGTGTCAACGTCTGATTAAAGTCTTGGGAATGTGTTTGGAGGAGTGCTGCTATGCAGTAGTGTCCATAGCTAGAGTGCGTGAAGATCAACAAATGGATGAATGGAGATTTTTCATTGGTATAACAGTGTATTTGGAATGAATGCTATTGCTCCATCCATCAGACAGCGCAGCAATAACCAGCTACAGTACTTCATAAAGCCCCTTGGCGGGAATACCCTTTGTTTAAGTGGACAGACCTTCAGCTTTGGTGGATCTGCTTATGCTTGGGGACAAAAATTGTGAAATATGGTGACTCTGAAAATCCTTTCTGGTCAGATAAATCTCTGCATTTGGCCACCAAGCACACCCAGTTGGGCATAAGAATCCACCTCTTGGGCAGAAAAGCTTTGGGTTTGGAAAATACTTGAGCTTTGGAGCCTGTAGTCTTCACTAAGGTAGATAAAACTCTGACATGGACATCAATGACCACTTTTGGACATTAGGATTCCCACTTGGTTGTGTGAACCTTTTAATTGGACGGATGAAACCCAACCTCGGGTGGATCAAAGCCCTGCCCACAGTGATGAATTCCAGGATTAAATGCATGAATGTCTCACTTTACCATGATAATTCTTGCTTGGTTGTGAAAACCTCAGGCATTGAATACTTGCATATAAGACTCCTCCTCTCGAGTGAAAGAAGATTGGGTTTGTATTCAATTTCAAGTGTCACCAGTTGTCACGAGATTCCTCCACTTGAGTCATGACCTTCCTCCTCTTGAGTGCTTGGGCAGTAAACACCATAGATGGCATGGGTCCCTCTTCTTGGGTATAAGATTGGACTTGGGAATCAAAGATGCCTGTTGGCACGAGAAGACTTCTCTTGAGAGTGGGTAGATTGGACTTGACCTCATTGGGAGGACGTCTCAATTTGTATGACTGAGCAGACATAGATGGCTGAAGACCCAGTTTAGGCAGAGGTGGGACATATTTAAATGTGGTAAATGAGTGATCCCCCCCCCCCCATTTTTAAGTACTGTAATGGAGAACCTTAATAAACTTAATAAAAATATATAAATGAATAAATTTTTCATCTTGTATAAAATTGATGCTATGAACACAATTATTCATTCCACTGAACTAACAAAATTATGAGTTTTGTGGGTTTTATTTAATGCTGACTAATATCAGCTCAGTTAGCTTAACTAAAGTGCTAAAGTGAAGTGGATTCTATAATTTGATGCCGCTAAATAAAATTAAATATAATGGAAATTGTGCTGCTTTAATATAACTTAAAATTATACAAAAATTTCACTAACATCCTAATTCATCTTGTAGAGTGTCAACTAATAAACTCAAGCTTGGTTACAGAACACAGTGCTTTTATATTGAAAGTACATTTAGTTTGGCCAAGCAGGAGTTCTGCCCACCCCCAGGCTTTTATACAATGGGTGTGAGGGGCTGCAGATATACACTGTTGTCATTTGGAGTTGATGATAATCTGTAGAGTAGTAGTAGTAGTAGTATGAGGTTAAGGTGTTGTGGAATGTTGTAGTAAGGAAGTTCACAGAGAACACATGGAGGGATGGACAGATAAATAGATTATGTTTTGTTTGAGCAGCAGTAGTGTGTAATAGACTCAAGAGGGCAGTGTTTACATCCACAGCACTCCTCCTCTTCAGCTGCCAGGGAAGAAAACAAAAGAATGAATGGTGCATAATGTTAAGTGAATGATGACAAGCAATTCGATAAGTAATCCGAAATCAAATATATATACTGTATATATAAACACAGACAGTGTGTCAGTTATTTATCGGCTAATATTTGCATAACCAATGGTGCCAATGTTCATTTACCCAGCACACAGTGGTTAACTTTTATTGTGTTAGCGTCTTCAGGTTCCTTTATTATACACACACACTTTCATGCGAAAGCCTTTTCTTATTTTGCTTGAGAGTTAATCTTGTTGCACTGTGTTTTTTCCCCAAACAATGCAATGGTTTTATGCACTTAAATATTTAATCTTTTTGAAGCACTTTGTAACTATATGATGACACTCATTTAAGATGTACATCAGCTAGCTGGGTTACAGGGTGGCAATGATGTTGATGGATTTCTCAGAAAATAGGTATAATTAAAAAAAAAAAAAATCTGATATCACATGCCTTGTCAATGTTTATTTGACTGTCTCTGGCCATGTGTATCCTTGTCAGTGTGTCTCCATCTGTAGTACGTAGAGTCAGGAAGTTCGTCTGTGATTGGGTTAGACTCACCTTGTCACTACTGTCATGGCGCTGACTCTTGAGGTGCTACAGGGGATCTCCGCGGTAGCACAGCAGCAAGAAGCTCGTTGATAATCTCCTTTCTAATCTCCTCAGTAAGACTCTGCTTAATCTAATGAGAAAAAGCAAATACACAGAAATCATACAAACAACCTCCACAAATGAGTCGAATCCCATTATATATTGTAACAAAAAGACCTATGAAATGAGCTCTCTACTTGCACCAGGATGGTTGTGACACACTAAATGGGGCATTTATTTATTTACTTAACTTGCCTCATTATATATAAAAAAAAAGACGGAGTTCCCTAGTGGCGCATTGACAAAGTGCACGAATTTTAATCCAGAGATCTCAAGTTTGAATCCGGTTTAATGCCACAGCTGTCCACTGCGGGGAGTCCATGGGAGCTAATCGGCTGAGCTGGATTCTTTAATCAGATTCTCACAAGAGGGAGGGACGGCATACGCTCACCTCACTGTTACTCACAGCAATCGCCAGCCTATCATGGCCGTCTGTAGGCTCATTCGCACATGGGGGCGGATAGCTCTTTCCCTCCGAGTGTGGTACATCGTACACAAATACGCATGGTGCTGCAGTTCAAAAAGAGGTCCATTCGTATGGCATGAAGGACCACTGAATAGTGTGGGGACAATAAAAACGAGTTATGTCATATAACAGCTTTCACACTGTCGCACCCAGCTCTATCTGAATACTTAAGAATTTTAGGAGATGTGTGCTCTTCAACAGAACCTTCTTCACCACCATCAACATCATCAAAAGCACGAACTAGGGAAATGTTTTATGTGAATGGTTCATCACTTCAGTACAGTTCCAGAGACTCAGACTGTGCCGAGGCAGTTCAGGCTGTTTATGCTGGCCCAATACCTCACTGGGCACGCCTTTATTCTGTGAATCCTTTGTCTTAAAAGTGACTAGTAATAGTTTAATCAATTTTAAACAATTCTATTTCTAACAGCATGGTAGATGATGATGAAACAGAGAAAATGACAGAAACAGCAATGTGTCAATCACACACTATATAGAACCCCTCATTTGTCATTATTTCACACGAAAACATATTCTTCCACAACACTATTAAGGGACATGACATCATGGTTCTCTGCATTAGCCAGAACCCTTCAAAACCACTTCATTGCAGCTTCACCTTCAAAAACACTTGAACTGGGCCAAAGTCATAAATCAGTCAGAGACATTTCACCAACTAACCAGTCAGAATGTTCCAGCGTCACCTCAGTGGTCATGAAAAACGTACAAGAACTCTGAGTACAGTGCCAAGAACACAGTGAAAAGAAAAACACTGACTACTGTTCACTCTGGTTCTCAAATCACATGAAAAACACTGTTTATTTCTTTCCAGAAGCGTTGGACCAAATAATGCTCAGTTTAGCTCGATCATGATTTGATTAGGTCCGGTGCATAACTTGTCAATCAAAAAAAAAAAAAAAAAAAAAAAGAAAAAAAAAAAAGAAAAAGAAAAAAAAGAAATAAGCAGAATTCATGTGTTTTAACAGTCACCTGTTGAATGATTTGCTGCATTTGCACATTTCCACGTGCTTCATCTCCTCCTCTTCTATCTTCTTTAAACAAAGGCTCTTCAGCATGACTATCCTGGTCCGAGACGCTGTGAGTTGATTTCTGAGCCGAGACCTGATCGGGTACACCCAGACAGAATACTTAAAAACAAATTTATTTGATTATTAATTTTACAGTTTCCTCTCTGCCATTAACACATTATGTTCAGTTTTGATAGCCCCATCAAGATGTCACTGCATCGCATATCGTTAGATTATTTCTCTCGATTGTATTATCTCATTGAGGCCCTGTCATCAAAACCTGTGATAACATTTCTTTATTTCCTAATCCCAGTGATCTGATAATCAAGGATCATCAGAAATCATCACTGTAGACCCCAGAAGCCCAACTGATACAAGTGCCCAATGTAATAGCTTTGTCTGCTTATCGAAATGAGCTCTTAATCTTCACAGCCTCATAAGATTTAGCATTACTTATTTCAACAACACAATACAGTGATTCCTCGTTGCTTAGTGCTTCAGTTTCTGCGGCTTCAGTGCATCGTGGGTTTTTCAAAAATATTCATTGAAAAATAAAAAATAAGGAGATTAAGGAAAAATAGGGGGAAAAGTTAAGGAGAATGCCACAAAACAAGGCCAATTATGCAAAAAAAAAAAAAAAAAAAAAAAAAATCCCCAAAAAACAAACAAACAAAAAAACCCCCAAAACTCCCCAACAAAACTACATATATTTTTATGTGAGGTGCGTATCTGCATGCATGCGCATCTGTATGTGTGTGTATTTATATTTTATTTACATATTATGAATTATTTTTGAATGTTTAATTGTTATGATAAGCATTTATATCATTGAATATGTATTTATTGATATTACAGACACATATACATGTACTGTATGTATACGTCAGTCAGGGGGTTCGATCCTCCTTCGTGGAAATCGGCGGTCGCGGGGCGGCCTTGGTCCCAATTGACTGCGGAAAGTGAGGGATCCCTGTAATTACTTTTATATTAATATCCCCTTATCATCATGGCTCCTATCCCCAGATGCTCTTATATTCATGAACCTCATATGTGAACTCTCATCCATGTACACCTTAGCCTGAGTAACCTCTCATAAACATGACCCCCTTGCCTAAATAGCCACCCCTTGCACAAATAAACTCATAGTGACCTCTTGCCCAAGTAACCTCTCATCCACTTGACCTCTTGCCCAAGTAAAACTTTCCAAAACTTGACCCATTGTCCAAGTAACCGCTCCTAAATTTGACCCAAAACCCAAGTTACCTCATAAACGAGATCCCATGTCCAAGTAACCTCTTGACCACTTATCACTTAGCCCATCAACAATAACATGCATCCTCATAACTCCTGTTCCTCAATTAAAGCTCATGTTTATAAACTTCACATGTTTTTAAGAACGAGGGAAACGTGCAAAGTTGTGGCAACTACAGAGGGATAAAGTTGATGAGCCATATGATGACGTTATGGGGAAGAATAGTAGAAGCTAGACTAAGGGCAGAGGTCAGCATTTGTGAACAACAGTTTGGTTTCATGCCAAGAAAGAGCACCACAGATGCAGTGTTTGCTTTGAGGATGTTAATAGAGAAGTACAGAGAAGGCCAGAGGGAGCTGCATTGTGCCTTTGTGGAGCTGGAAAAAGCACATGACAGGGTGCCGAGAGAGGAACTGTGGTAGTCTGGAGTGGCAGAGAAGTATGTTAGAGTGGTGCAGGACATGTATGAGAGATGTAAGACAATGGTGAGGTGTGCTGTTGGTATGACAGAAGAGTTCAAGGTGGAGGTGGGACTGCATTAAGGGTCAGCTCTGAGCCCCTTCTTGTTTGCTCTGGTGATGGACAGGCTGACAGATGAGGTTAGACAAGAATCTCCATGGACTATGATGTTTGCAGATGACATTGTGATCTGTAGTGAGAGCAGAGAACAAGTGCAGGAAAATCTAGAGAGGTGGAGGTATGCCCTGGAAAGGAGAGGAATGAAGATTAGCCTCAGTAAGACAGAATACATGTGTGTTAATGACAAGGACCCAAGAGGAACCGTGAGGTTACAGGGAGCAGAGATAAAGAAGGTGGAGGATTTTAAGTACTTCGGTTCAACAATCCAGAACAATGGAGAGTGTGGAAAAGAGGTGAAGAAGCGTGTGCAGGCAGGCTGGAATGGTTGGAGAAAAGTGTCCGGTGTGATGTGTGATAGGAGGATATTGGCAAGAATGAAAGGAAAACTGTACAAGACGGTGTTGAGGCCAGCGATGTTGTATGGATTAGAAACAGTGACACTGAGGAAAAGACAGGAGGCAGAGCTGGAAGTAGTAGACATGAAAATGTTGAGGTTCTCTTTGGGAGTAACGAGGATGGATAAGATCAGGAATGAGTACATCAGAGGGACAGCACATGTTAGAGGTTTTGGAGACAAAGTCAGAGAGGCTAGATTGAGATGGTTTGGACATGTACAGAGGAGGGATAGTGAGTATATTGGGAGTAGGATGCTGAGGTTGGAACTACCAGGCAGAAGGCCTAGAGGAAGACCAAAGAGAAGATTTATGGATGTGGTGAAGGAGGACATGAAGGTAGTTGGAGTAAGAGTAAAAGATGCAGAGGATAGGGTGAGATGGAGGCAGATCATTCGCTGCGGCGACCCCTGAAGGGAACAGCCGAAAGAAAAAGACGAAGAGAAGTTTATAAACTTCACATTCTGGTACCACCTCATTCTTGCAATCATACATTTTCATAATCCCTTGTGATTTCTTGTTCTCCAACAACTTTGTGAATTATTACCCTCATGACCTCCTGTCCTGACCTTCACGTCTTCATTGCCTTTCATCCTTGGGATCACTTGACCTCATTAAGCCTTGGCTTATGGATCCCACAGCCTAGTAAATCCTCATTTTGGAAATTTCCATTTATTACTATGTGTGTGTGTGTGTGTGTGTGTGTGTGTGTGTGTGTGTGTGTAGGACTAAAAGTCCTTGACCTCTGACCTCAGGTAAATTCGGACTCAGGTTACGGGTTGTTTGTTCTTGGCTCTCTGCTCCTCTCTCCTTGGCTCTCGTAGGGATAGAGGGAGTAATGCTGACTGTTGAGCGATACACTCCGCCTCTTCTCATTGATAGATCACTGAGGTCACGAGAGTGTGCCGGACTCACTGACCTGGATGAGCGAGCTGATGTTGGTGAGTCGATTGCACCGGAGTCACCATAGCTGAGCTCCGACTGGAGATACATCTGCTCCCGCAGGAGATCAGATACCTGTAATGTAATTATTGCAATAATGATTTCCTGACTCCTGATTCTGTTCCATCTTAAACAGCGCTTTATTTTATGTAGGCATAAAACTATTTATGATTAGATATAACGAATCAGTGTTTTGTTCAGCTTTAAATATGTAAACCCTGGAATATGAATGTGACTATACGATTATCTAAAATATCCCAATGTAGAACACTCACATATGTGCGACAGTGAGTGTGAGTGTGTGTGAGTGGTGTGAGTGTGTTCGCACCGGCTCTGTAGCTCTGAGTGCAGGTGAGTTGGCTAGACTATCCATGCTCCGCCCCCTGGACATGTCCTAAAGATCAATACACAAACATTATCAAACGGAATGTAATAATGAATGAATCAAGTATTTTTTTTCTGTTTTTATCAACTCTGAATCAGGTTTTAGACATTTTATTTCTATTGACTCTAAACTGAATTACATAGAAAAAAAACCATGAACAATTAAAAATAAAACCAACTCTTTAATGAGGTTCTGGGTTCACAGTTTTGTATGAAGTGCATGTTCTCATAATAATCATAACGCTTCCTCATTTTTCTATGATGTCACTATTTAACAGTTTGGCCAATAATTAAATACTTTAGTCCAGTCTTAAACTATCTTTCTGGTATTGACCGAATCATTCTGAATCATTCATGATTTATATCTATTACGAGAATGATTATTTATGAATAAATTTTGTTATTATAATGCATCCCAGGTCTCTTTCCTAGCTGTACATCGATAATGGTGTTGATGGGGCTGTATGTACTGACCAGTGGATGGCGGTAGAGGTGGCTGCTGCGCGCTGAGTGAAAATGATCATCTAAAGTGAGGAGTTGATCCTCCATCTGCAGCTCCAACTCCTGCAGCTCCTGACGGACAGCAACACGAAGTCTCTGTAGCTGTTCGGCTTCTTGCCTAATACATGGATATAGCAATAATTTTCACCAGCATAAAAAGCTTTCATATGCTCCATTTTAATATAAACTTTATTATACATTACAATAATCTTCACAATACTTTATTTGTTTAATATTTCTTTATCTATTGTGTGATTAATCTGTTTGTGTGCATTGCCCATCTTGATGCCTTTTATAATAATAATAATAATAATTTTCTTGCTTTTTACCTTTATCAGGGGTAACCACAGCAAATCATCTGATTCACACATTTGATTTGGCATAGGTTTTTATGTCAAATGCCCTTCCTGTCACAACCCTTTCGCAAGGGACAGAAACACACTGACGGCTATGCAGCTACTCTTTACGAAACTCTGCAATGGTTCTTTTACATGAACCTCTCACCATAGACAGTGAGAGACATGGCCGGCCTTTGATAACCCAGTTAACTGCAACTGGGGGGCCAGTGAAAACCTTGTGGAGAGTTGGACTCGAACCTCCAACCTTAGGATCAGCAATCCAGCACCCTTTACAACCAGACCACCACTACGCCAATAATAATAATAATAATAATACAAAATGCAAATGACATAGTGACCTGTTGCCTTACGATGTACAGAATTTGCTATAGCGTACAGTATGAAAAAGTATACACAGTCTGCTTTTCAAAAATATTTGGATGTATTAAAAAAATAAATAAATTCTTGAGAAACCGGAAGACATTTTAAGTGTGCGTCATTGTTGTGAAAACATCATGAGTCAGATTTCATCCGTAACATCACCAAACATTCAACATGAATCTTTCACAATCTTTAAAATTGTTCTCCTCCTCCAGCTCCCAAAGTAGTGAAGCATTGAGTTTCTCTGGAACATTTCTCATACTGGTTTATAGATTTTAATAAATTCTATAAATTACAAAGGTCTGAGACTGAAACGCACCGCCTCAGTGCTCTTTGAGATATTCACAGATGGTATGAACAGACCACATGGTAAAGTTACAGATAATTATTAGTATGTATATACTGCATGGCAATTTGATTGGTCTGCAATCTCTATTATAATTTCTTACTCTAAATGGAGTGAATGGACTGAATCAAAATTACAGACACCCAGAGTTAACCAGGGCACTCAAGCAGGCAGCAATGTCATGCTTTTAAATGGAAAATAAATCATAAACATCTTGTTTGTTTTCTTGTACTTTATACTCATTATCATCATCATCTTCCATGTAATCCGTGGGTCGGGTTGCGGGTCTGCAGCCTAAGTAGTGAGGTCCAGCATTCCCTCTCCAGCCACTTCCTACAGCTTTTCCAGGGACACACCGAGGCATTCCCAAGCCAGCCAAGAAACATAGTTCCCTACAGTGTGTTCTGGGTCGACACCGGGTTCTCCTCCCAGTTGGACATGCCTAAACGCAACTTTATGACTCTGTGTGTGTACATGTGTGTGTCTTTGTAACTATGCCAATGGGAGAGAAGGTTTTGTACATGGTGTGTGTGTGTGTGTGAGAGAGAGAGAGAGAGAGAGAGAGTACATGTGCTTTGTGTGTATGGATGTGTTTCGTGTGTTTATTGTACCTGTGCATATGGGCCCGTGAGCAGACGTGTGTATAAAAGTGACATTTGTACTGCAATTCTACTAAAACTGTCTCAGATTAATTCCAGTGACATATTTTTAAAAGCCTTCCTTTTTATGTCTGACACATGAGCTCTGCAACCCTTCTTTAACAAAATGGTAATAAAAGGCCAAATTTAATATTCAGATAATTAAACAAAAATATGGCCTTGAGCTCTCGTTTGTAATAATAAACATATTTGTTAGATGACATAGCTAGAACTACTTATATTATATATACACACCGTATTCGATGTAATAAGTGTCCTGCTCCAATAAGCCCCCCCCCCCCCCACACACACACACACACACACACATCTAATAACTGCCAATGTGTACTGGGAGGGAAACGGTAGATCAAACTTACCAATTTTATTCGATCAGTCTCTGTAACGGTAAAATGAGGCGTTCCCTGCCTGTAAAAGTGAGCTTACACGGTTTTTGAATTCCTGCCACTGAGGAATGTCTATAATGTTCATCAGTGACAACACATTTGATCGCTCCGCCGTACTTTAAAAAAAAGGAAAATATTTTGCTGTGTTCTCTTGGTAAATGTCCAACAAGATGAACCATTAGAAACTGCTACAGCAAAACTATGGGATGCTCTGAATGAATGGAACGATGAGCCAAATATGGACCTATCAGAAAGTGATGGTGAGTATTTTTCACCTGATTCTGCTTTTTAACATGCCATGTGCTCAAGTTCACCTTTGTGTTGATTGGTTCAATGTGCCATGTGCAAAAGCTGACATTCATGTTGATTGGCTCGATTTTACATTGGGGGAAAATATTTAAAAGAACAGCACCGGGAGGGAAAATTAAAGGTGGTTCTTTTTTTTTTTTTTAATTATGCTGTTTTCTGTTTATTTTCAGCTTTCAAGGAAGTAATTTGGTTGATACCACAAAATGAATAACACAACTACCAGTAAAACTCTTTTATTGTTCTGTTATTATTCATGTTTTCCACCTCTATGGTAATAAGCACTTACCGTACCACTCCGCTGGTAATCATTTTAATAATCACCCATCCACTCCAATTTTTTAAGCGTCCTGAACACGTATCACGTCGAATACGGTAATTGCAATATCAAGTACTTTTTTTTTCATTTGTTTTTTATGCTTTCTTTCAGTTTAATCCTCATGAACTCCATTAACCTTAACTAGGATGAGATTCCTTTTCTTTTAACAGAAGATACAGAAAGCGAATAGTCTGGTGTAAAGACCTGTAATATCAATGAAAGCTTCGGGTAGGACTAGGAAATGTGAAACATGGATCGATCAGATGAGATGCAGCTAGTAACCATCTGCAGTGGCTTCCCCCCCCTCACCTCTCATCAGGAGTGAGGAGCTGATAAACCATGGACTGCTGCTTAAACAGCGCCAGCTCAAGGTCCATCATCTGAGTCCGGAAAACATTCAGGTTCCTTCGCCGCTTCTGCAGCTCCTATAGGAAAAAAAAAAACAGAACAAACATGTAATAAAAGTTTTCCTCAGAAATATGTGTAATTTCAGTACATATTTCATGTATAAAATTTACAGTAGGCCCTCGACATTCGCGGGGATTCGGTTCCGAGCCATCCCGCGAATCGGGATAATCCGCAAGTTCTGTACCCGGAAGTAAAACCCATGTATCACGTCACATGCGTGAATGAGCAGCAGGAAGTAAAATACTATGTATCTATTACATGCGTTAAAATATGCTTCTTAAACACATTCTATAGACAGTCTTACTCATTAATTCAGTATTAATGTAGCAAAATATAGTAATGATTAAGAAAAACTTTTCACTTTTTTACTCTTATTTTTATTGATGATAAAATATAAACATTATGCAGCATATATTGTTGTAAAGCACTCGTTTTAAGGTCTTTTTCAATTATTATTCCAGTACAGTACCTAAGTTAATTCTGAGAATGTTTGTGCGTGAGATTTTATGTGCTGTAGCATGTTTAACAAATGATACCAAAAGGATCAACTTTATTACACTTCATGTCCTTTTACATTGAACTTGGAGTGACGTCTCCAAGATGGCGCTGCCTAGAGGGCAAAGTCGCAGAGTTCTCAGAGTCAAATTGTTTCTTTGTTCGTTTTAATTTGTTTTATTTGTTTGTTCATGTTTTGCACTATGCTCGTCTATGATCGGTCGACCTTACTACAGCTATGAGCAGCTTCAGCTTCGGGCAACTAAGCATGCAACAACTTCTATCGTGAGCTAATATGCTATGAGAGCTCAATGCTAACCGCCCAGGCGGAGTTCTCAGAGACTTGGTTAGCACTTCCGGCCATACTGCTTGAAAATGTTCGGTCCCTGCGAAACAAGATGGACAAGCTTCATGCTCAGATTGCAGCGCAGAGTGATCTACAGGACTATATTTCTGTGAAACATGGCTCATACATTCGATGAGGCGATTGCACTAGCCGGCTACCTGGCCTTCATCTCCTGTAATCCCAAGCGCCGGAGTCGTCGTTTGGCCCCTTCCCGCCTGGGCTTATTGTTAGCTGGGGTGTGGCTCGTATTGAGCTGCCTACCATAGCATATTAGCTCTGCTAATAGCATATTAGCTCTGCTTAGTTATACACGCACGAAGATACTCCGATCTTATAGCTGTAGTAGAGTCGACCGGTTGTAGACGAGCATAGTGCAAAACATGAACAAACAAAACAACAAATACAACAAATTAAAACGAACAAAGAAACAATTTGACTCTGAGAACTCCGCGACATCGCCTTCTGGACAGCGCCATCTTGGAGATGTCACTCCAACTTCAATGTAAAAGGACATGAAGAGTACTGTAATAAAGTTTATCCTTTTGGTATCATTTGTTAAACATGCTGCAGAACATAAAATCTCATGTATAAACATGAACTTAGGCACTGTACTGGAATAATAATTGAAAATATTTTAATTCAACAGTTCAGAGAAAACCGTTGTTTCTCAGGAGAAAGTCTTATATCTTCGGAAGAGACATCGAGCATTTTCTATCGCTTAGCCAGAGAAGACGCATAGCATTTGAGTGGTATCATAGAGCTTAACTGGTAATTAAAACACACACAAAAAAAGAGGTTCATTGACAACTTGTGCGCGAATAAGGAAAAAGGGGTGGGACATCAGCGCAACATATAAGAAGAAAGGAGGACAGCCATTGGCTGAATTTGAATCACGTGCCGGTTGCTCGGCAGTCAGCCAATACTCAAACCATGGGTGCAAAACTGCGAATAGTCAATCCAGAACCTTTTTACTATTAGTCAGTCATGCTAACCACTCATATAAAAAAATTATTTTCGCAACGCTTATATGCTTATAATTGGCAGTTCAAAAAACAAACAAACAAACAGACAAGATTCTAAAATTACCTATCTATCCGAGTCTAGCCTGAGTCGTAGGACATCTTCATGGAGGTTTTCTTGGCAGGATTAGTGCAGTGGTTTGCCATTGCCTTCTGCACGATGCGAACCTACGGGCAATTTAGAACGGCCAATTAACCTACTGTGCATGTCTTTGGATTGTGGGAGGAAACCGAGCACCCGGAGGAAACCCACACAAGCACGGGGAGAACATGCAAACTCCACACAGAAACGCCTAGGCCGGGAATCGAACCCAGGCTTTCTTGCTGTGAGGCGGACGTGCTAACCACTACGCCACCGTGCCGCCAAAATTACCTATAACATAACGATATTAAAATACCAGAAAATAGGAGTACTTTGACAATTTTTGACACTGACACAGCAAGTCATTATATCACCCAACCCTCTGCAAGACTATCAGTATCTGCACAGGGGGAAGTTGGAAGCATAGTTTGCAAATATTTTTAGGCACTGTAATAGTATCAGATTGTGAAATGTAATTAACAACATAGCATTAAGTTACACAAAATGCACAAAATGTAATGCATGGGGTAAGATTTTAAATTTCAATTACTAAAGCAACACAAACAAACTACTGGCATATTAACATACATAAAGTAAAAAAAAAAATAATAATGAAAATAAAGTAATTATAGATCATCAATACCTCATATAGAGGTTGGACAGTTTTCTGTGGACTGTGTATCACCGAAGGTGTTCCACTGCGTTGCTCGGAAGCACTCTGCCAAACAACCAAAAAAAAAAAGAAAATTAGATTTGCTGGATGTCACGCACACATGAAACAGGTCTGGACTCCACACAAAGCTATGCTGAGTCAGCCCTTGTTTGCTTATAGGGAGAGACAACCAGGAAACTAGAAACTTCTTAACTTGAGACTGCAGGAAAAAAGAACACAGATAATCAAGGTCTGATGATCTCAAGTCAATAAAACTCCATGTATCAAGTTGTAGTGTTATTACACATGTTCTTCTTAGTTTGTGGTCAGGTTATGAATCTACTTTAGGAAATTGATAATCTGAAAATTAAACTCTGCCAACAATACACAAAATTCAATATATTTTTTTCGGTAAACAAACACACTTAGCTCAATGGTTCTGTTTTCAGGCACTTTTTTCACTTATTTCTTATTTGTTGAAATTCTCACCTGGCCAAAACTCTGGACAGCGCCTCTAATTTCATGCAGAACTCGACGAAGCTGCATTTCCATACTTTGTGTATTTGAAGAAGGAATTGAGATGTCAGACGGGAATGAGGCAGAAGTTGGGAAAAATGGGGAGGGCGGAGTGTGGAAAGGGGAATTACACTGATGTCCATATGGCATGGAGTTATAAGGTGCACTACCATAGGCCAGGCTGCAGGGGGCATTGTTGGCGTGGGTAAGAGGCGCTTGAGAGTTGTTGGAACCTGCATGCAGGTGCAGGTTAAATGAGGAACCATATGGGCTAGCTAGAGGAGGAGACTGAAAAGGCATGGAAGGATTGTAAGGCATGCTTTGTGGGTGGGTATAAGCCATATTTTTTGGAGGGAAGGGTGAGCCAGGAGGTGGCGTGTATACAGGATGGGGAAACTGTGAGTTCTGTTGCTGAGGATACTGAGAATACAAGCCACTTTGTGCAAAATGGTAGGGGCTTTGGACAGGAGTGTGACTGTGACTAGGTGGGTTAAAAGGTTTGTGGTAATGGGAACCAACTGGTCCTTGGAATTGCGCAAATTCTTGCTGGATGTGACGTGGAATTGCAGGGTGTGGTATCCCTGTGTGCTGGGACAGATCAGGGACACTGTTTGTACTCCATACTGGAGCTTGTGTCATATGTCGCAAAGGCCAATCAGCAGGGATGCTGTACAGTGAGCTTGTTGACTGAGACAAATGCTGATGCACATTCAATGGGTATGGAGGCCTTCTTGTGCGGTTTAGCTCTGTGTCTGGATTTAAACTATTCAAGTGTCCATCAACAAGATCTGACATATATCTGTGAGAAGAATTTCTGCCCTCTGTCTCCACCAAGAATTTTGCCTCCTCTGATTCCCCGTCATAGCTATAGCTGTATGACGGTGACGTGCACTGTTTGACTGAGCCCTGACCCAGCTGGATGTGCACTGACGACACTACCCGGGTTTGGTTCTGCAGTGAATTTGGGAGGGAGCAGGACCTTTGAAGTGGGTTCCTTTCCTGCTCACCCAAGTTCCTCAGCAGGTCAATTGACCTAATCCAAACCTGTCCTCTCTGCTCCTCACATGAAGTTTTTCTCTGATGGTCACAAAGCCGAGCACCATGGACACCAACTGTGGTGCTAAGGCTCTCCTTTTCATGAACACTGGACTCAGGAACAGGATCTGAACTTTGATCTGCAGTGTGTGCATCATCTAACACTGGTTCGACTGGAGTATAAGAGATTGATTGCGATGTTGAATGAGGATGAGCTTGTTCACCCACAGTGGATGCTTCTGTACCTGGATCTGGTATATTTGATACTGATGCCAGTTCTGTAGATGTATCTGGATCTGCTGATTCTACAGTGGACAATGAGTCTGTGCTAGAGCTTGCCTCAATTACAGAACTGGTAATCCTATCATGAATTTCTAACTCAGACTCTGCAGTCTTCAGAGTGTCTGGTCTTGTCTTGTCCATGACACAATGGCCTGGCCCTTGCTGGCTGACATTTCCAGGGACTTTCTCGTCTGCAATTGAGCCAAAGAGCCCCATGCTGGTCTGCACAAGTAGCTGCTCATCCAGTAACAGTCTTTCATAAACTGGGTTTTCCAAAGACCCAGATGTTCCACGTCCAACTGTATGTGACGTCACAGTCGTTTCACTGTCACAGCTGTCCGAGCTCTCCTGGACCTAATGCAGAAATTGTTTATTATATTGTGCACAACATACAATGCTAATGATGCATTTGAACAAAAACTTATAGACAAAAATTGGATCAGTTGAGAATACATAAATTCATCATATTTTATTATGCAAAAGAGCAGCCAAGAGCTTTAATTTTGTTTGCCGCAGCGCATGATCTTAAAACAATAAATCAGCTCATATAAATCTAATAATTGTAGAACAATATTTGCTACTTTGCACTTCTGTCAGATTGGTTTGTGCAGTAGTACCTCCTAACTCTTCACTGTAAAATTAAATGTATATCTAGTGCTTGATAGAGATTAGAATATCTTTTCAATTAAACGTCTATCAGGAAGATAGAGCAGGACTGGCCTATGATTTGGACAACAAGGGGCAATGGTGGACCAGTGGGTAATGTTCGGTTTAACTGAAAAGAAGGTTGGGGGGGTTCAAGCGCCAGGACCACAAAGCTGCCATTTTTGGACTATTGAGCAAGGCCCTTAACTCTCAAAGTTGTATCAAGGAGGTAAAATATGTAAGTTGCTCTGGATCAGGGTATTTGCCAAAAGCCATAATGTAAATATAACACTCTGGACTACAGGAGAAACACACCTTCAGATAATTAACAGAGCCTTCTGTTGAGGGATCCTCCGCAAAGCCACTGCTGTCTGATTGCTGACTAGTTGTCCTCAGTAAAGGCTCTGGAAACAAAATGGACAAGCAGAAGTTAAGACAGTGAGAAGGTACATACATTAATTGGAAAACCCTAATGCAAGCCAGTGGGTCTTTGGGGTGTAGCTTAAGAAATGTGGGGATTAATATTAATGAGATTGTAATTTTTCATTGGTTGCAATTAGAGTCAAAATTACTAAAATCTTGTAAAAGATAAGCCATGCACCATGATGAACCTCGTGTAAAGTTCAAAATGTCAATGATGGTTTAAAAAGGGTTATAAAATAGAAATTAGAGTATTTTAAACAAACAAAAGCACCACAAAATTATTATTTACAATCACAGCACCAGAACGCCAGAAATAAACAGAAAGTACCAGATCTTTTTAGTGCCAGTTTAAGGCAGGTACTGGAAAAGCTCCTAAAATTCACAAAACCCCTTCCAGCGAAAAAAACAAAAACAAACCAACAACCAACCCCACCCAGGAAATCTCATCTGAAATCTAGTAGAAGTGGACAGTCAGGATCAAGCGGTCAAGCATATTCCAAACTCAGTCCATTTTTATTGATGAGCACTAAATTATCCAAGTATTGGCATAATGATCTCTCTATGAATAATATGTCTGTTTAAGGAAAACATCCCATTGATTTCATTGAGGCTTGCTGCATTTTTAGGCCACCAGGTTGGACGAATTCAAATCACCAACAGATTCATTCTTTACAAAAGAGTGTTTTGTAATCCGAAGGCTAATGTAAAACATGTGCTTCAACTGCATAACATTTATTTGTTATTCAGAAAGCTGATTTAAACCTTTAAGCCCCACAGCAGTGAACACTGAAGCCAGATGTTTCAAGTCCTGCTTCTTTAGTAGTCTTTCCTCAAATCATTTTTTTTTTTAGGATTCCTTTTACTAAACTTAATAAAATCCTTAAAAGTCAACAGTGAGTCTGAGACTGAGCTTGAGTGTAATTGGACTTAAAGGGAATGACGGCATTACAATTTTATGAATGGGTTTTGTGAACACGCAGAAGTGTCTAATTTACTTCTAAACCCTCGTTACTTACATTAATGCTACATTATACACCCACGCTATCGACTACCAAAGCATATGGTCTGAACCAAAGAGTTCTGATATGCATATCTCTATCGCAGAGGAAAAGCTAAGCAAGCAGGGGCAGAGATGAGGAGGCGGAGCAAGACTTACCACTGCCCTCTCTGGAGTAACAGTGAGTGCTGGGACCTACTTCATCCTCATTACTCTGTAACTGAAGCAAAATATATTAACAAACAGTGCTAAAACAAACAGGTTCATACATGATTATGTACAAATGGCCATAAAAGAATTAAGAATAATTCAGAGTATCTGAAATAAATGAGTTGTCTATCATGACCGTTCAATCAGTGCGGTTCCTTCATACTTATCATTTGCAGTTTTCAAATGGACACAATACTTAATTGTAGCTCAAAACGAAGAACAAAATAATGAAAACACGCAAAAGAGGATTCATATGTAAAGTTTGAAAAACAAACGTTACCTCTTCCATCTCAAAGGAGTCTCGTGGCTGGGTAAGGAGATGTGCTATGTGAGGATTGGGCAGAATGGAGCAAGGTTCTTTATCTGGAGTGAAGACTGGCTTCTGCTTTTCTGTGATTGGACTTGATTTGGATTCAGTCATTTCTCCATTGCTCTGCTCCTTCACCAAGATTGCGGTCTCTGAAACATCCTCGGGTTTATCGTTCACACTTTGAGGCAATTGTTCTCCATTAGCAAGTGTGGATTCTTCTGTGGACAAGTCACAACAATCAAGACCTAGCTGATTAGTTTCCTCAGTTACTGTCGCCAATGATGAATCTTTCCTTCTGAACGCCTTCTGCTTGAGTTCAGCATCTGAGAGAGGCTCACAAACACCGTTCTTTGTTCCCTCAGGGTCAGAGTTCGTGGGGTCTGTGGGCTGTGCTGACATAATCTCTGCCAAGGCCATGAGGTTTGGCCGGGAGATGTTCTTTTTCAGGATCTTCACTGCATTAAGAGTAGAGTTATTCCTCCTTAGTGGTGCAGGCTCTTTAGGCTCCGCCTCCCTGGGGCAAATCTTTTGAAGTGGTCGACCAGAGACCTGTGAGTAGATCTCTGAGAAGACGTTGGCTACAGTTGCTAAAACCTCAGTTTGGCGAAAACGACCTACAGAAACGATAGCAGGGATTACCAACAGCAATTCAATTAATGGCGTTTGCAAATGCACCAGTGTGGAAGTCGGTCACTGCTGAAATTGCAGCAATTCATGCAAGAACCAAATTCAATATGCACAAATTTAATCAAACAAACACTGAATCAAAAATGATAAAAACGCACATTTTATCCGAGTTGTACTTGTTTCCAAGAAATATCAGATAAATGACCAAAGTTGTCAATGAGATGATTAAGCAAGCAGCTATCTCTACATATACAGGGATCCCTCGCTACTTTACGCTTCAATTCATGCGGCTTAAGTGCATCGTGCGTTTTTAAAAAAATATTTATTGAATTAAAAAAATAAGAAATTTAAGGAAGAATAGGGAAAATTTAGTTTAGTAAAAATGCTGCAAAAACAAGAAACAAACAAAACAAAAAACAACCCGAAACCTCCCATCAAAACCACTTACATTTTTGGGAGGTGCGCATCTGAGTGCGTACACGCACATCTGCGTGTGTCTAAATGTGTGTATTTATATATATATTTTTTACATTTTATGCATTATTTTTTAATGTTTAATTGTTATTTTAAGCATTTATGGCATTGAATACGTATTTTTTGATATTATATACACATATACATGCACGTATACGTCAGTGTGTGTGGGGGGGTGTTGATCCTACTTCGTGGAATTCGGTGGTTGCGGGAGAATCTCCGTTCCAATTAACCGTGGAAAGTGAGGGATCCCTGTACAGCCATTTTCCAGTGTAAAGACTCTGTGACCAAGCATTCAGGCATTATGCACAGGAAAACCAGTTAAAGCAGGCAGTGAAGAATGGAGAGAACTATTGGCAGCTTGAACAGAATGAATGACCCATACAATCAATCCTTCACCCCCCTGTGTATTCCAAGACCGAGAGACAGATGTTACATAAGAAAAGACAGCAAATGGCACAGATTAAAATGCTTGCAGTGGGAAACT
Organism: Plotosus lineatus; assembly: GCA_024760905.1. Classification (NCBI taxonomy): domain Eukaryota; kingdom Metazoa; phylum Chordata; class Actinopteri; order Siluriformes; family Plotosidae; genus Plotosus; species Plotosus lineatus. The sequence continues at coordinate 36,084,274 of CM045729.1, read as the reverse complement.
ATATATGCACCAGGATGAATATATTTAAACACACACACACACACAGAATACTAAAATAAATTATGTTAAAGGCAAACTGCTCCATGTTTGGCTTTGTTGATGTCATAATCCATCATTCCGAGATTCAGTTTTTAAATAATCATGCATAAAATAGTTTAGAAAAACCACTATCGGTCTAAACTTGTCCAAATGGGCAGATTTAATTAGGTTTTAATTGAGATCAGCTTTCAACTTGTGTTGCCTTCTCCTTTAACAAGTTAATTGTTATTTAATTTCAATCTGAATGTTGTATTCAACAACAATTTTAAGACATTCCCTTCTTCTCCTTCCGCAGTATGATTTAATGCTTTCAATAAATGTATGCTATTAAACTTGCACTCCCACGTCAGTCCATTGCACAAATGCCATCAACTGAATGGAACGCAATTCCAAAACGCCACAATGCTGATAAATGAAAAAAAAAAAAAAAAAGTCTGGTCAAAGTCCTCTGGTCAAAATCCTTACAGATTCACATGGTTCACTTTCGAATAATCCAAGTCTGAAGTATACAAATGTGGCCCAGAAAGAAGGCTGGCACTACACTTGCAAATAAGCAAATAAATAATCTGAGCAGCTCTAAAAAATTATTCATAAAGGAACCTCTCAACACTCTCCTGCTTAAATGATGAGATGACTTTTAGACAGTGGATTCTCAATTATCATGGCGCACAGCTAGATATATGGACCAGATTTTCAGTCATGACTTTGATACCTCTATATGAAAGGTATTTCCTTAGGATCTCTTGAGCAACAACTAATTTTATATACTTGTGTCATTCAATGTGAAAAGCCTTAACTCTTGTTCAAGAGCTATGTTCATGTCTGCCACAGAAAGTATCAAAAGGATCTTTAAGCACCATGCAAGACCACATGCCAATGTACAATTGAAATTCAGACAAACAGTTCCCAAAAACTAATCAAATGATTGATTCTGGTGGTATAGTAGGTAGCACGGTCGCCTCTCAGCAAGAAGGCCTGGCTTAGAATCCTAGCTCGGGTGTTTCTGTGTGGAGTTTGCATGATATCCCCGTGCTTGCGTGGGTTTCTTCCAAGTACTCTGGTGTCCTCCCAAAGTTCAAAAACATGCATAGTAGGTTAATTGGCTGTTCCAAATCTCTCGTAAATTTGAGTTTATGCATGAATGTTTGTGAGAGTATTGGCCCTATGATGGCCTGGTATACCCCACCCAGAGACGGATAAGAAGGGTCCTCCTCATGACCCTAATTAGGATTAAACAGCTTAGAAAATGAAGTCTCTAAAGACCATGCTTCCAAGATTGCCTTTAGTTAGCTGTACTATTAAAATGTACGTCTTTGAGATGGCTGTACCACTGACATTGATGTTTTACCAAGTTTGTCTTTTAATTTATCCTTGACAATTCTAACCCTATTAGGTGTGCGTCCCTCATGTCTTGCTGGAACCGCTTTGAGACTTTCAGCTTTAGTAAAGGGGAATTCATACTTCTACGGCGTACAAAAACTCTTTAGAAAATTGTGTGTATCAAACTTGATAGCAATAGTTACGGGTCGATGATCAAGAATCAACATATATTGGCCATATAGTGTACTGTATCCAAGATGAGTGGGATCTTTTCTGACCCGTGACTTGGAAGACATAAAAAACAAGTTGAACAATATGAAACCATCCCAAGCAATTATGAACTTGGGTTAATTACATTGAGTTGGACTTACATTCACACTGCCGTGGTGAAGAGGGAGCTCAGCCGCAGTGCAAAGCTCTCAATTTACCAGTCGTTCTACGTTCCAACCCTCACCCATGGTCACGAGCTTTGGGTAGTGACCAAAAAAACAAAATTGCAGGTACTAGAGGCTGAAATGAGCTTCCTTCGAATGGTGGCAGGGCCCTTAGAGATGGGGTGAGAAGATCAGCCATCTGTTAAGAACTGGGAATAGAACCGCTGCTTCTCTGTGTTGAGAGCATCTGGTTAGAATGCCTCCAGAATGCCTCCTTGGTGTGGTGTTTTGGGCATGTCCAACCAGGAAGAGACTCCGTGGTCCACCTAGAACAAACTGGAGGGATTATCCCTCTTGGCTAGTCTGGGATTGCCTCGGTGTCCTCCTGGAAGAGCTGGAGGAAGTGACTGAGGAAAGGGACGTCTGTACCTCACTGCTTAAGCTGCTACCCCCATGACCCATCCCCGGATTAAGCAGAGGAAGATAATGATGGACTTACAGCTATGCATGATTTGTTATTCTTGAGATGCACACCTCTGATCAACCAATGATATGGTCAACCACAACAAACAACTGAATTCTGGAGTCCAACGATCAAGAATCAAGAAACACATACGAGTCAAGTGTCCATATACTGTAGGCATGGTATATGACTGACCCTTCTGAGAATCTGAGCACTGTGTGTGCCATCTCTTAAAATTGATTAAATAAAGGAAGGGGGGGGGGGGGTACCCAAGTACTGTACAGGATTTAAAAAAAAAAAAAAGGAAATAAAAATTCAGTAATATTCACTTATCACCCAGCTCTCACACCGTCTTTTCATATTACCAAGACTTCAATGACAATGTCATCAAATGAACACTATGAATAATTAAATAACCAACTTTTTGATAAACTTGTCACGCTAGAGTCGACCACCCCATAATCTTTTATCATTGGGGGGTGGGGGCAACATTTCCCTAAAATTCACCAGTATACTGCTGATTATAAACTAAATAACTAAGAAATCTTCTGTTTGCTTAATTCAAAGAACTCCGACCAAATGAAGAGCAGCTGAAGAAATTCAGGTGAACGATGGAGTGGGGATCAATCAGCTGTAACTACCTATATTGTTAAACGGTTGGCTCACTCGCTTCACCATCTAGGAACATATCCATCACAAACCACTGCGACAAAATGAAGCAAAGAACAAATAATGCTCTTACTCGTGAGGGCGTAGTTGGGGTTTTCAAGCTCCATACGCTGCATCTGTGCTCCTAGATAAACCTTGATATCGATACCCTTGGCACTGGACGATGTGTTGAAGAACCGTGAGGGGATTTTAGAGGCAATGTCAGGTTCTTCACGGCCAAAGCCCAGGTTATAGAGAATTTCCTCTGGGTCCTCCTCATACAGGTCCAACAGTTCGGAGACACTGGTGAATATTAAAGGTTACAATGTTATTGGGTTGCAACCTTTATATGTTTATAAAGTAAACCGATGTCCACTGTCGCATGACATTCCACAGACTACAAAACAATTTAAAAAAAGAACAAAGTCCAAGTGTACATGATAAGAGTATGAATCAGCAGAGTTGACTATGGAATCTTCAGATGCATATCAGTACCTGGACAGGGTGCCGCTACTCTTTCCCGAACCTGTAGAGTTCATACTCCGACCCTTCTGCTTAAACAGTTTCCTCTTCTCCATTGTTTGCATGTCATAGTTACTGAAAGAGAGATGGAGAGAGAGAGAGAGAGAGAGAGAAATAAAACAGAAGATGAAACAGGGAATAGACAAAGACTACTGGCGGATGTCAAGTCAGTAATGTAGGGCTTGCTACTGGATACTGACAGACCGCTACTTATCACTACTGGCCGTGCCTCCTCGGAGTTCTTTTCTAAGGAATAATGACATGAAATGATAACATTTTTCTTCCACCAAGTTACATAGGCTCGAATGAACCAGGCTGTGCGTTTCCTCCTGATAATGTTTGGATGGGGGTGGGAGGGTTGGTGTAGGGTTAGTAAGTTGTGGAAGGCTGAGTATCGAAAAATAATTGGTTCCATAGTTTAAAAGCAAGCGGCTGAAAAAAAACAAACAACAAAAAAAAAAAAAAGGTTGTATTTTTTTTTTTTCGAACAAAAGTGCTAACCTCCACAAAGTCAGACCAATAAAGTATATACAAGTCCCTACAGCTGCAACTAAATAATCTTGGATTTTTTTTATGTATAAAAAAAGCTCTAGAATTTTGTTTGGAAATGAATTTAAAATTCAAAGCGATTGTATTGCGGTTGTTGAAAGAAAACCACCAGAATATCATGAATGTCTTTGCTTATCAAAAAAAGCCAACATTCATATATATGGAAGTTTGGTTACAAAGGTTACTAACACATGAACTGGGTTCACACCTTCTGTTTATTCGGGTTTGCAAAGTGACCTCAATGTTTTAAAAACTGTTCAGCTTGATAAAATTCTCCTCAGTGTTTTTGTTCAAAACACAACTACATCTGGCAGTGGTGAGCATGTTATATACATTCTAGGACCACTGATCTCAACTCCGACTCTTAGGCCGTGTCATTTTATTTTATTTCAACAAAACATGACTAAAACATTTTCACGTATTCATGCCAAGCTGGATAAACCTGCTAGAGTCGGACGGAGGCTAGTGCCTATCTCAATGGAATGGAACAAAGGTAGGGTACACCCTGAACAGTCCGTCGCAGGACAATACATGCACTCAAAATATGGGGCGTTTTGGAGGAGTCATTTAGCCTAATTTACTCCACATAGAGAGAGTCGAGCCTGGGAATCGGACCCCGGACCTTCTTACTGTGAGGTAGATGTGCTAATCTCTATATCACTGTGCCACCAGAAACTGATATGACCTTTAAAAAAAAATAAAGGACACCTGATATTTTGACAGCTGCTAATGTGAATGCTGGATTGGATAAAAACAGTGAATGATAGGAGTTCAAGAGGGGAAATGAGTTAAATTATGTTTATTGGAGGTTTTACTTACCTGGGGTCAGGCTTGGCACTGCTGCTCTGGAACAGACAGGCTTCAACAAAAAAGAGAAAATGGGGGGAAAGTGTAAGAGTAACTGAAACAACAAAACCTCAGTTAACACAATATCATATTACATAAACATACAGTTACTGCCAAAACTACATTCGTACACAAAATTACACCAATCCAATGTTAGTGAATAGTGTCACATACAGGCCAGATAAAAATTTCTTCCACTGCATACATTCCTCTTCAGAAAAACTCCTATATGTCCCCGTGAGCGTGTTAGCCAGCACAAACGTACAATACAAATCACATATCAAGAGGGAGCAGAAAGTGACGAGTCCCAGAAACATTTTTCCCCACACCCAGTTCGGCGGGTAGACCCACACCAGTACACTGTTAGGTGTACAGCTTGTCACCTCCACCACAAAATGGCACTCAGACGGAGGTATTGTTATTACCGGCCTTTGTTTGTTTAACAATTTGTCTATGAACAAATTCCTGACGACACCCATGCACAGATTTTCACCAAACTTGGTGAGGATACTACCCTACCTTACTCCCAGAAATAATTACATTTGGGAATGTCAAGGTCAAAGGTGAAGAGCAAGGTCAAAAAGTTTGTTAGGCAGAGCACTTATAAACTGCAAAACAAGTGCTGATAAGCATGCCGTTACAATGGACCATTTAAAGGACACCGTGTATGGCCTTTCAAATGAGACATTTACCTTTGACCTCGAGGGACCCTGAAATCTCAAACACCAGACATCTTGGAACTCCTTCAAACAAGAAATGTGGATTTTTTTTTTTTTTTTTTTGGGGGGGGGGGGCAATTAATTTGCTCAACTCCACATTCTACAGAACATACTGTAAGACACACATATGGGTAATTAAAATCAGCATCCACATAGGGCCCAGTTACTACATGCTGTGTGGTGGAGGTACGCTGCGTCTACAGTTGTACTAGTGTCCTAGTCTACATTTCTTCACTTCTTTTTACCTGTGCACAGGTGGACCAGCATTATGACATAATAGTCCCCTAACCAACCAGAGTGCAGCAATAGAGTCAAGGGTGGGGACTTGTCGTTTTAACCCTATAAGCGCCCAATGTTAAAGCTCAAAATGCCATGCATTTTTACTGAAATTATCACTATTTTTTTATATTGAATGCAGAAACTATCAAATATGAAGATTATAGAGGCCTTTCCAAAAAAAAAAAAAAAAAAAAAAAAAAATTAAAGAAAAACGTAAAGCCGATTTTTTCAGCTTTGGCACTGCCAGGGTTAAGCAGCATGGCAGATTGTAGACGATAACCTCCTGGCTAAATAGTAACATTCCTTCATAAAATTTTGTCATATCATTTTATTATGAGCCAGGAAGACCGAACAGACTTGAATTAAATCCATGTTTTCTCTAAGATCCTTACTATGGATTAGATTGTATGCACCCAGTTTTACTAGAACATTAATGCTGGTAACAGGGTTTATTTGATTTAACTACACTCTGGCTTTCTGCAGTTTTGGATTTTTACATATGCTTTCACTTCTGTAAAGAATCCGATCGAGCTATTACTGGGCAGGATTTATTTTCACTTCTGCATTCCAGCTTAACTAAAAAGCTGAGTCAAAGGAGAGATGATGCAGAGAGGCAATAAACAAAGCTGGACTACAAGGGGGGGGATGAACTCCACCCGAAAAAAAAATCAAGTTGTGATCATTTGGAATAATTGCTTATAATGAGAGACAGAAGAGTCTCCCTGCCCTGGTGAAGACCTGGCACAACACCTTAAACCCATTAATAAAAATTTGCAGATGAATTAAAACAGAAGTAGGTGTATCCTGTGTTAGCTCCACCTCCTCTCTGAGTTCTTTGGTGGCCACATTTAGCCAATCACAAATAGATCTTGTGCAACAAATTTTACAGAAACTGAATCTACAGAATAAGAGGTGTAGTCCAAAATAGACTTTGTGCATTTTTCATGTTTAATAATTCCCAAAGCTATCGGTTCTAATAAATCCTTACTGTTGCATGCTTATCGTCCACATCATGAAACCTTATTGAGTAAGAAGTGAACAGTTTAGCCATGAAACAATTTCATGTCTTGGAATTTTAAGACAGAAGTAGAACCCTAATAAAATCACAAGATTTCAATATTAGGTGCTTGGACCCCTAATTTCTTGTGACCCTGACTTTATAGATACTACAGGAATGGAATTCACTTTGTTACACTCCCTGATATTTCCTGACTATAACACATCGTATGTATTTACCTCTTAAGACTTTCCATTATGGTTCGTCATTTGTTTGTGTCTTATTGCTCAAGTAACTTACTTTTTTTTATCAAATTTTATATTTAGATATATTTTAATACATTTTACTTCATTCCCAGCCTTTGTGAGTTTACATAATGTTGGGGTTTTTACTATTTTATTACTTTAATTATACTTAGATATGAGTCTTTCGAGGAACTATAAATGCAGTGCTTATTGTCACCAGCATTAAAACTCTTCGTATAAACATTTGATTTAATATAAAAACAAAATACACACTAGCACAAGATCTTTATGTTCTGAAGATTTTGTGAAAGTTTCATAAAAATCTATTCACAGCTGTAGAGGGAGTCATACATTAATGGAGTACTGACAAAGTGCATGCTTTACTGAAAATTTTAAATGAAATGGGAGGTGTTCAATTCTAAGATGCATATAAGTTGAGTGGTTGTCAATCAGAAGTAAGTGCAAGGATGACGCGGAATGACAGTGATCTATATGTGTCACTCCAGCTTCACTGGCAGGTGACGAATTACAACCTTGCAGTATCAGGGAAAAAAAAAAAAAAAAAAAAAAAAAAAACAAATATATATATATATATATATATATATATATATATATATATATTTTTTTTTTTTTAATAGTATTATGAAAAATATTAAAGTAGATTGGTTGATTTTCCTTAGAAGCTCCATGCAATTGACAATATACAATATGTTCAATCTTTTAATTTTTTTTAATTGATTAGTGTGGCGTTTTAAAAATTTGAACATACTGTATATGCAAAGAAACATTACCACCACAGATCACTCACTAAAAAAATGAAAATCAGTCGAAACTTTGTAGAAATGCCTCATCATTGCTGTTTAGGAATGTGGTAACAGCTTTCTGTAAGTGAAGACGAGAGACAGAAAGTATTCATAAGTGAAAACGTACCATCAGCACCCAGGGACAAGTCATCTTCGAAACTACAGCCATTTCTTGGTTGTCCTACAAAATAAAGGAAGAAAAAAATTCTTACAGTCTGCCATTGCTAAACACTAACAACCCACAAAGAACGCTTTTCCATTTCTCAGTATACAACTTCCTCACACCCACACACAGTTCCCACTGACAAATCAGCTCTTCATACAGAGATAAAACACGAACTGGTAGCATGGACCGTCACTGGCTTATCTACCGAGTGATTGACCACATGGTGGTGTGTGCGTAGGTCTTGGCTCCAAAGTTCACAAGGAGTGGTGGGTTGGAAAATAATCCAACTCTGATATTACTGTAACACAATTTCAACTATATATATGTATATATATATATATATATATATATATATATATATATATATATATATATATATATATTTATTTATTTATTTATATATAGAGAGAGACACAGGTCCTTCTCAAAAAATTAGCACATAAAGTTCATTATTTTCTATAATGTATTGATAAAAATTAAACTTTCACATATTTTAGATTCATTGCACACCAACTGAAATATTTCAGGTCTTCTATTGCTTTAATACTGATGATTTTGGCATACAGCTCATGAAAACCCAAAATTCCTATCTCAAAAAATTAGCATATCATGTTCAGGTACTTTAAACAAGCTATTAACCTAATCATCTGAATCAACCAATTAACTCTAAACACCTGCAAAAGATTCCTGAGGCTTTTAAAAACCCCCAGCCTGGTTCATTACTCAAAACCGCAATCATGGGTAAGACTGCCGACCTGACTGCTGTCCAGAAGGCCATCATTGACACCCTCAAGCAAGAGGGTAAGACACAGAAAGAAATCTCTGAGCGAATAGGCTGTTCCCAGAGTGCTGTATCAAGGCACCTCAGTGGGACGTCTGTGGGAAGAAAAAAGTGTGGAAGAAAACGCTGCACAACCAGAAGAGGTGACCGGACCCTGAAGAAGATTGTGGAGAAGGGCCGATTCCAGACCTTGGGCGACCTGTGGAAGCAGTGGACTGAGTCTGGAGTAGAAACATCCAGAGCCACCGTGCACAGGCGTGTGCAGGAAATGGGCTACAGGTGCCGCATTCCCCAGGTCAAGCCACTTTTGAACCAGAAACAGCGGCAGAAGCGCCTGACCTGGGCTACAGAGAAGCAGCACTGGACTGTTGCTCAGTGGTCCAAAGTACTTTTTTCGGATGAAAGCAAATTTTGCATGTCATTCGGAAATCAAGGTCCCAGAGTCTGGAGGAAGACTGCGGAGAAGGAAATGCCAAAATGCCTGAAGTCCAGTGTCGAGTACCCACAGTCAGTGATGCTCTGGGGTGCCATGTCAGCTGCTGGTGTTGGTCCACTGTGTTTTATCAAGGGCAGGGTCAATGCAGCTAGTTATCAGGAGATTTTGGAGCACTTCATGCTTCCATCTGCTGAAAAGCTATATGGAGATGAAGATTTCATTTTTCAGCACGACCTGGCACCTGCTCACAGTGCCAAAACCACTGCTAAATGGTTTACTGACCATGGTATTACTGTGCTTAATTGGCCTGCCAACTCTCCTGACCTGAAGCCCATAGAGAATCTGGGGGATATTGTGAAGAGAAAGTTGAGAGACACCAGACCCAACACTGTGGATGAGCTTCAGGCCGCTATCAAAGCATCCTGGGCCTCCGTAACACCTCAGCAGTGCCACAGGCTGATTGTCTCCATGCCACGTTGCATTGAAGCAGTCATTTCTGCAAAAGGATTCCCGACCACGTATTGAGTGCATAACTAAACATAATTATTTGAAGGTTGACTTTTCTTGTATTAAAAGCACTTTTTTTATTGTCGGGTGAAATATGCTAATTTTTTGAGATAGGGATTTTGGGTTTTCATGAGCTGTATGCCAAAATCATCAGTATTAAAACAATAAAAGACCTGAAATATTTCAGTTGGTGTGTAATGAATCTAAAATATATGAAAGTTTAATTTTTATCAGTACATTACAGAAAATAATGAACTTTATCACAATATGCTAATTTTTTGAGAAGGGCTACTGTATGTATGTATATATATATATATATATATATATATATATATATATATATATATATATATATATATATATACATATACACACACGTATATATATACATACACATCCATATATATATATATATATATATATATATATATATACACACACACACACATACACATACACACACCCACATATATATATATATATATATATATATATATATATATATATATATATATATATATATAGGGCCGGTGGTGTAGTGGTTAGGGTGCTGCGCTCATGATCGGGAGGTTGTGAATTCGAATCCCACTGAGACCCTCACTGTGCTAAGACCCCTGGGCAAGGTCTGAACCACAAGTGTGCCTCTGTTCACCCAGCACTATAAACGGGTACCAGTAAAAATATACTGGGAAGGAGTTCAAGTCCTGGTCGCTACAGAAACCGGGGATAAGCACCGGCCTGATGAGCCACTACATTCCTTTCCTGACAAACTCTTCCTTCAAGATGACTCCTGCTCCATTTCTCTTCCCATCCACACCATGATAAAACAGTTTAAACCCTGCTCCTAAGCTTCTAACCCTGCTACCTTTCCACCTGGTCTCCTGAACACACAGTATGTCCACCTTCCTCCTCTGCATCATGTCAGCCAGCTCTCTACCTTTTCCTGTCATAGTTCCAACACCCAAAGTCCCTACTTTCAGTCCTAGACTCATGCCTTTCCTCTTCTCTCTCTGCCTACGGACACGCCTCCCACCTCTCCTTCTTTGACGTCTTCGATCAACAGTAGTCCAATTTCCACCAGCACCCTGTTGGCTAACAGCACTGATGGCGGTCGTTGTTAACCTGGGCCTCGACCGATCCGGTATGAAATTTGTTGATGTGACTCGCATTTTTTATTTGCCATTTGTTTTCCGCCGGATACCCTTCCTGACGCAACCCTCTGCATTTATCCGGGCTTGGGACCGGCGTGAGGGAGAGACACTGGCTTGTGCCCCCCCTCACGGCTGCAAGTGCCTGTTTCATTGACATGATAATACAAAATGTAACTACAAATTTTAAAAATGCACAGATGTTTGCTTAATAAATTAAAAATAGTTACTGTTGGTAACAATCAATGAAGTGTAGGCTCACTGGATAAGGCCCTAGGTTACTGATCTGAATTTTGGGGTCTTTAAGCTTCAGCACATCCAAGATACCCCTATCAGACACTTAAGTAAGGTCCTTAATCCTCAACTGCTCAGTTTTATTAATAATGATAAGAAAAAGAAAAATGGAAGTTGTTAAGGATGAAGATGTCTGTAAAAATGCTATTCATGTAAATATAAATACAAGTAGCTACAGCAAAATATGAATAACACATTTGGAACATACTGCAGCAAATAATTGTCTTCACCCACAGTTGGTCAAGATAGTCTCCTACCTCCCTGCGAATGTAGTGGGATTAAGTAGTTTGGGAAATGAAAGGATGAATAAACAAAACAGCTTCATTAGCTTGAATGAGTAATGAATATAAGAAATGTTCTGTTTATTTATATCTTATTCTGATTAAAATATATATTTGTGTATGTGAGTGCGACCGACAAAAACATCAAATGGCCAGGTTCTTCTTTCTATCTTGTAGCACATGGTCTGGTGAGCAGAGTGTTTTCTATTTTGTTTTGCTTTTTAAACACTACTCTGGTGACCTGATATAAAAACTACCCATGATACAGAGTTTAAGCATAAACCCCACCCTCGGTAAAGAAGTTTGTTTCACCTTTTAAAACCGAAACTATCTGAACTGCCATCTGTCAGCACACCCTCGTCGGCACTCTTTCACTCCCACACACCGTTTATTACCTACAGTAATCACGCTCTGTGGATCTTTAGGAAGAAAAAACAAAGTTCGGCTGCTCCGAGGTTACCAGAAAAAGTAGCAAAAGTTGTTTATATGATGCATAGTGGAGGAAGAACGCAAGTAACACTGCAGTGGTGCATATTTTTTTGTTTTTTTTCAGGTATACAGCAAATATAAGCACCCCATACATTCACAGGTATTTTGTCATAACGTTAATGTCCCTCTCGCTCTTTTCCTAGTTCTATTTGTAACTATTTGTCAATATCTGTATACCTATCTATATTGTAGCCCTACCCAAGATATATGTGCAATTGTGCACTTTGGTTGGTTAATCTACAACTAGAATGTCAGCTCACATACCAGCGACCTTTCGGTCCCAAAGACGCTTCTCTAACAATTAGGCTACAGCTACCACAATAGTGTAAGTAAGTAAGCAAGCAAGGCAAACATATCTAGTCAGCAAGTGGCATTCTAGAAATTAAAAAAAAAAAAAAAAAAAAAAAAAATGTTTTTCGCAATTTCTGCACTATGCTTTGCAATTTCGCCATTTTCCTGTGACACAGCTCAGCACTTTGATAACATTTTTTCTTAGACTGGTGTCTGCTGCAAGGCATCAATGACCAGTCCATCATAGCCCAGCCAGTAGGACAAAACAACCCGTTTGCGTCACTACCAGGACTTGAATGGCCAATGATGAAGGCACCATGTCACCGTGGATGCCTAGTAGTAGCAGAGTGGTAACATTTACTCGTAAAATGATACATGATTATTAAAATTTTTTACAAAAAAAAAAATCCAAAAGGTATTGCATGCATTCAGATTCAGCTCCCCTTATAACGCTACACTGTAGAATCACCTTTTGCTACAATTACAGCTGCAAATCTTTCGGGGTATGCCTCAGCCCAGTTTGAATATCCAGAGTATGACATTTTTGCCCATTTTTCCTTGTAAGATAGCTCAAGCTCAGTCAAATTGGACTCAAAATGTCTGTTATCAACAATCTTCAAGACTTCAAGACACAGATTCTCAAAAAGAATATAGTTCTGAATGACCCAGTCAAAGGCAGGACAGGAACCCTAAATGTGAGGTTGAGTACTAAACAAGTATTCAACGCGTACTTGCTCACTTGAAAGATCGGAAGTCCGGATAAGCCGTGCTTTGTCTCACAAGCACCATACTCCACTTGCAACAAGCGCTTACTTTCGGTGGAGCGCCTCACAAATACACAGTCGAAGCTACAGTGGAATTGTTTAGATTAAAGCATATTGGTGTAGCTTTGGCTGTATATTTGGGTTTCTGTCATGCTTTTGCAAACTCTAACATGATCTCACCCATGACTGCCCTGTAATCGGCTCCATCCATCTTCCCATCATTTCTGACCTGCTTCCCTGTCCCTGCTGAAGGAAAGCATCCCCACGGCATGCAGCTTCCACCACCATTTTTCACAGTGGGGATAGTGTGTTTTACACCACACATAATGTTCTGCATTTGGGCTTACATTTTTTATCTCATGTGACTACCTTCTTCCACATGTTTGCTGTGTCACCCCCCGGCTTTGTGGACAACTGCAAACTGGATTTCTTCTGGCTTTCTCTCAAAAATAGCTTTCTTCTTGCCACTCTTCCATAAAAGCCAGATTTGTGGAGTACACAATTAATAGCTGCCCTGTGGTCAGATTCTCCCTTGAGTCTCTGAAGCTCCTCCAGAGTTAGCATGGGTCTCTTGCTTGCTTCTTTGATCAATGCTCACTTTTCCCGTCTAGTCAGTTTAGGTGGATGGCCATATCTTGGTCGGTTTGCTGATGTGTCATACTCTTTCCATTTCCATTTGCGGATGATGGATTGAACAGTGACCTGTGAAATATTCAAAGCTTGGGATATATTTTATAACCCAGCCCTGCTCTAAATTTTTTCCCAAAACTTTATTGCTGATGTGTCTGATGATTTCTTTTGGATTCATGATGCTGTCTGTTCAGTAATACTCTCTAAGAAACCTATGAGACCTTTAGAGAACAGCTGCATTTATATTGAGATTAGATGACACACTGGTGGACTTTATTTACTAATTAGATGCAGATGGTTGCACTGGATTCCACTTTGGTGCATTAGAATAAAAAAGGTGAAATATAAATGCACGCCACACTTTTACAACTTTTATTTGTCAAGAAATATTACAACTATGTACAATTTTTCCTCAACTTCACAATTAGGGTCCACTTTGACTCTCCCGGTCTCTTATCATATCGCTATATCTCTCTACCTACTCTTCATATACAGATAATAGAAAACTTGTTTACATTGAAAGTTTTACCCATACATGATGGTTTACATACACATGCATGTAGGTATCATGCCAATGTTTACTGCATCCTGGAAAATAATCATTCAGAAGAGATTTATCTTATGACGTGGTTCAGGTTTTGATTCAATAATAATAATAAAGATGTGTTATATACACAGTATGGTTGTTTAATCTGGTTGCCAAGCCCTGCTTTTGAAATAATAAAAAAAAAGACAGAACTCTCAAAAGAACACGGTCGGTGTGTTTATTCCAATATTTATTTTTAGTCTGGAAATTAGCATGCTGCTATCTGTTATAACGATTCTTGTTTTTCTTTCAGAGTTTATTTACCACAACTGCAGCTCATGCACATATCTCCAGATGCATGTCGCTACATGTCCAAGAATCTACATATACAAACAAGTTTACAAGGGTTTTATATCTGGGTTAACTGCTGCACGAATCTGACTATTCCGGTTATTTTTCTGTGACTTGCTTCTGTAAATTACAAATCCATCAAAATATATTTAATATGTACTTTTCTGCCAGCACAATGATATGTCCAGCACTCCAATCGAAACTGAGGGTACAATTAAGAAAACTGGACTAACTTTAACTTTACAAGGCAGCTTTATGAAAGTATATCTGCGAGAATTTCTTGGCAGGTAGTTAGTATGAGTATCATGTTTAAAAAATAGTAATAATTTTGATGCTTATTGTTCCGGTGCTGAAGCAAAAGTATATTTAATGTATATCAGAACAATGCTCCTTAACCCCCAGTGCGGCTAACTGGGTTATCAAAGGCGGGCCATGTCTCTCACTGCCTATGGTGAGAGGCATGTAAAAGAACCATTGCTGACTTTCGTAAAGAGTAGCTGCAAAGCCGTCAGCGTGTTTCTGTCCCTTGCTAAAAAGGGTTGTGACAGGAAGGGCATCTGACGTAAAAACCTCTGCCAAATCAAACGTGCAAATCAGATGATTCGCTGTGGCGACTCCCGAGTAAAAGGGAAAAGGCCGAAAGGAAGACAGACAGACAGAACAATGCTCCTTAAAGAGCTCCAAGAAAATAATGAAAAGTTTCATGATCTTTATCCTAATTTAGAGATAAGAATCATATGACAGATGTATCGTATCACAATAATTAATGGATGTAATTAAAACAGTAACTTGGAAACGATCTGCCTTTACATAATGTACCTTGTGGGCTGACGGTTTCAGAATAAAGAGATCCATGAGTCTGATAAAGAGCCATAATGTGACCGTAAATCTATAAATAATCTCGTCTATGCATGTTCCCCAATCCTACTTTTCAGTCTTTACTTGGGTGAGCTGCTTTACTGTGTTTGTCTGCATGGTGTAGAGGCTTCAGTCAATCCACATAGTGCTAGACTGGACATGAGTTACTATATGAATGGCATTTATGGTCTTCTCTGTGCCCCAACTGCAATGTGGTGAAATGTTTGAGCCAAATGTGCTGCGTTGCTTCGCAGGAACCAAATGCAATTTGGAACCAGTTCAGTTTCCTCACCAAGTTGTGTGGAATGATGTCAAGTAGCTCTTCCAGTTAAGTGATTAACTAACTGCTTGTTCTGAGTAAATTCTTTCCAAATTCAGACTTTATTAAATAATCAAAGTCTTTTAGAATGAGAGTACTTTAAGCGCTTTAACAAAAATAATTTTAAATAAAATTCATCAAGAGATGACATATCAACAAGGCCTCAACACGACAAAGTTTTCATGACAGAAATCCCAAAATATCAAAAAACACAAGTACACTGGCTGCTAGAGAAATCACTGTGAAGTTCAATGAAAATATTTCAAACAGTTTCAGAGTTTTTCACAAATATAAACATAGAAATCTAAAATGCTTTTCAAGTTTCTGGCTTGGAAATGAACACCACCCATATTTAGTATGCTATATTGGATGCAATCAAAACAAACATTTAATCTGAAGAAATATCAAAATAACTTAAGTTTGCTAAATAAATATGAAATGGCTTTCATGTTCGAGCCTCTAAACAAACACCACACAAATTCTGACAGATTTACTTGGATTTATCATTATCATCCAGATTTATGATTATTGTCCGGAATTTAAATGATTACAGATGGGTGGACTGATGGCTGTATCCCCCACATTATATGCCCTGAAAAGGTTATTGTGTTGAGCAAAAGAAGGTTGTGATGGAAAAAATAATTTGGTCTGAATAAATTCATCAATAGTCCCTGAACAATTGAAACCTCTGCCAAGTCAGAAAAAGTAGCAGAAAGTACACAGCACCCCCTGGTGGGCCAGCTATAACAGCACCCCCAAACAAAAAACAAAAACAAAAAATAAATAATAATAATTTAATTTAAAAAGCTCTTGGCAGAAGTATATATATATATATATATATATATATATATATATATATACACAGGGCTCCCTCACCTTCCGTGGTTAATGAGAACCGACACCCAACCGCAACCACAGGTTTCTGTGAATTAGGATTGATTTCCCCCCCCCGTGTGTGTGTGTGTGTGTGTGTGTGTGTGTGTGTGTGTGTGTGTGTGTGTGTTTGTGTGTGTGTGCGTGGTATCAATAAATACATATTCAACGCTATAAATGTTTATAACGACAATTAAACATTGAAAAATAATGCATAAGATGTAAATAAAATATAAATACACACACACATACAGATGTGTGCGCACGTCACACACCTCACATAAAAATATAAGTAGTTTTGTTGGGGGGGGTTTGTTTGTTTTTCTTTGTTTTTTTGGGGTTTGTTTTGCATAATTGACCTTGTTTTGCAGGCATTTATATATAAGGATAAATATTCATGAAATAAGAACTGTACTATGGAGACTCTAAAAGGCTTTGACAATACCAATTGTTCTGTCATTACTGCGGCAGTTAACTTCTTAATTTATACACAGAGCTATAAATTATTTAATTTTAAAAGTTTAACTGAACAAAATGAGGCTCATTATTTAAATATGTACAATAATATTCAAGGTACTTATTTGAGTGGTGAAGGTGTTTAATCTACTAACAGACCTCAATAATAAATAAATATAGTGACTACAATTATTATATGTAGAAATTTTCATAAATTTATACAAACATAAAAATGAGACACACTAGCTATGAGTTACAATTCCAACTCCGAGCCACTGAACATTGGCATCACTTTCAGCTGCTCTGGCTGCTTTATACTTAAAAGTGTAAGCAGCTGGATACAAACTCAGCCTGCGATATCTGATACTTGGCACTCAGTGCAGAATTCCCTGACATTTTGTGTGAAATGCTACGGCTTATTAAATGGGTCAGAAGAGTCGTCACTCCACATTCCAACTTAAGTAGTCAACCTTTTTGTCAAATACTGCCAAGAAAAAAAAGGAGGGGGGAGTTACAAAATTCAATAAATCGAAAAGTTCTAGTGTAAGCAGTCAATCCACCATCAGGGGATGACAATCTTTTCTGTATGCTGCCCTTTACCACCTAACCTGGTGCTATGCTATAGGTGAGGCATTGCTAGCGAGTAAAAATAGTCTCAATGTAATGAGATATACTAGTAAAGTCTGCATTAATATATTTATTTGCTTTAAATAATGACGACCTGTTATTTGGTGGACTTTTAACCCATTTTGGTTTCAAAATTCTTGCTTCCTTTAAGCACATACAGAATGCAGGGATCCTGAGTGGCGTACCAACAAGGTGCACAACTATTAACCCAGAGATCGCAAGTTCGAACCCAGGTTAATGCCACAGCATTCTGTAGCTGGGAGTCCATGGGAGCTGATTGACTGAGCTCTCACAGGAGGAAGGGATGGGATAGACGCTTAGTTTCCTGTCACTCACAACGATCGCCACCCACATGAGTGTCCGTGAGCTCAATTGCGTGAGGGGGAGAATAGCGCTTACATTTCGAGTGTGTTAGAACACCCCCAAATCAGACATGGCGCTGCAGTTTGAGAAGAGCCAGGTGGCTGGCACTGTATGTCAGGGAAGGCGTGTGCATGCTTTCAGTTGGTAGTGGTCGTGTGATAGCAAAGGCAATGCCTGATTGGTGGGAATTCGATATGACTAAATTCGGGAGAAGGAGGGGAATATACACAATGATAAACTTTATTTATCTTGACTTCATCCAACTACTTTACCTGAAATAATAACTAAACACCACTGAATGATTGATTTTAACAGTGATAATGTCTCTCATATTTTTTATGACCGGTGATGATTAAGTGAATTCAGTGTGTTTTGAGGCACAACATACATGGGACAATTATCCTGTGTATAGTATGAATGCATTTTCTTGAGGAAAAAAAAAAAATATCTGAACAGTGTTACTTTAATTTTACCACACACACACCTTTCAAAATGTTTACTGTGGATAACCATTGCTTGTATCTAAACCTCAGCAATAAGAAACATTTATAAATTAATTTTTTGTTGTTAAAAAGTGGAAGATTTTAAAAGACACTTTTTCTCACCTTTGCATGGACTGTTGCACTGCTCATCGAGAGAAGCTCCGAGAGGAGTTCTAAAACACACACGCACACGCACATGCAACATTAAGTAACACACATTTCATAGAATCAAATTAATAAAACAAATAATGAAGGTAAAGTTTCAGTGAGCTGCAAAAATATTTATACAAGGTATTGTGACGGGTTTTTTTTTTTTTTCACACAAAGTCACATTGTACTTGTTCAGCATACTTCAGAATTCCACAATAAATGTATAAAGGAAAATAAAATTATTAATACATAAGAGAAACACCACAATACAAATATATAAATAATTTGTTAGTTTATGTGATATAAACAATAATGGCAAAAATGGATCTCGATGTATGTCACCGTTGCTTGATATAATGGCGGTTTTTACATATTCACTAACATGATTTATGTGTGAAGACTACAGCACATAAAGAGCACAAACCTCCATCCAATCATAAAGGAACTAAATTATGAAAACTCCTCCCATCTGATAATGTTAAAGAATACATAAAAAAATTCACAGATCCAGGATTTGATCACCGCCAAAATCCTAATGGAGTCTTTCTTTTCTAAAGCCCCACATCATGTAGAAATATCAAGAAAATCCCATAATAACTACTTGCAAATAATAAAGTGTCCCCCTCAAATGGGTTCAATATAGCAATCATAAAGAATTATCTATATTCTGTCTCAGTGTGAAAGAATTTCTAAATCTAAAATTTCATCCGGATCATTTTCAAAACCTCATCCAGTCCTCCTTGTCCAAACTCCTACCTCTTGTGCACATCTCACAAAAATCTGCTCATTTGTTTTGTGTAATCCTGCTAAAATCACCAAAACTGAAAGGAAACCATTACTTCTTTACCAGACATAAAAAGATGATTATACATATATATATATATATATATTTTTTTTTTTTTTTACCGCCGAACAGTGTAGAAACAAGGGTGCTTGAAGAGTACAAAGCTCCACCAAACTGACAAAAAAAAGAATACAGCAGTCTCTATAAGTTAAGTCTGTTGGGCTTTTTACACTCGAGCCTAGTGGCTCATCAGGCCGGTGCTTATTCCCGGTTTCCGTAGCGTGAAGCGACCAGGAGTTTGACTCCCCCTGGATGGGATGCTGGTCCATCACAGGTTGCCTTCCCCATATATTTTTACTGGTACCCATTTATACTGCTGGGTGAACAGAGGCACACTTGTGGTTGAGACCTTGCCCAGAAGTCTTAGCACAGTGGGGGTCTAACTGGGATTTGAACACACAACCACTTGATCATGAGCACAGCACCCTAACCACTACACCACCGGCTCCACACAGCCCCTATAGTGTATGCTATATTACTACACTTACACACATTAAAAAAAAAAAAATCCTTCTCACAATGTTAAAGAATCCTTTAAAAATTACTTGAAATTTTGAAAATCTGAAAATTAGTATTTTTTCCCCAAAGCATCAACTGGAGTATAAATTTTATGAAAATCTGCACATAGATTTTTATATAATCCTGCTCAGGAGTACACAACCTAAATAAAGATGCACCCTCCTTGGCAGAGCTAATAAAGCATATAATTTATTTACCCTTGAACATGCACACCTATACTAATAAGTGGACAATCAACAAAAACTTAAGAATAAAAAAAGAATCTTTTTGAACAGGAAACAGTTTTTTTTTTTTACACACTTCCTGTATACGCTAGTCTGGATTTAAAAGGTTTTTACTTTCTTTGATATCTACATCATATGGAAGTGTGCTAAAATTTTTGCACAAGACACGGGATAAGTTTAAGAACTAGTTTTATTCTTCATAAACCTCAAGTTATGCCCTGATATATCACGCATATCATCAGAAACATGGTCAGGTACATTAAAGTACATCACTGATCCGAGTACATTAAAGTAGAGCATGACAGATTTAACCTCAGTGGTTGAGAGTGAATTACTATATCACATGATATGAATGAGAGAAAAAGAAACCATACATACATACAAACAAAGACAGACACATCAAACACAGGAAGACATCAGCATGCACAACGAATTCATATACAATTACAGCTATAGAATTTAAACACTTACAAAAGGTTGCATAATGTTTTAGACTCCAGCTCCCAGACACCATGAATGCTCAAGCAGATACCAGTAACAGCAACACACAAGCTTCAAAGATCAAGAATAAACTCCTTTCTGTTCACACAGTGAACTGAACTCTGGGACATTGATCAAATTCCTGCACATCGATTAAACTTCAGCACTAAACAGATATCCAGAAATCTCCAGGGATGTGAAGCGGCAACACGTCTCCGTGCTCTCACTCTCTCGCTCGCTCTTTATGAACTGAGCAGGAAAGAAACCCTGTCAGGACAGCATGGAGCGAGCGCCAACGCACAAACTTACGATACACATCCCCACCTCAATTGGTGAGGTTGTCCCAGTTACATGAGGAAAATGGAGATTTATGTAACTGCATCAAGCAGTGGGGAAAAAACAGATCTCAATGGAATAAATAACACTTGTAAATCAGGATCAAAACAGTATAAGTACCAATCTTACAGTTATTTATAGCAAACACTCACTTCTCAGAAATGCTTTTTTACCACCCTGTATTTCATGCAATATAAATATAATATTGACTGAATCAATAAGAAACCTTGTGAAAACTCTCTCAGAAACCACTTCCTGCTGCTTTCTTGGGCGGAACAAAGTAAAATGAAGAAAGTAAGCTCAGGACAGCGAGGTGGTGGTCATTAAGATGCAGAGATTTGTAGCATTTTATCAGTTAAGATTATTTTGACTAGCAGCATAGCAATAGCGACAGATCCTCTTTTCCTTTCGGCTGTTCCCTTTCAGGTGTCGCCACAGCAAATCATCTGCCTCCACCTTCATGGAAGTCATTAATGATTCGCATATTCGATTTGGCATAGGTTTTTACACCGGATGCCCTTCCTGATACAATCCTGAGCAAGGGGCAGAAACACACTGATGGCTTTGCAGCTACTCTTGTCAAAAGCCAACAATGGTTCTTTTACATGAACCTCTCACAATAGACAGTGAGAGCCATGGCCCGCCTTTGATAACCCAGTTAGCTGCACTGGGGGATAGCAATAGCGACAGATATTCATCATTAAAACTGGGGACAGACATGACTATTTTCATGATTTATTCATGCACTGTGGTTCTGATAGCTGCAGTTAAAGATTCCTCGTGTAGCTCGGAAGGCTCCCAGGAACTGTTGGCTTATTGTGACTTACTCAATTATGAGGACTTTTGTTAATGAAACTTGATTTGATTAAAAATAAATAAATTTTAACTGCACTGAATCTGAACTTGGAATGGTTTGTGGTCATATTAATTGCAAATATACACTCCATTCTTGATAATGGGTTTAATTAGATGCCAGCGCTCCCTTTGCAGCTAGAACAGCTTCAACTCTTCTGGGCAAGATTTCCCCAAGGCTTAGGAAGTGTGTGAATGGGAATTTCTGATCATTCTTCCAGAAGCCCATTTGTCAGGTCGGACACTGATGTTTGGAAGAGAAGGCCTGGCTTGCAGTCTTCACTCTAATTCATCCTCAACATGTTCTATTGGGTTGAGGTCAGGACTCTGTGCGAGTCAGTCAAGTTCTTCCACACCAGACTCGCTCATCCATGTCTTTATGGATCTTACCTTGTGCACTGCTGTGCAGTCATGTTGGAACAAGAAGGGGCCAGTCCCAACTGTTGTGGATGAGTGAGTGAATAAGTTTGGTAATATAGTGAGTGTGTATGGAGATTTCATTTTACGTGTGTGTGTGTGTGTGTGTGTGTGTGTGTGAGACGCTGCATGGGAAAATCATGGATAAGTCACAAGCTGTAGTTTTGTGCTGCAGGCTCGTAAAGTGATGGAGACTAAAATATTGATTTTCAATTTGTTTCATATTTGTATTGTACAACTATTTTTTTCTGCTAAATTGCCATGTATTATTAATAAATGCGAATTGTAAAGTATAAGATTTGATTGAAATATTTTTCCATTGGGATTTTGTGGGAAACCGTAAGAAACAAACGGACTCTGTTCGCCATTTCCGAACATTTCATTCCCAAGCAGAGTCGTCAAAGGTGGAAGAACACAATGTTTGGGATGTAAACAGACCTACTTTTGAACATTACTGCACTACTTGTCTGTGTGTAGGTGTAGTAATTTTGATTTAGTTTGAAACCACTGGGCCCGGAGCTCTTTATCTACAATGGACATGATCAAAACCCCGGACATCCTCTACCGCTAGTCTGATCTTTAGTTTGATTTATGTTGGAAAGAATCATACGTCCACTGTTGAAGTGTAGATTTCTTCATTGCTCAGAGTTGTTTCTTCGAGGCTCCGTTTCTGCTGAAAGTGAGGGACTATAAGCGTACTATCCGTCCACCAAAAAATTGAGGCCATGACAGACTATTTTAGAGAAGAAAATCACAAACTGAAGATTTTATCACTGATGACGAAGAGGACCAACCCATACCAGTGGAACATGTTGCTGATGACAAACACATAAAACCTGGTGAGTGACTATTTTCACCATGAATATGAATTACTTCTGATTTTTAGTTATATTGGCAAGGCCGAGGTAGGCGTGGGGAAAGCACCTC
>CM045729.1:35976079-36056079 GCA_024760905.1 Plotosus lineatus | reverse complement strand
AAAATTGAGCAGGCAGTGGTGTGAGAAAGACCATGAATTCATCAAGATTACTATTTTAAGCATACTGTTACCACACACACACACACACACACACACACACACACACACACACACTCATAGACAGACAGACAGACAGACACACACACACACACATGTACCAGTTGAGCAGAAGAGAGCTTGCTCAGTTTTAGTGAAGAGGAAATCTAAACTTGGACACTACACAAAAACCACAAAGCTGTTCATATCCCCATCAGAAACCGCCAGCAAATAACAGACCATCTCACAAAAGCATCCAGAGAGTGTCCTTCCAAGTCCTTGCAAAATCCTTCCTTTTAACCCAGATCGATGTATTCGAGTCACACCACAAACATTAATCCTACTGACATCATTTACATCTGAATGCAGGCACATGGTGTTGCGTAATCAATCAAGGTCCTACCTGCATTCTCTCAGCCAGCTAGTTATTTTGTTAGGGATCGGACCTAAAAGAAAAAGAAGAGGAAAAAAAGAAAAACACATGTTAAAGGAAGTTTACAAAAAAGGCCACAATCCCACGAGCAGCATCCTGTTCGAGTTCCCACAGCCAAACACAACAGCTCTCCCTCTCTCTCTCTCTACACAAGCACGCGCGTGCGCGAGCGCACACACACACACACACACACACACACACACACAGGCAAACAGAGTGTAAAGTGACATTTACTTTGTTTACTGTTATATGAAGATGAATCAAAAGTAGAAGAAATAAAATGCACATTTTTTTTATTCACCCCAGACGCATTCACTCCACCAGAACACATCTGGTGTAGTTTTGTTTTTCTTTGCTGAGACCAGGATAATTTTGCTAATAAGTAATAATAATTAAAAAAAAAAGGTTTCACCAATTTTGAGTTTGCTGCAAAACGACCGTCTGAATCCTTACCCAAGCAGCACAAATCACCTTTGCCCTTTCTTTAGGGAGGTAATAAAACACTAAAGCCCCAGTTGCAAGTCATACAACAGGTATATGATAGAAGATTCAGACACGATTACAACACAGTAGTTGGTATGTTATGCAAAACTCTCCGTTGTAGAGCCTTAAGTAATTTCTGGCATCGGGTCCACTGCCTCGTTCTGTCATGTGATATCCTATCGTGTTCTAAAGCTGTGTTACAAGAGACATATGAAGTGGTCATAATTGTGCATTTTTCTTACAGGAATTCTTTGCAGGAATGTCCTTTCTGTGTGACGTTTGTGCTCTCTGAGTTTGTGTGGGTTTGGTCCAAAGACATGGAAATCAGATGAATTGGCTGTTCACAACTGACTCCAAGTGTGTGTGTGTGTGTGTGTGTGTGTGTGTGTGTGTGTGTGTGTGTGTGTGTTGGCCTTACAATGGTCTGATGAGATGTTCAGGGTACACCCCACTATTGTCCCATATCGGCTAAGATAGCCACAATCTCCCTGCAAGCCGAGTAGGAGTATGCAGTTCATCAGATGAAAGAATATGACTTACAGACCTCAATAGACTAAATTCGCATTACGACTGCGCATGTGCGGGGAACGTGACCCAACCTCTGATCCAAGCGTCATTGCTACCAAACTTTCTTGTAGCCACTTGCTTTTGTATGTAAACACATCCTAACAACTGCCGCTTAAAGTCTGCCTTAAGCCTTATTAAGCATGTATCGATATGGCAGGTGCGCATTGTGCCGTAGTGAACTGTGGGAATGGCATTTATCATCTCAAGCGTTGGGGAAAAAAATTGCAGTACACATGCCTGCAAATTTGGGACTAACACGCTTATATGTCCGCCGCCGTGCACGTTATTTACCTTACCGACCAAGCTGAAGGATCCAGAGGGACGCAAACGTTGGAATAAAGCAGTAAAAGTGTTCTTTATTCGAATTCATAGACCCTATAGACTATATTACCTTTTATTAACCTGTTAAATTAAGATAAAAATCAGCAATGCCGTAATCATCAAATATCATAGACTTAGATCTTGAAAATTACTGTTATGTTAATTTGTAAAATAGACAAACAAGAGCTGTCAGATCACTCGGTGACGGCTGTCAAACTTGTATTTACCTTCTTTGTAGTCATTACGAAGTCATGCTAGTAGGGGTCCCTGGGCCTTCATTAACAAAAAAATCCGCTATGTCAGTGCACATACATGGCAGCCACTTTGATAAGGCGTCATTTTCTGTCTCAAGTCCCAAGGGGTCCGAAATTGTCACGCTTTCCTCATCCATTTCAAATGTCAACAAGCTGGCATAGTCACGTTGGATTTGTTTAGATTCCTTTTGTATATGTGTGTGTGTGTGTGTGTGTGTGTGTGTGTGTGTGATAGAGTGAGAGAGAGAGAGAGAGACCGGCGTGTGTGTGTGTTAATAAAAAATGTTTACTAATAGTTTAATTACTATGTTAATAAAATGGTTTAGTAAATAAATTTCTTTTACTTTTAACACATA
This sequence comes from Plotosus lineatus, assembly GCA_024760905.1. Lineage (NCBI taxonomy): Eukaryota > Metazoa > Chordata > Actinopteri > Siluriformes > Plotosidae > Plotosus > Plotosus lineatus. The sequence continues at coordinate 36,053,629 of CM045729.1, read as the reverse complement.
TTTCATACAAAATTGGTGTATTTTTAACATTTTTAATGGGTTTATGAGATAGTCTTGGGAGCTGCGTGTATGCGCGCACGTCTGTATGTGTGTTTATTTATATTTTATTTACATCTTATGCATTATTTTTTAATGATTAATTGTTATTATAAGCATTTATAGCATTGAATATGTATTGAATATGATTGATATTATATACACATATACATGTACGTATATGTCAGTGTGGTGGGTGATCCTACTTCGCGGATTTCGAGATGGCCACGTGGGATCTTGGTCCCAATTAACCGCGGAAAGTGAGGGATCCCTGTATGTATGTGTGTATGTGTATATATCACGAATAAGTAATTACACATAAAAATCATTTTTAAGTCAAAATCTTACTGAACTGCTTCCTTATCAATGATACTTCACTACAAGACTTCAAATGTCCTCTACATAAACTCCCTTTGAGACCGAGACACTGGTGGTAATAGTAAAGGAGAAAAGAAGAAGCCTCAGTAAAATATTTTCAGTCCCAAATCAAGGATGAAAGATCCAGATAAACTATCTGCTTTGTTCCTCTCATTAGAACAGTCAATAGCCAGCAACACATCTCTGAGGCTGCAGAAGAAACAGACAGAGGGCTGGAGAGCATGAGAGACGGACAGAGTTACCTGTTTCAGAGGCAGTCCCAGGCTTCTTGGTGGTGGTGGCGTTATTGAGTGGGTCTCCTAATCCCGGGGCAGGCCATGAATCTCGACTATGTGCCCATGCCATCCTCTTCTGTGTGGCAGTTTTCCAGGGATGATCCCTGTCTACTGGGGACAATGCACACTCCTCCATGTCCTCCTAGGACACTACAGAAGGAGACCAATCACCTGCAGATGGAAAGCAAAAGAAAGAAACAGAGGTGTGGAAGAGGCAAAAGGAGACAGAGAAAGAGAGAACCACAGGAAGTGGTTAATAATATAACGCCAAATTATCACAATACTGAGAGGCATACCTAAACATCAATGACTCACGATTCAAAAAAATCTGGAAAAAAAAACGAAAGTGATTTTATTGAAGCACTTAAAGTCTTCACAGGAAAATCGGCCATCGTAAAAATATATTAATTATAATAATGTGCAAGTATACCGAGGTATGTACAGTATTTATTCCCCTTGAACTTCTCCATATCTGTCTGATGTGTTCCTTGGGTTTCATGATGCTGTTTGTTCACTAATGTTTTCTAACAACATTCTGAGCCCTTCAGAGAACAGCTCTATTTATATTGAGATAAGATTACACACAGAAGTTGACTCTATTTACTACTTTAGGTGACATCTGAAGGCAATTGGTTACATCCAATTTTATTTCGGGACATCACAGAAAAGAGGCTGCATACAAATACACAATAGGGTTAGGATTTTTATTTTTAAAAAAAGGAAAAAAAAACAAAGAAAATGAAAATCATGTATCCTTTTCCTTAATCATCAATTAATTTTCTGTAACTGCTTAATCCTAATTAGCGTCGCAGGGATGCTGGCGCCCATCCCATCCGACTCCGGGCGAGGGTAGAGTACACCATGGACAGCTCGCCAGGCCATCGCACGGCAGAAACACACCGACAGCTTTGAAGCTACTCTTGTCGAAAGTCAGCAATGGTTCCTTGACATGAACCTCTCACCATAGACAGTGAGAGACATGGCCGGCCTTTGATAACCCAGTTAACTGCACTGGGGGGGGGCAGTGACAACCTTGTGGAGAGTGGGACTCGAACACCCAACCTTTGGATTAGCGATCCAGTACCTTTACCACCAGGCCACCACTGCCACCATCCTTTTCACTCCCCTTTACAATTATGGGTACCTAATTTCAGCCATGACGACCCAGGTCAGGTGAGCTCTAAGCACTCCAAACCAGCAAAGCACTGAGAACATCTGTTTATAACCTTTCATTGAGAGTTCAGTATGCTCCATGGATATGTGCGTAAGCCAGGCGTTTTAGTGTCTTAATAATTCTTTTGACTCAGCAATAATCTTGTTTCTACAGAGCTACTATTAATTAAGCTAACCCAACCGAAATCTCTCCATGGGCAGCATCCCATAAACATGTCATGTATAGCAAATGTGCTGAATCCTTTGATTTATTTTTGCAGCTTCTGTCTACTGTCAAAGCAGGTGTGTCCGAGGTTGGCAAAATTCCTAGACTAAATGAAACATAATGTACAATATATATTTTACATTGTTGTAATAAAACTTGTTTGCGAATTTCATTAGTAAATGTTTTGTTGCGTAATTTAACCATTTGTAGCCAATTAAGGCACTTTTTAATCCATTTCATCAACACATTTCCACACCATGCACAATATTATCTTCTTGCAACATTTCCTTCATTCACCTCGAGTCTTCACTGTGTAATCTACTAGCTGTTTATTAACATTTCTATTCTACTCACAGTGCACACCTTCAATTTACGACTAGAGGACAGAAAGTGTAAACTCCCAGCCAGTGAGGTGACAAACAGAAGACATACTTTCTCAGTTGGTTTGGGAATGCCTCACTGTCCCCTGGAAGAGCTGGATGTATTGGCTGGGACATCAATGCTTAGGCTACTTCCCCTGCGACATTCTTTTATCCTAATAAATGTGCCACTTGTTTTGAGTTGCCAAGTATTTAACTCTTGGATCAACTTAAATTCATATAATTTTTCTGTTCTTTGACTGCAGTAATTAAGAAAGTGCACCCCCCCCCATCCCCCTCCACCCAAAAAAAAGTTGAAAAAGCCCTGATTCTCTAGTTTCATACATGACTGAATTTTCAAATTAGCCCTTTTGGGAAGGAATACGGGATGGATAATGTTCAGGCTGCACACTTTTACAGAACTTCCACTTCGAACTTCAACCTGCCAAATGAAGAGACACGTATTCAAAGTATTTGACTTGTACTGCAAATTTGCGTATCATATTTCACTAAAGGTAAAGCCTAACATGCCGTTTCACTCATGAAATTCAAAGTCTGCAATGCAAATTCATCGAAAACTCAAGAATCCAGTGAATTAACCTGCTTTCACAATTCCCATACTTCCACCAAAACTTGTACAAATTTATGCATTTGGAAGAATGTTTGTGAAAATTTAAATCCAAACTGAACTACAACTGTGAGTGATCGCACAACAAAGAACCCTGAAAACTTCCAGGAATTTAGCAGAAATTTTCTCCTCCTTGCTTGAAAGCGAGGTTGAGATCACTGAATAGTCCTCAAGCTGGTACTACACAATTCACCTGCATTGATCATGCTTAAAATGTACATACTAAATGGGAACAAGATTTTAATAATTTAGATTTGCATTTCTTTCAATCATGACAGACCTGGATAAGTGCTGTGCATGTGCACATGTGCCAAAAGTGCGAGCAGGCCTCGTAGAGCAAGATTTAAGCATCACAGCTTACCACTGCTTCAGACTTCAAGGGATTTTTTTTTTCTTTGTTGACAAAATTTCCGGACCTGAAGGTTTTAAAAACACGAGTTTGTGACTTATAGACTGCAATGAAAAGATGCTTGTTGCTTCCTCTGAAGAAAGGAAAAATGTTGCTGTGAAATTACAGGACTTGCTTTGTTGTAACAGCCTCTATTGTAACTTCTCACATGATAATTAAACAATAGACACTTGGTTTAACTGTTTTTTCCATATCTTGCATTTCTGTTTGAAACGGATTGTGGTGCACATACAACTTTAAAGTAAATTGAAATATTTAATTTTTGATCAAAATGTACTCATTCAGTTTAAAAAGTGCTTTCCTTTTAAAATGCAAAACCCATATTGTGCAGTTTTCTTTAAATTTTTAGAAATACTTTTTTAATTTCTAGGATTTCAGAGTCAGTGATGATGACAAACCATGACCGCATGTCCACTATTGCAATTCAAACATGATCCACTTGGGATGTTTTATTAATCATTCAAAAATATTCAAACAAAACATATCAGTAAGCAGTGTGTGATTGAGAACTGCCCTGCCACAAGGTGGAGCAAGGTACTTGGAAGAGATATATGAGGGAGCAGAGAGGAAGGATAGGTATGTTAGCTGTTTGTACTCTAGGAAAATTAAATTTGTGTCCAACTGTACTCATATAATAACAATAATAATAATAACAATAACTCTCTAGAGAGAGAGAGAGAGAGAGAGAGAGAGAGATATGCTCCCCAGCTTACGAACGAGTTAGGTTCCAGACGGCCGTTCGTATGAATTTGTTCATAAATTGTTACAGGGCATTCTTTAGAGGGGAACATATGTTTAAACCTATGTACTTGTACTGTATACTCTCTCTCGCTCTCTCACTCACACACACACACACACACACACACACACACACACACACACACACACAGCGACACTTTAACGGAACAATTGAACTGATCAGCTTCCGGTTGCCCTTGGAAGGAGCATCGGAGAACTATAATCGAACTTCAACATGAAGATAATCTGATTTATTTATTTATTTACCCGGAGTGTGTGTAATGCATCCTAGATAATTCTGTTTAATTGGTGGATTCTTTGTGAATCATTTCCCAATATGATTTGTGTCTCACGCAGCCCCAAGTTGACCTGACTCAACTCAACCTGCTGCCCGCATGTCTGAAGCTTTAAAGTCTTTATGGTGTTAAATCATGACCATCACAAATCATTGTTAATGACACCATTCCTCCTGTGACACCGCTTTAACCATCATCCTGCACATCAAAACCACTCAGCATCACCAAGGCACACCATTTAACCCACCGGTCCCCGGTCCCGGATAATGAAGTTATCTGTGTAGGATCTGGATGTGTGCAGCAGCCGCGCGCGTGCTTCAGGCTGTGCGTTGCTGGAACGTTGCAAGACGTGCTGACCTTTAAGAGCAGTGCACCCACATTAGCGGCTCACAGGTGGAAAGTTCATACTAGTGGGGAACATGAAATTAAACACCTAGAAAACTTTTAACCCCTCTCTCTCTCTCGCTCTCTCTCTCTCTCACACACACACACACTCACCATAAATCATCACATTATCAATATCATTATGTCCCATGTTTAAACTCCTGGTTCCTCTCAAGCACAGCACAGAGGATCTGACCAGATTTACAGAGAGTTTCACTCTTATCCAGTTCATTATAATACTGGAGTCAATTTGTTTCTTCTTTGAAACGTTTGGCAGGAGTTCAGCAATGTATCAATTCTGCTTCTCTTCCCAGACCTCCGGTGTAAAGCACGTCTCAGCCATGCCCCTCTGCCGAAGCCCCCTTCTTACGAAAATCCTTGAATACGAAAAACCCAGTATACGAAACACATTTTCCTAAATTTTTGTCCTATGTATACGAAACAAGTTCTTCTTACGAAAAGCACCAAACGTGCTATTCAAAAATTGAAACGCGCCATTCAAACAATGCGCGAGTTGTTCTCTCATTGGCTGTGTCCCAATATCCCGCCCTACTGGCCTCCCATTGGAGTGACCCGTCTGAAAAGCTCTGTGTCGGCTGCAACACCGCCCACATTCTGCGGAGCACGCCACGGAGTGTGCCACAAATATGGCGCGCTCCGCCGAGTGTGGGTGGTATTGCGACCGACACCGGAGCCCCCGAGACGGGGTGCGGCTCATCCGGACCACCGATCTGTCAAGCAGGCAAGTGCGCTTTGAATACTCGTTATTCACCAGTTTGTTTGAGGGATTGGAGAAGCACGCCACATTTATTAAACATTCACTGTGAATTAAACAACTTAAAAAACGAAAAATAAGCTGCAATACTTTAAAAAAAAACAGTACATCTCTCCTTTACGCGTGTGACAAACAAGCTTCATGGGTACAGTACTCTGAAGATTCAGCTCCCTCCGGGCCAATGGGAGGCCAATGGGAGGCCAGCGGGGAGGGATGTTGGGAGACAGCCAATGAGAGAGCAACTCGCGCATTGTTTGAATGGTGCGTTTTAATGTTTGAATGGCACATTTGGTCTATTCGTATGCAGAGGACAAAAATTTAGGAAAATGTTTTTCATATACAGTAAAACCTCCGCTGACGAACACTTAAGCTCACAAACTTTTTGCCTCAAGAACATTAAATTTGCGAGCATATAGTCTCTGCTGACGAACTAGTTTTCGGCGGACGAATCAAACCACGCGGTCGAACAGCGCCACGGTGGCGGCCACGAGAAGCTGACGCACGCTCACGGCGTCACAGTTCGTCACCCCCTTTCTTTGAATGCGGAAGTGGTTTGTGTTTGCTAGACATTTTGGACCATATTGAGTGTACTTTTGCTATTATGGGACCGAAAAAGACCCCACCACAGGCGGAGATCATTGAAAAACACGAACGAGGTGTGCGTTTGTGTGACTTAGCATCCCAGTACCAGTACGCTAAGTCTACCATTGCTCCCATCCTAAAGAACAAGGAAGCTATTAAGGGTGCGTGTGTGGCTAAGGGTGTTTCCAAACAGTAGGCGTTTCCAAACACTCCTTCCAAACAGTAAGTCCCTCCCTCCCTCCTCCTCCTCCCACTCCATTCCATCAAGCCATCAACTACCATCACAAAGGTAAATAAAACGACTTTATTATACAGTACAGGTTATTTCTTTAATTACAATACAATAGCACATTTATTATACATAAAATAAGGTATATTTTTGTGTAGTTTTAAGGCTTATTTAGTAGAAAATTATGTTTTATGGGGACCTGGGAACGGATTATTCTCATTTTAATGGTTTCTTATGGGAAATAAATGTTCGGAAGACGAACTTTTCGCCTTACACACACTTTCTGGGAACCAATTATGTTCGTGAGCAGAGGTATCACTGTACTGGATTTTTCGTATTCAGGGGTTTTCATAAGAAGGGGCCGACTGTACATAAAACTTTGTGCTACGTACCTTGCTGGCTACATCAAGGCATATCCAACTTAAGATTGCGGAATAACTTAACTATTCCTAAATAGCAAGTCAATCAAATAATTTCTCCAATGTAAATATACGTGGAGTGAAAAGAATATTTTTATGATTTAAAAGATTGCTTAAATAATGCAAAAAAATGGATCTGTAATGTGTTATGTACAAAAGAAGAAAAAAAAACCTGTACAGTACTGTACCCCCTCAGGATCTTCCGAGTGCTCTTATTTTCGATATTACTAAAAATGACAGTGAGAAACATATGAATCCCACTTATGTGCCAATTGTTCAACTTTATATATGAGGCAGCAGCAGAACAACAATAACAGACACCCCCACAATTAGGTGTGACACAACAGCACCTTTGTGTTAGTTTGCAACCGAACACGGAAGATTGAGTAAAACATTTTTCCAATGAATTTGAAAAAGGTATATACTGCTGGAATGTCAGTGGCTTATTATGCTCTACCACAACAGCTTTACACACAATGCGTTTCAGCTGAATAAAAATTATGTTTAATTAAGTTAAAAAAAAAAAAATCTGTAGTGATAGAGCAGGAAATTAAAAACGTTGGACTGTTTACATAATACAACATTAAACAGTGCTGCAATTGTTACAGATATACAATAGAATTAAATGACATATGATACCATTAGATAAATGATGACTCCAGTATAGAAACCGTGAACATTTACTAAAATGGAAACACCGAGCATCTTTTTTTCTTAAATCTACATAATTTTGATTTAACTTCTTTACTGCAGTAAATGAGGTGCATCAATATAGCAGCAAATTTGCTTTGAAGGACTCATACGGCATCTCCAAACAAATGATGACAATTTTATGTGCAAGATGATTTTGAATTAAAAGTCTGCAATAACTTATTAAAAAATGGTGTCATAAATACCTACTTAGACACCAGATGCATTTTGATTTTCTTAAGTCCAATACTATCATTTTATTAACAGGTTTTATGAAAATATTTGTCTGTTTTTTATATTTATTTATATATATATATATATATATATATATATATATATACACACACACACACAATCTTTATGTTGTGTATGTAATAATCATAATAATAATAATAATAATAATAATAATAATAATAATAATAATAATAATATTTAAACGATAGCATTCTCATAATGACAGTACTGCTCGACCATAGCTGGTTAAATCAATTAGCTTTAGCCATTTTTAAAGTAGTTCTGGATCCTCACATAAACGCCATTTAAATTGTTGTAATTGAGTACTGGAGCAAAGGTGGCGCAGGTGCTCAAGGCGCTGGGTTATGATCAGAAGATTGGGGGTTTAAACCACTGTTGGGCCCTTGAGTAAAGCCCTGGACTGCTCAGTTTAATAAATAACAACGTCATCATTGTTACTTTTTTATATATAAATAATGCTGCACACACAAAAAAACTCTATATTTAATAAATATAAATAACTATTACTATAATATAAATTAATCCATACAAAATAATAATTTAAAAAATACAATTAATGCCTAATTCAAGCAGCAAGTAAGAGCACCACAAGGTGTAAACAAAAGCAGTTTAACACTACCTCCATTTCTGAAGTGGGATTTTCAACATTTTGGATCGCGACAGTGACTCATTCTCCACAAAAACAAGACAAGCAGTAGTGAGTGAAGCAACAGTTCAACCACAAGCCCCCATTAAAAAAAAAAAAAAAAAAAAAAACAGGTCTGAAGTCTTGGGTGCTCGTAATTCTGCAGATGTTTCAAATATAATAGAGCCTGCAGATTGTGTTTAGTCAAAAGGATAATTAACAGAAGCTTGTTTACACCCATTTATTCTTAAGCAGTATAGTACTGAGCAAGATACAAACCCGTTTATCACGTCAGTTACACTGGAGCACAAGCTAATTACTGCAATGTAAACAGTAGGGACACCAATAACCCTGCCAAGTGATTTCATAATAATAAGTTTCCAACAATAAAAAAACAAAGTCCAAAGAGTCTCATTCATACACCAAAAGTAAAAGATCAGAATCTTAAAAAAAATGCTTCCCTAAATAATTTTGTATGTACTAGGCACTGAAATGCAGGTGAAGACAAAAAAAAAACAAACAAACAAGAAAAAAACCGCACATCTCTGAAACGTCTTTGATGTAAATAATAATAATTTATATAATAATAATAATAATAATAATAATTATAATTGCCTTAATAATTTCCATTTGACCAGATAATGGCAGTGGTGGCTCTGTGGTTAAAGTTTACTGCTTAGAAGGTCAAAGGTTCGAGCACCAGTACCACCAAGATACCACAATGGGGCCTTGAACAACATCCTTAACCTTCAAGTGCTCTCTTGTATAAATATGATCAAAAAATAAGTTGCTCTGGATAAGGGCATCTGCTGAATGACATAAATATATCTTTCTTTCCCTTTGAATTTTTTTTAAAGAAATAAACAGGCAACATAGTATTTAACATATCCATCAAAGTCCCAGGTTCAATGAGGGAGTTTCTGTGTGGAATTTACATGTTCTCATCATGCTCGTCTGTGTACCATCCCAATTCTCTAGTTTCCTCCCACAGTCCAAAAACATACACATTGGGCTTATTGGCTGTTCCAAATTGCCCATAGGTGTGACTGGTGGTGTATGTTGATTCTGTGATGGACTGGCAAGCTGCTCAGGGAGTACTTTGCCTTTGCCTGTAGATGGCTGAGATAGACTTGCAACCTCCTAATAGGATTAAGTGGTTCAATGAATAAAATACTGACATATACATACATACATACATGCATGCATACATACATACATACAGACAGACAGACAGAGAGAGAGAGAGAGAGGAAGGCAGTCAGGCAGGCAGACACTACACCTGATATTTAGTTAGATATCTCTTGTCAAGTTTTACCTTGACCAGACATGCAAGCTTGTGGCAAATTTCTGGCTGGATATTTCACCACTCTTCTTCAATTCCACTTTTAGAAAAGGTTTTATATTGCAATGTGATTGGCTGCCTTTCCATCAGGAAAACAATCTTTTCTGGCATTTAAAAGCCACTAAATAAAACATTCACAGAAATATACGAGAATTTGATTTGAAGAACTGGAAGGGAAAATGGCTCTGTGGTTGATTACATAACAAACCAAATTATCCACTGAGGCGAACATTTCAGCTTGCACGATTCCTGTTAGAGATTCTGAAGGTGAACAGAATCTATTCTGAATAAAATACATTTACAACTCCTTGTTCAGTGAAAAGATTTCAAACATGTGGAGTTTCTTATGGTTAATTACAGTGGGGCAGCCGTGGTTTACTGGATAGAGAAGTGGGTCTCGGACTAAAAGCCAAAATTTCCATAGTGGAATTAATGTAGTACATTCATAAAATAAAAAAAAGTAATTCTGCAGAGTATTTATTAATCTACTACTACCTGGCAATGCCTCCTTTCTCCCACCAACTCATAATAGTTAATTTTTTTTTAATATTAGTACACTAAGGTTGAACCCAAACCACACTTGTCCCTGATCCAGCAGAGCCGTGAGATTCAGTAAAAGAAAACAAGAAATGATGCGAATGCATTCCTACACAAGTCTGATCATGTATGATGTTCATTATCTCAAGAAGAAAAAAAAAAACACTAAAAAACACACATCATCATAGTCATTATCATCATTGTCATCATTATCATCATCATCACAAACCATCATCCATTCATTTATTCCAGCATATCATACCAGCAAGACACTCGCTTTGTTTCGGCCATTAAAGCAAATCATGCAAATGTCAGCAAGCCTGTTGTTCCTGTATTGGAATTAAAGTTCTACAGATGTACTAAACACACATTTATCTCACAGATCACATCAAAAAGAGATAGACTCACCATTGAGATGTACAGAAACGCAACACACCTGATGAAATAAATTGAGTGTCATTGACCCGTGAACACAAACCCACTAAGAGAGGGCGCGAAGGTGCAAAAGAGAAACAGGGAAAATAGTGGAATAGATGGAGTCAGAAAACAAGTCGGGCAGGAAATGTCTGTTTAGTTGAAAGATTACGTGCAAGTGGGGAGTCATTTCCTGTTTTTGGATGGCCACTTTCTTTCTTTTTTCCTCAAGAAACTGGACATGCACTCAAGCAGGATGTGGGTTTTTTTCTTCACCAAACTACAATCTCTCCAGAATCACAGAGCATGGCTATTCTTAGTTGGTGACTATTTTCAGTGTAATTTTCATAAATAAGCAGGAAGCAAAGTGATCAGCAAACAAAAACTCGTTGATCAAGAATAAACTGAAAGGACAGAGGGCATGCAGAGGTAGAACAGGAATGATGGCACACTGATAACAGTAGTGTTTGTTTACACATGTTCAAATCGTTGGACCCTTTTGGTAGATACTAATCAGTTAAATCAACCACATATCAAATGCCTGCAAAAATAATAAATAAATAAATAAATAAAAAGGCCCAGATACATCAAAAGATTCTTCAATAAAATGGAAAGCAATATGACAACACCACGGCTTCATTGTATCAGCATGTCAAAGGTATTTTAACAGTAAAGGATATGTATCCTGACATGATCAACAGTAGTGATGCATTATGGGGCTCATTATTTGGTCTTGCGTACATTCTGGATGACATTGGTTAACTTTTTAAAACCATAAAAACATTTAAAATTCTTTTGAATGTACAAAGTCAGAATTCTAAAGAAAGAAATATTCATTAAAAGATAATATTATCCACAGAATAAATTCGAAAGCCACTTTAAATTGCATCATATAACATTGACAGACGTTACATAACCTATGGATAAAACTAAGGAAGTCGGAAAAGTGTATACAGAACATGCCCAGAAGTAATAAATACTCACGAGACTCAGTTTTGCCTGACGACTCTTTTTTTTTTTTTTTTACACTGATGTGTGAACCAATTTATAAATGAACGTGACATTTAATTTGACAGATATTTCACCGGTGTTTTCTTTCATGTTGATAGAACTACCTGTACGTATTATTTAGGACAGTTCTTTTATTGAGTGCAACCAATGCTGCCTTCCCTTCAGGTCAATAACACCAAGTACAGACATTTGCTAGTATGTACATCATATAGGCCAAGATATCAAATATATGGATCTTGACAGATGGCTAAAACAAACATTAAACATCCTTTTCACACACCAAAATTATTTTTTGTAGTCAAAAACAGTATTATGAATTTGTAATATTTATCTGTGAAGCTGGTAACTAAACTTGACCAGATACGCTTTCATGTCATAAAATCCTCAATTTTAGTATGAATAAAGGAAAAAAAGAAAGAAAGTTGTGGTGCTTTATAACAATATAATAATTATAATATAAGATAATATATAAGATAATTTATAATATATACTGAAATTTTCATTATATTATATTGACTTAAATTTTAAATATTAATTAAGCTGGACAAACAACTGCATTTTTTTTTAATATTACATTGATTCCAAATTAAGAGCATGGGCACTTGGACAATACAAGATTCCACCAAACCAAAGAATGACAAAGCAAACATCACCCCGGTGCTGGGTTTGTTATAATACAGTACAACACTTTCTGCCCAATCTCACAATGTAATTTGTTTTTTAATTCTGAATTTGATTCCGCTTACAACCAAAATCCATGTTTTTGTGTTAAGTTACTGACAAACAAACCAAAAAAGAAAACAAATGCTGACAAAAACATTTAATGTTATAAATCATGGCTCTATAATAATTGTACTGAATTTATTTGGGATTAAGGGAAAAAAAGAAAATCACAAAGTTGTTTTTTTTTTTTTTTTACAATTTAAGATGAAACACAAAATCATCAAAAGCACTTCCTGTATTCCATTTTACAATTACATCGCCAAACTGCGTAGTAAATTATTAAAAACACTCAAATTTCCTGAAATTCACACAGGACAAATCAAATCTCAATGAAACTCAAACCTGGTCATTAACTATGTTAAAAATGTATACCCGTCATAACATGAGAAAATATGCTGAGCTGGTTACGGGCTCAGAGTCACGAACAAGTAGAGGCTTGTCGTCATCTTTAAATGTTGGGATATGATCTTTTTCCTCCAATATCAGCTTCCAGTATTTTTACCGACATTACACACAAAATATTGTTACATCTTAAGCACTTTTTCTCTGCTTGTTGTTTATGTTGTATAGTTTGGAGAGTTATTGCAGGGAGTAAAATAAACAGCGAATGATAGTTTTGGTTACGTGTTGGTTACCGTTGCTCAGATTACAGGGAACGAACTTCCATTTTCCAATGAATGGTACCCACATAAATAATTAAAGCAAATTCACTGGTATTCTCATTTCTATTGTCGGACGTGTGTTGTAAGAGAATACAGCTGAAGTGCTGGTTTGCACCACAAGGAGGCTACTCTTCTTTTTGCGTTGCGGCACACTATAATAGTATCACTCTCAATACGTCACTTCCAGGCTCCTTATTTTCACTATTCACAAAACAAGTTTGTGCGGGAGGTACATCACCTGTTCTTTCATTGTTTTGTGGATGAACAGTATTTGTAGCGCCGTATCTTCACCTTCATTACTTAATCCGGGGTCGGGTCGCGGGGGCAGCAGCCCAAGTAATGAGGTCCAGATGTTCCTCTCCCAAGCTACTTCCTCCAGCTCTTCCGGGGGGACACCGAGGCATTCTCAAACTAGCAGAGAGACATAATCCCTCCAGCGTGTTCTAGGTCGACCTGGGGTCTCTTCCCGGTTGGACATGCCTGAAACACCACGCCAGGGAGGCATTCAGGAGGCATTCTAATCAGATGTCCGAGCCACCTCAACTGGCTCCTCTCAATGCGGAAGAGCAGCGATTCTACTCCGAGCTTCTCACCCCATCTCTAAGGGAGAGTCACGTCACCCAGCAAAGGAAGCTCATTTCAGCCGCTTGTACCCGCGATCTTGTTCTTTTGGTCACTACCCAAAGCTTGTGACCATAGATGAGAATTGAAATGTGGATTGACTGGTAAACTGAGAGCTTTCCCTTGTGGCTCAGCTCCCTTTTCACCACATTGGACCAGTACAAGCTCGGCTTTACAGCAGAGGCCGCAGTGATCCGCCTGTTGATTTCCCACTCCATCCTTCCCTCACTCGTGAAGAAGACCCCGAGATACTTGAACTCCTCCACTTGGGGAAGGAGCTCATTCCAGACCAGAAGGGTGCATTCCACCCTTTTCTGACTGAGAACCATGGCCTCGGACTTGGAGGTGCTGATTGTCATCCCGGCCGCAAATCGCTCCAAAGAGCACGAGGTGCCGTACTGATGAGGCCAAAAGAACAACGTCATCCGTAAAAGGCAGAGACAAGATCCAATGGCCACCAAACCAAACCACCTCAACGACTGAATTCTGTCCATAAAAATTATTAACATAATCAGTGACAAAGGACAGCCTTGGTAAACTCAAACCCTCACCGGAAACGAATTCGACCTACTGTTCCCAATACGGACCAAGGTCTGGCTCCATTGATACAGCGACCGAATGGGCAACGGGTCCGAAATGTCATACTCCTGGACCATGGGCCACAAGATAACCCAAGGGACATGGTCGAAAGCCTTCTCCAAATCCAGAAAACACATGTGGACACATTGGGCAAAGTTCCATGCCCCCTCCAAAATCCTGTGGAGCGTATAGAGTTGGCCAACGGTGCCGTGGCCAGAACGAAAACCACATTGTTCCTCCTGAATCCGAGGTTCAACTATCGGTCGGATCCTTGTCTCCAATACCTTTGCATAGACTTTCCCGGGTAGGCTGAGGAGTGCGAGTCCACGATAACTGGAACAGACCCTCCGGTCCCCCTTTATAAAAAGGGGAACTACCACCCTGGTTCGCCAATCCAGAGGTATGGCCCCTGATGACCATGCAATGTTGCAGAGACGTGTCAACCAAGACAGTCCTACAACATCCAGAGCCCTAAGATATGCCGAGCGGATCTCATCCATCCCTTGAGCCTGACCACTGAGGGGCTTTATGACTACCTCAGTGACCTCAGCTCCAGTATCTGCGTAATGTTTTTATTGTGCTCGCACACAAAGTTCTGACGGTGCGTGTGTGTCATGACGGTGTGTCAGGCTCTGATAGTGTGTGAGTGTGCGTGTGTGTGTGTGTGTGTGTGTGAAGTTCTCAACAATTCTATGAGTTTCTGAAAAAACAATCAGCTTTTATGTGAATCAGACTCTTATGTATCTACTTTGCTTAATGTTAGAATACAGCTACCATCAACACATTATGATAAAACAAATAGTCAAAAGGAAACACTTCATCCCTTTTAGCTTAGCATAAACAAGTCAATAACTCTACTCTCATTATGTTGAGATCTGGGTCTCACAAAGGGCTAAATAATTACACACACACACATGCACACACGCACACAGAGAGAGACATACGCAGAGAGCACGATTTCTCAGTTTCCAGAGAAATCATCTAGTTCTATAAATACAGAGGAAAAGTTACGGTACTGTGACAATGTGCTAGCAGCTCTATAAACACAGCGGTTTAAAGCAGGGTATACGCACAGCTTTAAAAGTCCACTGAACCAATGAGGGATGAGGAAAGTTGAGCTTTGTGGGTAAATATGTGCTGTGAGACCACTGCGGGTATGATACAAATGCTACTCTAACAGAACATTTTCCCCAGTATCACCACTGTTGGGCCCTTGAGCAAAGCCTTTAACCCTCAATTGCTCAGTTGTGTGTAGTTGTGTGTTATTAATAACAATAAAATAAATAAAAAATAAATGATAATTGTAAGTCGCTCTTGGTAAGAGCGTCTAGAAATGCGTTAAAACGTAACATTTTCACTTCCTCACTTTAATGAACGCCCATTAATATAGGATCCATGGATGAAGTCTCTGATCTACATTAGGTTCTACTGCAAATATGCAGTGTAGTTTATTGTCTTTCTTCTGGTACCTGACTGACAGAAACCTTACAAGCTGAAAAACTAGACATCTCTCTCTGGAAAACGTGAAGTGTGTAACAGAGATAATAGTGTGTTACAGAAAGTGGGCCTCACCACTCAAGGAAAATTGTTAAATCCAAAAAAATTGTGCACTGCAGTATACTTTGTTACCTCTGATAATTGGTAAAATGATCAA
The DNA here is from genome assembly GCA_024760905.1 of Plotosus lineatus. Taxonomy (NCBI): domain Eukaryota; kingdom Metazoa; phylum Chordata; class Actinopteri; order Siluriformes; family Plotosidae; genus Plotosus; species Plotosus lineatus. Next base: position 36,037,630 of record CM045729.1, on the reverse strand, counting down.
GTTTACAGCAATGCAGTGGTTAGCACAACCTGCTCAGAGAAAGAAGGTTTGGGCTCAATTTCCTGGCTTGGATGCTTCCGTATGGAGTTAGTTTCCTCTGACAATCTAAATGTCATGCATATTATGCTAACTGGCTGTTTCAACTTGACCTGAGGTGCATGTGTGAAGGTTGTGTGTGTGTGTGTGTTGCCCTGCTATGGTCTGAGGAGCTCTTTCGGGAGTACCCCACCTTGTTATGGCCGAGATAGGAACCAGCCTCTCAGCAGCCCTGGTAGCATTAAGCAGTTCGGTAAAAGAGTGAGTGATAAGTGAGTGATATCCAGTGTTACCTCCTGAAAAATAACTTTTTCAAATCATTAAATACATATTTAAAAGTATGAAGGTTTATGGAATGTCTTTAAACCCTGTGCAAAGTTCAAAAATCATGTGTATAGTCCCTTAAAGCTTCTAAAAGGCCCATTATAATGTAAAGTGTCATGGTCTGTGCTGGCTAGAGACACGACCTTTCCTCAATTCATTGCAGGTGCGGGCGAGGGGCGTGGCGGTCGCCGGTAGAGGAGTTTCGGAGTGGAGCGCACCTGGTCCTAATCAGCAATCAGCGGTAGCCAGCTATAAATGGGAGCGGCATGCTTCCCTCCGCTGTCAGAAGATTGATTCCAGTGACTCTGTTCCTCGACGTTCTCTCTGATCCCTGGCCCGCGCTTCGTGCATGACCAGTTCCCGCCATTCTGCGATTTTTAGCGATTTCCAGTTCTGAACGTTTAATAAATCGTTGAACCTTCCTTCGGTCTCCTGCATCCTTGGGTCCTACGCAAACACTCCCACCACGACAGAATCTTCTGACCAGAACATGGACCCAGCGGAGACCGCTCAGCTCCGGCAAGTCTTGTCCGACCAGGGAGCCCTGTTGGGACGACACGACTCCACCCTGCACCAAATGGTGGATACCCTCCAGCACATCACCACCAGCTTGGCGCAGCTCGGCAGAAGGATGAACGCCGTGGCCGCTCATCTCGCTGCCACGACCCCGCCCCCGCACCCTTCACCCTCCATTTCGGCAGCAGCACCAGCGTTACTCCCCACGCACCGAGAACCACTCATCCCCACGCCAGCCAGGTATTCGGGTGCGATCGGCTTCTGCGCACAGTTCCTCCACCAGTGCTCACTTGTTTTCAACAGCTGGAGGGATTAATCGCCTTGTCCATGAGATTGAACAACCGGCTGAGGGAGAGGGATAGATCCCGTAAGTGGACCCCACCTCGAACACACTCGCCACTTCCTCCCCTGAGGGATAATGATGACCCAACTGACGGCCGAAGAGAGGCAACGGCGGCTGGACGACAGCCTCCTGCATCTACTGCGCCGGTAAGGGCCATTACCTTGCCCAGTGCCCCACGCGGCAGAGCCCGCCAGCGACGCGAGGATCCTCCATGACCCCCGGGAAGCGCCTACAAGTTCAAGGTACGCTACACTCTGCACAACACTCTCATCCTGTAGAGGTATTCACTGACTCAGGCGCTGACATGAACTTTATCGATCCAGAGATGGTTGAGCTCCACGCGCTCCCCATGGAGGAACTCGATACACCCAAGGAGGTGGTGGCCATAGATGGCTGACACATCGCCCACGTCACGCATAAGACCAGGTCAGTGAAGCTCACGTTATCTGGTAATCACCAAGAATACCTAGAACTATTTGGTCTCCCTGCCTCTTTCCCCTAGTGCTGGGATGGCCCTGGTTACAGACCCACAATCCCCACGTAGACTGGCCAGATGAACCAGATAACCGTGAAAAATAAATACCCACTCCCCCTAATCGATTCAGCCTTCACCCCTCTCCACGATGCCACTGTCTTTTCCAAGCTCGACCTGAGAAATGCCTACAACCTAGTCCGAATTCGGGAGGGGGACGAGTGAAAGACGGCCTTCAACATGCCCTTGGGGCACTTTGAGTACCTGGTCATGCCGTTTGGACTAACCAACACCCCGCAGTCTTCCAAGCTCTGGTCAACGACGTGCTTAGGGACATGCTGAACCACTTCGTATACGTCTACCTAGATGACATTCTGATTTTCTCCAAGGACCAAGACCTCCCATCATGCGCCCACTGGTCTCCTCCAACCCTTACCCATTCCCCATTGCCCCTGGTCACACATAGCGGTGGATTTCATCACCGGGTTACACCCGTCTGAGGGCAACACTGTCTTCCTGACAGTAGTGGACCGGTTCTCCAAGGCGGTCCATTTTGTTGCCCTACCCAAACTCCCCTCAGCAATGGAAACAGCGGGTCTCCTGATCCAACACGTCTTCCGCCTCCATGGCATTCCCCAAGACATTGTGTCAGACCGGGGCCCCCAATTTGCATCCAGAGTCTGGAAGGTGTTCTGCGACACCTTGGGAGTGTCCTGCAGTCTGACCTCGGGTTACCACTCCCAGTCGAACGGGCAGGCAGAACGCATGAACCAAAGCCTCGGGTCCTCCCTGCGTTGTGCCGCCTCCCGGGCCACAACGCATGAACCAAAGCCTCGGGTCCTCCCTGCGTTGCGCCGCCTCCCGGGCCACACACCTCCCATGGGTAGAGTACGCACACAATTCGCTGATCTGCACCGCCACCGGGATGTCCCCCTTCATGGTGATCAATGGGTTCCAACCCCCACTGTTTCCCAGCCAGGAGGTCAAGGTGGCCGTCCCATCTATCCAGGCACAATTCCACAGAGCACGTCGGGTCTGGAAGGAAGCACGGGCTGCCCTGGAGCGAACAGCGGCCCGAAACCGGAGGATGGCCGATCGCCACCGAACCCCGGCACCTCCCTACAAGGTCGGACAACAAGTGTGGCTCTCCTCCCGGGACCTGCCCCTGCAAGTTGAGTCGAAGAAACCATCTCCCCGATACATTGGGCCCTACACGATTGAAAAAAATCATAAACCCCAGTGCCGTCTGACTAAGACTCCCACCCTCACTCAAGGTGCACCCAGTGTTTCATATCTCCCTAATCAAGCCAGTGGTAGAAAGTCCCCTCCATCCACCCTCTGACCCCCCATCCCCTCCTCCCCGACTGATTGACGGACATCCCGCATACACGGTCAACAAGATCCTCGATGTGCGCAGGCGGGGCCGAGGCTTCCAGTATTTAGTGGACTGGGAGGGGTATGGTCCCGAAGAGCGGACATGGATTCCCCGCTCCCTAATCCTGGACCCGGACCTGTTAGAGGAGTTCTATCGCCAATTCCCGGACAAGCCTGGTCGGGCGCCAGGTGGCGCCCCTTAAAGGGGGGGGTACTGTCATGGTCTGTGCTGGCTGGAGACACTACCTTTCCTCAGTTTATTGCAGGTGCGGGCGAGGGGTGTGACGGTCGCCGGTAGAGGAGTTTCAGAGCGGAGCGCACCCGGTCCTAATCAGCAATCAGCGGCAGCTAGCTATAAATGGGAGCGGCATGCTTCCCTCCGCTGTCAGAAGATTGATTCCAGTGACTCTGTTCCTCGACGTGCTCTCTGATCCCTGGCCCGCGCTTCGTGCACAACCAGTTCCCGCCATTCTGCGTTTTCTAGCGATTTCCAGTTCTGAACGTTTAATAAATCGTTGAACCTTCCTTCAGTCTCCTGCATCCTTGGGTCCTACGCAAACACTCCCACCACGACATAAAGTTCATGAAAACTATATACCGTATTCAACATAATAAGTGCCCTGCTCCAATATGATATGGTCCTATCAGAAAGTGATTAGGATTTTTCACCTGATTCTCCTGCTCACTAACTTCATAAATTTAAAAGATGTTCCAAGCCATGTGCTTTTCTTTATGTTTGTGTTGATTGGTTCAATGTGCCATGTGCTAAAGTTGACAGTGCTGATTGGCTTGATTTTACTTCTGTGAAAAAGGGAGGGAAAAGTAAGGGGTCTTTTTTTAAATTATACTGTTTTCTGTTTATTTTCAGCTGTCATGTAAGTAGTTTGGTTGATACCACAAAATGAATAACACAAATACCAGTAAAACTATTTTATTGTTCTGTTATTATTCATGTTTTCCACCTCGATGGTAATAAGCACTTACCGTTCCACTCCGTTGGTAACATTTTAATAAGCCCCCCCCCATTTTTTAAGCATTGAATACGGTACATGTATAAAGTCACCCTATTGTGGAATGTGTGTATTAATCCTTTAAACCCTACCCAAAGTCATTAAAGCTTTTGCAAACTCATGAATCCTACATTTAAATAAAAAAAAAAAAAAATATATATATATATATATATATATATATATATATATATATATATATATATATATATATATATATATAAGGTTCTAAAGGTTTGAATAAATAAATGAAATAAATAAATAAACAATTTGCATGGACCTCAGTGCTTTTGTAGGGTCATGAAATTGTGCATGAACTTTTGAAAGTTTGCATAAATTCCTAAAAAAAAAAAAGGCAAAACTCCTAAAGGCTTGTGCAAATTTCTGAAAGCTTAAGTAAAATACTACAGCCAAGTGACGTTCCGAAAACATGTCAAACGAACGACAGAACAACACAGTCCACCATATACTTGCACATCACATTTACACAAACAGATGCTTTCTCTATGGCTTTACGCAATGAAGCCAATACTGTGTATGTTGGAATTTTTCTCTGTTCTAATAAACTTGGTTTTTATCCACTTAAACATAATTACAGACAGTTGTCCAGATAATTAGGGATGTCTGGACCTCACCGCTGAGACGACTGCCCCCATGACCCGATACTGAATTAAGTGTGAGACGATGATGATGACGACGATGGACAGTTGTAGAATACAGTTCTTACAGTTTACTGCAATCATCTTGGCGGAATCACCAGCAGTGGCGTCACCCTACAACCTTGTTGTTGTTGGGTTTTTTTAAGTTGTTACGTTCTCAGTAATAACATACTGAGCATCTAGTTACTACTGTAACTAATGAGTCATTTTTTCTGTTTTTGACATCAAGACACTGGAACCCAACACTAAAGCTAAATTAGGCCAGGTTCTTGGTTCTGAAATACTCTAATAACACTTTAATGTCTTAGTCATAGCTCACTCACTCATGTGCTGAACTATTTAACCCTACAAGGGTCATAGGGATGCCTATCTCTGCCAACACAGGGCGAAAGCAGGGTACACCCTGGACAGATTACCAGATCATTGCACGACCAATACTCATACAGTCACTCACACTTGGGGTAATTTGCAAAAGTCAACTAGCAATCAGGAAACCCACACAGGCACAAGAACATGCAAACTGCACACATAAACAACTGATTCTGGGAATTGAACCCAAGACCTTTTTGCTTAGTCGCAGCTCTTTATCGAAAATATACAGTATGACCACTCAAATAAGTCTCAAAACATTTCCTAACAAATTACACATAAAACAGTTTAGTCACATTACTTCTTCTGATCCAGAATATCCGAGTTGTATGCAAGGACATGACTTTCACTTACCTTTAGTAAGAGCTGCTGGTGTAACAGCAGTGTAGTTTGATTTTCAGAAATCATGCCAGTTTACTATTTAAAGAAGAGGAACTTGTATAAAAATATGTAACAGAGATCCATTTTGTGCTGGAAGTGATTCACACAGTGCATGCTTCTAATACCATCCTGGTTTAGTTTCATTCATCAGAGTAACACAGACCTTCGACAGGCCATAATACACATCTAAAACCAGTTAACGACTCTCACACACACACAAATCCAGCTGTTTTGCTCATTAGAGCTTCTTTTGAACAGATTAGAATATCTGCATGTGCACAACGACTTGGCGAGCATGAGACTTTAAGGGTGCATCCTGCTCAGGGACGGCAAGGGGAAGCAATTCAACTGCATTCATAAGCTTTGGTCAGTCTGTTTTGACAAAAATGATGAGAGACAGACTAGACAGAGATGACTCCCAGAAAATATGGTCCAGACGCAGGACTGAATATCAAAGCACTACAAAACACGCCAAATAACCAGCAGCTTGTCTTAAAAATATGGAAGACTTTAAAAAGGGCGGTGGGGGCTTAGTGGGTAATGCGGCGCATTACTGATCTGAAGGTCAGCGGATCAATCTCCATTATCGCCACTGGGCCCTTGAGCAAGGCCCTTAACCCTCAATTTCTCAGCTATATAAAACAAATGATAACTGTAAGTCACTCTGGATAAGAGCATCTGCCAAATGAGTCAAATGTAAAAATAACACACTTGTTTATTTTTTCAGAATAAGAATCCTTTTTTCTCTAAAACAAGACAAGCAAAATATCATGAAAACCTCAACTGTGAGGTTATTCAATTTATTTGGAAGGCGGCCCAAATCAATCGATTCGCCATGTTAGATGAAAGTATTAACATTCATCAAAATTGTTTCCCTTTCAAGTATTTTATTTTGTAATCAGGACAACATCTGAAACTTGAAAAATCAATTCTGTTAATGGCTTAGAATTCACAAATTCAATCTCTTCATAGCGCGCTACTTGCTTGATTTGCCAGAGTCACAATACTCCGACTAAGCTTGCTGTACTTGTCATTCATTTCCTGGTGTTGGACATGATCTTACCCTGTCTCACCACTGTTTCTGCTGACATTCAGCATCTTTTGAATTTTGCTGTCTTTTTATGTATTTGTTGAGGCATAAAATATCTAGTTTGCAGTAGATCTTTGAAAATAAATAATTTGCGATGCATGTTGCAATGCTTTAATGCCTTCATTGCAATGGACTTGCAGGATTATGTGAAAACTGCAAAAATAGCACGTAAGCATTTTGATGTCTTCAGAAAGATCACCATAAAGAAAGGCTCAGGGTTTGCATGGAGGACTGCCATGCACATAGTTGATTACAATGATCAGTAAAATTTGCAAGACGACTGTGGTCACTGGTAAAAACTGAAAGGTTGCACTGAACACATAAGGAAGGATGGAATTTGAGCTATTTGCAATCACAGCATTAAAAATTCCTGGAGGGACATGATAATAACTGGATGTTGTGGATGTGCATCCAAGAACTGCTGCTGAAATCATAAAGAACGTCCTGTACTCGACCAGAAACCCTTTCAACATACTTCATTTTAAATATGTGCTGTGCAGACATGACAGATTGCAAAAAAGCACAAGGGTTTTTCTGTTCGTTTTTATTTTGTCATACTATATTTAATCCCGATCGGGAAATTATTGTTTCTGCATTTAACCCATCCAAAGTGAGCACGCACGCGCACACACAAGCACGCACACACACACACACACACACACTAATTTTATATATATATATATATATATATATATATATATATATATATACACACACACACACACACACACACACACACACACACGCGCACATACATACTCACGCATACATACACATGCATACATACACACAGAGACAGAGTCAGACACACACACACTTGGAGCAGTGGGCTGCCACATACATCGAGGGCACATAGACAGCAGTTGGGTTTTAGGTGCCTTGCTGAACAGCACTTCATGCATGAATGTGGAGGAAGCGAATATGCAGCTCACTCCTTCACACATTTCTCCTGCTGGTTCGGTAATCAAACCAGCAGCCTTCTGGTCCCAAAGTCATGACTTTCTTCCATGCCACGGTCACTTCTGGCTTATTCATTATGGAATGAAATCTTGGGACAGTCCCATTGGACTTTGTTGGTTGAATAAATTCTCAATGTTCTTCAACTTGAAAGGAGGTTTCGACGTCCCAAAGGAACTGGGATCCACCAAGGTTTTCCTATAAGTCACCCTTTGGCTGTAGATAAAAGAGAAGGTGGTTCATTCTAGCTTTCTGGCTATTTTTCATCATTTTTGCCTCTCTGTTCATTTTTTTATTATTCAGAGCTTCTATCACAGTTCTGACCTGGAAAATTCCAAGAATTGATGGAGGTCCTGTGCAAGCTACACTTCAGTTCATGTAACCTGCTACAGTTCATTACAATTTGTGTTCTCTTAATCTCTACTGCCAAAAGATATATGCTGTACTAAATAAACCTGAATCGAACTACACGCTGTGATCCAGAAAATAACACTCCGTTAAAAAATGAAATGGAAAAACAAACTATGCCTATCCAGCAGCTGGATATCCAGGAAGGGAGAAGCATCAGAATTCTCTCATCCTAACCAGCTGTTCCTGTTCAATTCACAGAAATAAACAGTGTCCGATTAGTCTATTATTAGCCCAAGCACATCACAAAAAGTTCCCCCATTGGGACAAATCCATTTACAGATCAGGACTATTTTTAAAAAGACATTCTGCGTGACCTCTTTTCGGTGGAACAAAGCACCCAACAGTTCCCACATTTTGCACCAGACCTGATAAGCAGCTGTTAATGGTTGACAGCATGTATTGAAATGTGAGGACATCCAGTCCAGTGTGTGTACTTGTTATGGTTATTTATGTGCATTAGTCATAGGCCATTTGTTTGTTGCAAACTCATCACTGAATGACCTTCAGAAACCTGCAGCAAAGCATAAATCCCCCTAGTAATGGAGTTTTGAGCTAATCTGAGAAAGAAATATGGTCTGATTACATTGAGACATGAAACAGACCATCATGTTCAGCCATGAACGTTTAGCTCCGGGCCAAAACTGCACCACTATCTCGATAATCGTGTTTATTTATTTATGTAAATAATTCACAAAAAAAGAGTAAAAAAGGATTATTAAGTCTACGGTACTGTATAGTAGTGATTACCACTAAGTGTAACTAAAGATGTAATCATCTGTTGAGTAAAAGCTAATTTATCATTAATGGCGATAAGTAAGGAATAATTTCTTACTGATGGTGTAAAGTCTGCAATATTTACACTGCATAAACCAAAACATCAATATACACTGTGACTCCTGGCTGGAGATGTAACACATGACTTCATTCTGTATACACACCTGAGATACAGCGAGCCATCAATTCATAGGTGAGAAATAACATGGGAAAGCTGAACTCACTTTGAATGACCCACCTACACTACTGTTAACTGGGGTGCACTAAATATTAAATTCCAAAATGAATAATGAATACTACTACTACTACAAATAATATTAAAAAAAAAATCTAATGAACGTGGAGTAAGTAATAAAATTAAATAAATGAATGAGGTGAGTAAAAAATGGCTGGACGCATTATGCATTCTTATCATAATCAAGACCCGTTTTCAGCTGCAAAGCTTTGAGGCTGAACAGAAACATTATCCTCAATATTATCAGACATGAAAAAAGCTGGCTTGTTTTTATCTTTAGAAGGACAACATTGGCCTAATTCATGAATGCATTATTAAGTTTTTTCTTAAAGTCAAATGTAAAGGAAGTATTACAATCTCTTCTGTTACACATGAACAGATATACATTTACAGATATATTCATACACACACACACACACACACACACACACACACACACACACACACACACACATACACAAACATACATACAGACGCGTGCGCACACAGATGCGCGTGCACGCACTCAGATGCACACCTCATAAAATTGTTAGTAGTTATTATGGGAGATTTTGGGTTGTTTTTTGTTTGGGGTTTTTTTTGCATAACTGGCCTTGTTTTTGCAGCATTTTCCTTAAGGTTTCTCCTATTCTTGCTTGCTTTTTCCGTATTTTCCCTTAATTTCCTTATTTTTAAATTTGATGAATATTTAAAAAAAAAAAAAAAAAAAAAAAAAAACGCGATGCACTGAAGCTGCATAAATTGAAGCGGGAAATAGCGAGGGATTTCTGTTAAGATGTTTTATACATACACACACATATTTATATATATATATATATATATATATATATATATATATATAGAGAGAGAGAGAGAGAGAGAGAGAGAGACAGATAGAGAGAGAGAGAGAGAGAGAGAGGATTTTCTGAGTAGATCCTTCCGTAGGAGAGTGCTCAATACTTTTTGGTAGAGCAAATAACAAAAGGACAGGACAAAGACTTTCTATTGAAACTCCATTTATCACTACAGATCTGTTTCGAGGGGTGGTGAAACCATCCTCTCTCTTCAGGTGATTATAGAAGAATGATTACAAAGTGCTGGGGGAGGTACTATGTCGATGAACATGGCGTCCTCTAGATGGGGTGGTGTTCATTATGTATTCGGGGGCGGGTTTTTTTAAATATCGATACATGCATACATGTGCATACATTAGTTTCTCATGCCCGTGGACTCATGTATGTACACACTTTTTTTTTATATATATATATATATATATATATATATATATATATATATGTTCACGTGCGTAAGCACATACACACACATACACAAGTATATATAATGTTTAGATACAGATTGATACAATCAAATACTTAGTGTACTGTAAAAAAACAGACAACGCAGAAACATCCTATGGTACAACCCGCCCTTCAGCAAAAACACCAGCACCAACATCGGACACAGATTCCTCACACTAATAGACAAGCACTTCACCAAAGACCACAAACTCCGGAAAATTTTCAACCGCAACACCCTCAAGATCAGTTACAGCTGCATGAACAGCACTAAACAAATAATAGACAATCACAACAAGCGCACTCTGGCTTTGCATGACAATGCCGACGACACTAACTCACCAAACAAAAGAACGCAATGCAACTGCCGACAAAAAAACGCCTGCCCACTCAACGGGAACTGTCTGCAATCATCAGTCATCTACCAAGCCACCGTCACACGGATCTGGACACATCTGGACACTCAAAGACATGAACATTGACCACCAGATCTCATGGAGAATTTTATCATCACACCCGACATACAACAACTCAAACAAAAGATGCAATTTATGCCTCAGGGAGAAGTTCCTCATTATATACAGACCCGAACTGTCTTCACTAAATAAAAGAAACGAACTCGTAACTTCATGCCGACACAGGAAAAAATCATTATTATGCAACACACCCCCTTAAGTACACTAAGTATTTGATTGTATCAATCTGTATCTAAACATTATATATACTTGTGTATGTGTGTGTATGTGCTTACGCATATATTTTATATATATATAAAAAAGTGTGTACATATACGAGTCCACGGGCATGAGAAACTAATGTATGCACATGTATGCATGTATCGATATTTAAAAAACCCGCCCCCGAATACATAATGAACACCACCCCATCTAGAGGACGCCATGTTCATCGACATAGTACCTCCCCCAGCACTTTGTAATCATTCTTCTATAATCACCTGAAGAGAGAGGATGGTTTCACCACCCCTCGAAACAGATCTGTAGTGATAAATGGAGTTTCAATAGAAAGTCTTTGTCCTGTCCTTTTATCCATATATATGTATATATATATATATATATATATATATATATATATATATATATATATACACACATACACACACACACACACACACACACACACGCAACACACAGACATACATACATACATATACAGTCAGTCAATTAACACTTATTCCCTGAAAGTAAAGTGATTGTCACTACATGGAATAGTTTCGCTCTTGAGTGGTGAAACAACAAGGTGCATGACCATTAACCCAGAGATCGCAAGTTGCAAGTTCAAATCCGGGTTAATGCCACAGCTGTCTCTGAAGTCCATGGGGAGTCCATGGGAGCTAATTGGCTGAGCTCTCACAAGCGAGAGGGATGGCATACACTCACGTCCCTGTCGCTCACTGCGATCGTCAGCCAATCATGGGCACCTGTGAGCTCTTTCGTATGAGGGGTGAATAGCGCTTTCCCTCCGAGTGTGTTAGACCGTCCCCAAAATATACATGCACCGCTGTTCGAAAAGAGGTGGTGGTTAGCATTGCAGGTCACAGAGGGGGGCGTGTGAAAGGGAAGGTGGGTGGGAATTGGTTAGAACTAAATTAAGGAGAAGATGGGGGAGGAGATGTATGAATAAATAAATACATAAATAGATAAATAGAATAGAATAGTTTCTGCTATTACTATTTTCCAAAATTTTTAAAACAGTACGAGGTTTTTAAAATCTTATTTTAGTGGGGTTTTTGTGTGTGCTGATGGTTCCATGTACGGTAGTATATACACTCAAACAATAATTCAACTCCAATGCAGTGAATCACACTTGATGTTGTCTCTGGGATTATTCAATGGCATCCACTTCACTTCTGGTCAATAATTGTTAAGTGTAATAGCAGTTCATTAAATATCATTCGCAAATATCCTCTTGGAAAACATATAGTCTGTTTAAGAAATGAGTGGATAATGGTACTTTCAGTGTATAGAAGATGCAGAGGATAGGGTGAGATGGAGGCAGATTATTTGCTGTGGCGACCCCTGAAGGGAACAGCCGAAAGGAAAAGAAGAAGAAGAAGAATACTACATACGCAATGCAAAAGTTACAAGACAAAGCAGTGGTGGCCTGGTGGTAAGGTGCTGGATCACTGATCCCAAAGTTGGGGTGTCAAGCCCCACTATGAATGGGTTGTCCATGTGTCCACTATTGCATCCAAGTGGGTTATCAACAGCCGGCCATGTCTCTCACTGTCTGTGGTGAGAGGCATATAAAAGAACTGCTGCATAGCCATCAGTATGTTCATGCCCTGAGATGGCCTGGAGAGCTGTCCAGGTTATACTCTGCCCTCAACCAGAGTGCAGGTAAGAAGGGCTCCAGCCTCCCGGCAATCATAATTAGAATCAAGCGGTTGAGAAAATGAATGAAATTTATGAGACCGCAGAAATGTAGTGAAACATTTGATGCCAGAAAGGAAAAGGTAACATAGCACTCCATAGCAGACAGGTAGTGATTTACATGTAAAGATAAATTAGAGATGCAAATCTGAAAGTAACTGCATGCATGGTTGCTCCATAAATAAGCGAGATTCATGACAGATGACGGGTGTGATGGCCTGAGCTATAAAATGAAAACACATGACTGAGCAAAATGACTACAGTATTTCCAAACAACCATGAATTTCTCAAAACCCCACAAAAACTACTGACAAATGAAGAAAAATACTGGATGAAAAGCTCTAAGGAGACTAGTGCGGGCGGATTTCATGGTCAGGTTACCTGCTGGATAAATTGTGATGAGGTGTCACATGATGGATGATGGCTCTACGATGAAGCGTGATGGCCAAAACAGAAGATTTTGATTACAGAATTATATTCATGAGTATTTGTGTGTGTGTGCATGTATGCATGTGTGTGTGTGTGTGTGTGTGTGTGTGTGTGTCTTTGGGACACACACAAAAGAATGAGTGCATATTTCCAAACAGCTGTATACAGATACACTATCTGTAGACAGGATGGGTGCAAAAATGTGCATTGATTAGGTCACTTTTCTTTCCTCTATGCTTACATACATTGTTTTTTAAATAAGCATTAAATGACTGATTATTGCAACACTGATTATTTATGGTTTTAATACCTTTAATATTTTAGTAGCACATTATGTTTAGCATTTAAAAGAGCCAGGGTTCTATCGATCTTAAAGAAACCCTTTCTGGATCCATCAGACATCAGCAGCTGCAGGCCAGTACCACTTCATTCTTTTCTTAAACTCTAGAATGCACTATTTATAGCCAAATATCTCCCTTTATTTTGCAGAATAACCTCCGCAACCCTAATCAATCTGGCAGCACATTCAACAGAGACGCTACATGCTACAAGATCAGCCAAGATGTCATCTGTCCTCATCCTCCTCGATCGATCTTTCAGCAGCATTTGACAACCACAAGACTCTCTTGTCCATCTTAAGGAGTCCAGGAATTTGTGGTACAGAATGGCAATGGTTCGCTTCCTACCTGGGCGGTCACTCATATTAAATTATATGGAGGAGTCCACATCTTCTCCATGCTAGCTTTCCACTGGCATTCCCCAGTGCTCACCTATTTGTCCACTTCTGTCCGTTCTTTATACTAGATCTCTCGGTGAGGTCATATCCTCTCATAGGTTCTCATACCACTGATATTCACATGATTCTCATCTTGTTCTCTCTTTTCCTCCCTCTAACACTGATGTTTCTGCCCAGATCTCTGCATGTCTAGCAAGTATGTCCTCATGGATGGCAGCTCATTAGCTAAAGCTTAATCCCAGAAAGACTGACATGCTGTCCATCCCAGCTAACTCATACCTAGCTCAAGATCTTGCAATCTCCTTGGACAATGATTTGATCTCTCTTTCAGGCACTGCCTTGGAGTAATCATGGACAACTGCCTGTGCTTCTCTTCTCAGATCACCAATCTTTCTCGATCATGTCAATTTCTCCTCTTTAACATCTGATGGATCCATCCATTTCTTTCCATTAGGACCACGCAGATACTTGTTCAATCCCTTGTCATCTCAAGACTAGACTACTTCAACTCACTCAAGTATTTCTACCTTTGACTACTATTCAACATCTGCAACTGAGCCAGAATGCCTCTGGACAGCTTGTTTTCAACACTCCCAAATTTTCCAATGCCATTACGATCTCTCCTCTCTGCATCTTCCTGTAGCTGCTCACATTAGATTCAAAGCTAAAAATAGTCCTGCACTGTCCCACCTCAAAGCACTCATCACACCCCGCACACTACTGTGTCCTCTCAGATCCTCTAGAACTGCTAGACTAGTCCCTCCCTCTACCAAGGGAAAACTGTATCTACACTTTTCTCTGCTCTGGCACCAAGGTGGTAGAATGAACTTCCTCTGGGTTTCAGGAGAGCCGAGTCACTGGGTGTCTTCAAACGACTGCTGAAAACCTACCTTTTACGGCAGTACTTAGGTTAGCACTATGCTTTAGGCAAACACACAGAAAAAAACCTGCACACCACACCTGCCCACTGAGACTGACTAACGAATTGATAGTCACGTTAAAGCACTTCTGTAAGTCGTTCTGGATAAGAGCGTCTGTTAAATGCTATTAATGAGTTCAGCATAAGTTTAAAACAATGGTACTTTATGTTGATTCATGAACTCGTTCAAACATCGTGCCATTTATTTTTTGGTCAGTACAACATACAGTTCTTGTGACCAGACGCATTGCTTACAATATGAATCAGATCATGATTTTTTTGGAACTTGACTGATTTCTCTTCAAAAGCTTGCATGCACCAATAGAAAAGTAAACATGACCAAAAAAAAAAAAAAAAAAAAAAGAATTTGATAGAATGAGATTAAGTTACCAGGTTAAAAAGGTCATTAGGGCAACAGCCAGCTTTCCAAGCATAACAAGATAAGACTTGCCAAACTTTAAGCTAGCCCTTTGAGGCATGACTGTAATGTTTTTCTCCCTGAAAGAGAAACACAACTCCCAGACTGAAGCCACCCTGAATGACCTTTCCTACCAGCATCATATGCAACCTAAAGCTTCAGCTAACATGGTCCACTGACGCACAGTTCTCTATTGTGATATTGTTAAAGGCAACATGGCTAGACGTCATGTAGATACTAAAGATAAATCCCTTCCTGTAGCCCTACCACAAATCCCTCAGGAATCAATAATGGGTCCTTTAAAATAAATAGAAAAAGGGGATTATTTCTGAATTATCATTAAATCAACGCAAAACAATGGAGCTTGGATACAGCAGCAAATACAATTCTAATTGTTTTGCATAAAGAACATACTTTACCTTCGGGTGTTCACAGAGGAAATGCTCATAGTTGGTAAGGCCTAAAGGAAGTGCTCCCTCAAATTGAAATGAAAACATACAACGAGTGTTCTACATCTCTCTCAGGGATTTGGCAACAACATGAAAAAAAAGATCAAGACTTGACTTCCCGTCAATGACAAAATTCAAATGGACTCATCCAGAGGGCAAAGCATCTTTGGCCATCGTTTACTTTTTAGCTGAAGTGGCACATTGCGTTTAGTAATGGCACTTGTGTATCGCTTCGGGCCCTGCCAACATTTAAGCCTTTTTTCCGTTTTAGAAAGCAGCCATGCAAAAGCACTAAAAATAAATTCAGTTTATCTTAAACCTGAAGCGCCTTAAGTAGATTTCACTTGGTCAGGAAGTGCTCTTTTTCCCTGCTTTTGATCAGTCTGTGTGTGTGTGTGTGTGTGAGGGGGTTCTTTGTGAGCATTACTTGGAATAAAACGATGTCAACCGGAGACAATCACTAGAATAAAGTGGCTGTTCTATTGTTGCGCCACTACAGAAGAAATAAGCACTGATGGCTCATAATAAAAGTGAATAAAACTACTAGATAAGTGGCTAGGATGAGCTAATAAATGAAATATTGAAAGGGATTGCATTTGCAAAGATAATGTATTCTTTGAATACATTCTCTCGGATACATCATACTACAGTTTCTAAGCTACACACAAGGCACAGACAACAACTAATGGTACGGTAGGTTACTGATTGAGATGACGTACGATAGGAGAATTATTATTTATTATTAGAATGAGAATTATTCAGGTGAAGCCCTCCTAACCACCACCTATGCATGATTCAAAATGATTGACACTTACTCACTTGGAGCTGGTGTCGATATTAAGCTTAAAAGATAAAGTAACTAAATATCTATCCATCTATCAAACTGTTTCTATGAGGGTTGCGGGAAGGCTGGAGCCTATCTCAGCCAACTCTGGGTGAAGATGGGATACAACATGGGCAGTTTCTGGACCATTGCAGGCCAAACACACATACCATTCACACCTAAAGGCATTTATGAACAGTCAATTAGCGCATTAGTCAGGCATGTGATTTGACCATCACCAAAATATCTGAAAATCAGCCAGAGGTCTGGGGGGGGCGCAGGCCCCCAGTCGGGTCCAGGGTGAAACCCTGATGGGGGGACAGGGGGGGGGGGCGAAGCCCCCCAAAGCTCCTAGGTTTTAAGCATTTCAGAAGGGTAAAAGGGCTATTTCATGACAATGAAAGAGCTCTAGAAAGTTTAATTTCTAATCTCCATATACATACTGTACCTCAACTTGTAGGTTTATCATGTGGGATTCCAACACTAATAAAAGTGTCACAGTCACAAATCAAATAGTCACTCTGCTAGATATGTCCTGCCTCACAAAACTATTATCAACAGTCACTGTCTTTAAACACAATCTGGAAACAGACGAAACACATGACATGCTATACATGACATACGTTTTTTGAATTGATGTTTCTTTGTCTTTAGTGCTTTAGCATGGCACCTTCTTGCTTCCTTTTGTGCAGCCTGAACTGTCCTGGAGGCTGCCTTAAAAAGTTTGCTGTCCTTCTGGATGCTGGGGAGTTTCGCTTGAGGCTCAGATTCATAGTTTACATTTCCAATATCAATGAGCTAATTACACGAGCACACACTCCCGCTGCTGTTTAGAAACACTGAATAACAATGCCTATTTACATCAGTTAATCACAAAAAAAACTGGTGAGTTAATGCGGCACTAATTTATTTATTCTAACAGCAGAAAAATGGTTCAGTCGGCTCATTTGATTCAGTTCACGGAATAAACACATGAACGTCCTACGCCTAAAACACGCATGCTTTCACAATAATTTGAAAAATATAATTGGAAACTACACAAAAGAAAATTCTCAAACATACCTCAAAAATAACTACTCGATTGGCGACAGAAACTGGTTGTTTCACTTCGTCTTTTCTTTGCACGGAAGTTTCTGGTCGAACAGCAAACCAAGGGTTAAGTCCGTAGGGTTCTGGAATCTTCGTTTGAACACTAAATGTTCAGGCAATTGAATGTTACGGTTCCCTTTTCCCTCCATTCCCACCTAAATTTGTTTTTCACGACTTTGTCTATTTCTTTGATTCGAGCAGAATCTTTTCTCTGGATCACCGGCATGCTTTCGATAGCTGTACAGATCGGAAGTGGCGTGAATGTCTACGTACATGTTTCAACATCAGCGATTGGCTTTTTTTTTTTTTAAACTGGGCCAATGAAAAAAAAATCGGAATTCCGTGAATTCGCAGAAAATTCACATGCCTGATTAGTGCATGTCTCTGAACTGTGAAAGGAAGCCAGAACACCCAAAGAAAACCGACATAAGACCTGAGCCCAAAACCTTCCTGTTGTGAGCATGATGTGCTCACCATACCCACAATGCCTGTTTTTTTGTTGAATTAATACCTCAAAAACTAAGAAAACAAACAGAAAATTTGCCTGCCCTGTGAGTCCAGGCTACTGATTAATTAATCCTTTAATAGGTGAAGTAGAGCTTGTGTTACATATACATTAGATATGTTTCTATTACATGTCATGCAGCCAACTTCAACTTGAGCAAAAATTACCTCATGGGAAATGAGATGTCTGCATAGAGCTGCCAGGAGGACCAGGAGAGACAAGATCAGAAATGAACTGATCCGAAGAATAATAGGAACCGCACTAGCACTCATCATATCGATAAACAGAGAATTTCATGGTTTGGGCACTTGAGCCCAACTGTCTCGTCTAGCACATGTACAACACCAGAGTGTCAGGTGATAAACCAAAAGGATGTCCAGAAAAGAACTGGCTCGAGGGCATCAAGGACAGCCTGAGGGGGCACAACATCGCCCTCCTCACAACCTTCAGACACAGCTGGTTAAAGTCTTCAACCCCCTGTGGCACCTCAGGTACAAGCGGATGGATAAAGTCAAGTTTTTGGCTAAAATGGGGTTACTCCTCTGACGACAGTTCTTCCAGATGTTCTTGCGGATGGGCTTTGTCATGACCTGTGACTTAAATGTGGGGAAAAATGTGTTTTGCTTCATCGAATTGTTGGAAATAATGCCTCATGCAAGCAGAAAACAATTTTGATACTTGAAGGGGGGGGGGGGTGTTTTTTTTTTAATTATTTGCATTCCTCACTTTTTAGTTACCAGTTTAGCAGTTGACATGAAGACTATTACCAGCCAGGAAACATGGATAGACCATAGAATAAATAAACAACGGCACTACTTTCAGAAATGAAATATTGTGGTTTTACTGGTGCTCTTTCTAGCAAGACTTACTCTCGAGGCCACTTTATCGTGACTGTAAAAGGTGCTGAGGTAAATGTTTACATTCAGGTGTTTGAGTTTAAACTTGTCTGTGCTTCAGCTCACAAGTGCTGCCCGCAAACACTGCTCATCCTGATGGTATCTCACAAATGTAGAGCAATTGACATTTTTTGATTTGCCATGATAGCAGTAATGCAATTAGCTTGAAGACTTAAATACTTAAAATTCGAGATTACTGATAATGTGCAGCAAATGCACTGGAATGATAACTGGCTTTACCCACTCTCACAGAAGAATACAAACACAACAACATGCAATGCAAACAAGCAGCAGTGTAAACAACAGGCTTTGAGAAAACTATCCGATCCAGATATTGATCCTTCTATATGACTGAATGCTCTGGTGTGTACTGCAGACACTGGAAAAGGGAACAAGGCAATTTACAGAGTCCTTTGCGTTGTTGCATACGGCAAAGTATAAATACCCCCCACACACACTTTGCACCCAGTTCATTATCTCATTGTATTCCTACTCAGTGGAACATTTTGTATTCAGAACGTGGTGATACTCCACATCCAGAATAGCACGGGTACACAGAATAAGCCTTGAGCCAAAAATGAACACACACTATAAGAGCACTCACTGGACTTTAAATAAAAGACCAAAACTACATAAAAGTGGTCAGTGAAGAAATGTGTCATGATTACATATTGATCAGTATTTCAAAATTCAATATTAAAATTCCACGGGGAATCAAACTGTGCCAACACCCAACAATGACGCAGAGGGGGCTAGAGAACACTTGCGCCTTCAAATCAGTATCACAACAAAATTTGCCAAATAGTAATGCTGTTATAATTAACGGTTATAATCCAATATATCAATTAAGCAAATAATCACTAACACTGATGTTCATTATTGTTTATATATACAGTGGTACCTCACTTTACAAAAGTCTCACCAAACGAAAAATGCAGCTTACGAAACACATTTTCCGAAATTTTTTCTCTGTATATGAAATAAGTTCACATTACAAAAGCTCCAACTTAAAAATTCAAACGCACCATTCAAACATTCAAACAATGCACGAGCTGCTTCCCCATCAATGACGTTCAAACATCCTGCCCCGCTGGCCTCCCATTGGCTAACAACTGAGCTGTCGTTCATGACGCCTTCACTCAAGCGCTATCTTGGACAGGTCCACCAGACACCATCTTGGATAGGGATCCCATTGGCTAGAAGGGATGATAAAGCTACCTTGATAAAGCATACCTCTCCAAGAGGACAGGGTGAGATGGAGGCGGATGGTTTGCTGTGGCGACCCCTGAAGGGAACAGCCGAAAGGAAAAGAAGAAGATGTGTAGATACTAGTAAATAAGAGTGGGGCCGGTGACGGTGGTTAGGGTGCTGGGCTCATGATCGGGAGGCTGCGTGTTCAAGTCCCAGTTAGACCCTCACTGTGCTAAGATCCCTGGGCAAGGTCTCAACCACAAGTGTGCCTTTGTTCACCCAGCAGTATAAATGGGTACCAGTAAAAATATACTAGGAAGGTAACCTGCGATGGACTAGTGTCCTATCCAGGAGGAATTGAACTCCTAGTAGCTTCACGCTACGGAAACCAGGAATAAGCACCGGCCTGATAAGCCACTAGGTTCAGGTGTAAAAAGCCCAACAGAGTTTACTACTAGTAAATAAGTAAGTAAATAAACAAACAAAGCAACTCTTTTACAAGTGAAAAGTTCAAACTGGTTTTCTGTCCACTTATGACGAAGTTGATAAAGGTTACGTGGTAGTGTTAATAACTGAGATACACTGTGAAAAACATTTGTTGCACAATTTTGAAACATCATGCTCACCTCAAGCTTTCAGTTCATTTGAAGTCTAATAATAGCAACCTGGTCTATCCAACTGGCCGGAGTTTACATACTGTGTATACTGGGCATTGTTTAAACCACAGATCTAAATAGGACTTTCTTCCATAATATAGTAAAATTAAGTCTTATCTGTAACGTAGCGATAATTCCAAAATAAACACATTCATAAGGACTGAAACTAAATCTGCATACCTTTCCACCTGAACGAGATTCTATGTATTTATTTCACTTTGATGCTTATATGGATCAAAAATTGCAGAGAAATTTTCAAATTTCTTTGCCATGTCATCATGTAACGAGATAATCCATGTGTTTTTTTTCAGTGTAGCATGTAACAAAGCTAATATTAATCAAGGTTTTGGGAACCTTATACATATCAAAATGATATAGATTGAAATTTATTCATCTTATAGATTGCTTAATCTTAATTAGGGTTGCGGGGAGAGTGGCACACATCTCCGCCGACTCCGGGCGAAGGCATGGTACACCCTGAATAGCAAGGCCATTGCGGGGCCAATACACATACAACTATTGACACTCACTCCCACACCTAAGGAGAATTTAGAAATGCCAATCAGCCAATTGTGCATGTTTTTAGACTGTGGTAGAAAACTGGAGTACCCAGAGGAAGCCCATGCAAGCACAGGGAGAGCATGCAAGCCACACACAGAAACAGAGTAGAATCCGAGACCTTGCTGTGGGGTGAACATGCTAACCACTGTGCCACCGTGATAAATTAAAATGTTTTTCTAATTGGGGAAAAGAATAAATGAGTGAAGATATCATGGTTGTGAATATTAAAAATAAAATGGAAACAAATCAGAGCTTGTAGTCTGTGTTACTAAACTATACCAAGTGAGACGAACGTAAAGGCAAGCAGAGAAATCTTTCATTGCAACAGTTTGAGAGAAAACAAATAATTGACTGAATTTTTCATTTGACCCGAGTCTTGCTGTAAACGAATGACATGCACAGGTAAAGGTAGAGTTGTTTGGCAGTTGCTACAAATGTGCTAGAAGAATGTAGGAAAACGACATTATCATCATACACGTATGGTCCTTTCACACAGAGTGAAAGCAGACAGACAAGACAAAATCAGCCCTGGAGGCAGTGTGCGTGAGACAGGCCATTTATTGCGGGGGTGGTACCGAGCTGTATACCATGCACAACTGCAATTAGCATCTCCTTCTTCTTCTTTTACTTTCGGCTGCTCCCTTCAGGGGTCGCCACAGCAAATCATCTGCCTCCACCTCACCCTGTCCTCCGCATCTTCTTTTCTCACTCCAACGACCTTCATGTCTTCCTTCACCACATCCATAAATCTCTTCTTTGGTCTTCCTCGAGGCCTTCTGCCTGGTAGTTCCAACCTCAGCATCCTACTGCCAATATACTCACTATCCCTCCTCTGTACATGTCCAAACCATCTCAATCTAGCCTCTCTGACTTTGTCTCCAAAACATCTTACGTGGGCTGTCCCTCTGATATACTCATTTCTGATCCTATCCATACTGCATACTGCATACATATCCAAACTGCAATTAGCATAACACGGTTTAATTATTAGCCCATAGAGGTCAGTGTTGCCAGGCGCTTCAGGCTGAGCAATGGGAATCAAGACATATGGAGCAATCCGTATGTGAACACGAGACCAGAACTAATGCTGGGACATGGCTATGTATCCCCGATGTATGGGATTCCATTATACTGCTTAATTACTAAAGCGTGAAACACTGGCCAGACACAGGGTCATGCAGATTAGCAGAACTTTTCCTTGATCAACAAGTCTGTTCTTCAACATGCACGCGCGTGCGCACACGCGCGCACACACACACACACACACACACACACACACACACAACATTGTGATGAATAAACAATAATGCAAGCCTCGAAGGCAATCTGGCTATAATCCTAGGAACACGACGTCAGCACAGGACGATTATAAACCAGATGTGACCGAAAGCCCGGCACAAAGACAACAGCATTATCAGAATGATCAGATTCTATTCCATACACACAATATTTAGAGTACGAAAAGATCTCATGAGGCGCTTTGCCTCATATCGTGGTTAAATATTGGTCTTGGGGGGGAAAACATAGGAGTTCTGTTAAGTTAAAGGTTCCAATGACTTAATAAATCAAGAGATGAAGCAAGTCTTTAAACCTGCAAAAACATTTTGAGTTCTGTAAATGGGCCAGAAACCTTTTTCGTGTTGTTTATTTACTGAAATTTGGTCTAAAATCATAAAAATGTGCAAAAACCCTACAACCTTAATAATGTTTTCGTAGCATTATATATATGGGCGGGCCAAATTCCTAAATTAGGACAACCAACCATAGCACATTAAGTGGCTTAGTGTCATGTTATTTTTAGAATGAAGATTACCTGCTCTTGCGTGGATAGTCACATCAGCACATTTATCCTCGATTCCGATTGGTCAGAAGATGCTGGTTAATTATTTATAGGAGGACCTCAGAGAGTTCCAGCTGTCAAACACAACACAAGTTATAAATAAAACACGTGTTCTAGAACAATAATGTTTCTATAGTAACAACCCGTTCGATGTTATTAAAAAAAAAAATCAAAGATTGCATAAACATCACTGGGGTGAAGGTTTCTGAAAAGAAACATTTGTTTAATGTGGATGAAACTTTTGGCACATGTAAAGTTGAAAAAAAAAGCCTTTAGGATGGAGAATTGTGTGATTTCTTCGGTCCCCCACACCCCAGTAATTTAAAAAGAAAAAAAAAGAGGGGCTCTTAAGGAGACAATGGTTTACAGCTGTTATGATGCGAGTGATAATACAGGAACAAACCTTTCATGAACGTTCCACAATATGAAATATGGCCATAATATGGCGCATGACAGGAAGCAAACACTACATAAAATATTGGAACTGTAAAATAAGTCACTTCGGGGCTGTACCAGTATCTCCTCCGTTTTGCAGCAATAAAAAAAGAAAGAAAGAAAGAAACACCCTGGTTGAGTGTTTTCCATATCATCATCATCATAGACCACAGTGATTATGGTGGAGCATCATCCTTAATTGAATGCTGAATGGCTGTCACATTCCCAGACGACATCACATTGCAATGCCAAACAGTCAAACGGCATCATTCTTTATCAAGAACTTGGCATGTACTTACATCCAGCAATGTGCTTTTGGTTTTAGAACTTTTTCATAAAAACAAATGACAACATAATATATACATTTTATACATATACATACACATACAAAAATAAAAGCACAGGACAAAGACTTTCTATTGAAACTCCATTTATCACTACAGATCTGTTTCGAGTGGTGGTGAAACCATCCTCTCTCTTCAGGTGATTATAGAAGAAAAAAGTCTATAATTCTTCTATAATCACCTGAAGAGAGAGGATGGTTTCACCACCCCTCGAAACAGATCTGTAGTGATAAATGGAGTTTCAATAGAAAGTCTTTGTCCTGTACTTTTATTTTTGTTATTTACTCTACCAAAAAGTATTGAGCACTCTCCTACGGAAGGATCTACTCAGAAAATCCTCTCTCTCTCTCTTTCTCTATATATATATATATATATACATATATATATATATACATACACACACATACAGGAATCCCTCACGTTACGTGGTTAATTGGGACCCAGATCCCCACGCGACCATTGAAATCTGCAAAGTAGGACCCCCCCCCCGATTGACGTATACATACATGCATATAATATCAATAAATACATATTCAATGCTATAAATGCTTATAATAACAAACATTTAAAAACATAAGATGTAAATAAAATATAAATACACACACATACAGATGGTATTGCATGAGAAGATGATGACACACATCCATAGACGCACGCAAACAATGTAACTAATTTTGATGGGAGATTTAGGGTACTTGTTTTGTGTTGGTTTAGGGTTGGTTTTTTTTTGCATAATTGGCCTTGTTTTTCTGCCATTTTCCTTAACTTTTCACATATTCTTCCTTAATTTCCTTATTTTTTTTAATTCGATGAATATTTATTAAAAAAAAACGCGATGCACTGAAGCCACATGAATTGAAGCTCGAAGTAGCGAGGGATCCCTGTGTGCGTGTGTGTGTGTATAAATACATACATACATACACACACACAAATAAAAATATATAGATGTGTTTGTAAGACAATTTTTGGTTAATGCTTCAACTGTTTTTTTCCCCAAGAACATGACTCAGTTGTTGAGAGTTAAGGGTTGTGATCAATGGACCAATAGAGGCAGATAGGCGGTACTCTGAACGTTCGGTTCATTAACCCAGAGCCATAACCACTAATTAATCATGAACAGAAAACATGAAAATTCTATGGCGAGCTCATCGTTAAAGCAGCAATTAAATCTGTGTATTATTTATTAAGCCAGTCTGTGCTAACAGTCGTAGCTTAGTAGCTCAAGTCAACCCAATATCAAACTATTCCAAAATATCACACAAATGTGGTACTGTGTGAAATACTGTAGGCGTCGAAGCACTACCTTCAGAATTCACTGCTGAGGAGACTTCCTCCTGAAACCACCCAAGACATTCTGCTTTAGACATTTACTTGTGTTTGCGTTTGAGACTTAGCTAGAATTTGTTTATTTATTTATTTACCTCTAACTTCCTTAAAAAAAATAGTTAGACTGAGACAATCTATGTCAAGACACTTAATTTCTTGTGGACAAAATTCACTCCAAAGTATGCGTCAGCATGACTCAAGGAGAAGAAATAAACTGTGCAGAACAATCTGCGTGAGGGTTTCCCGATGCACCAACTGTGCAGTGTCTCTTTTCCCACCAAGAGAGGTCAGTGGTCACTTCCACCTTCAAATCTGCTGAGGAAGACAATGTATCAAAATACTCTGCTCTGTGACCTTTGACCTTCAGGGATGTCCAATACTGTTGAGAACTCAAATTTCCTGTCTTGCTGTAAAACACCAGATTATGGGAATGATCTGAAGAGCTGCAGGATCTCATTAATAGCAAAGATAGCAAGCTTTTCTCGAACAAAATCAATTTGAGAGAAGGTGATACTTGGTTGGTACTCGGCTTGGACTGGTCTATAACTGGAAAAAAACTCACCCAATAAATTTTGGCCTAGGGGCAATGTAAGGCTGAAAACATACGCGATGACGGGGTATTCAAAGTGCGAGTAACTATTTCATTTCACAACAACGAAAAGTAACAAGTACGTACCGATAGGGTTACTGGTTTTAATCAGAATGTGCTCGTCTAATAATTATTGGATTCATTTATTTATTCGAAGGTCCGTCTATGGTTTCTGATTAGTGTCCCATAGCACTGTAACTGCATTTCTGTCAACACCCTTTACAAACTAACAACTGCAAGACTTCCAAATACTTGTGACCTTAATTTGACCCTGACATTTGACCTGCACAATTCTGAATTAAATAATATCTGAGTAGTGTCCCTATGCCTTCACTGAACCTTATTTTAAAAATACAGGGATCCCTCGCTATTTTGCGCTTCAATTCATGCGGCTTCAGTGCATCAAGTTTTTTTTTTTTAAATATTCATTGAATTATAAAAATAAGGAAATTAAGGAAGAATAGGGGGAAAAAGTTAAGGAAAATGCCAGAAAAAAGGACAATTATGCAAAAAAAAAAACCCAACCAAACAAAAACAGAAAACAACCCACAACACCCCATCAAAACTACTTCTATTTTCATGTGAGGTGCGCGTCTTTGTGTTATTTATATTTTATTTACATCTTGCGCATTATTTTTTAATGCTTAATTTTTATTATAAGCATTTATAGTGTTGAATATGTATTTATTGATATGACATACATATACACATGTACGTATACGTCAGTCAGGTGATGGTTTGATCTTTCTTCTTTTTCTTTTCGGCTTTTTTCCGTTCTCGAGAGTCGCCACAGCGAATCAGCTGATTCACACATTTGATTTGGCATGGGTTTTTACGTTGGATGCCCTTCCTGTCACAACCCTTTAGCAAGGGACAGAAACACGCTAACGGCTTTGATCTTACTTCGCGGAATTCGGCGGTCGTGGGAGGCTCTTGGTCCCCATTAACCACAGAAAGTGAGGGATCCCTGTATGCTTCATATCCAGCATTTTTCTTTTTGTTCCAGGCTTGTCAGTACAGAGTATATTTGATAGATTACAACATGAATAGATCATATTTCAGGGGCTGCACATGGGCGTAGTCGTAAGCATATCTATCAAACAGCAAGAAGTACCTGGGTTCAATTCCCGTGCGTTTCAGTGTGGAGTTTACATGTTCTCGCCGTAATTGCACAGATTTCTTCCGGCTACTCCGGTTTCCTCCCACAATCCAAAGGACATGCACATTAGGCTAAATGGCTGTTACAAATTACCTCCGTGTGTGAGTGTGAGTAGTTGTGCATGTTACTCTGTGATGGTCTGGTGAGCTTTTCAGGGTGTATCCTGGCTTTGCTACCTGTTGGCTGAGATAGGACCCAGCCTCTCTGTCACCCTATTAGGATTAAAGTGTACAGTAAATGAGTGAGTGAGATCATATTTCCTAAGAGCTACAGCTCCTTCATCCAACTCACTGCTTGGTTTGGCAGCAAGGTTCACTGAAAAAAATCATAAATGCTCCTCGACCATGTGAAGTCACCTGATTTATGTTAAAAAAATGTGGTTTGATGTGGTTTTATTCAAATGAACATGACAAATATCGCAGATACTATGAGGACAGGGTTTTGTGTATTTCCATTCTGAAAAGTTACTGCATGTCACATTCCAACAAGCCAAATTCAAAATAATAGATTACATGTTATTGTAGTTGTGTCAGCAATAAAAATGACCATATTTGGAACAGGCAAATTTAGATATCCTGTATTAATCCCACTAGGGAATTTTGTTTGCCTCTGCATTTAACCCATTCACAGTGAATGCACATTCACACAAGCATGTAAAGCGTGAGCGCACACACACAAACAGACGGATCCATGGGCTGCCATACATTACAGCACCTGTAGGGTGGTTAGGAACCTTGCTCAAGGACACTTCAGGCATGAATGTGGAGAAAAAGAAGGTGCAGCTTACTCTACCTCACTGTCACACATCTCTCCTGCTGACTTGGTGAATCAAACCACAGGGATGACAACAGCAAAATATATTTAGTTGGCGGGGGGGGGGGGGGGGGGGAAGGGCCTGTTTGCTATCTACAGTTGGGCAACATATCTTCTAATGCATAGACTAATTGGAATACAATTTTATTTGTAAACATATGTATTTGCAATAATGTATACAGAGAATTGAGAAATAGGTCAACCATGGCTCTATGTTTTGTGTTGTGTAAATTCTTCTTTTCCTTTCGGCTTTTCCCTTCAGGGGTCGCCACAGCGAATCATCTGCCTCCATCTCACCCTATCCTTTGCATCTTCTTCTCTTACACCAACGACCTTCATGTCCTCCTTCACCACATCCATGAATCGTCTCTTTGGTCTTCCTCTAGGCCTTTTGCCTGGTAGTTCCAGCCTCAGCATCCTATTACCAATATACTCACTATCCCTCCTCTGTACATGTCCAAACCATCTCAATCTAGCCTCTCTGACTTTGTCTCCAAAACGTCTTACATGTGCTGTCCCTCTGATGTGCTCATTCCTAATCCTATCCATCCTCGTTACTCCCAAAGAGAACCTCAACATTTTCATCTCTGCTACCTCCAGCTCTGCCTCCTGGCTTTTCCCCAGGGCCACTGTTTCTAAACCATACAACATCGCTGGCCTCAACACCGTCTTGTACACTTTTCCCTTCATTCTTGCCGATACCCTCCTATCACACATCACACCGGACACTTTTCTCCAACCATTCCAACCTGCCTGCACACGCTTCTTGACCTCTTTTCCACACTCTCCATTGCTCTGGATTGTTGAGCCTAAATACTTAAAATCCTCCACTTTCCTTATCTCTGCTCCCTGTAATCTCACCGTTCCTCTTTGGTCCTTGTCATCCATGCACATGTATTCTGTGTTACTGAGGCTAACCTTCATTCCCCTCCTTTCCAGGGCATACCTCCACCTCTCTAGATTTTCCTGCACTTGTTCTCTGCTCTCACTACAGATCACAATGTCATCTGCAAACATCATAGTCCATGGGGAATCTTGTCTAACCTCGTCTGTCAGCCTGTCCATCACCATAGCAAACAAGAAGGGGCTGAGAGCTGTTTTGTGTTGTGTAAATGAAAGACGAAAAAAAATACACAAATATTTCCTGTAAATCACTTTATAAAGTTATGAAACATTTTCAACTAACAGTCCCAGCCTGCTAGTTACTAATTAATGTTGAGATACTACTCAGGTAAATAACAATGACAGTGTATTAATTTATATGACAACCGTCACCAATGTATTGAGTATTTTCAAATTGAATACGAATTACTTACGTTTGGCTGTAAATTTAAAAAATAAAGCAATGAATAAAATGAAAAAAAAATTCCAATACATATTAAACTGTTATTATCAACAATGTGAGTAAGTTTATCACACAATGATTTTACCGATACAGATTACTTATATGAAGTTACATTTCAATGGGATTTCACGTAATCTAAAAATGAAATAAATATTTAGTAATTATCTCTGACTGCGCTTGTCTGTTGGCCATAAGTGCAATACAGGGATCCCTCACAACTTCGCGCTTCACTTAATGCGGCTTCAGTGCATCGCGTTTTTTTTTTTTTAATACATACATAAATATTTATCGAATTAAAAAATAAGGAAATTAAAGAAGAATAGGGGGGGGAACGTTAAGGAAAATGCCTAAAAAAAAAGGCCAATTATGCAAAAAAAAACAAACAAACAAAAAAACCTAAACCAGCACAAAACAAAAAAATCTCCAATCAAAACCATCATACAAACAGAGATACAAACAGGTCTGTCGAGGTCGAAAGTGAAATGACATTGAAGAACAAATAGAAATAGAAATGGAATATAATCTATAGAAATATATATCATAAATATAAGTTTTAAAGATGATTAAACATTATTCTGAGGTACACTTAATACTAGGCTCCACCAAAGGGGCGTGGCTGACACAGCTGGGAAGAGAAGCAGAATGATACATTTTTGAACTTGTGCCAAAACTTTCAAAGAAGAAACAAATTTACTCCAGTATTATAATGAACTGGACAAAAGTGAAACTCTGTAAATCTGATCAGATCTGCTGTGCTGTGCTTGAGAGGAACCAGGAGTTTAAACATGGGACATAATGATATTCATAATGTACGATTATGCAAAGAGAGAGAGAGAGAGAGAGAGAGCTTGTATATAGTACAAACTAGTATAGATTACTTATACAAGGTTCAAAACTTACAATCCCCTATAAAGACTTTCAAACAAATTCATCTAACCGGCCGGAACCTAACTTGTTTGTAAGCTGGGAAGTGTCTGTACTTACATTGTTGCATCTGTGTGTGCGCGCTTGTATGTATATGTGTCGTCTTCTTCTCATGCAGTTCATTCTGTATGTGTGTATATTTACATTTTATTTAGATCTTATGTTATTTTTTAAATTGTTTAATTGTTATTACAAGCATTTTGCATTGAATATGTATTTATTGATATTATATACCCATACACATGTACGTATAAGTCAGCGGGAGAGGGGTTGGGGGGGGGGTGATCCTACTTCACGGATTTCGACGGTCGCGTGAGGATCTCGATCCCAATTAACCACGGAAAGAGAGGGATCCCTGTACATCCACGAGATCCATAATTGATCAGACAGATGTTGCAATAAACACAAAAGGCCTTGTCAGCGATGTCTGATTTCTTTATGAAACTCGCCAAAGGTTCCCATACGTTCTGAGTCTGTTTGCCGATTTTCACCTCAAATTTCACAATCTTCTCTAGCCATTCCCACTTAAACTTATTCTTAACATTCTTATCTATTTCTGGCATGTGGGATTCCTCTTCTTTCGTTAAAGTTCACACTATTTTCGGGATTTTCTAACCAGACATTCTCTTCGTAAAAACACAACACGCTGCCATTTGCATTTAGCTGAGTCACTTTACATTGTAATTAAAACAGCCAATCAACGAGCAGCTTACAATATGTGAGGCGCTCCACCGAAAGTAGGCGCCTGTCGCAAGTTCACTTGCTTGTGCAAGCGCCTACTTTCAATGGCCCTATATCCCCCTAAAATTTTCTCCCCGGATTTAGACAATTCACAGAAATGACCAATTTGAGAGAAAAAAAACCCGAATTCCATGGATCCGTGGAAAATTGTCATCCCTAGAACCAGCAACCTTTTGGTCCCAAAGCGACTTCTTTAACCATTAACTACAGCTGCCAACAGTTAGCCTACTGTGCATGTTTTCTGGATTGTCCGAGTACCTGATGAAAACCAACGCATACAAACCCAACACAGAAATCAAACCCAGGACCTTCTTGCTGGATGTGCTAACCACCGCATCACTGTCTCCTTTTTCTTTTCCTTTAGGCTTTTCCCTTTTTTCAGGGGTCTCCACGGCGAATCATCTGATTCGCATGTTTGATTTGGCATAGGTTTTTATGTCGGATGCCCTTCCTGACACAACCCTTTAGCAAGGGACAGAAACACGCTGACGGATATGCAGCTACTTTTTACGAAACTCAGCAATAGTTTTTTTACATGAACCTCTCACCATAGACAGTGAGAGACATGGCCGGCCTTTGATAATCCAGTTAACTGCACTGGGGGGAGACAGTGACGACCTTGTGGAGAGTGGGACTCGAACCTCCAACCTTAGGATCAGTGATCCAGCACCTTTACCACCAGACCACCACTGCCCTCCATCCAGTGTATCACTGCGTTGCACTAAATAATTAATGAATTTCAAAAAAAAAAAATTGTGAAGAAATTGTGCAAGCCCTCACCTCACCCCATCGGATCAAACTAACAAAGTCAAAATTTGTCAAGAAATAAAGAAAGAGAAGCATTTTAAAAATTGTGGATGGAGACCGGATGGACTGACCGACAGATGCTGTATCACCATAAACTCATCAGGTCTATGGTCAAGCAAACTTTACCAAAAAAATAAAAAATAAAACATATAGGCTGATGTATATTTTAACATAGGACTTACAGAAATCTGAGCACTCATGGCCTTATAAAAATGTCTGCACGTCCGAATGCATTTTTCCAAATGTTGTAAATGCCACTATCACATTATAGGTGCGAGAAAATAAGTAAACAGAAAAACAAGTACACATATATTTACATGTAGAAATATGCACAGTTTGCTCAGGAGCATCAACATGATTAAAACGTATCAACTAGAGCATTTAGACGATATTATGAGAGTTGTGACAATACTGGCGAGACTCATGTATTCTCTTTAAAATACATCAAAGCCGTAAGTTTCAGTCACATTTAAAAGGAAATGGCATCTACAGTACATTCTGAAAACTGAGCTTAAATACCTTTTCCTCACATACCACAGAACAAACCAAACAAAACATGCGCGCGACTTAAATACAGAATTTAACCATTACTTAATGCACGTTACAGACCTGCGAGCAATCACACCACCATGGATTATATAATTACACCGATTACAACCGTTCGACAAGTCTCAACACCGTAGTCCAGTCTGCTGAATGTGGTGAAGAACCCCACAAAACCCTACAAATGTTACTTACAGATAGACACGACAATCTCCTTTCTTTTCAGGTTGATTGGGGAGGTTTTGGGATCCACATTGGCGTGTCTCTTCTTTCAGCTGCTTTCACTTGAGAGTATACAGACTCCTAGCCAAACACGCTTTCACAATCGAGGCAAGAATGTAGAAACCCATGTGACATTGTATCAGATCCACCCATGTTAGTTCAGCAAGTAACACACGCACAATGCCGCACAATGTCGCCCGCCCACACACACACACACACACACACACACACACACACACACCTGGACAGGGTTATTTGAAGAAACTCATAAAATAGTTGTCTAGCCTGCACACCATCCTGCTTTTCCAATGTCAACAATGGAAAATCTGGAGAGAACTGAAAGCACAGCATGTGGAAGCACGTCTCTAATCCTACCACAATAAACCACAACCAAGGAATCCAAATAAAAATGGACATATTTTAATCCGCGATGATTATTACGTCTTGTATTTACTTTCAGACTGCAGCTTTAAGAGGAGTATTTACACCAGCAAATAAGCACAAGGGCAAATGCAAACATCTCGCTCATGATTATTTTGCTTGCTATACGAGCCGGTAGGTCATAAACGGTTATTTCCAAGTTCTCTCACACGCCCGGGGATTCATACTCTCGCCTAAAGTCAGCTGGGGTCGGCTCCCACAACTCTCAGGGATAAGCAGTATGTACAGTGCAGTTAATACTTTTATGAACACATCATTTTTTTATTTTATTTTTTTTTTAAGTAGAAGAAACGTGAACCGCATCCTGTTCCTCATAAAATGTTATTGTTTCTGAGTTGTTCACCTGGGATTGGTTTTTAAATCAGATTTCTCTTCCTGTTCACTGAGTGAGCAAAATTACTCAAATTAAATGAGTAATAATTTATATTAACCAAAAAAAAAATGTACATTAAAATTAAAGGCAGGAGTCGCCTAGTGGTAAAGGTGCTGGATCACTGATCCCAAGGTTGGGTGTTCAAGCCCCACTCTCAACAGGTTGTCACTGTCTCCCCTAGTGCAGATAACTGGGTTATCAAAGGCCGACCATGTCTCTCACTGTCTATGGTGAGAGGTGTAAAAGAACCATTGCTGATTTTCGAGAAGAGTAGATGCATAGCTGTCCAACGAGTAGATTTATGGATGTGGTAAAAGAGGTACATGAAGGTAGTTGGTGTAAGAGTAGAAGATGCAGAAGATAGGGTGAGATGGAGGCAGATGATCCGCTGTGACGACCCCTGAAGGGAACAGCCGAAAGGAAAAGAAGAAGAAGGAGTAGGTTGCATAACTATCAGCGTGTTTCTGCCCTGCGATGGCCTGACTAGCTGTTCAGGGTGTACCCTGCCATAAATTAATCACAGTCACGTAAAGCACACGGTATCATCACACATTGAAATATAAAATATTACATATCAAAGTCTTTTGTTTGTTAATCATTTTTGTTTTTCATTAAGTGGAAGATGACGTCGTTTCTTTTTCCCTGATAAAACATTAAAACCCCTTTTAAGGAGCCTGTACTACTTTAATTAACCTTGTACTCAACTCCGAGTCCGCCCAAAAGACGTTGTTAGCCACACAGCGTGAGCTCAACTGGAAACACGGCGCTCAACTGACCTGCCTCTGTCATGGATAGATTTAGTCTACTGTTCCTCGTGTTTATGTGTAGCGAGTATTTATTCTCTTGAAGAGAGTTAGCGATGTCTTTACAAGGCTTTCTTTGACCTGCTTGTGCATGAACTTGGAGCTCCTGAGCCAGACTTGATTTTTAAAAATATATCTTTTAATAACCAATAAAAATGAAAAATAATGGCTCCCAAGCCATCGACAAGACGCACGTCTACAGGCCTTGCTGTTTCAGGCACACTAAATATCTGAACAAGGCGCAAAAAAAAAAAAAAAAAAAAAAAAAAAAAAAAGGCACCCCTCCAACTGAATGCATTTTGAATTTTGTGCACCTCACAAATCATCTCCGGACATCACCGAAATTGATCGGCACATTGCTGAAGACCCAGGAAATGATCACAACTATACCAACCATTTCCATTGGTCAGCCGCTTGGTTGTTTCGACCAATCACAGAGCATATCACATTCAGAACTACACTTACAACAATTGTGTGAGCACAACAATGATGGCAAATGACAGAGATTCAGAGCTGAAAAGAAGAATCATTTCATATTCTTTTCTCAAGTGGAAGCCTGATGATGGGATGCCAAAGCACGAACTGGGCATTAAGCCCAAAGTCAAAATAATCAGAGGGGAAGGAGATGACTGAGGTAAGTTTTCAATCGCTGAAATTCAGCGCAGTACTGACGGCATAGTTGGAGACAAAAACACACCGTGCATTTGCATGCACGCCCATCCTCATGCCTTCTATTGATGAAGCTGTTTTGTAGCCAAACTTGTGCAGTGAATAGTATATGCTAGCTATGACATCAGACCCTGCTCACTGCGGTGAGAAACTTCGGCATTCATTGCTGGGCTCATTACTTATGCTTGCTGTCTATCAATTAGTATACCTCATACATAATTTAATGGAGACCATGCTGTGATTGGTTGGCTACGATTACATCACTGGGAATTTTGGGAGATCTTTGTATTATGCTGAAAAGCATATGATATTCATTTATTTAGTGAAATATGCTCATGGTATTTTATTTACCTCAAAAAACTGATAGATGAAAAAAGCACCCCTAGGGGTACATGTGAGAGTCGAGGATTGCTTTTTTTGCACCCCAAGGTTTTGTTTTTTTTTTTTTTTTTTACAAGAGAAAGCATGGACTATCAATCTTAAGATCAGAAGTTCGGCCAAGGCCACATCCATCACCAGCCAATCATGAGCATCTATGAGCTAGTTTGTACTAAAGGTGTGTGGCGTGTGTTAGGCCACCCCAAAAGTGAAGCAGTTTATAACGAGGCAGGTGGACAAATGTCAAGTCATGGAGTGGGCATGTTTACACCCCTCCCTGGTTGGTGATGGTCGTCGTCCTAAATTAGGGAAGGGAAGTAAACTTTGAGAAAGGTACAAATAATTAAATAAATA
Organism: Plotosus lineatus; assembly: GCA_024760905.1. NCBI lineage: Eukaryota > Metazoa > Chordata > Actinopteri > Siluriformes > Plotosidae > Plotosus > Plotosus lineatus. Next base: position 36,002,240 of record CM045729.1, on the reverse strand, counting down.
ATTACCAGTTATTTTAATCAGGGTCAGTGGAAGTCACTGAATTAAATAGTCAGTAGTAAGTAACAGCCATCTCGCCTTCAGTGAATAATAGTACATTAGTTTTCATTATTCCGACAACAGTACATTAACTCTATTCAGTCCATAAGAAACGGAGAAGGGTGGAGACACATGCTATGCCAGTGTACTGTGATCACAATTGCTATGTAGTGTGTGATCACTGTTTCCTCGGAAAGGTAGTGTACACACTCAGAGTGACTTGTACTCCATAGTACTCCATAAGTGTGTGTTTGCTTAATAAGAACACTTTCACACTAATATTAAAAATCTGATGACAAGCAAACCTCGGTTCGCCATCGCTTTAGATGTCGAACAAATCGGAATTCGACCAAAAAATTCTGAATTTTTTTGTCTCAAAAGTCAAATAAAATTCGGAAGCCGAATGCAAAACAAGCACAAGTCAAGAAAAAATGTGACCGAGAGGGAGGGGAACTGCGCGCTTTCCGGAATTCCGGAAGTTGTTGATACTATGTTTCGCCGTGAACACCTTTAACGATGAGGTCATGAGCCACTTTCGTAAGGTTTGAATCGCACGGCATACATATAATCCAGCCTTAAAGTGATATGTGAAGAATTGTAACTCATCCAACTTGGTAAACATGATAAAAGCAATAAATCATGATTACAATTCATGTTAGATTTAGAATGGCTTGCGATGGGCTTCTTTGTGTTTAAAAGAGGTGCAGGACGGTTCTAGTATGGTTTGTGTTACTCTGATTATAAACGACTGCTCCCTCACTAGCCCCTCTTTACTGAAGTTGTTGCTCAAGAAGAAACATTGTACTATTTAGAAAGAGCGCCGCCCAAAGCTACAAGTCTGTTTCCCCATCCTTGGTCCTGAACGACCTCATTCCCTACACACTTTAGTGTTTTTCTTGTTCTCAACACACCTGATTTTACTAAATAGGTAATTAGGAGATTTTCATGCTTGACTTGAATGGGTGTGACAGGGAAAAGAAAAAAAAAAAATACTACAATACACAGAAAAGGAGTTTCTCCACAACCAGAATCTCCATAAATAATAAACAACTTCTGAGAGCAAAGATCACCATATCAACAACACGTTTCCTCATCCGCATCTGCCATACAAATCCATGTGCAAACTGTTGCTATAGTAACCATGACATTAAGAACAATGATATAAACCTTGCAAGAGGAACAGCTGCTGCACGTAATTAATCAGTACAGACGCTCCCCGACTTAAGTTTTTAATTGTTTCCGGGTGGCCGAACGCAAGTTGAAAGTGAACGTAAGTTGTTACAGTGACATATCTCATAAAAAAAACCCTAAATCAATTATAAACATAACATTGTATAATAATGTCAAATATATCAAATAATATCAACATTAATTTCAAATAAGTCACTTATTTATACCAAATCACTTTACATGGAACTTAAAACAGCCAATAAATGCTTACAATATGTGAGGCGTTCAATACTGAAAATAGTGTACTTGCGAAAGTAGTGTACTTGCAGTGGGTTATACGGACTTCCAGTCTTTCAAGTGCGCAAGGGTGCCGTTGAACTCATTTAGAACACAGCCTGCACTGATGTGAATCACCAACCATATTTGCTTAGGGTTACAAATGTCCGCAAAACAGTGTAAACACAAAGATCACAGAGACAACTTCTTAACACAAGGATAACATGCTATATAACTGATACATATATAGATATATAGATATAGATCTATATATGTATCAGTTATATAGCATGTATATATATATATATATATATATAAAAACGATATATATAACTGAACTGGGAAGAAGGAGGGGCACGTTCAGTCTGTCGTTTGTAAACAATGGATGCAGCGCCATTACATCAGCGTACTACGTAGAGACGTCAAAACTCAAAATTTGACTTTTTTTTGGAAAAAAAAAAAAAAAACGTAACATTGAAAAACGTAAAGCAGATGAATGTAAGTCGGGGAGCGTCTGTACTTCCTGACCAATCAGAATTGAGCTTCTCAACAAAGCTGTGGAATAAATTGCTATATTACCGACCAAGAACAAGCAATCATACTTTAAGAAAAACAAAAATAATGATCTACACTGAAAGGCTGCACCACACTGAACGAGTCGCTACAAGCCTTCCTTTTTCTTATTAATTACATTAAACGCACAGCTCCAGTACAACAATAAGAGAAATAAAGTCCTGGTGATTGGCTGCTTGTGATGAAGCACTTTATCGGATGCAGAGACAGTGCGGCTCTTCCTACATTTCTCATTTGCTATTGGAAAGGTGATGGATCTGCGACACCACTGAATCGCTCAACCTGCACAGAAATACACACACAGCCTGACTGAGGTTTTAAGGCCTCTCGAGTGAACGAAATCTACTGGACGCGGAACACATCAGCATTACCGCGTACATCAGCATTACATCAAACAGCTCAGAATTATTACGCATTCGACCATAACTGATAGTAATGTGATCAGAGCAAGCAGCAAAATAAATCAAATGCTTCAAGAAGAGTCACAGAACAGCAATTCACACCAACACTCGCAAAAGAGACTTTGCATAACAATAAAATAAAGTGACTTTTTGTTAATATTTGCTGAAGAAATAGAAAAAAGAAAAAAGAAATTAGCTTTCTTGGGTTTTTTTAATTAATATTGTACCACAAGTCTGGCCAAAAATGAATAAAAATGTTTACATTATATATTTTTATTCATTCATTCATTCATTTTCTGAACCACTTAATCCTAAGTAGGGGTGCGGGGAGGCTGGCGCCCTTCTCAGCCGACTCCAGTGAGGGCGGAGGCTCACTCGGTCAACACTCACACAACCATTCAAACTCACACCTTGTGGAGATTTGGAGCAACCAATCAATCCACTGTGCATGTTTTGGCCTGTGGGAGGAAACTCATACAAGCACGGGGAGGGCATGCAGACTACACACAGAAAGGGCTGAGCTGGGACTCGAACCCAGGACCTTCTTGCTGTGAGGCTGCCATGCTCACCACTGCACCACCGCGCCGCCATGATCTGCTTACTTGATTGAATTCCAGTTTTTGAGTGGAAGCTTCGGGCCAAGAAAGAAAGAATATAATAAAATATTTTTATTTTATTTTCAGATTCTGTGCATCTAATCGAATCAAAACCAAATGCAGGTTTGGAACAAAACAAATAAAACATATAAAACTAAAATACACAAGTTTTATATGTTCTGCTAAACATTGCCCAAAACGATAAAACCTTTTCAATGATGTTTAGATTTTTTACATTTTTTATTCGTTTGTTTTGTAATTCCGTAACAAAAACAAAATCAATGGATAAAAAAATACAAAAAAAAGGCACATAATTATTTATTCTCATTTTTAATGATGTTTATCCAAAACCAAACACACTCATATTCACCACACACCCTTTTGGTTATTTTTGTTGAAATCATACAATAAAGAAAACAACTGTTATTTTTGTCTTTTTTTTTTACTTATTTATTTATCAAATGTGTTTATTTTATTTAATTAATCAAAAATATCCAAACTAATATACATCTATTGATTATTTTTCAAATTTTGTAACAAATGTTTTTTAGCCAAATTTAGTAAATAATTACAAATAAGATCTTAATCAGTACATACCTTTTACAATGTATATAACTTTTTATAAAATATAAATCATATGTTTGTTTTTTTCTTCTGAATTTGTTGCAAACAATAAATAAATACTCCCAAAAATCCCACAAATAATTCTGCATGACTTCAACTAACAGCTGTTGATCAAGAACTGACATATCAAACAACCCTCCAACAACAACAACAATAATAACAACAATAGCAATAACAACAACAATACTAATTATGACAACAACAAAACAACAACAATACTAATTATGACAATAAAACAACAATAATAACAATTATCACAACAATAACAACAACAAAATTATTATAACAACAACAAAAAAAACAACAATAATAATAATAATAATAATAATAATAATAATAATAACATATCTAAGCGTGGTGTGCAGGATCAAGAGAAGCTCGTGCAGGACTGAGCAGCTCTGCTCTGAATGATACAGCGCGAGCAGAAGCATTTCTCCTGCGTTTTCTAGAATAATAAACACTGCACCAAACACAAGAGCAGAAAACAGCGGTAGCCTCACCATGCTTCACTGAGCTGTCGGGAAGATCGGACACACACTCCGAGTTGAACCGTGGCATCTGCTCGAAAACAGAGAGGGGGAAAAAAAAAGTTTCCCAAAACTTCGTCAAAACTACTATAAGACTTCCTCTTCCGGGAAAAATACACTCAGCCCGAGCGCGGGCACGACACAGCACCAAACTGCGAGTCGGGGCGCAGGAAAGCGCACTACGGAGGGTGCGCTACATGCGCGCCCTGCACCCTACGTAGTGCACTCAGTGATCGATTACATGCCGTAAGGGAATGGATCCGAGCATAGTGAGGGAGAGTCAGGTGGGAAAAGTACTCCAAGTCTGCAGCCTAGTGTTGGAAATGAGCATTGCACAGTAACAACCTCAAAATTACAATAATGTACTATAAGTCAAAAATATTTTTATACAATATGAGTAATTATTCTTATGATCTCACCAAGAAAACCTACTCAAACACCAATATATATATATATCATTCAACAGCTTTATCTTCCTAGGGTTGCACAAAGGCTAGAGCCTATCTCAGCCGACTCTGGATGAAGACCCTTACACGTCGTCAGACCATTCCAGGGCAACACACACGCACAAACAAAAACAAACAAAAAAACAAACAATTACATACACCCACTTAGTGGCATTTTGAAATAAACAATTAGCCGAATGTGGAAGGAAATGCTGCCCTGGGGGGGGCACAAACCAGTGTCTCTCCCTAATGCCGGTCCCAAGCCCGGATAAATGCAGAGGGTTGTGTCAGGAAGGGTATCCGGCGTAAAACAAATGTCAAATAAACTATGCGGTCGAGGAATGACTTGTATGCTCGGTTGGAAAGTAAAGAGGGAGAAAATGATTTATACAGGTTGGCACAGCAGAGAAATAGAGATGGAAAGGACGTGCAGCAAGTTAGATTGATAAAGGACAGAGAGGGAAATGTATTGACTGATGACAGAAGTGTGCTGGGAAGATGGAAAGAGTACTTTGAAGAGCTGATGAATGAGGAAAATGAGAGAGAAAAAAGAGTAGAAGTGGTGACTGTTGAGGACCAGGAAGTAGCAAAGATTAGTAAGAGTGAAGTGAGGAGGGCATTGAAGAGGATGAAGAGTGGAAAGGCAGTTGGTCCTGATGACATACCGGTGGAGGTATGGAAGTGTCTAGGAGAGGTAGCAGTAGATTTTCTGACAAGAACATTTAACAAGGTCTTAGAGAATGAGAGGATGCCAGAGGAATGGAGGAGAAGTGTGCTGGTGCCCATTTTTAAGAACAAGGGAGACGTGCAGAGTTGTGGCACCTACAGAGGGATAAAGTTGATGAGCCATACGATGAAGTTATGGGAAAGAATAGTGGAAGCTAGACTAAGGGCAGAGGTCAGCATTTGTGAACAACAGTTTGGTTTCATGCCAAGAAAGAGCACCACAGATGCAGTGTTTGCCTTGAGGATGTTAATGGACAAGTACAGAGAAGGTCAGAGGGAGCTGCATTGTGCCTTTGTGGATCTGGAGAAAGCATATGACAGGGTACCGAGAGAAGAACTGTGGTATTGCATGAGGAAGTCTGGAGTGGCAGAGAAGTATGTTAGAGTGGTGCAGGACATGTATGAGAGATGTAAAACAGTGGTGAGGTGTGCTGTCGGTGTGACACAAGAGTTCAAGGTGGAGGTGGGACTGCATCAAGGGTCAGCTCTCAGCCCCTTCTTGTTTGCTATGGTGATGGACAGGCTGACAGACGAGGTTAGGCAAGATTCCCCATGGACTATGATGTTTGCAGATGACATTGTGATCTGTAGTGAGAGCAGAGAACAAGTGCAGGAAAATCTAGAGAGGTGGAGGTATGCCCTGGAAAGGAGGGGAATGAAGATTAGCCTCAGTAAGACAGAATACATGTGTATGAATGACAAGGACCCAAGAGGAACGGTGAGATTACAGGGAGCAGTGATAAGAAAGGTGGAGGATTTTAAGTACTTAGGCTCAACAATCCAGAGCAATGGAGAGTGTGGAAAAGAGGTCAAGAAGCGTGTGCAGGCAGGTTGGAATGGTTGGAGAAAAGTGTCCGGTGTGATGTGCGATAGGAGAGTATCGGCAAGAATGAAAGGAAAAGTGTACAAGACGGTGATGAGGCCAGCGATGTTGTATGGGTTAGAAACAGTGTCGCTGGGGAAAAGACAGGAGGCAGAGCTGGAGGTAGCAGAGATGAAAATGTTGAGGTTCTCTTTGGGAGTAACGAGGATGGATAGGATTAGGAATGAGCACATCAGAGGGACAGCACATGTAAGACGTTTTGGAGACAAAGTCAGAGAGGCTAGATTGAGATGGTTTGGACATGTACAGAGGAGGGATAGTGAGTATATTGGTAATAGGATGCTGAGGCTGGAACTACCAGGCAAAAGGCCTAGAGGAAGACCAAAGAGACGATTCATGGATGTGGTGAAGGAGGACATGAAGGTCGTTGGTGTAAGAGAAGAAGATGCAAAGGATAGGGTGAGATGGAGGCAGATGATTCGCTGTGGTGACCCCTGAAGGGAAAAGCCGAAAGGAAAAGAAGAAGAGGAGCCTAATGTGGAAGGAGGAAATTGGAGTAGCCAGTAGTGGCCTAGTGGTAAAGATGCTGGATCACTGATCCTAATGTTGGGGGTTCAAGTCCTGCTCCCAGTGAGTTGTCACTGTCCTCCTAGTGCAGATAACTGGGTTATCAAATGCCGGACTATCAAACTGTCTCTGGTGTGAGGTTCAGAACCGTTGCTGACTTTCATCAAGACTAGCTGCATAGCCGTCAGCGTGTTTCCGCCCTGCGGTGGCCTGGCGAGCTGTCCAGGGTGTACTCTGCCCTCATCCCGAGTCGGCTGGGATGGACGCCAGCCTCGCTGTGACCTTAATTAGGATTAAGCGGTTACAGAAAATGATTGGAAACTGGAGTACCCAGAGGAAACCCATGCAAGCAGAGAAGGAACACGCAAGCGCCACACAGAACTGCTCTCAGCACATGACTCGAAGCCAGGACCTTCTTGGTCGTGTTAAGCACTTTCCCACCTAAAGTCAATTCCTGATACATTTAAAGGAGTTAAAGAATTTCGATCATATCACCTTTTGTTTGAACCGAAAAAGTGATCAAAATACTAGAGCACTTGACTGACAGGTGTTTTTTCTGATGCAGGTGAGCGTTGTTTTAAGGATTGTTCAAACAGTGAATGCTTTGAGCCAAAAAACATACTGTCAACAATTCCACCATCAGTGTTCAACAGTACAACATTTACTTTGCTGAACTTTATTATTATTATTATTATTATTATTATTATTATTATTATTATTATTATTATTATTATTATATGACACTTTTTTGTGTGAATGATCTAATACTGTATTTGTTGTTTACATATCATATATCAACAACAATTACAAATAATTCATCCACACAAATATTTGCATATATAATTATAATTAAGCAGAAAAACAATGGCATAAATATGAAAAGTATGTTTTTATAAACTATAAAGTAATTCAGTGCATTAAATAAACACTAACATTGTCACAACACAATGAGAGAGTTATGTGACAGCAGTGGTGGCCTTTTGGTAAAAGGCGCTGGATCACTGATCCTAAGGTTGGGGGTTCAAGCCCCACTCTCCACGGGTTGTCACTGCCCCCCCACCCCACCCCCACCCCGCCATGCAGATAACTGGGTTATCAAAGGCCGGCCATGTCTCTCACTGTCTGTGGTGAGAGGTCTACAAAAACCATTGCTCACTTTCGACAAGAGTAGCTGCATAGACAAGAGTAGCATGTTTCCGCCCTACGATGGCCTGGTGAGCTGTCCAGGGTGTACTCTGCCCTCGCCCAGAGTTGGTTGAGATGGGTGCCAGCCTCCCTGCGACTCGACAGTTTTATTCATAAAATCTGCAGTTTAACTGAAGTCTTCTTCAGCATTGTATTGCTTATAGATTGCTGTAATTAATATATGTACTGTACTATACACATCTCCTATCCACAATGATTCACTGTTAAATGCTATCAGTAATTAAATCCAAACTATAACACGGTATAATTACATTCGATTTGTCTGAAATTCTGGAAATAAATACAATTATTTCATATAAACTTAGATGTTAGTGTTATTGGTTAATTTACTGAAGAATTCTCACAGAAGACAAGTCGAGCTGATGGGTGCTGGACTTTGGGATGAAAGATAAAGTTCTGAGGTGGCAGATGTACTGCTTTGCTTTGACCTTTGACGTCATAGGTTATAAATTGGGCACGGTGGTATAATGGTTAGCATATCTACTTCATAAGAGAGTAGGCCCTGGGTTTGAGTCCTGGATTCGCTGAAGGTTGCATGTTCTCCCCATGCTTGGGTGGGTTTCCTCCGGGTTCTCCAAATTCCTCCAACAATCCAAGGACACGCATGTTGGGTTGAACTGGCTGTTCCAAAATTCCTGCTGAATATTAGATCAAGTTTGGGGCTGCGTTTAGGACTTAAGGAGGTGCAGCAATCAAATTAATAAATAAGAGTGTAAATTGTTGTTTTTCTGGCATCCAGAAAAAAAACCCACTTGTGTAACATGTCAACAAATTACACACAATACAGATACGTATCAGGTTGCAAGTCGAGATTAAGTTGTGAGATGAACTGTCTCCCTCTGCTGGCTGTGGTGGTGTAGCGCTATTACAGCTATGAATTAAAAGATAAAAGAAATACTGTAGATCTTTTTGTCAACTGTTACATGAACAATGAAAATCAGCCTAGCAGCTCTTTGTTTAACAGAATTATTAAAGAAAGCACACAAAATACAACTATACTAAGCTGTACATGTGTATATATACCAACATACTCACATACTACATTCTATGTACACAAACCCATACAAATGTTCATACATTCATTCATTCATTTTCTTCACTACTTAATCCTAATTAGGGTCAGGGGAGGCTGGCGCCCCTCTCAACCGACTTTGTTCGAGAGCAGAGTACACCCTGAGACAGCTCACCGGGCAGGGTGTAAACACATTGACTGCTATGCATCCTACTTTTGACAAAAGTCAGCAATGGCTCTTATACAGCCTCTCACCATAGACAGTGAGAGACATGACTGATCTTTGATAATCCAGTTAGCTGCACTGTGGGATGCAGCAGAAGCAATGGCAGTGGCAACTGTTGACATTGGGGCTTGAATCCCCAACCTTGGGATTGGTAATCCATCACTTTACCACTGGGCCACCATTGTCTTACATATGCACACATACACTGTATACACCTATACATATATTCACATAGACACAGAACGGTGAATGATATGCCAAAGGTGCATGATACAGTGTACACCAGGTAAGCGGTAGAGCTTGATATTATAAGGTGAAATAATAAGCATCTCTTTGGAATGTGGGAGGAAATCAGAGTACCTGATTCAAAAGTATATCTCACTATTTAATACAAATGTTTTTTTCCTTCTTCACGTTTCATTATTATAGAAATAAATCAATAACCTGGATTATGCAACGCAGTGTGGTCCATGGTTATGTATCATTCACTCTTTCTGTATTCATTTCAGACAAAATAAAGAGCTGAAAAAACAACTTATTTCATTATTCATGTAATAACTTAAAAATTAAATCTAATTAAAAAAAAAAAGTGATTAATTTATCAACAGCTTATTCCTACAAGGGTAGGTGTGTGTGTGTGTTGAGTCTATATCAGTTCAAAACTGGGTGAAGATAAGGTTCACCCTTCAAAACACTTCACCAATCCCCTGCAGGGCCAGCGCGCGCGTGCACACACACACACACACACACACACACACACACACACACACACACACACACACACACACACACACACACACACACGCACACACACTCACACACACACACACACACACACACACACATACACACGCACACACTCACACACACACACACACACACACACACACACACACACACACACACACAAACATTCACACAAAATCACACCAAGAGACAATTTGGAAAAGCCGATTAAGCTGATGTGTTTATCTTTGTACTGTGGAAGGAAACTGGAATACCTGGATGAATTCCTCAAAAGCACAGGGAGAACAAATGCGATAAAGAACTCCCCAACCTTTCCAGGCTCCAGACTCAAACTTAGGACTTTCTGTTGAAAAAAAAATGGGGGCATTCATTCATTAATTTTCCGAGACACGTAATCCTAATTAGGGTCGCTGGGAGACTGGCACCCATCTCAGACGAGGGCGGGGTACACCCTTGACAGCTCACTAGGCCATCGCAGAGCCAACATCCCACAACTATTCACATGTTTTTTGGACTGTGGGAAGAAGTCAGAGTCAGGTGACTCATGATGGACAGATAACCAAGAAGAAAGAGAACATCTTCAGTGCACCTTGATTCATACACGGCAGTGGAACTGTACTAAAGCAATGAACATTATTCTTCCAAAAGAGTTGACCTCGGTTAATGTTTTGATGATGGAGGTCTGTCTGTTAAAGTGCAAAAACTTGAATGTATTAAATCACGATTTGGAACACAGCCGCTCAGTCATTCGGAGACGATAAATTGTGTCCAGTGAGGCAGCATCTGATAAATGGATATCCAGCTGTGTTGAATTTCATACACACATCTGGATTTGTGGAGATGGATTCTCACTGATGATATTCACACTGAAAACAAGATAACGTGGGCACTAAATCTTGAAAAGTGTCCTTTTGATTCCATCTAATAGAAAGTGAACAACTTGCGTTTAAGACATTCCCGTTTGCTAGGGAGTTCCACATCATGAAATAAAACCAGTAGTGGTCAACTTTAATAATATACAAGTGAGTCAGCTAACATGCTAATCTTTATATTTTGTATAGGGGCAATGGTGGTTATGGGTTACTGATCTGAAAGCCAGAGGTTGAAGCCCCAGTACCACCAAGCTGCCACTTTGGGGGCTTTATGGCCTTTAACCCTCAGTGGCTGGTGTTTATAGTTTTTAGTGAGCAGTGGTGGTGCAGTCATGGCGTAGTGGTTAAGTCTTCTGGGCTCTTGATCTGAATGTCAAAGGCCCAAACCCCTGCATTATCAAGCCGCCACTGCTGTTATGGTCTGTGTTATTTGACGGCTTTTAACTCTCTCTCTCTCTCTCCCTCTCCCTATGCACTGCAGGTGCTGGCAAGGGGCGTGGCTGTCATACACAGGTGGAGTCCAGAGAGTACAGCTGATTCCACTCAGCCATCACCGGGCTATAAAGATGAGTGGCACGCTCCTCCCAGCGCTAGAAGATTGTTCCCTCCATGCGATCCCGTTTCCCCGTAATCTCTCTGGCTCCCTAGTTCTCAGCTCAGTGCTCGACCAGTTCCGCTTGGATATTTTCCCTCACCTCTACGGTGATCACGATTCTGCGTACCCAAGTGCCTGCTCTGTGTTCAATAAAGGTCATTTGTATCATCATATTCGGTCTCCTGCATCTTTGGGTCCGACTGAAAGCACCTGGCGTCACAGAATCTTCTAGCCAAAAAAAATGGACCCAGCAGAGACCGCCCAACTCTAGCAGGCATTGTCCCACCAGGGACTCCTGTTGGGACAGCACGACTCCACCCTGCACCAAATTGTGAACAGCCTCCAAAAATTAACCATCACCATGGTGCAGCTCGGCGGAAGGATGGACGCCATCACCACCCAACTCACCGCCTCGACCCCGCCCACTCACCCTTCACTCTATGCACCAACAGCATCACCAGCCCTACTCCCCACAAGCCAAGAGCCGCTCATCCCCACGCCAGCAAGGTATTCGGGCATGATCGGGTCATGTGCGCAGTTCCAACACCAGTGCTCACGAGTCTTCAGCCAGCAGCCGCTCACATACACCACCGACCAAGCCAAGACCGCATACCGACCAAGCCAAGACCGCATTTGTGATGAGCCTGCTCACAGATCAAGCCTTGCCCTTGGCGCTAGCGGTCGCCACCCTTACCCCGGAGTTATGCTCGCACTTCGATCGGTTCGTGCTGGAGATGAAGAGAGTCTTCGATCATCCGGCAGAAGGGGAGGAGGCGAGCAGCCAGCTGCTGCAGATCCAGCAAGGCTTGCAATCGGTGTCTGAATATGTGATCGGATTATGGATCCTCGCCGTGGAAAGCGGCAAGAACGACCCCGCACTCCGGGGGGCTTTCCTGCAGGGGCTGAACGAAAGGCTGAAGGACGAGCTCATGGCACGAGATGAGACAGCGACGTTGGAAGATCTGATCTCCTTAGCTACAAGGCTGGACAACCGGCTAAGAGCGCAAGACAGATCCCGGGAAGAGCGGATTAGCGTCGTCTACCCACCCCCGAACGCCCCCATAAGGCCCAAAGCTGCCTCACCTCGCATCCCCCCCCCCTCCTCCGATGGAGGATGACTCCCACAAGCCCAGGCAGCTGTGCCGCACCAGACTGACGGCAGAGGAAAGGCATCGGTGGCTGACCAATGGTCTTTGCATTTACTGCACGAAGAAGGGGCATTACCTCGCCCAGTACCCAGCGCGGCCGGGTTCAACAGCTAGGAGAGGAGCAGCAACAAGAGAACCCTCCAAGATGCCAGGGAAGCACCTGCAGGTTCAAGGTACGCTGCACTCTGCACAACATACCCACTCAGTCAGCGTATCGTCGATTCAGATTCAGATTTAGCCGACGCTAATTTCATTGACTTGGGGATGGTTGAGCTCCATGACCTACCCGTGTACGAACTTGAAAACCCCAAGTAGATAGTAGCCATTGACGGCCGACTCATAGCTCGTGTCACTGACAGAATGAAGCCTTTCAAGCTCAGTCTGTCCAGTAATCACCACGAGTGTTTGGAGCTGTTTGTCCTCTCTGCCCGTCTCTCTCTCCCCGTGGCAGCAGACGCACAACCCCCACATTGAATGGCACATGCTCACCACATGCAGCTGGAGTGACTACTGCCTCCAGCACTGCCTACTGGCACGGCCGTACCACCCCCCCACCCCCCCAAGTTTCACAAACCCAGGTTGAGCTGAAATATACGGACTTGACTGGTGTCCCAAGGGAATACCATGATTTGAAAGAGGCATTCAGTAAGGACCGGGCCCGGCTTTTAACCCGCCTCTGGTTCACTTCGACTATTTGGTCATGCCATTCGGTCTAACCAAACACACCCACCTCACCCGGCGGTTTTCCAAGCCTTGGTCAATGACGTGCTCAGAGATATGTTGAGCCGCTTTGTGTTCATTTACCTGGACAACATCTTGATCTTCTCCAAGGACCATGACAAGCATCTCCATCACGTGAGAATGGCTCTAATGGGGCTCCTAGAGAATCAATTATTTGTCAAAGCTGAGAAGTGTGAGTTCCATGTCTCCTCAGTCTCTTTCCTAGGGTACATCGTGGAGAAGGGGCGGCTAAGACCAAATCCGGCGAAGGTGAAGGCGGTGGCAGAGTGGCCAGCTCCGGGGACGCGGAAACAGCTGCAGAGGTTCCTGGGGTTCGCCAACTCCTATCGATGATTCGTACAGGACTATAATCTCCTACCACCCCCCTCACACAGCTGACATTGCCCAAAGCACCCTTCAAGTGGTCCCCTAGTGCGAAGGCGGCATTTGACAGACTCAAGTCGAAATTCATCAATGCACCTGTTCTGATCCATCTGGACCCCTCGCTGCAGTTCATGGTGGAGGTGGACGCCTTGGACTCAGGGGTGGGGGATCCTCTACTAACACTCCCCGACAGATTAACAATTACCCCCGTGTGCCTTCTTGTCCTGTCGCTTGTCTCTGGCGGAATGGAACTGTGACGTGGGGAACCGTGAGCTGCTGCCGATGGTTTTGGTGCTCCAAGAGTGGCGGCACCGGCTTGAAGGGGCAGCCCACCCTTTCGTGGTCTGGACAGACCACAAGAACCTGTCCTACCTTCGTACGGCCAAGAGATTGAACTCCCGTAGGCACAATGGTCCCTCTACCTGGGGAGATTCAACTTTACTTTGACGTACCGCCCCGGCTCCCAGAACACTAAACCCAATGCTCTCTCCAGGCAGAGTTCTCTGGGGGAAGACACCACCACGGAGACCATCCTGCTAGCCTCCTGCATACTTGGAGCCACTCAATGGGAGGTTGAACGCATAGTTCAGGATGCCTAGCAGGGGGAACCAGCGCCGTCGGATGCCCCAAGGTTGGTTGTATGTTCTCCCACCGGCCAGAACCCCAGTGCTCCAGTGGACTCATTCATCTAAATTGGCCTGCCACCCCAGAGTCCACCAAACCCTCTTTCTCCTCCAACAATGCTTCTGGTGGCCAACCATAACAGCCGACACCAGGGAGTTCTTTGGAGCTTGTGCCACCTGTGCCCGGAGCAAGTCATCCCATCGTGCACCCTCGGGCCTCCTCCAACCCTTACCCATACCTCATCAACCCTGGTCGCACATTGCGGTGGACTTCATCACAGGGTTACCTTCGTCTGAGGGCAACACGGTTTTCCTGACAGTAGTAGACCGCTTCTCCAGGGTGGTCCAATTTGTCATCCTACACAAGCTCCCCTTGGTGATGGAAACAGCTGGCATGCTGGTCCAACACATGTTCCGCCTCCATGGAATCCCTCAGGACATCGTATCGGACCGGGGCACCCAATTTCCATCTAGAGTTTGGAAGGCGTTCTGAAACACACTTGGAGTCTCTTGCAGCCTGACCTCTGGCTACCACCTTCAATCAAATGGGCAGGTGGAGCGAAAAAATCGGAGCCTTCAATACTCCCTGCGCTGCATCGCCTCCCGCCTCCCAGCCTTCTGGTCCACACACCTCCCGTGGATTGAATACTCGCATAACTCCCTGGTTTGTGCCGCCACAGGGATGTCCCCTTCATGGTGATCAATGGGTTTCAACCTCCCCTGTTCCCCAGCCAGGAGGTCAAAGTGGAGGTCCCATCTGTCCATGCGCACTTTCGCAGACCCAGACGCAGACTTTATGCCATCCTGGAATAGTCAACAGCCCGAAATCAGAGGATCGCTGATCGCTACCAGACCCCAGTGCCACCCTACACTGTCGGGCAACAGGTTTGGCTCTTCTCCAGGGACCTGGCCCTGCAGATTGACTCCAAGATGTTGGCCCCCAGATACATTGGGCCCTATGTCATCGAGTGTATCATAAACCCCAGTGCCATCCGACTTAAGCTCCCAGCCTCACTCAAAGTGCACCCGGTGTTCCACGTATCCCTGGTCAAGCCCGTCGTGGATAGCCCCCTCAACCACCCTACAGACTTCCCCACCACCACCACATCCCCGGCTGGTTGATGGACATCCAGCGTACACGATGAATCGTATCCTCGACATGCACAGGTGGGGTCGAGGATTCCAGTACCTGGTGGACTGGGAGACGTATGGGCCTGAGGAATGTTCCTGGATCCCTCGTTCCCTAATCCTGGACCCAGACTTGTTGGCTGAGTTCTATCATCGGTTCCCGGACAAGCCTGGTTGTCCTGGTGGTGCCTCTTGGGGGGGGCACTGTTACGGTCTGTGTTATTTGGCGGCTTTTGACTCTCTCTCTCTCCCTATGCACTGCAGGTGCTGGCGAGGGGCATGGCTGCACACGCAGGCAGAGTCCGGAGAGCACACCTGATTCCACTCAGCCATCACTGGGCTATAAATATGAGTGGCCCGCTCCTCCCAGCACTAGAAGATTGTTCCCTCCATGCGATCCCATCTCCCCGTAATCTCTCTGGCTCCCTGGTTCTCAGCGCCATGCTCGACCAGTTCCCGCTTGGATATTTACCCTTAGTGATTTTGGTTCTCAAGTTACCCCTCACTTCTACGGTGATCACGATTCCTGTACTCGAATGCCTGCTCTGTGTCAATAAAGGTCATTTGTATCATCATACTCAGGTCTCCTGCATCTTTGGGTCCGACTGAAAGCTCCCGGTGTCACAATTGCTGGGCACTTGAACAAGGCCTAATTCTACAAATGTTGCTCTGAGTCAAAGTGTGTGCCAAATGTTAAAGTATAACTTATGAAAGATAGCTTTAGTTTTATAAACGTTTTCCTAGTGTTTTTTTTATATCAGAGTACAGTATCTTATTTGATTCGATATATTAGATTAGATAGACAATAGTTAGTAACAATAGTTAGAAAGCTGGCGATCTTGTTGCTCATAAGTAGAATTTAAGAGCCTGATCATTTGCACCAGAGAAATTGACGTTTCTAGGAAAAGAACATCAATCTGCAGTTTGCATCAGTGTGAGGAAATTACTTGACCTCGGATTCTAGTTGCAGATAAATTATTTCATTTCTCTGTAATGGGAATTACTGAACACATTGTACACAGTCATATTTACCTTCAGTGGTTTTTACTTGAGGGGGTAGTGGTGGCCTGGTGGTATAGTTGCTGGATCACTGATCCTAAGGTTGGTGGTTCAAGCTCCACTCTCAACAGGTTGTCACTGCCACCCCCCCCTCCCTCCCCAAGTACAGCTAACTGGGTTATCAAAGGCCGGCCATGTCTCACACTGTCTATGGCAGTGGTTCTTAACCTGAGTTCAATCGAACCCTAGGGGAGTCAGTCTCAGGGGTTCGGCGGAGGTCAAGACACACACCCGACTCATACTCATAATGACACACCCCACTTGGCCATCGTTGGTTGCAGGTGATCACACTACATTGCTTGGTGAATCTGTTCTGCAGGAAATTTGGTGTGCTCAGTAGTCGACTTGTGACTGTTGTGATGGTGCGTCGTGTGATTTCTTTCTTAATGTTTTAATCCATTCTATGTTGAGCAAAAAAGGAAAGTATATATAACGGAACTTGATGCTTGTCAGCATCCTATCTGCATGATTTGTGAAGTAGGATCAACTGACTAACTAACTGACATATACATACATGTATATGTGTATATAATATCAATAAATACATATTCAATACTATAAATGTTTATAATAACGATTAAACATTCAAAAATGATGCATAAAATGTAAATAAAATAAATACACACACATACAGGCGCGAGCCCACACACACACACACACACACACACAGGTGCGCACCTCACATAAACATGTAAGTAGATTTGATAGGGAAGTTCATGCATTGTATTGGTTTTGTTCAATTGGTTCATTTTGGTGCCCCAGTAAAAACATATACCTATGTCTTGAATTTGAAAAAAATCATATTTTATTTTTCAATAAAGGAGGGTTTGGTGGATAAGCATATGAAACTGGTGGGGTTCAGTACCGCCAACAAGGTTAAGAACCACTGCTCTATGGTGAGAGGTTCATGTAACAGAACCATTGCTGACTTTCATAAAGAGTAGCTGCATAGCTATCAGTGTGTTTCTGCCCTGCGATGGCCAAGTGAGCTGTCCAGGGTGTACTTTGCCCTTGCCTGGAGTTGGCTGGGATGGGCGCCAGCCTCCACGTGACCCTAATTAGGCAGTTACAGAAAATGAATGAATGAATGGTTTTTACTTGTCCCTGTCACCTTTGACATGTTCAATAGGGACAAACCTGAATTTATTTCCTAATTTCTGAAAAGTTCTTTAAACTGTGGCAACCTCTGTTGTTCAAAGCACAGTCTTTTCATCTGTTATCTTATAATATAGCGATAATAGATAGTCACAGGGAAAGCTGGAACCAGTCCCAGCTGACTTTGAGCGAGAGGTGGGGTACACTCTGAACAGAGCACCAGTCTATTTCAGGGGTAACACGGACAGAACCAACCATCCACTCTCACATTCACATACAGCATGTGGGAGGAAGCTTTGGGTGGAAACCAGAGAACCCATAGAATATGTAATATAGTGGATAGCATGTCCATTTCACAGCAAGAAGGTCTTAAGTTTGAGTCCCTGGCTCGATCACACATTTCTTTTTGGAGTTTGTATGTTTCGATGATGCACCAAGAACCTCTTACCAACCAAGCCACCATGTGGCCAATGTTATCATACAGTTTACAACAACACTATTCTTCCATTCATTCTCCAAACCATGTACACCTGCTAGGGTCACAGAGAGGCAGGAGCCTGTCTCAGCAGACTCTGACCAAAGATGGAGTACACCTTAAACAGCTTACCAGTCCATCGCAGGGCCAAAACACACAAACACACACACACACACACACACACACACACACACACACACACACACACACACACACACACACACACACACACACACACACCTAGGAGACATTTGGAACAGACAGTCAGCCTAATGTGTTTGTTTTTGGATTGTGGAAGGAAACCGGCATACCTGGAGGAGACCCATGCAAGCATGTGCAAACTCCACAGAGAAATGCCTTCATCAAGCCTGGGTCTTGAACCCAGGACCTTCTTGCTGTGAGGTGAAAATGCTAACCAGTATACTGCAATGTTGCCATAGTAATAATATACTAGTAAATACCACACTGTTATAAATCCTAGAAATGATCAGCAATAATAATATTTTCAATCCAAGTGAACAGTTATTAACGAAAACATAACAAATGATGGTATCAGTGTGTCTAAGTGAGAATTTTTACCAGAAATATTTTTATATTTGGAGAGAACTCATTTGTCTTACTGTCCTGATGATGTAATGGAAATGAAATGAAGGGCTGTCTGGGCTGGAATGAGAAGCTCATTTCAGTACACTGAACATCGGAGGATTTGGTTTCAATCTAAAGGTTAAAGATCTGAGTTGGGGTGCAGGTGTAAAACCAGAGGGTGGAGATTATGTGCTGCAGAAGCCTTTGATGCCTGGATGTTTGCACTAACAGGAAATGTGCTGTAGAACATGAAGGAAGACCAGGAAGTAGAACTGGTGGGGGCACAGGAGGTTCTTAACGGTGCAACTTGACAGTTATTCTCTTTTACTTGGCAGTAGAAAATGTTCCTACACCCATGTGAAAATGATGGATCTTGAGCAGCAGCTACTGTTTTTTTTTTTTTCTCGCTCTCTGGCTGCTTCTTCAGCAGTTTAGTGTCTTCACTTC
This sequence comes from Plotosus lineatus, assembly GCA_024760905.1. NCBI lineage: Eukaryota > Metazoa > Chordata > Actinopteri > Siluriformes > Plotosidae > Plotosus > Plotosus lineatus. The sequence goes on along the minus strand of CM045729.1, from coordinate 35,983,153 downwards.
ACTGGCAGACATTCTGGCAACCCAAGGAGCTTCTTTCATCACAGGCTGTAGGAGATCTGTACTGCCTCATGGGTAGACTGCATCGCCTGCAGAAACAAAGCCACGTCTGTGGAATCAAGCCTCCTGTTTGGCAGCAGAGAAAGTATGTTTCAGCTCCAGGAAACTTTCCCTTTAGCGAATCCAACAGCCACAGGGAGATGACGGAAGTGGCCCTACATTTCACGCCTTTATTAACTTGCCTTTATTTCTAGTTTGGTTTAAGTCATCATTGTTACCACCAGCATCAACACAGTTAAAGGTCCTTTCGTTACTTTTATTACTATAACAACTGAGTTGGTGGAGTAATAAAAGTAACGAAAGGACCTTTAATTAATAATTTTCGCTTTTAAAAAAAGCGAAAAAGATCATGCTATGTAATAGTTTAATTAATAATTTAGTCAATATATCCTTACAAAATAAATGCATAGTAGGTCACATGCACTCTAGTTTTTGTTAAAGCGACCTTCGCAACTCACCACTGAAATTACATTCATTCATTTTCTGAACCACTTAATCCTCATTCGGGTCTCAGGGAGGCTGGTGCCTATCTCAGCCGACTCTGAGTGAGGGTGAGGTACACCTTGGACAGCTTACCAGGCCATCGCAGGGCTAACATTCACACAACCATTTGTTCTCACACCTACGGTCGATTTAGAACAGCCAATTAACGTACAGGTCATGTTTATGGGCTGTGGAAGGAAACCCACTCAAGCACGGCAAGAACATGCAAACTCCACACAGACACGCCCGAGCAGGGAATCAAACCCAGACCTTCTTGCTGTGAGGTGGACGTGCTAACCACTACGCCACAACTAAGATTACATAATAGCATTAAAGAGATGCAATAATGATGATGCTTATGATGATGTAATAATAATAATAATAATAATAATAATAATAATAATAATAATAATAATAAATTATAATGCCCTGAGTTTGATTCCTGGCCCAGGGCATGTGTGTGGAGTTTGCATGTTCTCCCTTTGTTTGCATAGGTTTCCTCTGGGTATTCCATTTAACTTCCACTATCTAAAAACATGTACAGCGGGGTGATTCGTAGTTCTAAATCTTCCTTATATATGGGCGAGTATGAAAGGTTGTATGTGTTGGTCCTGCAGTGGTCTGGTGAGCTGTTTAGAGTGCACCCCACCTTTTCCCAGAGTCGGCTGAGATGGGCATCAGCCTCCCTTTAGGATTAAGTGGTTCAGAAAATGGGTGAATGGATAATTACTAACATCAATAAGAATGATTAATACTCCTGATAATAATACAAATACTAACATAAATAAGCATTATTATTAAAATTCTACATATATGTAAATTACTTTGTATGTGCTTTACTGGTTTTCTTTGGGTCATAGGCATTAATCTTTAGTCAATTATAAGCCAAACAACCCCACAAATAAATACGTACATTAATTTTCTAAGACACTAAATCTTAATTAGGGTCATGTAGAAGCTGGCGTCTATCTTAGCCTACTCTGGGCAAGGATGGGGTACACTATTGATAGCTTGCCAGGTGAATGCAGGGCAAACACTCACATAACCATTCACACTCACACCTAGGGGTGAAAACAACACAAAAAACCCCCACAAAAACCCCAAACACACAAAAACAATTAGCCTACTGTGAATGATTTTAGACTGAGGAAGGAAACTGGAGTAGCCAGAAAAAACCCACGCAAGCACCGGAAGAGCATCTAAATTCCACACAAAATGGGCTGAGCTGAGAATCAAACCCAGGCCTTCTTGCTGTGAGGAGAGCATACTGACCACCATGCTACTGTGCCACCCAAATAAATACATATTCAGGGATCCCTCACATAATTCTGTGAAGTAGGATCGACCCCCCCCCGACTGACATGTATGCGCATGTATATGTGGGGATCACTGTATATTAAAAATATATATTAATGTATATAAACAACAAATATCCTAGATTCTATTTGCTGTGTATGAACTTTTTAATATACAGTGATCCCCACATATACATGCACGTACATGTCACGTCAGTCAGTCAATAATTATGGAGGGCAGTATGTATGTATATATATATATATATATACACACATACATACATACATACATACATACATACATACATACACCCCTGGTTAAGATGTAGTCTTTAGATTCTAATAAATACAGTTTTTTCTAAATAATATGACACCACGAATTAAAAAAAAGATGAAAATCCAACCTTTAATTCAAGTGTATTTACTCAGTGGGGGAAAATAATCTCACAAAAAGAAATAATTATGTTACATCAAATCATGTGTGCCACAAATATTAGCGCCCCTGATATTAATAGGTTGTACAACCCCCTTTTGCCAACAAAACAGCACCTACAATAACTTCTCCAATAATAACCCACGTCCACTTCCCTTGCACAGTTTTCTAATCTCACAAATGTGATCAGAAATGTAATCATCCAACAAGTCATCTCATCATGCAGTCCTACCACCTACTTACTGGATCCAATTCCTTTCACAATACTGCAGAATATCTCTCAATTCCTTCTTCCTAATACATCCACTATCATCAACAACTATAATCATTTGGTCGCGTGCCATCAGCATTCAAAAGAGCCAGGGTTCTACCCATCTTAATGAAACCCTCTCTAGGTCCATCGGACATCAGCAACTAGAGACAAGTATCACTTCTTTCTTTCCTCTCTAAAATTCTTGAATGCATTATTTATTTATAACCAAATGTCTTTCTATCTTTTGCATAATAACCTCCTTGGCCCTAATCAATCTAGCTTCAAAGCAGCACATTCCACAGAGTGGGCACTCTTGGCTGTCACAGAGACGCTACATGCTGAAATATCAGCCAAGATGTCATCAGTCTTCATCCTCTTCGACCTTTCAGTAGCATTTGACATGGTCAACCACAAGCCTCTCTTGTCCATCCTCAGGAGTCTAGGAATTTGTGGTGCAGAATGGCAGTTGTTTGCTTCCTACCTGGAAGGATCCGCATATCTAATTACATAGAAAGCATCCACATCTTCTCCACTCCAACCTGCCACAGGTGTTCACTAGGGCTCAGTTCTTGATCCTTGGTCTTCTCTTTCTCTTTATACTAGGTCAGGGGTCTCAAATTCATTCCACAAAGGGTTGCAGTGGCTGCAGGTTTTTGCTTCAACCAAGCAGCATCAGCCCAATCTCTGTACACAGCACACAGATTGACCAATCAACTGCCTGAAGACTCAGATCAGTTTATTAAATGAGTCATGTCAGGTGTGCTGCTGCTTGGTTGAAACAAAACCCTACAGCCACAGTGGCCCTTTGTGGAATGAGTTTCAGACCCCTATACTAGGTCCCTCAGTGATGTCATATCCTCACATGGTTTCTCATATCACTGCTATGCACATGATACTCAACTTGTTCTCTCTTTTCCTCCCTGAGACACTGATGTTTCTGCCCGGATCTCTGCATGTCTAGAAAATATCTCCTCATGGATGGCAGCTCATCAGCTCCAGCTTAATTCCAGCAAGACTGACATGTTGTTCATCCCAGCTGACTCATACCTAACTCAAGATCTAGCAATCTCCTTGGACAACGCTTTGATCTCTCCTTCAGGCACTGCACAAAACCTTGGAGTAACCAATGGCCGATTGCCTGTTCTTCTCTTCTCATGTCACGAATCTTTCTTGATCATGTGGATTTCTTCTCTTTAACATTCAAAAGATTCATCCATTTCTTTCCACGAAGGCCATTCAGATGCTTGTTCAATCCCTTGTCATCTCAAGACTAAACTACTACGACTCACTCCTGGCAGGTCTACCTTTGAGTGCAATTCAACCTCACATGGTTTCTCATAGAACTGCTATGGAAATGATACTCAGCTTGTTCTCTCTTTTCCTGAGAATGCAGTTGCAAGACTTGTTTTCAAGCTCCCCGTATTTTCCCGCACCACACCACTGCTACAATCAATCCACTGACTTCCTGTAGCTGCTCACATTAGATTTTAAGCACTTATGCTTGTCTACAAAGCCAAAAAGGGACCTGTGCCTTCCTACCTTAAAGCACTTATCACAACTCACACTGTACCACGTTCTCTCTGATCCTCGTGCACTTATCAAGGGGCAAGGGAAAAATCCATCTAAAGTCTATATAATAATAAATTGGGTGGTATGACATGGTAGCATGGTGCTTGTCCTGTACACCTCACAACAAGAAGGCATTGGGTTTGTGTCCTGAGCTTGAGCATGTTTGTGTGTAGTTTGCATATTCTTCTCATACCTGCATGGCTTTCCTGCAGGTACTCTGGTTTCCTCTCACAGTCCAAAGACATGCACATCAGGTTTATTGTCTGTTAGAAATTGCCTTAAAGTGTCCAGGTTAGTGTGAATGGTTGTTGTTCATAGTGTACCCTGTCTTCTTCCAGTATTGGCTGAGATAAGCCCTGTCGTCCACTCAACTATAATAGAAGTAATGTAAAAAAAGAAATAAGTAAAATAAAAAAATAAAATAAAATACATATATGTGTGTGTGTGTGTGTGTGTATATATATATATATATATATATATATATATGCGTAGGCCTCCGTCAGTCCCGAAGGACTATGGCTGCGCTCTGGCCAGTATCCCGACTGGTGATACTCCCCAGTGCACAGAGCCTGGGTAGGGAGTAATGAGGGACAGGCTGTTACCCAAGCAGCAAGTCCCCCCCTGTCTCGGCGCCACCGGAAGGATCCAATGGAAAGGCAAGTGCCAATACGACTGGGTTCCAGTGCCGCTGCAGGAGAGAAACTACAGTCAATTTAGAACGGCCAATTAACCTACAGTGCACGTCTTTGGATTGCGGGGGAAACCGGAGCACCCGGAGGAAACCCGCACAAGCACGGGGAGAACATGCAAACTCCACACAGAAACGCCCAGGCCGGGAATCGAACCTGGGCCTTCTTGCTGTGAGGCGGATGTGCTAACCACTACGCCACCGTGCCGCCATATATATATATATACACATATACATGTACATATATACACAAAAGGACAGGACAAAGGCTTTTTGTGTATATATATATATATATATATATATATATTGTATATATATATATATATATATATATATATATATATATATGTATATATATATACACACTAATAATTTAATAATTATTTCTTATGCCACCTGCTGATATGTAAACTGTATCTGATTGAGGTCTAAATGAAGTCCATCTCTCATGGGAAATTTAATAAGAATTGTTAGTTTGTAATAAAGCAGATGGTCTGAGATGCAGCACTTACCCCCTCATTTTTCAGCCTGGCCTGTGCAGTTTGATTTATGGTTGGCTCAATGTGTCTCTGAGGTTCACAACTTTATACCTAGCATCTTTGTCTTTAAAACTGATACACACAGTGGTCACACATCTATAAATTAGCAGTGTGCTGTTAGAAATAATTGCAAATAATGTAATTGAAATGTCCCAAACTCAAAAAAATGTGGGATGTCTCACCTGGTTCTGAGGAGCTCATATACTGTGTGTGTGGGTGTGTGTGTGAGTGTGTGTGTGTGTGTGTGTGTGTGTGTGTGTGTGTGTGTGTGTGTGTGTGTGTGTGTGTGTGTGTGTGTGTGTGTGTGTGTGTGTATAAAATTAGAAGTTATTTATGCAAACATACAGAATGAATCCTGTCAGTGAGTGATATGTGCACTATTAATGGTATGATAAACAGTAGAATGTAAATGTATAACTGTGGATGTTGTTGCTATTGAGGGGTTGTACAGTTTAATGGCCACATGTAGGAATGAGTTCCTGTGTTATTCATTCGTTCATTTAGATGGTATCAGTCTCTCCCGTGACCAAGCACAACAGCACAACAGCAGGTTGTGAAGTGGGTGGGAGGTATTGATCAGTATTGTCTTTGTTTTGGACAACATTCACCATTCGGACACTACCATCAGAGAGTCCAGTTCCATCCAAACAGTGTTTTCTGGCCTTGTGGATTAGTTTGTTCAGTCTGTTAGTATCCGCCGCCCTTGGCCTGCTGCCCCAGCATGTAACAGCACAGAGGATAGCACTGACCACAACAAACTCACGTGGCATCCTGGGCAGTGTCCGACAGATGTTGAACAATTTCGACCACCTCTAAAAAATAGAGATGGCCCTTCTTGTAAAGTGAAAAAAAATTCTGGAATTTCTCTAGATGTTGACACAGAATAGGCTGAAATCCAACAAGGGCTCCCAAATGGCACATTAATAAGGTGTGCAACTATCAACCTGGAGATTACAGGTTGAAATCACAGGATTGCACGAATCCATTGGAGCTAATTGACTGAGCTCTCATGGGAGGAGGGATGGCATACTCTCACCTTCTTGTAACTTACAGTGATTACCAGCCAATCATGGGCATCTGTGAATTAGTTAATTTGAATGTGTTAAGCAACCCCCAGGTGCACATACCCAGCAAGTCGTAAAGATGCAGGAGGCAGTATCACATGTCCTGGACTCGGGCAATACTGTATGGAGTATTCATTCTGTCCCCATGCTTGCATGTTTTTTTGTTTTGTTTTGTTTTTTTTTTTGGGGGGGGGGTTACCATGGCTTTTCCCCATAGCCCAAAACCATGCCCATTATTTTGATTGGCTGTTTTAAATTGCACCCTGTGAATGATTGTGTGCTGCTCTACAATGGCCTGAGCTGTTCAGCCATGCAAGCACAGAGCAAACATGTAAACTCCACACAGGTATTGCAAAGCATGAACCTCGAACCTAGGACCTTCCTGCTTCACCTTACTGACCAATGTACTGTTTACTGTAGTTAATTATCGCATTTGCAAATAATTTTGTGCATCCAAAATGTATACAGAACCAGTCCTGAGAGCACTGGGTCTGATGGAAGAGGACAGTGTCAATGTGGGATGCAAGGAAATTGTTTTTAATACAATATGTATAGTACTATGCAAAAGTCACATAAAATTAAAGGTTTCTACTAAAAATACTCATATTACAATGTGCACGAGACATTTTTGTGATGAGTATTTGCCTTCTACAATTTGTGTAGCATGTTTGTGTTTAATATTTCAATATGTTT
>CM045729.1:35968579-35971079 GCA_024760905.1 Plotosus lineatus | reverse complement strand
GACAGTGACAACCTTGTGGAGAGTGGGACTCGATCCCCCAGCCTTTGGATCAGCGATCCGGCGCCTTATACCACTAGACCACCATTGTCCCAATTCTGATCATTTTTATACAATTTTATACCACCATACTGTATAAGATTTAGCGTGATTTAAATTGAATTGTTATAATTCATAAAATTGGGGCCAGTGGCATAGTGGTTAGGGCAGGGGTGGGCAATCTTATCCGCAAAGGGCCGGTGTGGGTGCAGGTTTTCACTTCAACCAAACAATAGCCACACCTTCCACCTGTTTCCACCAATCACTGATCATCAAAAGAAATTGAAAAAAAAAACCTAGACTGGACATTACTGTTTCAATTCTGAAGTGGAGACATCTTGGTGAGAATACATTACTGTTTAAGTCTTAAAGCAAGGTGATCTCACCAAGATGTCTCCACTTCAGAATTGAAACAGTAATGTCCGATCTAGGGTTTTTTTTTCTTTTCTTTTGATGATCAGTGATTGGTGGAAACAGGTGGAAGGTGTGGCTATTGTTTGGTTGAAGTGAAAACCTGCACCCACACCGGCCCTTTGCGGATAAGATTGCCCACCCCTGGGTTAGGGTGTTGCACTCACGATTGGGAGGTTATGTGTTCAAATCCCAGTTGGACCCCCACTGTGCTAAAACCCCTGGGCAAGGTCTTAACCACAAGTGTGCCTCTGTTCACCCAGCAGTATAAATGGATACCAGTATAAATATACTGGGAAGGTAACCTGTGATGGACTAGCGTCCCATCCAGGAGAAGTTGAACTCCTGGTCGCTTCACGCTACAAAAACCGGGGATAAGCACCGGCCTGATGGGTCACTTGGCTCGGGTGCAAAAAGCCCAAAGGACTTTACCTTTTTAGATTAATAAAATTATTACTATTAATGTATTAATTATTAAAATTTTGACTACAAAATGAAATAAAAATAATTGAATAATTGGTAAACTTTTTTTTTTGTTCTGTTTATTAGCCATTCCTGCTGTCAAGTGTAATTCTACCTTTCCTCTTTAGTAGCCTATAAATATAGATCTCCTAATGCCTGGAAGCTTTGGGGAAATGAGCAGCTCTCTGACTGTGATTAACACTCAGGCCACTGGAGAGGCTTCCTAACTTCTAGATTAAACCCACTAACTGCAATTTTTCCAGTCTTGCTTTGATCCTTGGTGTTGCTCTGCAAGCAGATGTCTTGAACCAAACACAAAATAATTTATGGACGAAAGGAAGTGCTCTTTTTTTCCTTGTTTTCTTTTTCTCTCACTGTTCGGTCATGTCAGGATAAATCAAGCATTCAAATATTAATGGACTGACGACTTTGACAAATTTGTCCTCGATAGATAGATTAGGCTTCGAATGATCCTGACTAGTACACACAGGATCACCATTTTATTTCATGAAAGAACAAACTGAAATTTGGCCAATGTTGGGACTAAAGACTGACACCATGAATACAGAGTCCACCAACCACACGTGCACATGAGCTGCTTTTAAATTAATAAACAGTTTAATTTCTGAAATGAATGGCAGTGGTGGCCTAGTGGTATAGGTGATGGATCGCTGATCCTAAGGTCGGAAGGTCAGGGGTTCGAGTCCCACTCTTCACAAGGTTGTCACTGCCCCCCCACCCCCCCCCCACCCCCCAGTGTAGCTAACCGGGTTATCAAAGGCCGGCCATGTCTCTCACTGTTTATGGTGGGAGGTTCATATAAAAGAACCATTGCTGACTTTCGACAAGAGTAGCTGCAAAGCCATCAGCGTGTTTCCGCCCTGCGATGGCCTGGTGAGCTGTCCAGGGTGTATCCTGCCCTCGCCCGGAGTCGGCTGGGATGGGTGCCAGCCTCCCCTCGACCCAAATTAGGATTACGCGGTTACAGAAAATGAACTAAACTGAAAAATTTATGTAATGCTGATTCACATTTCATTTATTCATTTATTAATTTTCTAAGCCACGTCATCCTAATTAGGGTTGCAGGGAGGATGGTACCCATCTCAGGTGACTCTGGGCGAGGGCCGGGTGTACCCTAGACACCTCGCTAGGCCATCACAGGGCCAACACTCACACAACCATTTGCACTCACACTCACACCGACAGGCAATTTGGAACAGCCAATCAGCCTCCTCTGCATGTTTTTGGACTGTCGGAGGAAACCGGAGAACCTGAAGGAAACCAACACAAGCTCAAGGAGAGCATGTAAACTCCACACAGAAATTCCCATACTTAATATTTTTTTATTAACGATTATCATGCTCCATATAATTATTCGCAAAAGGCAAGTTGGATAATGCTGAACAGCATGAACTATTCAGTGATATTCACTGAGCCGGAGGTGAATAACTGTAGATACTACACGAACGCATAACAAAAGCTAACTAAAACAGTTTTAATTGTTTATTATCATTATAATTATTAATAGTAATATCAGTAATTATAGTAATAGTTTTTAGGATTGCTGTCGCTGCTGCTGTGCTTGCTGTTG
>CM045729.1:35808579-35958579 GCA_024760905.1 Plotosus lineatus | reverse complement strand
TCAAAGGTCTATTGATCATTTTTATTAAACGTTCTATTGTGAAATACTTTTAAAAGTTGTAGTTTTATGTTCCGTAAACTCTAAAATACAGCATTCATATATTTAAAGAATATAAACTATAATTAATAATAATCAATTATATTCATCTGATTTTCTACCAGACTGCTTGATAGCTTTACATTTACAAGATGCTGGTAAGTTGGAATAAAATTATATATAAAAAAACAAACAAACAAACAAACAAACAAACAAAAAAAAACAATAACATCTTTTTTCATGATCCACATAAACATGTAATAATTTAAATGTAAATTAGTCTATTTATAGCAAGTAGGCAGAGCTGACATCACCAGCAATACAAAGAAATTTAATTTAAATAAATCTAAAGTTATAATGGTTATCAAATATAATTCAGATAGATTTAAAACTATAAAAAGTACAAACTGACATATTTGTGAGGGATAATGTTTACATCATCACACGTACACAGACAGGTAGCCTGTGACTGTAAAGGTAAATCAATATATTATCCTTTATATTATTATTATTATTATTATTATTATTATTATTATTATTATTATTATTATATTTTAATTTATGTATTAGGGAGCTTTAATTTTTAATCGAAATGTCTGTGAGGTTAGTTATAATACTCCAGACACCATCTCGGTTCATATCATCAGGGACACCTTCATCATTCATTTTCTGAACCGCTCATTCCTAATTAGGGTTGTGGGGAGGCTGGCGCCCATCTCAGCCGACTCTGAGAACAGAGTACACCCTGGACAGCTCGACAGGCCATCGTAGGGCATGATGTGCACAAACAGATATAATTTATTATTTGAAGCATGTTTCGGATACCATGGTTCTGTACAATATAAACATTGGTGTAGGTTTTTTTTTTTTTTAGGGCAAATACAGATTTGGGTAATCACTTTTTATGCAATCATTTGGTTTCAATCCTTTAAAGGTACATCTCAGAAACTATAATAAGCTAGTATTGTAAAATAACCACTGACTTATTTACTCATAATTTACTGATTAGTCTTAAAAATGGTCCTGTGTGCCTATAAAGCTTTATAAGGCCTACTGGGTTGCACAGCGGTTAATAATATAAGAACAATATTTTTTATTTATAATAATAATAATAATAATAATAATAATAATAATAATAATAATTATTATTATGACGATTATTGTAACATGCATGCACCTGGACGATTGAAAAAAAAAAACCTTGTAATAAAGTGCAGCGATTGAAGCGCGTGCCCGCGTCCGTAGCCAGGACTACCTTGGCGGGTACGCGCGCCCACACAGGACTCCGGCCATTGCGGGAACGCGCACGTCCCGCAGATTATCAAAACCGGGGCAAACTGTAGCATAAAAAGCTAACTATTGCAGTCGAATGGTACACTTTGAACATGTCTGAGTTCTCGGGGAGACCGATAAATGCCCTCCCGGCTTGGTCGGAGAGCCGAGGGGAGTTCAAGGAGGAGAAGCAACCGGTGTCTGGAAACGGCGTGAAGGCGAAGAAGAAAAAACGACGGAGGAAACGACAACAGGAGCAACAAAGTACTGCACAGTCCGTCTCAGCCGCGTCCCAGAACTTCTGCTCCGAGGAGGAAACACTTCCAGTTCGGACAAGAAGCGAAAATTCCGGGAACGGGAGCGACCCGATTGTAAGAGGGATATTTCAAATCGGGAAGAAGAGCCATGATGTAATTCTCACGGCCACGCGGGTCACGTGGACGCGCATCCAGCCCGAGAGCCCTACAGGTAAAAACAAAAACAAAAAACAAAACAAAAAAAACCCCATTCGCGGTTACCATGGCTACGGTGTGTCACTTCTTGCACATCATGTTGATGGTACTCAGTGTGTAGTGAGTTGATATCTGTCTGTCTGTCTGTCTGTCTGCCTGTCTGTCTGTTTGTATCTGTCTGTCTGCCTGTCTGTCTGTCTGTCTATCTGTCTGTCTACACATGTATGTGCTTTCATTCATTTTATTTTCATTCACTTCCATTTTTTTGTTCATATTCGTCCCATCTTGTGGCCCTTGTCATTCAGATCCTTATTGTCCATTTTTCCTGCTTTCAATACATCAACTTCAGGAACTCACTGACACTGCCTGCCTTATCAGGCTCCTTATCAGTTGCCACTGTAACGATACCATACACAACTGCTGAGTGAGACGCAGTATTCCAATTATTCTGATCAAGAGGATTTTATAACACCTTCTGAGATCTGAATAATTCTTTATATTATAACAAAGCTGAATTAAATAATTGTTTTATTATTCATTTAATTCATTTTCTGAACCATTTAATCATATTTAGGGTCACGTGGAGGCTGGTGCCTATCTCGGCCAACTCTGAGTGAGGGTGGGGTGCACCCTAGACAGCTCGCCGGGCCATCACAGGGCCGACATTTACAGAAACATTCATACTCATACTCACACGCACACCTAGGGGTCATTTGATACAGCCATTTACTCGTGAGCATTCTTTGGAAGGAGAAGGAGAGGTGGAAGATAGATATTTAAAATATCAGAATCAGAATACTTCATTGGGCCCAGAGGAAATTGTGTGCGTACAGTTGCTCTATACACAAAGAGAATGAGATAAAGTAAATAATAAAAATTACAAACACACACACACACACACACACACACACACACACACACATATATATATATATATATATATATATATATATATATATATATATATATATATATATATATATATATATATATATATATACAGTGATACCTCAGCTCACGGACATAATTGGTTCCCAGAAAGTGTGTGAGGTGAAAAGTTCGTCTTCCGAACATTTATTTCCCATAAGAAACCATTAAAATGAGAATAATCCGTTCCCAGGTCCCCATAAAACATAATTTTCTCCTAAATAAGCCTTAAAACTACACAAAAATATACCTTATTTTATGTGTAATAAATGTGCTATTGTATTGTAATTAAAGAAATAAACTGTACTGTATAATAAAGTGGTTTTATTTACCTTTGTGATGGTAGTTGATGGCTTGATGGAATGGAGTGGGAGGAGGAGGGAGGGAGGGACTTACTGTTTGGAAGGAGTGTTTGGAAACGCCTACCGTTTGGAAATACGCATAGCCACACACGCACCCTTAATAGCTTCCTTGTTCTTAAGGATGGTGGTAGACTTAGCGTACTGGTACTGGGACGCTGAGTCACACAAACGCACACCTCGGTCGTGTTTTTCAATGATCTCCGCCTGTGGTGGGGTCTTTTTCGGTCCCATAATAGCAAAAGTACACTCAATATGGTCCAAAATGTCTATCAAACACAAACCACTTCCGCATTCAAAGAAAGGGGTGTGGCCGAACTGTGACGCCGTGAGCGTCGTCAGCTTCTCGTGGCCGCCACCGTGGCGCTGTTCGACCAGCGTGGTTTGATTAGATCCGCCGAAAACTAGTTCGTCAGCAGAGACAATATGCTCGCCAATTTAATGTTCTTGAGGTGAAAAGTTCGTGAGCTTAAGCGTTAGTCAGCGGAGGTTTTACTGTATATATATATATATATATATATATATATATATATATATATATATATATATATATATATATATATATACAGTGTAGGTAATCATTCCTATGTCTTTCAGTAGAGTATTTAGGTGGCATCAGTCTCACACTGAACAACTCCTGTGACCAGCAGGCTGTGAAGCAGGGATATTGTTCAATATTGTCTTTGTTTTGGACGGCATTCGCCTCCCCGACGCTACTGTGAGAGTCCAGCTCGATCCCCAAAATGTTACTGGCCTTGTGGATCAGTTTGTTCAATCTATTTGTATCTGCAACCCTCAGCATGCAACAGCATAGAGGACAGCACCGGCCACAACAGACTCATAAAACATCCTGAGTAGTGTCCGACAGATTTTAAATGACTTTCGTCGCCTGAGAAAATAGAGGCGGCTCTGGCCCTTAATGTAAAGTGCGGCAGCGTTCTTAACCCAGTCCAGTTTATTGTCAATGTCAACTCCAAGGCATATGTAATCATTCCCCCATTTTCACATTGTCGCCGTGGATGGAAACAGGGGCTGATGGTATTTTGGATCTCCTAAAATCCACAACCAGTTCCTTGGTCTTTGTAACATTAAGCTGTAGATGATTCTGCTCAGACGGTGGTGGCCCGGTGGTCAGGAGCTGGATTGCTGGATTGCCGATGCCAAGGTTGGGGGTTCAAGACACACTATCAACGGTTGTTACTGCTGCTCTCCAGTGCAGCTAACCGGATTATCAAAGGCCGGCCATGTCTCTCACTGTCTGTGATGAGAGGTTCATGTAAAAGAACCATTGCTGACTTTCATCAAGAGTAGGCTGCATAGCCGTCAGCGTGTTTCTGCCCTGAGATGGCCGGGCGAGCTGTCCAGGGTGTACTCTGCCATCGCCCAGAGTCGGCTAAGGTGGGGACCAGCAATTATTCCTACTAAGATTCCAGGGAAGTTGAAGTCTATCTCAGCTGCTTTGGGTGAAGGCCAAATCCACTGCAGGGCCAACATACAATCAACAATTCACACTCTCACCTAGAGGCAATTTGGAACAGCCAGATACAATGACAGGCATGTCTCTGGACTGTTGGAGGAAACTGGAGTAACTGCAGGAAACCCTTACAAGCACATGGGAAACATGCAAACTCAACACAAAAATACCTCACTGGACCCAGAACTCAAACTCAGGGCCTTCTTGCTGTTAGCTGGGCATGCTAACCACTACTCCACCATGCCACCATTGTTAATTATTCTCTTCATCTGTCAGTGGTCATATTGTTTTTGATGTTATGGCTTAATGTTATGCAGTGTTAAGTACCTACCAAGGGTGGTCCAAGGAAGGACAACCACTGACCTGGCTGGAGAGTCATGAGTGCCCAAAAGTCATAGGTCTGTGTGTGTGTGTGTGTGTGTGTGTGTGTGTGTGTGTGTGTGTGTGTGTGTGTGTGTGAAGACTAGTACGTCTGGTCTGATTACATAGAAGAGCTACCGTAGTACAAACTGCTGAAGCATCAGAAGACACAGTACACTGCTGCTCAACATACATGGGGCTGCTTAGTCATAGACCAGTAAGGTGGTATTAATGTTATGGATGATCAATGTGTATATATTCTTTTAGTATGGTGGCCCTGGTTCCATTTCCATTCTGTATGCAAGTTTAAATGTAACTGATCACTGAAAGCCAAATGCAAATACACTTGTGGAGATAAAGGTACAGTAGTCAAGACTTTTGTTTTGGGCAGTGGTGGTCTAGTGGATAGGGCGCAGGATCGCTGATTCTAAGGTTGGGGGTTCGAGTCCCCACGAGGTTGTCACTGTCCCCCCCAGTGTAGCTAGCTGGGTTATCAAAGGCGAGCCATGTCTCTCATTGTCTATGGTGAGAGGTTCATGTAAAAGAACCATTTCTGATTTTCGTAAAAAGTAGCTGCAAAGCCGTCAGCGTGTTTCTGTCCCTTGCTAAAGGGTTGTGACAGGAAGGGAATCCGACGTAAAAAAACTATGCCAAATCAAATGTGTGAATCAGATGATTCGCTGTGGCGACTCCCAAGAAAGGGAAAAAGCCGAAAGAAATAAAGAAAAAGAAAAGTCAAGACTTTTGTTTAAATTTCCTATTAGTACAGATAACCTGTAAAATTGTGCTGACATGCCATATTTCAGAACAAGTGTATTAGCAAGGCTTCCAGTCACGAATCAATTATTTGAATTTAGATTGGCCTCTTATTGGTATTTTAATGGAAACACCCCTCCACAGTGGGGCCGGTGGCGTAGTGGTTAGGGTGTTGCGCTCATAACTGGGAGGTTGTGAGTTCAAATCCCAGTTAGACCCTCACTGTGCTAAGACTCCTGGGCAAGGTCTTAACCACAAGTGTGCCTCTGTTCACCCAGCAGTATAAATGGCTACCAGTAAAAATATACTGGGAAGGTAACCTGCGATGGACTAGCATCCCCTCCAGGAGGAGTTGAACTCCTGCCCGCTTCGCGCTACAGAAACCAGGAATAAGCACCAGCCTGATGAGCCACTAGGCTCAGGTGTAAAAAGCCCAACAGCCTTGACCTTTATGGGGCAGTGGTGGCATAGTGGTAAAGGTGCTGGAGGGCTGATCCTAAGGTTGTACTCACCACAAACTCACCACAAGTTCTCACCGTCCCCCCAGTGCAGCTAACTGGGTTATCAAAGGCCGGCCATGTCTCTCACTGTCAATGGTGAGAGTTTCATGTAAAAAAAAAAAAAAAAAAACATTGCTGATTTTTGACAAGAGTGGCTGCAAAGTTGTTTCCACCCTGTGATGGCCTGGTGAGCTGTCCAGGGTATACTCTACCCTCACCCAGAGTCTGCTGGGATGGGCGCCAGCCTCCCTGTGACCCTAATTAGGATTAAGCGGTTACAGAACATGCTGAACACTCCTCCACACCCTCATATCATTATAAGGAGAAGTTGTATTGATAAAAATATAAATCTATCATTTGAATGTCTGATGGTGAATAAATCTGATATCATGATATTCCATGCTATAGTTAATGCAATGCTAGTTAGCATGCTAGTTCTTCCATAGTTTTGAGGGTACAGCTTTGGCTACATCTAAATAGGGGGAGGCTTAATGAGTAAAAAAAAGTTGCAGCTCTAAGTGTTTCATATAAATGATCTAACGTAGAGTAAATCTCTCCTATAAAGTTTTTATGTATAGAAGTCTCAAATCTGTAAATATCCTGATTTGCTCTGACTTTTGTGTTTTTTCTTTGGCGGCACATTTGCTCACGGTAAAAGTGTCCTGGGTTCGTCTCCTGGGCTTGGGCATTTCTGTGTGGAGTTTGCATGTTCTCCATGTGTTTGCATGGATTTTGTCTGTATACTCTGGGTTCCTTCCACAGTCCAAAGACATAAACATTAGGCTGATTGGCTGTTGCCTTTTGATGTGAGTGTGAATGGTTGTGTTTGTGTTGGCCCTGTGATGGTCAGGCTTGCTGCTCAGGGTTTAACCCACCTTCATCTAGAGTCAGCAGGGATAGGCTCGAGCCTCCCTGCAACCCTACCAGGATTAAGCAGTTTGGTAAATGAATGACTAAATAAAACTGCATGCTAAGTATAAGATGGATGCTATACGCACTACAGGATACTGGAGGGGGCCTGGGAGTTTGCCCAAGCTATCCACATGTGTTTTGTAGATTTAGAGACGGTTTTTGACTGTGTCCCTCAGGCTATCTTGTGGGGTGTGCTCCAGGAGTACGCCGTGCCGGACATGTTGCTATGGGCCATTTGCTTTCTGTATCACTGGAGCCAGAGCTGGGTCTGCATTGGTAACTGAGGTCGAATTAGATTTCAGTGAAGGTTGGAGTCTGCTTAGGCTGTTCTTTGTCACTGATTCTGTTCATGATTTTTATGGACAGAATTTCTAGGCGCAGCTGCAGTGTTGAGGGGTTCTGGTTTGATGTTGTCCTTTTGGTTTCATCAATCTAGGACCTCCAGCTCTCATTGGAGAGACTCGCAGCCGAGTGCAAAGTGGCCAGGATGAAAATCAGCACCTCCAAGTCCGAGGCCATGGTTCTCACCCGGAAAAGGGTGGAATGAGGTCCTGCCTCAAGTGGATGAGTTCAAGTATCTCGGGGCCTTGCTCACGAGTAAGGGAAGGATGGAGCGAAAGATCGACAGGTGGATCGCCGCAGCCTCTTCTGTAAAGCAGAGCTTGTACCAGTCCGTTGTGGTGAAGAGAGCGCTGAGCTGCACAGCAAGGCTCTCAATTTACTAGTCGAGCTATGCTCCTCATCTATGGTCACGAGTTTTGGGTAGTGACCGAAAGAACAAGATCAAACAGCTGAAATGAGCTTCCTTCGCCAAGTGGCGGGGCTCTCCTTTAGAGATTGGGTTCGAAGCTCAGCCATCCTGGAGGAGCTTGGAGTAGAACCGCTGCTCCTCCGCGTTGAGAGGAGCCAGTTGACGTGGCTTGGGCATCTGATTAGAATGCCTGCTGAGTGCCTCCCTGGTGTGGTGTTTCTGGTATGTCCAACCAGGAAGAGACTCCAAGGTCGACCCAGAACAGGCTGGAGAGATTATGTCTCTCAGCTGGTCTGAGAACGCCCCGGTGTCCTCCCAGAAGGATTGGCTGGGGATAGGGACGTCTGGACCTCACTGCTTAGGCTGCTGCTCCCGTGAGCCGATCACAGATTAAGTGGAGGTAGATGATGATGATGATAATGATTATGATGATGTATGCTAAGTCATGACATGCTTGCTCCAAAATAATGCTGAGCGGTTTAGTATCACAAACAGAAATGCTTATGTAATATCAAACATGTGGTGTTTTTTTATAAACAATGGTAGTCACAGACTTTTTTAAACCATGTCGTTCTTCATTATGGATTGCGTCAAGCAATGCTAGTAGAAGACTCTGGTCTTAGTCTAAATCTTGATGGCTATATAGTGTGACATCCACGCCACGAGTGCACCATGTGTTCTCAGGTACATTTAATCTGCCACATAAAAGTTATGCTCCTTCTAACAATGTCTGAAAATATGACTGGATGTGTACATAGATTTTGTTACATATGTTGTATAATGGATGAATTTAGTGTAACAGCCAATTCCCATCCATTTTGTATGCCTTGTAATGCCAGCCACCCACATTTTTCCAAACTGCTGTGCATGCATATTTACGAGCAGTACACTTTGAACCCCTCCCTGAATCACCACCATATCGTGGTGGAGGGGTTTGCGCGACCTAATGATCCCAGGAACTATGCTGTCGGGGGCATAATGCCCCGGGTAGGGTCACCCAAGGCAAACAGGTCCTAGGTGAGGGTTCAGATGAAGTGCGGTTCAGAAGACCTCGATGGTGGACAAAGCAAGGACACGGTTTCCTTCTCCCGGACGCGGGTCACCGGGTTCCCCCCTGGAGCCAGGCCTGGGGGAGGGGTTCGAAGGCGAGCGCCTGGTGGTTGGGCTTCTGCCCATGGAGGCCGGCTGAGCCCAGCCCGAAAAGGAAACATGGGTCCGCCCTTCCATGGATCCACCACCTGTGGGAGGGGCTATGGTGACCAGGTGCGATGTGAGTTGGGTGGCAGTATGGGTTCTGTCGGACCGATCCTCGGTTACTGACTCTGACTCTTGGGACATGGAATGTCACCTCTCTGGTGGGGAAGGAACCTGAGCTTGTGCGTGAAGTGGAGAGATACCGACTAGATATAGTCTGTCTCACCTCAACGCATAGCTTGGGTTCTGGAACCTCCCAGCTCGAGAGAGGCTGGACCTTATTCCATTCTGGAGTTGCTCATGGGGAGAGGTGGCGTGCCAGTGTGGGGATCCTTGTTGCTCAACCTTGTTGCTCACTTAGAGTACTCACCCTTTTTGGAGTCTTTAGGGTGTGTGTTGGAGAACGCTCCCTCTGGAGACTCACTCGTTGTCTTGGGAGATCTTGGGAATAGATCTGCTGCTCCTCCGCATTGAGAGGGGCCAGTTGAGGTGGCTTGGGCATCTAGTCAGAATGCCTCACAAACGCCTCCCTGGTGTGGTGTTTCAAGCATGTCCAACCGGGAAGAGACCCCGGGGTCGACCTAGAACACGCTGGAGGGACTATGCCTCTCGGCTTGTCTGGGAATGCCTCGGTGTGCCCCCGGAAGAGCTGGAGGAAGTGTCACGAAAGAGGGATGTCTGGACCTCTTTGCTTAGGTTGTGGCCTCCACGACCCGATTCTGAATCAAGTGGAAGATGATGATGAAGATAACGCACTTTGGTGAAAAGAGCTATCTGCCCCTTTGTCTGCATGAGCCCACAAAGGCTCATGCCTCTCATTGCTTTGAGTAATATGGAAGTGGGAATATGCCATCCCTCTTTCCCTGAAAGCTCATCCATTTAGCTCCCATGGCTGTACACGTCAAACTGAACTTGAACTCACAACCTCTAGGTCGATAGTGCCGCACCTTGCAGCTGCGCCACTTGGAAGCTTTATTAAAGAGTTCTGATGGTACTGCGTTCCAAGCATTTCTTGTAGGATCAGGGTAAGAGGCGTTTCCCAAGGGCTTCAAATGGAATTGAATGTGAAAAGATCATTTTTCTTTGAATTATGTTTTGTGAACTCACTTTTTTTTGTGTGAAACAGTGTATGTACTAATTGAGGCACTGAAATTCTCGATTCCTGTGCCTCAGTTGTGATACTGAATCAAAAATGTCTTTAAGGCTGATATCATGGTGAACACAACACTCTGACCCCAGACTTGGGATTACAGTAAATGGAAAGAAGGATTACAGTGTCATGTACTGTACTATAAAGGTCTTCTGTGTTATTATCTCGTTCAGAGTATTGATCTGTATATGCCTTTTGCACTGTGCTAATCATCATCGGTGTACTATCATTTTAGAATATATGTACGAAGCTATTTAGTTTGTAAAGAAAGAGTACATAGATTTTGTACAGCAAATCTCACTCTTACACACACACGCGCACATACATACAGACATGCATACATATATACAGTGCTGTGCAAAGGTTTAAAAGGTGAGGCAATTGTGATTAATCCTATTATTGGGGAAAACTGAGTTCAATTACATGGCCACACCCAGGCCTGATTGCTGCCAGACATTTCCAATCAGGAGATCCCGAACACAAAACCTGTTTGACAAGGTGAGGTAGGCCATACTGAACACACATTATCATGCCGCGATCCAGTGAGCTTCAAGAGCAAACAAGAAAGAAGATTATAAAGATGTCTCAGCCTGGGAAAGGATACAAAGTCATTGGTAAATCTTTGTGACTCCAGCGGACCACTGTCAGATCCGTTATCCATAAATGGAGAAGGCATGGCACAGTAGCGACCCTTCCCAGGCGTTGCTGACCTATCAAAATTACTACAAGAACACGATGCAGACTAACTGGAGAAGTCACAAAGGATCCAACAACTACAAGTTTCACTTGCCTCAGTTAATGTCAATGTTCATGACTCCACGATCAGAAAGATACGAGGCAAAAATGGCATTCATGGAGGAGTTCTGAGGCGAAAGCCACTGTTGACAAAAAAGAATATCAAGGCACAACTCATTTTTGCCAAGAATCATCTTGATTATCCCCAAAGCTTTTCGGATAATGTCCTCTGGACTGATGAAACTAAAGTTGAACTTTTTGAAAGAAATGCATATCGTTACATCCGGCGCAAAAGGAACACTACATTTGATAAAAAAAAAAATTGTGCCAACAGTGAAACATGGTGGTGGAAGTGTGTTGATCTGGGCCTGCTTTGCTGCTTCAGGACCTGGGC
Source organism: Plotosus lineatus (assembly GCA_024760905.1). Lineage (NCBI taxonomy): Eukaryota > Metazoa > Chordata > Actinopteri > Siluriformes > Plotosidae > Plotosus > Plotosus lineatus. The sequence goes on along the minus strand of CM045729.1, from coordinate 35,947,307 downwards.
GACTTGTCATGATTGATGGAACCATGAACTCTGCTCGCTACCAAGAAATCCTAATGAAGAGTGTTCGTCCATCAGTACGAGACCTCAAGCTAAAGCGCACCTGGGTTCTGCAGCAAGACAATGGTCCGAAGCACACCAGCAAGTTCACTTCTGAATGGCTAAAAAAGAACAAAATGAGGGTTTTGGAGTGGCCTCGTCAAAGTCCCGACCTAATCCCTATTGAGATGCTGTGGCTTGACCTTAAAAAGGCTTTTCATGTCCGAAAACCATCCAATCTGGTTGATCTTAAACAATTCTGCAGAGAAGAGTGGGCCAAAATCCCATCACAGTGATGTGAAAGACTCATCACCTCGTATTGCAAACGCTTGACTGCAGTTATTTCTTCAAAAGGTGGTGCAATTACTTATTCGTACGTGCCCTTGTAGGTTCATAAACATATTTTTACCCAGTGAAATAATTTTAATACAATTAGAAAGGGACTTGGTTAACAGAGGGTTAAAGATGATCCTACAAATGGCTGCCACTATCTATACAGTGAGTCGTCGACTTACGACCTATGCGAGTTACGTCTGATCGACTTGACGACCGTAAAAGTGGTGAAGCATGATTCATGGCAGTGCAGTGCGAGTGTTGTGTACGATGGTTGGTTGTGCTGCCGGCAGCGCCAGCATCTTAAAAGGTCAAGCAGGAGATGATGCAGCTTCACTTTCTAATTGCTCAGAGCAAATCTATTCATCTACTTTCAATGCCACGTCACTGTGGCGCGAAGCTGAGAGCCAATCCTTTCTGTGTCGGCAGGTCCGATACCTTGAAATTCTAATTTTATTGGATTCACACGCTGCAGTGTTTATGTGACAGGAAGTGCGTTCCAAGTTTTGGCAATCAGCTGCTCTGCGGGTTGAAGTTTTTTTCATGTCTGTCCATTTGTGTTTGTTTGCCAGCTGTGCTTAGCTTCGTGGAAATGAGCCAATCAAAACGAGGGAAATTTATCTCTTCACTCAAACAACACGCGCAGTCTGTGGCTGTTGTTATAATCCAATAAAATTGGAGTTTGAAGCTATCGAACCCGCCCACACAGTGGAGTACAGAAAGGATTGGCTCTCCGCTGCGTGTCACAGTGACGTGGAATTGAAAATAGATGTATAGATTTAAATGCGTGAGATTTATTCATCTGTTTTTGTTTGGCGTAAGTGTATTTGTATGGAAAGTCGACATACGACCAGATCGAGTTACGACCGGTCTGCCAGAACCAAACGCGGTCGTAAGTCGACGACTCACTGTACACATTTGTAGGTGATTTCTTAAAGCTGCCAGGGCACGGCAGATCATTCTAGGTGAAATAGCAGCAATTTCGTGCCTTAAAATCTGATTCACAGATAAAGGATATAGGCTTGAAATAAATAGTGGGATGTCGTTTTTTGTTGGTTTTGGCCAGTAATACCGTCATTATGCTCGCAATGTGGCCTCTTTGCAACCATTGAATGTCTACATTGAATGTCTACTCCTAATAATAATAATAATAATAATAATATAGTCATTTTCTGTACCTGCTTAATCCTAATTAGGGTCGCGGGGAGGCTGGCGCCCATCCCAGCCAACTCCAGGCGAGGGCAGAGTACACCATGGACAGCTCGCCAGGCCATCACAGGGTGGAAACACGCTAACGGCTTTGCAGACTACTCTTGTCGAAAGTCAGCAATGGTTCTTTTACATGCCTCACACCATATACAGTGAGAGACATGGCTGGCCTTTGATAACCCAGTTAGCTGCACTGGGGGGACAGTGACAACCTTGTAGAGAGTGGGACTCGAACCCCCAACCTTAGGATCAGCGATCCAGCACCCTTTACCACTAGACCACCACTGCCCATATGATAATATCTATTCATTCAAATTTTGCACAAGCCCAAAATTTTCTACCAAGATGTTTCTGCACCATGTATGTATGTATGGAATGTTAATCTGAAATTCAATCAACTACTTCTGAAAAATATACAAATTCCAGTTTAAATTTATTCAATTAATTTGTACTTTCGGTAGGATTGCTTACGTGTGAGTCGGGCTCAAAGGCTTCAGTTGTTTGATGACAGTGAATATATACTTTTAATTTAAGGTAGCTCCACAGACAACAATCTCAAGGAGCAAGGGTAGGGGAGCGGGCCGGCTATCCAACATCGCCACGCAACAAGATCACCCGACATTTCCCTAAGCACTACTGTGTTTGCTGGAACTCCATGTGACTGAAACCACACAAATTCTACAAAATCAAGGTTTTTGGAGGGGTGGGCCGCCAACAGACGTCAGCACCACCTCTCTCGCCTCGCTAAATTTTACGTGTACAAGTAATAATTAGAGGAGCAGTGGTGTCCAGGCAGTACTTTGCTGGCCGTGCCATGTCTCTCACTGTCTATGGTGAGAGACTGTAAAAGAACCATTGCTGACTTTCGACAAGAGTAGCTGCATAGCCATCAATGTGTTTCTGCCCTGCGATGGCCTAGCGAGCTGTCCAGGGTATACTCTGTCCTCTTCCAGAGTTGGATGAGATGGGTGCCAGCCTCCCCGCGACCCTAATTAGGATAAAGTGGTTCAGAAAATGAATGATCGCAATGATTTAAAAAAATGTATTGAATGAGGTATCATGTGTGCAAATAATAATGTAATTATGGTTTATCTTTGGAATGTGGGAAGTTTTTCTTTTTTGGGTCAACCTGTACAAACAGAGAGATATTTTCCAATATATCAATAATATGAGAAGTCAGTATGTTGTTTAATCTTCTTTTTCTTCTTCTTTCGGCTTTTCCCTTTTTCAGGGATCGCCACAGTGAATCATCTGATTCGCATGTTTGATTTGGCATAGGTTTTTACGTCGGATGCCCTTCCTGACACAACCCTTTTGCAAGGGACAGAAACACGCTGATGGCTTTGCAGCTACTCTTTACAAAAGATATAGTCCTTTTACACTGGCACTGACAACCTTGTGGAGAGTTGGACTCGAACCCCCAACCCTAGGATCGGTGATCCAGTGCCCGATAGCACTAGGCCACCACTGCCAGTCAGCATGTGGTTTAATATCATATGTAAAAAAAGTCAAGCCGTACACATTAGTACACATTTAGTTCTGGAAGTTTTATTATGTATCACTGGATGCGATGCATACGGTAATTTGAAGATACAGGATTGATGAACAGGCTGGTTGGGGGAAGAAAAAGCGGGAAGTCAGCACTGCCAAGAAGTCATGTGTGACAGATGTGCCGGTAATAGATTCCGGCCGATTGTTGTGGCCACCTAAAGTAGAGCATCTGTCAGTCTTGTGGACATTTAGCAAATGTCCAAGTAAATGATACTCAAAACGGCCATCTGCATGACTGCACCGAGCATACAAACATATGACTCTTTTTCACAGGGCTCAGATTAGTGTCACTGGCAATGGGGTTCAATTGTGTTTGGGACAGGCCTTATATTTCTCGACTGATTTGACATATTTGGTTCAGTATTGTTTTGTGATTAGCCTATTATTTATTGATTCAATTTTTAATTGTGAAGAACATGTCATTCCTCAACAGTGTAGGCAATTTGAGTCTCGTGGTTTAGCCATCCTGAGCTACTCATAGTTTTGTTTTTGACAGCTTTTGTCATGCAATATTATGCATAACTGGGAATTTAGCCTGGCATTTTGTTCAATTGAAATCATATTTCTCCTTAAATTCTTTATATATTTTTAAATTATGCCTGTCAAAACACTGGTTGCCATTGCAAGTGCAGTAAAATAATTCTGAATCTGTCACAGCATTTTCATTTGATTGAAATTGTACTTCACTTCATTTTTCTCAGTGGTAAAGTCTGACTGTTGAGCTTTTTACACCTGTGCCTACTAGTTCATCACAGCCAGAGCTTCTCCTGGTTTCCAGAGCGTGAAGTGACTCGGAGTTTAACTCCTCCTGGATGGGACAGTAGTGCACCATATGTTACCTTCCCAGTATTTTTTTTACAAGTACGTACCAGTTTACACTGTTGGGAGGGCAGAGATGGTCAAAACCAGAGATTTATGGTCAAGTCCTTGCCCAGGGGTCTTAGCACGGTGGGAGTTTCGTGGAGATTTGACCTCACAACCTCTCGATCATGAGCCCAATATAGTACTGACCCTAATTATTTACTTTTGCTGACCAATCATCCCATATTTCTGGGTATGTGTGTACATGCCAATGTGCGCTGAGCGGGCTTTGTTTACTACACCGCTTCTAAGTCAGTTGTGTATATCTGAGTGATAAATCTAAATACGCATCATTTTAGGCATATATTCACCATATCGGCGTAGACTTCAGCCTCAACCAATCAAGTATGATCATGCCAAAGTATTCTGTCCGCACAGGTACCAAAAATATGTGTACCCTGTGTGTAAGCAAAGAAGTTTGCTTTGAGTGGGCACACAAGAGGGCTCCAGATAAACATGATTCTTCAAGATTAATACCAGAGACAAGTCTTATTAAATATTGCAAAATTAATACTAAAATATTGTAAACTCTGATTCCTACATTTAAGTGCTTTTACGTGTTGCCCTGCGATGGTCTGGTGAGCTGGTCAAGGTGTACCCTGCCTTCGCCAAGTGTCAACTGAGACACCACAAGACCCTTGAAGTAGAGTTGAGCAGTTTGGCAAGAGTGAGTGAAATAACTTCCATATGAACTTTCATTTTGTTAAGAAGCACATAGAATAATTTCTGAATTAGCCTACTGTTGTGTGTTGGGCAGAAAAGGTACTATCGCTGATAGTATAGTTTTGGGCTTTTTACACCCAAGCTCACCTAGTGGCTCATCAGGTATAGTTTTATAGTATAGTGTGGTTTTGCAGTAGAATATGTTTAGATCATTTTAGATAGCCAGAGTATTGCATTTCAATTGTTTTTATTTTCCGACGTTAGTGAATGGGATTAAAGGGGCAGTGGTGGTCTAGTGGTATAGGGCGCTGGATCGCTGATCCAAAGGTTGGGGGTTCGAGTCCCACTCTCCACAAGGTTGTCACTGTCCCCCCCCAGTGCGGCTAACTGGGTTATCAAAGGCGGGCCATGTATGTCACTGTCTATGGTGAGAGGCATGTAAAAGAACCCTGAGTGTGTGTGTGTGTGTGTGTTTGTGCGTGTTGGCCCTATGATGGTCTCGCGAGCTGTTCAGGGTCTAGCATGTCCTCCACCCAGTCCTTCACCAGATAAGATAGGCTCCAGCCTCCCCTCAACCATAACAGAATTAAATAAGTGCGTGAGTGATATTATATACAAATAATAAATCCTTTATAGACAGAACTAACATAACGAGTAAGCCGAATGAAATCTCAAATTTAATTAACGATCATTGACCTAACCTGAACAGAAATCATTCATATCTGCTTATTTTCATATTTACGGTTCGATATATTCCAGTTTCTGTGGAATCCACTTTCTGTTTTGTTTTTTGAGCTCAAAGCGTAATTATAATGCGCGGATCACGGCTACTGCAAAGCCCCTTCATATCAAAATCAGCCATGATGTTATCATTTGGTGATGTGTTTTTTAATGCTAACACATCAAAGTCTGCTCATAGATAAAGAGAATAAAAGAGAAATAGAAAAGCGGTTTGGCCCACTTAAGCTCGGCAGCCAGTACTTTCTTAATCAGTGATCCAAGCTAATGTTATTAAGCCAGCACTCTCATTACACAGAAAGCATCCATCTAATAACCCCCTATGGCCTTTACCAAATGCTCTCATGAAACTGCCAGAAAATGGCAGCACGATACCGAGATGCTGTGCTTCTCTATTTGACACTCATGTGATTCTTTTCTTGCCTGGGGGACGGAAGATTTAAGCAACATCCTTGATCTCCCAGCAGCCTGAAACGAACACTTATTTTATTATAGACATCAAACGTTATGTAAATACTGTGTCCTGTTAGTTGATTGTGACGCCGTGAGTTGTGTTTTACTTTTTGAAAAAATAGAAATAAAAAAAACACCAATGGGATTATTTGTGTGGAAGCCTATTTCCGCCACAAGAGATAAAAATTATCTCATAATTATGACTTATCGTGAGGCCAGTGGTGTAGTGGTTAGAATGCTGGGCTCATGATTGAGAGGTCATGGGTTCCCTAGGCAAGGTTTTAACCACAAGTGTGCCCCTGTCCACCCAGCAATATAAATGAGTACCAGTGAAAATATTATGAAGGTAACCTGTTATGGAGAAGCGTCTCATCCAGAAGGAATTGAACTCGTATTCGCTTCACGTTACAGAAACCAGGAATAAGCTCCAGCCTGAAGAGCCTTGGATGTAAAAAGCCCAACAGACTTACTGACAATCTTTTTTTTTCCTAGTGGTGGAAATGGGCTTCCAAACCATATTTCTTTTTAAAAGTCAGGAATTTAACATGTAAATGTAGCCGTAATATCAATTTATAAAATGTCTGAAATTATTTCAAAAAGTGTCGAGTGGTCAAGAGCTATGACACTAATATTGTAAGTGTATTTCTCTAAAAATTATTAACAGTGGAAATCTTGCTATGACACCCATTGATCAGCCATAACATTAAAAACATTATAAGCACTGACGGGTGAGGTGAACAACATTGAGTGAGTTAATACCCCTATTTGACTGGAGTGCGGCAGACTTGCGGAAGCAAAAATGTTGTCATCTTCAAATGTTCCTCAGTTATTCCCTCATCTTCCATGTCCTTCTGTATGATTCCGAATGTATTCCTCCACTTCCGGCAGGCCAAAATCTTCCGTGAACTTGCTTTTGAACATGTTCAAAAGCACGTTCACGGAAAAATCTTCCAACAGTGTTCCCTTAGGTTCCTTAGTCATTCCACAAACGTTCCGTGATCATTCCTTTTATTCCACCAATGTTCCTTGACCATTCCGCGAGCCCCCCCCTCACTTCCGGATGGTCAAAAGCGGCTACAGAATCCCCACGGAATACTCATGGAAGGTTTGCAGAATACATGCGGAACGTTTGCGGAATGGTTGCGGATTAAACGGAAGACTTGCGGAACACTCAAGGAAGTCACTTCCACTCAATTATTCCAGTTTATTCACTTTATTTTTTCTGTGTTCCGGTTCATGTAATAAAATTTTAAAGTTCAAATCACTGTGGTTTGGACTTGTGTGCATGGTTTTTAGTGTGGAATGATTTATTGAGGTGCAAAGGAAAGGAACATATTGACATTATTGATATTAAACATATCAACATATGTTAAATTTTAAATTTATTGTAAATTATAAATATATTGCACGTTAGAAACATATAGTAAATTACAAACATATGTTAATTTTTAAATTTATTGTGCATTATAAACATATTATAAACATATAGTATGAATGAGAGAATGAGCTTCCTTGGTCAAATCCGCGTATTTATAGCCGGAATCAGGAGCTAATCCTTTGATCTTTGCCGATTTGTCCTTGTTAAAACATGGTTATGCCGGGTATTCCTCAGTGATTCCTTAGTCATTCCATATTGAACATAAACGTTCCGCCTTCATTCGGCCTGTTCTGCAATCATTCCGTAGATCTTCCTTCTAAAATGGAGTAGTGCCGTAGTCGTTCCTCGAGTGTTCCTTGCTTTCCGTGAACCTACCGAAGGTCTTCCTTTGCAATCTGCACCGGTTCCGAAGGTAATCCGAGCGCTTTTATGCATGTATTCCGACATTGTACCGCGGTCTTTCCATGTCTTTTCCGCACAATCCATGAATGTTCCGAAGGTACAATTTTCCTTTAGTTTTTTTGACCCATTTTCCGTGTAAAAATGTCGAAGCTCCTATGTAGAGTGCGTTCCGTGTCTTTCCGCCACGATCATTGCATTCTGCACTCCAGTGAAATGGGGGTATAACTGTCCAATCATACACTGAGGCCAACCATATCAACACCATAAATTTTAGTCAGGTTTAAAGATTACACTGTGTCCTCAAGCAGACAGAAAGTTATGACAGGGATTCCTCACTTTCCGCAGTTAATTTGGGACCGAGACCCCCCCCCCACGTCGACCGCTGAATTCCGCAAAGTAGGATTGACTCTATTGATTGATGTGTATATAATATCAATAAATACATATCCAATGCTATAAATGCTTATAATAATAATTAAACATTGAAACATAATGCATACCGTATTAGACATAACTGCCCTGCTCCAATAAGCACCCCCCACCCCAGTGTTTTTTATCTTACGTCTAATAACCACCCATGTGTACTGGGAGCAAAATGGTAGATCAAACTTACTAATTTTATTCGATTAGTCTCTGTAACCATAAAATGAGGCGTTCACTGCCTGTAAAAGTGAGTTTACACGGTATTTCAAGACCTCCTGCCACTGAAGAATGTCTATAATGTTCATCAGTAACAACACATTTGATTGTTCTGCCATGCTTTAAAAAACAGGAAAATATTTTGCAGTGTTCTCTTGGTAAATGTCCAACAAGATGAACCATTAGAAATTGATACAGCAAAACTATGGGATGCTCTGAATGAATGGAGCGATCAGCCAGATATGGACCTATCAGAAAGTGATGAGTATTTTTCACCCGATTCTAATTTAAAGACATTTCTGGCCATGTTGACCTTTTGTGTTGATTGGTTCAACGTACCATGTGCTAAAGTTGACATTCATGTTGATTGGCTCTATTTTACATCAGGGTAAAATATTTAAAGGAACATCACTGGGAGGGAAAATTAAAGGGTCTTTTTTTTTTTTTTTAATTATGCTGTATTCTGTTTATTTTCAGCTCTCATGTAAGTAATTTGGTTGATGACTCAAAATGAATAACACAAATACCAGTAAAACTCTTCTATTGTTCTGTTATTATTCATGTTTTCCACCTCTATGGTAATAAGCACTTACTGTTCCACTCCACTGGTAAACATTTTAATAAGCGCCCACCCACTCCAATTTTTAAAGCGCCCTGGGCGTTTATCATGTCGAATATGGCAAGATGTAAATAAAATATAAATACACACACACAGAGATGCGCACCTCACATAAAAATGTAAGTAGTTTTGTTGGGGGGGGGGTTGTTTTTTTGTTTTTGTTTGTTTGTTTGTTTGTATGTTTGGTCAAAGTGTCCGACAACAACAGCATCAGGAAGTCACACTTTCACTTTCACTTCCCTCTGGGAAGAAACAAGTTGCTCTTCGGCGGCAGTGGCTGGCAAAGTGTGGCTGGCCAGCTAAGTGCGTGGAGAGTGCACAGGCACGTGTGTGAACATGTGAGCCACGTGTGTGTATTGAATATTTCGTCTCCCCAGATGACTATGAAAATGTCCGCATGTTCGAGACAGTTCAATTATTATTATTACTATGAAGTACTGCTACTGGTTACTAGTTATTTAACTTAGTTAATTAGTTAGCTAACTAGTTAGTACCAGTAACTACTAGTTAGTAATTTACCAGTAACTACTAGTATTATTATTATGGATGCTTGTATAGCGCATATTTCATACATGCGTATGCTCAATGCGCTCATCGCCACCGCTATCCTTTTGATGCTGAGCGCCAAGCAGGAAACAACAGCTCCCAAATTTTAACGTCTTATGGTATGACGCAGCCAGACTCGAACTCCGACCTTCCGAAGGATAAAGCGGACGCTCTACCAGCTGAGCTAAATCCCCAGTATTATTGCTATGAAGTACTGGTACTGTGTTGTGTTTTCCTGGAAAAATTAAATGGAAATTATAGAAGTGTTGGAGCAACCAAGATATGGAGGCTAATGATAAGGGACAGTGGCAGGTGGATGAAACCTGAAAACTTATAGGTTTATTTACCAATATAAGGAAACAAAGCTGGCTCAGTAACTTCATAATCACAGCTTGGTCTGGAGATTACAGTAAGAATGTTGGGCTAATCTGAATGAATGTCAAAGGCACGTGTGTATTCGTCTGTGTACAAACCTAGTGTATGACGGCGTGGGTTTTCCCCGGCAGATTTGGCACCACTGACGTCACTGACCTTGTTTTGAAATTGTGACTAGTAGAAAATGGCGGATACTACGAAGCTGCATGATGGGAGTAATAAAAGTCGAATTTTCTATGCCCGCCAGGCAAATTTTGCGGAGATTTTGTTGTGGTAAGCAATTAAAGACATATTCTTCATGTTGGATGCGATTTTATTTTCTGTGGCTTTAAGTGAAACCTCCCTTTAAGACATGCTACAGTCGATTTTTAGACGTGGCAGGACGTGGGGAAAAATTTGAACGGCACCGGACGTGGAAAAAAGTTTTGAACTGCTCAAAATTTTAGACTGCGGATAACCACGTGGTAAAGACGTGCTAAAGATGTGCAACACACGTGAAACACACGTAATAATCCGTGTTCTGGCAGTGATAAATCTTGGGGAAACGTGATAAGACGCAAAAGTTTAGGGGTCTGTCACGGTCTGTCATGGCCAGAGCACAGCCATTGGGCGGGTGTTACATGTTGGTATCACGAAAAATAGCGGCTTATCACTGACAAGTGGATTTTTCCATGTACATAGCACGTACATAGCACTACCTAAACCCATTAAACAACATCTTGATCACGTTCTAAATACGACTGCCTAATCGCTTCTGTATCACTTCTGATTCACGGCATATAAAATACCGTAATTTTCTGAGACCTCGGCACTTGCAGTCTAGATGTCAAGGGGCGAACATGAACCTTCAATGCCGTGATGTCCTCATCTTCATACTCCAACACCAACAGAACCAACTGATACAGGCACAACATATAAGAGAAGAAGAAGAAGAAGGAAGGGGTTGGTACGGAACATCTGAGTGCGTGACTAGATTGGGAGGAGACCTAAGCTGGGGCTTTATGACCATCTCATGAATTAAAACAACTTAAAAAACTAAACTAAAGCGTTATTCCTTCTGTCTCTCTCTCTCTCTCTCTCTCTCTCTCTCTCTCTGTCGCATGCGCATGAGCTGCGGGCCACACCCACAAGACATGCGCATTCACTGCTTGACAAACTCAACTTTAATTTGATTCCTTGAGGGATTGGAATTCCGGATGAGCTGCGTTACGAAGATCCAAGAGCCTTTCAGAACTTTATGAGGATGCCTCCTGCGATTAGGCAGTGCTATGGGAGTGGAGTGCCCATTTCACATCCGCTCTCAAGACGTGATCGGCAGTGATACAGACGTGATGAGACCGTGATTAGCCGTGGTAACTTACAGTTTTTTTCCCACGTTCGAACACGTGTTTTGCCTAAGGTGCTTTACACGTTTCTGGACGTGGTTAGCTGTGCTAGGCAGTGTTTTAGCAGTGGAACAGCCGCCGACGGCCTTACCACGTAAAAAGCACGTACAAAGCACGGCCAAGCCAAAACTGACCAAAAGTTATCACTTATTTCCACTTCCACCAGATTTTCAGAACTTTTTGTACGTGATTTAGACGTGGAATGCTGTGTGACCGGGGCTTAAAGTTACTTTTAAGTCTCAAGCCAACCCACCAGTGTCACTGAAATGTGTTCATACTCACGTTTATTTGCTGAAGTTCTTGATGTTTAACATCCATTCTTTTAGGTGCACAGTCAGTTGCAAAGGTGTTTCCAGCACTGCACTAATGCACAAAAATCATAGATTGCTCTTGTTGGCGGTCATCTATGCAGCACAAGAAGTGTCCAGTTCAATGTACCTAGTGCTGAAGGATGATGCTTCTCTAATGTTGGGAGCACACAGTCATTCAGAATGTCTTTGGGTGCTTTAGCTTGCTAATTCCCCTACACTGGAACGTAGAGGCCCAAACCTGTTCCAGCACAAGAGTACCTCGTGCCCAAAGCAAACTCCATGAAGACATGGTGCTCCAAGGTTGAAGTGCATGAAATTGAGAGTATTGTGCAGAGACCTGACTTCAGCCCCACTGAACACCATTAGGATGAATTGGAATGCTGATCACACCCACACCTCCTCAACTCACCTGAACTCACTGATGTCTAAATGAACGCATATCCTACAACCACATCCCTGCGCATAAGATTGGATGCTATGCTAATAAAGAAGGGTTATATATCTGAAATGGGATATTTATCAAGCACACAAGGGGGTGGGACTGTGGGGTGTCCAGATATTTTTGGCCTGATTGAATTGAATGCCTTGATGTGTCTAGCTTTGATCTAATGAATTTACTTACTCATTCATTCATTGGCTAAACCGCTTCATCCTTCTGGGGTCACGAGCAGGCAAAAGCCTATCTCAGCTAAGTCTGGGTGAAGACGGGATACCTTCTGGACCAATCATTAGTCCATTGCAGGGTCAACACATACAACTTGTCAAGAGAGAATTAGCAAGGTCTATCTGTACTTTAATTCAAATGGCAGATTGACCTTGTTAATTCTCAATTGATGAACTTTCCACTCTGACTCACCACCAGGGGCAATTTACGACAGCCAATCTGCCTACTTTTAATGTTTTTGGACTGTGGGAGAAAACCAAAGTACACTACTGAGGAAACCCTCACAAGCACAGTGGGAACATGCAAATGCTGCACAGAAATTTCCATGCCGAGCCTAAGACTTGGACCCAGACCTTCTTGTGGGATGTAAGTTCTAACCCCTACATTATTGTACTGCCAGGAACCATTTATTATTATTATTATTATTATTATTATTAATTTATTTATGTATTAAAAAAAAAAACCCTGCAAACTATTCCTTATAATTTTCATGTGCAGATATTTGTAAGGCTTTTCTCTCTGTGGCTCAGTTGTAGATTGATCGCTATTTAAAGAATTGTCTGTGATAATATATGGCACCATGTCATCCATTGTTATAGCTAATTTGCCATATAATTCACTGCCAGGCATCCACTAATCTCCCAGCGAAGGGAACGCCGAATGCGGCATTGTCTCACTGTCATCCCAAGAGACGGCGTGGTGCAGAAGTAGCTGAATTATGAGAGATTTTTTTTTTCCACCTGAACTGGAGGCCATATTTAAGTGTGCCATCCTTTAGGGTATCAAATAAGCAGCCAAGCACATTTGATGTTTGTTGGCAGCTCAGAAGAGAGGCAGTGGTGATCCGGACTGAATTGAGAGAGCGAACACGGAGGCTAGGCCGAATCCCAGCAGAGGCGAGTGCACTGGAGGGAGGGAATGTGCTGGTGGAGGGAGCTTTGGTTTTGACTTTTTGAACTCTGAATTTGTTTAGCTTTGGCCTTGGCGTGTTTTCACTCCACCACAGGATGACCAAGAGCTCTGATCTGCTCTAGTAGCCCCCGCCTCCGGAAAAGTTCGCCCTGATCACATAGTAGGCTTGTGCTTTCTGTAGCCCCTCTGTGTGTGTGTGTGTGTGTGTGTGTGTGTGTGTGTGTGTGTGTGTGTGTGTGTGTGTGTGTGTGTGTGTGTGTGTGTGTGCTGCTCTGACTCCAGCCTTCATAAGGCCTTGGGAGCTACTCTCCTGTGCATTTTTTTAAAGCCGCCCCTGTGATTTAGAGAGAAAAAAGAGATAAACAAACCCTTTGATATCTGATACATGAGCGATGGAGGTGAAGAAATAATTAATTTATCACAATAATTTATGGCAGCTACAATACATAAATGCAGCTCAGAAAATCTTCAAAACTTGGTGCTCCTGTGATGTTTGTAGCTTAAAATAAATTAAATTAAAATACATTTTAAGTGAGGTTTTATTTTATGGCATAATTCTGATTAATACTCTATGTTTAATTAACAGAATTCATATTATTATGCTGTAACATTTAATAGCAGTGCCATGAATACATTATATTTATATATATATATATATATATATATATATATATATATATATATATATATATATATATATATATATACACAACACATAAGGACCCCCAGTGCTCTACAGTTTCTCTTATAGCAATGTAATTACAGTTGTACAACTAGTCACACTATGCTTGTGGCTATCTTAACCATCTTAATCAATAACCTGTGAGCACTCTCACGCAGTGCGTGAAGTTAGACTGCACTTCCTATTTGCATAGTGAAACCTATAGCTTAATTTTTGTTATTATTTAAGCACTGTGCCAGATCAAGAATGTCTTTACAATTTAACATCAAAAACATTTTGACATCATGACTTCTAAATCTGACAAGAACTCAAAGAACCATCCAGGAGGACTGTTTCAAGATCTAAACTTGAACATGCCGCAAATAAAGAGCTTACTGAATGAATGAATGAATTAATGAATGAATGAATTAATAAATAAGGTACGTCCTTGTATTTATTGTTTGGTAGATTTATATTGTGTGTAAGCCCAAGACAAGAGACAGGGGAATATATATATATATATATATATATATATATATTTCGCTACTTCGCACTTCAATTCATGACGCTTCAGTGCATCTTTTTTTTTTTTTTTACTTAAATAATATTTATCGAATAAAAAAAAAAGGAAATAATGGAAGAATAGGGGAAATAGGAAAATGCCGCAAAAACAAGGCCAATTAAGTTAAAAAAAACAAAAAAAAAACTAAACACAAAACAAAATAAAACAACCCAAAACCTCCCATCAAAACTAGATACATAGTTGTGAGGTGCGTATCTGAGTACGTGCATGAGCATCTGAGTGTGTGCGCACGCATGCATGTCTGTATGTGTGTGTATTTATATTTTATTTACATCTTATGCATTCATTTTGAATGTTTGTTATTATAAGTATTTATAGCATTTGATATGTATTTATTGATATTATATATACATTTATGTATACGCCAGTAAAGGGGGGTTGGGGGTGATCTATATATAAGGTAAAGTCTGTTGGGTTTCTACACCCGAGCCTAGTGGCTCATCAGGCTGGTGCTTATCCCCGGATTCTGTAGCCTGAAGTGACCAGGAGTTGAACTCCTTCTGGATGAGACGCTAGTCCATGGCAGGTTCCCTTCCCAGTATATTTTACTGGTACTCATTTATACTGCTGGGTAAACAGAGGCACACTTGTAGCTGAGATCTTGCCCGGTGTCTTGGCACAGTGAGGTTCTCAGTGGGATTCGAACTCACAACCTCTCGATCATGAGCACAGCACCCCAACCACTACACCACCAGCCCCCCCCCCCATATATATATATATATATATATATATATATATATATATATATATATATATATATATATATATATATATATATATATATATATATATATATATATATATATATGAGAGAGAGAGAGAAATAAAATTAATTTCAAGAACCGGTATTTAATTTATTTTTCTTTAACACAACAGAACAAGAATATAAGAAATGGTAAAATTCATTCCTTCATTTTCTGAACTGCTTATTCCTAATTAGAGTCGCAGGGAGGCTGGTGCACATCTCAGCTGACTCCAGGTCAGGGCAGGGCACACCCTGGACAGCCCGCCAGGCCATTGCAGGGCCAGAAGTGGTAAAATAAAAGACTATTGTTATTTCTGCCCTTTATTATATTCTTAAATAAGTCTGAAAGAGTGCTTTGATTTCAACATTTAATAATTTTTATACAGTACAGTATATACAGAGCTAATGATATAAATGCAGTAGTTTTCATACCGTCTATATCCTGATGAAACACCTGCTTTAATCAGACCAATAACATATACTTCCCAACCTTTTCCATTGCTATTCAGAGGTTTCTTTAAAAATGATCTTGCCTCTGAGGGTGGCATTAAAAGTGATTGTGCGTGTCTGCATGTAGAATAAAAAAATATGAAGTCCCTACTATCAAAAATGAAAACAGATAAAAATAAAAGCATGTACTGGACAGTTCTGTCGCACCACCATGTGTCTCAAAAACACTGTAAATGAAAATGTAAAATTTAATGTTGTTTTGAGTTTCAAGTTTTGAAATGGTGCAAATCCCCCCAAAAAACAACAACAACAACAAAAAAACACTTGTGCAAAAGCATCAAAAGCTATGAGAGCTACATGTTGATAGTATCTTCTCTAATGGTCTTGTGTGCTAGGCGTAGGTGCACACATTGTGCGCATGCTAGATTCAAAAGACTTGAGACAAGCATGTACGCATGCGCAGATATATATGATGTAGTTGGTGACCAAAGGACAGGCTTGGTGCAACAAATGTTCCGGTGTTAAAATGTGATGAGCATTTGTAAAGATTGGCAGCAAAACAAGAATTTTTTATTTATTTATTGTTTTTTTTTTTACATTATTATTATTATTATTATTTTTTTTTTTAGAAATCACAACTATTAAGATCAGCAGATTTCTGAAACGAGGAACAAAAACTAAATGGACAAAACACTTGAAATAAGTAAATGTAGGTAATCCCATGTATGCTACACATTTATTCAGTTTGGTGACTACAGTACATGCCTACCAAATATGGTGCTTCTACGTCAGAGTATATGCTGGGTACATGAATTAGTGGCTATATGGTGGGGGTTATAAAGTCAGAGGGCCACACCTGGGGCCAAACCTTGGTTCATGAGTAAATGTTACTTGGTTCCTGAGTACAGTAACTGTTTCAAGCACTGATTATATGTGTGCTAAATTTAATGCATTTTTGTCTGTGGAATCCACTTCAAAAATGGGGCGAGCATCAAACGCCAGTTAAGAGCAAGTCCTGAATTCATTTTTGTAAGATTCCTGACTTTGTTAATGCATAATTAATCATAAATAAATGGGCTAATGATGGCGCATAACAATGACAGCTAAATGACAGACAGCTCCTGGTAAAGGGATTTCTCGCTACTTCATGCTACATTTGTGGCTTCAGTGCATTGCGTGTTTTTTTTTTTTTTTTTTTTTTCTAATTCAAGCATAGGGGACAAGGTTAAGGAAAATGCCGCAAAAACAAGGCCAATTAGGAAAAAAACCCCTAAACAAACAAAAAACAACCCAAAACCTCCCATCAAAACTGATTACATTTTTGTGAGATGCGCATCTGCGTGCGTGCGCGCGCTTCTGTATGTGTGTGTATTTAGATTTTATTTATGTCTTATACATTATTTTTGAATTTTTAATTGTTATTCTAAGCATTTATAGCATTGAATATGTATGTATTGATATTATATACATGTGTACATACCTCAGTCGGGAGAGGGGAGGATACAACATCACGAAAGTTGATGGTCGGGGGGATCTTGGTCCCACTTAACCGCGGAAAGTGAGGGATCCCTGTATTTAATTTAAAACCCTTTAGGGTGCATCAGTTTGAACTGATTTGTCATGTCTCCCCTGCCATGTCAGTCTGAGTAACGTTTGCTTTGTCGTGTTTCCTCGACCAGTTTTACTGTTTTTAAGCATTGATATCTCCGTGTTGTCATCTAAGCTCTTGTAATACCAAACCGGGAGGGAATGTAAGTTAAGGAACTGCCTACAGTTGATTATTAGTTTGTTAGTGTATCTGTTAGGAAGAGAATGAGTTCAATTCACATACAGAGAGTAATGTCTGCTTCATTAAACAACATATGATGCTACTCCTGAGAGACACTTCTCTATGTCAAGACTGTGCGAAGGCAGGATACACCCCGGACAGCTCGTCAACCATTCACACTCACACTTACACCTAGGTTTAATTTGGAGCGGTTGATCTGCATAAT
Organism: Plotosus lineatus; assembly: GCA_024760905.1. Classification (NCBI taxonomy): domain Eukaryota; kingdom Metazoa; phylum Chordata; class Actinopteri; order Siluriformes; family Plotosidae; genus Plotosus; species Plotosus lineatus. The sequence continues at coordinate 35,929,799 of CM045729.1, read as the reverse complement.
GTGCATATTTGGACTGTGGGGAAAAAACTGAAGTTCCTGAAGGAAACCCAGACAAGCATGGGGAGAACTTCCAAACTCCGCACTGAAACACCTTCGGCAAGCATGTGCCTCACAGCGACAAAGTAATGTGTTTGAGTCACATGTGCTAACCATTATGCCGTCATGCCATCCCTATTGCACCGCATAAAATTGCAATTTTGGCATAGCGTGGTGACCTGGTGCTAAAGGTGCTGGATCGCTGATCCTAGGGTCGGGGGTTCGAATCTTACTCTCCGCAAGGTTGTCATTGTCCCCCCAGTGCAGCTAACTAGGTTATCAAAGGTCGGCCATGTCTCTCACTGTCTACGGTGAGAGGTTCATGTCAAAGAACCATTGCTGACTTTTGACAAGAGTAGCTGCAAGGCCGTCAGCGTGTTTCTGCCCAATGCTAAAGGGTTGTGTCAGGAAGGGCATCTGACGTAAAAACCTATGCCAAATCGAATATGCGCATCATTAATACGACTTCCATGAAGACGGAGGCAGATGATTCACTGTGGCGACCCCTGAAAGGGAACAGCCAAAAGGAAAAGAAGAACAAGATCCACGTGATTTTCTTATATAGATTAAACTGGTCACAGGAACAAATGGATATCTAAGAACTGAAGTGAAGAAAAGACTCAGAGTAGATTATGTTGCTATTTTAGGGCCATGCTAATCTTGAGATATTAGCATTGTAGGGATTTTCCACATCCTTACCTTATCCTGTATAACTGCTGTGGACTAGACTGGGTTGTGACACATGAGTAAATTTCAAAGCAATATAAAATGTAGTTTATTTCTATCACTTCATTTCTAGCTGGTAGTTGATATTTTGGCGATGTTTAGTTGATTAGTTACGTGCTAATTTTTTTTTAGAATGTTTCCTAGTTTGGGCAGCGCGGTGACGTAGTGGTTAGCCTCACATCCACCTTACAACAAGAGGGCCTGAGTTCGATTCCCAGCTTTGGGATTTCTGTGTGGAGTTTGCACGTTCTCTCCGTCCTTGCATGGGTTTCCTCTGGGTACTCCAGTTTCCTCCAGCAGTTTCAAAACATGCACAGGCTGTTACAAATCACCTTTAGGTGTGAGTGTGAATGGTTGTCTGAGTGTTGTCCCTGGGATGGCCTGGCATAATGTCGAGGTTGTACCCTGCTCTTGCCCATAGTCGGCTTAGATGGGCGCCAGCCTCCTCGTGACCCTAATTAAGATTAAGTGGCTTAGAAAATGGATGAATGTTTCCTAGTTTTCAGTAAGTTATATTTCCTTTCTTTGCCAGCCATCACTGACCACAGCAGCTCCAAGAGTGTTGCTCCATTTATGTCTAGCCGCAATGCAAGCGCTCTGGGACTGTTTTTGATCTCCAAAAGTGACCCGTTTTTATCCCTCCCAGCTCTGAGGACTCTGGTTGACCACAGGAGTCAGGCTTTCCACAAAGGCACTGAGGGGATGGGCAACAGATTTCCTGGGCTAATTGCACTACTGAGGTTATATGATCCCATTTTATCAAGAAGTGCGCGGGATGGGGGGTGGGTGGGGGGAGGACACTGGAATAAATAAAGAGGAGGAATGAGAGAGAGAGAGAAAGAAATCGACTGTGTGCAAGGCGATTTGGCACAGTTAGAATTCCATGAAATCAATTTAACCACATTTTTGTAAAATTATTCTTCATTTTTAGTTTTCTCTGATTTTTCTGAATATAAGCTTTCTGATACCAGAGCAAACAAGAAACTTATTTTTAATAAAAAGATATATCATAAAATTTTACTGAAATGTATTTAAAAGCACAAAAAAGGCAGCACAGTGGTGTTGTGGTTAGCACGTCTGCCTTGCAGCAAGAAGGTCCTGGGTTCGATTCCCAGCTTGGGCGTTTCTGTGTGGAGTTTGCATGTTCTCCCTGTGCTTGCGTGGGTTTCCTTGGGGTTCTCCGGTTTCCCTCCACAATCCAAAAACATGCACAGTAGGTTAATTGGCCGTTCCAAATCAGCCTTAGGTGTGAGTGTTGGCCCTGAGATAGTCTGGTTAGCTGTTCAGGGTATATCTTGCCCTTGCCCCTAATCAGCTGAGATGGACGTCAGCCACCCCACAACCCTAATTAGGATTAGGCGGTTCAGAAAATGAATGAATTAATGAATGTGTTTAAAACAATATAAAAATCATGCCACAACCAAACCTTTTCTTTTTATTACGATTGCACAAAAAACCCTTTCCGATTTTGCCTGCAGGGACGCTCCACCATCGAGATGAAAAGAAAAGCTTTTTATGACACTCTGTAAATTTGTTTTGATAAAAATAAAAAAAATCTGAAAAATAATAAAAAAATCATAAAATTGTTCCAGTATAAAAATCTTACTGTTATAGTGATCCTTTAACAACTGCTGCTCAGAATTTGCTCAAATCAGCATATGTGCACATGTGAGAGCTACATACTTGGTTTAGACATGTTAGATAATTTTATTATAAATATAATATTTATAATAACTTATATTAATATTTGTATCTCATAGCATCACCCAGTTTTTTTCTTGGTGTATCTCATATATATATATATATATATAATATATATATATATATATATATATATATATATATATATATATATATATATATATATATATATATATATATATATATATATATATATATATATATATATACATACATATATTATAGTATGTATGTATGTGTATATATGTATATATATGTATATATATATATATATATATATATATATATATATATATATATATAAAATATATAATATATGTCCATCTATCTATCTATCTATCTATTAGACACAAGGTGAATTAAATTTGAAGTTAATGAAGAATTGTGTGATAAAGTCTGCTGCAATTTGAAATTTAGTGTCTTGAATATCTATCCCTTTAATCTCCTTATGAATCTCATTTATATCTCATCTTTCTATTCGGGGTCCAGCTGATGAGAATAACTTCCTTTTCTTAATGTTTCTTCCCAGAGAAATGTTAGATTTTGTGTTCCCCCTTTAGTGTTCTGTTATTTAGGGATGCTTTGTGATTCCTGTTGCTTAAAGAGCTATAGAAATACAGAAATAATCATATTTTAGAATCCGCAGTGCATCCATGTGCTTAGAAAACATCGCCTGGCAGCACCCGTTATCGTAATCCAATCAGCTGTTTTTGTGTTTGCACTGAACGCACTCGTGGTGAGGGTTCAAAACTCTGTGACCCTTCAGCATCGTGCAAAGCAGCAGACAGCGTCACGCTCTAATCGGACACAGGGAACAAACAGACGGTGTCGTCTCCTCTGTTTGCATCCCAGGGGCTTGAAAATACGGCAATATAAAAATGTAAATATTGGATTTTGGCCTATATGTGTGTGTGTGTGTGTGTGTCTGTGTGTGTCTGTGTGTGTGTGTGTGTGTGTGTCTGTGTGTGTGTGTGAGTGTGTGTGTGTGTGTGTGTGTGTGTGTGTGTGTGTGTGTGTGTGAGTGTGTCGGTTCCGTTGGCCTCCGCAGGCACAGGTGGAAAATAAGGCCCTTGACTGCATAGCGGGAACCACATGGCCTCGCTCTACGTGTGGGAGACGAGGGGGCTCTCTGGCCTGGCACAGCCTTCGCTCCTGCTTGGACGGGTTTCAAACGGCCGTATTAGTTTGCTGAGCGAAGGGCGCAGTGGGTATCTACAGTAGCCAGCAGGGAAGGGGATGAAACAAAAGAGCACTTCGGCTTTATTTCAGACAGAAGGCCTTGCTAGCTGCTTTCTCTGAGGTACTTTGGCTCTTCAATACATCACATCCTGAATTGTGGGTATAATGGAGAATGTGAATTTTGTTACAGGGAACAGCATTTATTTTCAGTCACACGTTGCAATAGCTGAAATAATCATTTCTAGGGATTTCCCCCACATCATGATCCTTAAATAAAAACAGCTCCTTGGTTTCTACGATCTAATTTTTTTTTTGGAGATTTAAATTTTTGGTCTGGACATTATACATATTCATGCTAATAATTGTATACATTGCTGTAAATTCCATTGTAAATACAGGGATCCCTCGTGACGTCACGCTTCAATTCATGCGGCTTCAGTGCGTCGTGGGTTTTTAAAAAAATATTAATTTAATTAAAAAATAAGGAAATTAAGGAAGAATAGGGGAAAAAGTTAAGGAAAATGCTGCAAAAACAATGCCAATTATGCAAAAAAAAAAAAAAAAAACCCAAAAAACCCAAAACAAACAAAACCAAAAAAAAAAATCAACTTAAAACCCCCCCATCAAAACTATTTCCATTTTTATGTGAGGTGCGCATCTGAGCGTGTGCACTTGCAGCTGTGTGCGTGTGCATGTGCGTGCGCGTGTCTGTATGTGTATGTATTTATATTTTATTTACATCTTATGCATTATTTTTTAATGTTTAATTGTTATTATAAGCATTTATAGCGTTGAATATGTATTTATTGATATTATATACACATACTTCTATGTATACATCAGTCGGTGGTGGTGGGGGTGTCAATCCTATTTCACAGAATTCGGCGGTCACGGGGGGATCTCAGTCCCAATTAACCGCAGAAAGTGAGGGATCCCTGTATACCATTTAATTCTCTGCAAGTTACTAATGATCCTAAAATTAATACAACCAGATTGGATTCTGTCTCAATGACTGAGGGTTAATTCTGTTTAAATTCTATTTTTTCTGGCACTGGAAGCATTGTTTCTTCATATTAACCAATCAGAAAAAACATTATCACCACTTAACTGGATTACAGCTCGATAGCCCCATACATATCCAGCACAGTGTGTGTTCTGAGCCCTTTCTTTCATGGCCAGCATTAACAGTTTCAGCGGTTTGTTCCACAGTAGATCTTCTATGGGATCAGACCAGACATACTAGCATTTGCTCCCCATATGCATCAGTGAGTCTTGGGCAGTCATGACACCCTAACCAGTTCATTGGTTGTCCGTTCTTGGACCACCTTTGGTAGGTACTTACCACAGAATACCAGGAACACCCACAAGAGCGTCTGTTAGACCCAGACTTTTAGCCTTCACAATGTTGTCAAGTCACTCTTATGCTTGCTTATTTTTCCTGCTTCCAACACATTCACTTTGAATAAAATACCTCCCATTCCTTGGTGGCTGCCATTGCAATGAGAGTTCTTCATTCATTTTCTCAACTCGCTTAATCCTAATTAGGGATTTGTAAAGAAGCTAGCGCCCATCTCAGCCGAGGACAGCTGGATAGTGACAGCTCACCAGGCCATCACAGGGCAGAAACACGCAGATTACTCTTAACGCTATTTCTACATGCCTCTCACCACAGACAATGAGCGACATGGACAAACTTGGATAATCCAGGTCGCACTGGAGGGACAATGGCAACAGTGGTAACCCTTGACAGTGGGGCTTGAACCCCCAACCCTGGGATCAGTAATCCAGCACCCTACCACTGGGCCACCACTGTTCCATCTGTGACAAGATAATTGTGTTATTTATTTCAACTCTCAGTGGTTAGAATGTTTTTGATGCAATGACTGATCCGTGTATAACAACAGCTTCGAGTTTGTAGAACTGATCATATAAATTTAGGCACTACCTAAAAGCAGGGTTCCCTGAAATATGTTTCTTAATTGGTGTCCGAGCCTGGGCTATCGCCAGCTCAGATAGGATTGAGATATGATCCACTAGTGTCAGAAATCTGAGCACTGGGTGTATTTCCTTTTGCAGATTTTTTTAAAATCCGGAGTGTATGCTATTATGTTATTACAGATATTAGTCACATCTTCTGGATGCACTTGATTATACTGTTCATATTTCCTGTTTGAATGACATGTTCTGATTCTAAGAAGTGGAAGCGATTATCAGCTCACAGTTCTAGTTTACTCAGCATGCAGAGTCCATCCCTTCTGTCCATATGTTAATCTGCCAATGATATGACAGCATCCTGTCACCTCCCCCCTCCTTCCTCACTGACTTCCTTGCGAAGGAGTGATGCTGCCGAGAAGCTCGCACCCATCTGGAAGCAATAAAGTTTTCTAGAAGAGTGCTTGATTTTATTTAATCTCTCCGTATCACACTGTGCCTCAAATGAAGGGTCACGCTCATCATGTCAGCAGTAGTCAACATCATGTGCCCAAAGGAAGATAACTGAATAACTGATAAACACACCCACACACACACACACACACACACACACACACACACACACACACACACACACACACGCCAGGCAGGTTTTATGTTGGTGCTAAATTTAAAAAAATAAAATATCAGAGTAAAAATATTTTCATAACAGCAGCTAGTACATCAAATTATTGTTAAGTAGTAGTTGAGCACGAATCAGGAATTAATCTGTGAATCTGTGAAAGGCTGTAGCTATTACAGTAAGCTGAATTTTTTTTTTTTTTTTAAGTTTGTTAGTTTTTTTGTCTTTTGACATCATGGCCATTTGTTAGCGATTTGACATTTGCTCTTGACCATGAATTGATTTAAAAAGTTGGTCTAGCACACAATGTGTGTTTATATGTTTATGTGATCTTCCATATCTCAAACAAACTGATGTTTAAAAGTAACAGATATATATCTGTTGTGCATTATTAGGGCATACGGCATGTTTAAAGACCTCTGCAGGCATTACTCATTATCTAAAATATCAAAATTATTTTTATCATTCACAAGGTATGAATTCAGATTAGCATAGTGGTGTTGGGGTTAGCACGTCTACCTCACAGAATGGAGGCACCGCAACAAGCGAGTTTTTTGTTTTCTTTTACTTCATATGTTCTCCCCATGCTTGCGTGGGTTTCCTCCAGCTACTTTGTTTTCCTCTCGCAGTCCAAAAAATGCACAGTAAGCGAATTGGCTGTTCCATATCGCCCTTAAGTGTGAGTGTGAATGGTTATGTGAATGTTTGCCATGCGACGGCCTAGCGAGTTGTTAAGGGTGTACCCCACCCTCACCCGGAGTCAGTTGAGATGGGCGCCAGTCTTCCCACGACCTATTTAGGATTAAGCAGTTTAAAAAATAATTGAATGAATATGGCCAAAGATGCACATTAGACTTATTGATGGTCTCAATTGCCCCTTAGGTGTGAGTGTGAATGGTGTTGTGTATGTCAGCCCTGTGATGGACTGACGAGATGCTCGTAGTGCACTTTGCTGAGATAGGCTTTATTCTCCCCACAACCCTAGTAGGAATAAGTGTTTTAGCAAATGTGTGAGTATCTTCTTCTTTTTCTTTCGGCTGTTCCCTTCAGGGGTCGCCACAGCAAATGATCTGCCTCCATCTCTCCCTATCCTCTGCATCTTCTACTCTTACTCCAACGACCTTCATGTCCGCCTTCACCGCATCCATAAATCTTCTCTTTGGTCTTCCTCTGGGCCTTTTGCCTGGTAGTTCCAACCTCAGCATCCTACGACCAATATACTCACTATCCCTCCTCTGTACATGTCCAAACCATCTCAATCTAGCCTCTCTGACTTTGTCTCCAAAACATCTTACATGTGCTGTCCCTCTGATGTACTCATTTCTGATCCTATCCATCCTCATTACTCCCAAAGAGAACCTCAACATTTTCATCTCTGCTACCTCCAACTCTGACTCCTGTCTTTTCCCCAGGGCCACTGTCTCTAAACCATACAACATTGCTGGCCTCATCACCGTCTTGTACACTTTTCCCTTCATTCTTGCCGATACTCTCCAATCACACATCACACCGGACACTTTTCTCCATCCATTCCAACCTGCCTGCACACGCTTCTTCACCTCTTTTCCACACTCTCCATTGCTCTGGATTGTTGAGCCTAAGTACTTAAAATCCTCCACCTTCTTTATCCCTGCCCCTGTAACCTCAAAGTTCCTCTTGGGTCCTTGTCGTTCACACACATGTATTCTGTCTTACTAAGACTAACCTTCAATCCCCTCCTTTCCAGGGCATACCTCCACCTCTCTAGATTTTCCTCCACTTGGTCTCTGCTCTCACTACAGATCACTATGTCATCTGCAAACATCATAGTCCATGGAGATTCTTGTCTAACCTCGTCTGTTAGCCTGTCCATCACCATAGCAAACAAGAAGGGGCTCAGAGCTGACCCTTGATGCAGTCCCACCTCCACGTTGAACTCTTCTGTCACACCGACAGCACACCTCACCACTGTCTTACAGCTATCATACATGTCCTGCACCACTCTAACATACTTCTCTGTCACTCCAGACTTCCTCATACAATACCACAGTTCTTCTCTCGGCACCCTGTCATATGCTTTCTCCAGATCCACAAAGGCACAATGCAGCTCCTTCTGACCTTCTCTGTACTTCTCTATTAACATCCTCAAAGCAAACACTGCATCTGTGGTGCTCTTTCTTGGCATGAAACCAAACTGTTGTTCACAAATGCTGACCTCTGCCCTTAGTCTTGCTTCCACTATTCTTTCCCATAGCTTCATTGTATGGCTCATCAACTTTATCCCTCTGTAGTTGCCACAACTCTGTACATCTCCCTTGTTCTTAAAAATGGGCACAAGCACACTTCTCCTCCATTCCTCTGGCATCTGCTCACTTTCTAAGACCTTGTTGAATATTCTTGTCAGAAAATCTACTGCTACCTCCCTAGACACTTCCATACCTCAACTGGTATGTCATCAGGGCCAACTGCCTTTCCACTCTTCATCCTCTTCAATGCCCTCCTCACTTCTCCCTTACTAATCTTTGCTACTTCCTGCTCCTCAACGGTCACCCCTTCTACTCTTTTTCTCTCTCATTTTCCTCATTCATCAGCTCTTCAAAGTACTCTTTCCATCTTCCCAGCACACTTCTGTCATCAGTCAATACATTTCCCTCTCTGTCCTTTATCACTCTAACTTGCTGCACGTCTTTCCCATCTCTATTTCTCTGCTGTGCTAACCTGTATAGATCATTTTCTCCCTCCTTACTGTTCAACCTATCATACAAGTCATCATACGCCCTCTGTTTGGCCTTTGACACTGCTACCTTCGCCTTACGCTGTGTCTCCCTGTACTCCTGTTTACTCTCTTCGGTCCTCTCAATGTCCCACTTCTTCTTGGCTAACCTCTTCTTTTGTACACACTCCTGCACTTCCTCATTCCACCACCAAGTTTCCTTATCTACTCTCCTTCCAGAGGACACACCAAGTACTCTCCTACCGGTCTCCCTGATCACATTGGCTGTGGTTGTCCAGTCCTCTGGAAGCACTTCCTGACTACCCAAAGCTTGTTTCAACTCCTCCTTGAAGACAACACGACACTCTTGCTTTTCAGCTTCCCCCACTTTGTCTTCTGCTCTGCCTTTGCCTTTTTCACCTTTCTCACCATCAGTGTCATCCTGCACACCACCATCCTATGCTGTTTGGCAACACTCTCACCCACTACTACTTTGCAGTCACTGACTTCCTTCAAATTACAGCGCCTACACAAGATGTAGTCTACCTGTGTGCTCTTACCTCCGCTTTCATAAGTCACCCTATGCTTCTGTTTCTTCGTGAAGAAAGTATTCACCACAGCCATTTCCATCCTTTTTGCAAAATCGATCAACATCTGTCCTTCTGTGTTCCTGTCCTGGATACCAAACCTGCCCATCACTTCCTCGTCCCCTCTGTTGCCTGCACCAACATGTCCATTGAAGTCTGCTCCAATGACCACTCTTTCACCTCTGGGGTTCTCTGCATCACTTCATCTAACTCACTCCAGAATCTCTCCTTCTCTTCTAGCTTACATCCTGCCTGTGGGGCATAAGCACTAACAACATTGAGCATCACGCCTTCAATTTCTAACTTGAGACTCATCACTCTGTCTGACACTCTTTTCACTTCTAGAACATTCCTGACAAACCCCTCCTTCAAGATGACTCCTACTCCATTTCTCTTCCGATCCACACCATTATAAAACAGTTTAAACCCTGCTCCTAAGCTTCTAGCCTTTCTACCTTTCCACCTTGTCTCCTGAACACACAGTATGTCCACCTTCCTCCTCTGCATCATGTCAGCCAGCTCCCTATCTTTTCCTTGCATAGTTCCAACATTCAAAGTCCCCACTCTCAGTCCTAGGCTCACGCATTTCCTCTTCTCTCTCTGCCTACGGACACGCCTCCCGCCTCTCCTTCTTCGACGTCTTCGACCAACAGTAGTCCAATTTCCATCAGCACCCTGTTGGTTGACAGCACTGATGGCGGTCGTTGTTAACCCGGGCCTCGACCGATCCGGTATGAATTCTGTATTGATCATTATAGCAAATGTGTGAGTATATGCGTGATAATTGGTATTAGGAAGTTTTCTGTAGGATCTGTATATAGGAGTTTCCAATGTCAATGCTTTACCATGTTTCTCAGCATGGAAAAGTCTTGAGGACAGAGGAGTTTAAGTTTCTCAGTCACATGACAAGATGTATTTATTTTGTCTCAATATGGTAAAGTGTTACAAAGAAGGACAAAAAAGGGTTGAGTGGTTTATAGCTATTATTACCCAAGTAAGGACAGGAAATAATTAGTTACCGAGGTCTTTGAAAGCATGTACTGTCACTGTATGTCATCAAGAAGCACAATGTGGTACATTGATACAGTAATAAACAAGCCCCGTGGACCGATTTGGAAAATGGTGGGCACTAACTGAAAATTTTGGGAGTCCGTGAACGAATAGAGGATATATCCCCTCAAGGACACTATGCGTGACCAATTTCCAGATTTTAGATGTGCGGTGTATTCTGTGTGCACATATCCATTGATTTACTTATTTCAAAGTCCCAATCCAATCATGCCTTGGCTCAATCGGATCCGAAAAAAGAAGGAATACCGGTACCAGTACATTCCCTCGAAGGCAGTCACTATATTACTATATGCTTGGTGCATAAGCATTTACGGTACATGATGCACATGTAGATTATACTGTGCTGTACAAACTACGCATTTTTAGCATTTTTGAGATGTTAGTAGGCATACTTAAAAAATTTCTTTGGGTTGAGAAAGTGTGTGCGAGTGTGTATCGATTTCACAGCGCCTGAATAAATAAAGCATTGACTTTGATGTATTACTTACATACGTTTGACAAAATACAGTAGTACCTCACCTTATGAAATTAATCCGTTCCACAGCCTTTTTCGGAACCTCGGTTTTGGCGATACGGTGGCGTAGTGGTTAGCACATCCGCCTGCCTCACGGCAAGAAGGCCTGGGTTTGATTCCCGGCATGGGCGTTTCTGTGTGTAGTTTGCATGTTCTCCCCGTGCTTGTGTGGGTTTCCTCCGGGTACTCCGGTTTCCTCCCACGGTCCAAAAATATGCACAGTAGGGTAATTGGCTGTTCTAAATTGTCCATAGGTTCACATTGTGCAGAAGGCAATGGCAAAACCACTGCACTATCCTTGCCAAGAATACCTCCATGAAGATGAGCACGGTGGTGTAATGGTTAGCTTGCTGGCCTATCACCACAAAGGCTTGGGTTCGAATCCAGGTGGAGATACCAAAAAATTTGTGACCTGGGACTGAAGCTGTGTTGTGTGCCTGGGCAAGGCACTTAATCCATATTGCACTCCACCCAGCTGTTAAATGGGTACCTGAATAACAGGATGTATGGGCCTATATGGTCACATTTGGCGCTTAGCAGTAGCCTTGAAGTACATTCCTGCAGGGTAATAGTGTGCAGCCAGTGAGCAGCTCTAAGCTCGATACAAGGCTTAAAAATGATCATAACCTGGATTTTTCATAAGTTGAACTGCATTTTACATGTAAAACGTGTGATTCGTTCCAAGGCCCCCAAAACTACCCCTAAACCCTTTAAAAATTATAAAAGTATACCTTTTAAGGTCTCCTTGGGGAAGTGGTGGTCTAGTGGATAGGGCGCAGGATCGCTGATCCGAAGGTTGGGGGTTCGAGTCCCCACAGGGTTGTCACTGTCCCCCCCAGTGCGGCTAACTGGGTTATCAAAGGCGGGCCATGTCTCTCACTGTCTATGGTGAGAGGCATGTAAAAGAACCATTGCTGACTTTCGTAAAGAGTAGGCTGCAAAGCCGTCAGCGTGTTTCTGTCCCTTGCTAAAAAAAAGGGTTGTGACAGGAAGTTCATCTGACATAAAAAACTATGCCAAATCAAATGTGCAAATCAAATGATTTGCTGTGGCGACTCCCGAGAAAGGGAAAAAAGCCAAACGAAAGAAAGAAAGAAACCTTTTAAGGCCTCCTTCTGCTTCAATATCGTACCGATGGTAGACGGGTTTGACCATATTTCTTTGCGATATCACTCAAACGCGTGTGTGTGTGTGTGTGTGTGTGTGTTTTGACCATGTGTTCTTAGCAGAGTTATAATCTTACAAATGTTTATGCAAGGCAAGCCTGAGCCAAAAGGTAAAGTTGCAATGAGCACACTCGAAAAACTCATGAAAGAACAGTAACTCTGTCCTTTACACGAAAAGCATTATGGGTGCTCTATAATAGCCAATGGGAGGGAGCTGCGTCATCCCTCCTAGCCAATGGGAGGCCAGCGGGGCGGGATGTTGGGAGATAGCCAATGGGAGGCCAGCGGGGCGGGATGTTGGGAAATGTAGTCAATGGGAGAGCAACTCATGCATTGTTTGAATTTTTGCTTTCAGAACATGCTTTCAGAACATGAACTTGTTTCGTATCCAGAGACAAAAATTTTAGGAAAATGTTTTTCGTAACCTGGAATTTTTGTTTGTTGGGGCTTTCGTAAGTTGAGGTTCCACTGTACTGTGGTATATGACAAATAACATGCGTCACACTGTACAAAATTAAATAAATTGAAAATTGCTTTAGACAAATGTTCAATTTTCTAATAATAAGTTGTACAACATTTCTACAATGTTTACTATATTTAAAATATAAATAAATAAATATCGGTACATTTATAAACGCTATGCATAACAGTATTGTGGTAGTCAGCACGTCCACCTCACAGCAAGGAGTTCCTGAGGTTGATGAGTACATTTCTGTGTGAAATTTGTACGTTCTTCCTGTTTTTGTGTGGGTTTCCTCCAAGAACTCTATTTTCACCAAATAGTCCAAACACATGCACATCAGACTTGTTGGATTATTCTCTGTTGCTCCAAGATGTAAATGTGAGTGTGAGGGGTTGTGTGTGAGTGTTTCCCTGCGATTGACTGCCGAGCTGTTCAGGAGTAGCCTGCCTTTTCCAGAGTTGACTGAGATGGGTCTGGGCCTCCCCTTGACCCCAATAAAGGTTTAAACAGCTCAGAAAGTAAGAATGAATAAATTAGATTTATAATTTCTCCCTAACATTGAAAGAAATAAAATAAGATGGCATCAAAGGAAATGATTAGTTAAAAACAATAAGCTTGTAGCAGGGTGGGATTAAATCTGTGTAACTGGAGCTAGAGCTGCGCGACCATCGAAATCCGCGAAGTAGGGTCACCCCCCACACCAACCCTCCCTGACTGACGTATACGTACATGTATATGTGTATATAATATCAATAAATACATGTTCGATATAAGTATTTATAGTAACAATTAAACATTAAAAAAATAACACAATATGTAAATAAAATATAAATACACACATACAGATGGTATTGTATGAGAAGAAGACGACACACATACATACGCGTGCACACATGCACGTATATGTGCATGCACACACAGATGCGCATCTCAAAACAATGTAACTAGTTTTGATGCGAGATTTTGGGTTGTTTTTTGTTTTGTGTTGGTTTAAGGGTTTTTTTTTTTTTTTTTTTTGCATAATTTGCCTTGTTTTTGTGGAAATTTAATTATTTTTTAATTTGATGAATATTTATTTATTTATATATTTTTAAAAAGCGTGATGTACTGAAGCCACATGAATTGAAGCGCGGAGTAGCGAGGGATCCCTGTAGAGGGATTCCTCACATTCCATGGTTAATTGGGACCAAGAGCCCCCCGTGACCGCCGAATTCCGCAAAATATGATCAACCCCCTTGACTGACGTATACGTACATGTATATGTGTATATGAGATTTTCCTTTCAGCTTTTCCCCATTTTCAGGGGTCGCCACAGCGAATGATTCGCATGGTGGATTTGGCATAGGTTTTTAGGTCGGATGCCCTTCCTGACACGCTCCCTTCAGCAAGGGGCAGAAACACGCTGATGGCTTTGCAGCTACTCTTTACGAAAGTCAGCAATGGTTCTTTTACATGCCTTTCACCATAGACAGCGAGAGACATGGCCGGCCTTTGACAACCCAGTTAGCTGCACTGAGGGGACAGTGACAACCTTGTGGAGAGTAGGACTCGAATCCCCAACCTTAGGATCAGCAATCCAGTACCCTATACCACCAGGCCACCACTGCCCTCATGTATATGTGTATATATTAATAAATACATATTCAACGTTATAAATGCTTAAAATAACAATTAAACATTAAAAAATAATACATAAGATATAAATAGAATATAAATACACACACATACAAACATTCGCGCACGCGCACACACACACACACACACACACACACACACACACACACACACACACACACACACACACACAGATGCACACCTCACATAAAAATGTAAGTAGATTTGATGGGAGGCTTTAGGTTGTTTTTTGTTTTTGTTTGTTTGGGTTTTTTTTTTTTTTTTTTTTTTTGCATAATTGGCCTTGTTTTGTGGCATCTTCCTTAACCCCTTCCATTTTTCCTTAATTTCCTTATTTTTTAATTCAATGAATTAAAAAAAAAAAACTAACAAAACACGATGCACTGAAGCCGCATGAATTGGAGCAAGAAGTAGCGAAGGATCCCTGTATTCTGTCGCCTTTTTCTTTGAAGACAATAGGTTGGTGAACAACATGGTTATGTAAACTTCTTTCATACTTTATAATGCATGCCAGTCATTACGATCTAGATTTATCTGTTCGTGCACTCTTGATATAATTTAACTGTACTTGTTGTGCAGTTTGGGACCTCTAGTGTCCAAATAAATTATTATCAATTAATTGCTAACTGATTATAGTATTACTTAAACTAATAAATTTAATAAGGAATTCATAGTAAGCAGATGATTAGTAATAATAATAAAAAAAAAATCTTATTTCATTTGAGTGAATCATGGTTTCCTGTAAAACACAGCTTCACCTTTTTGCTTACTAAGCACTGAATTCAAGTTCACATGGCATATTCTGTGATAGTTGTATATGTGACTATTTATCAAATATTACCTAGCCTGATAAGCAAACTAGGCTATATTATTTTCTTTTTTCTTTTTCTTTTCTTTTATTAGTGGCTATTTTACACTATAGACATATTTTATGAACCTTATTTTGGATCAAGTTAGTGTTAACAGTTCATTCCGATGGTACTGACTGGGACTGAGGTCAGAGCTCTGTGCAGGACACTTTAGTTCTTGCATTTAAGGCCAGTTTGGGACTCTGTGCCAGAGAAGGGAGGAAATTGTTACCTAAACCTATGGCATAAAAGGTCATCCTGTATAACTGTGCTTCCAACTTTGCAGCAACAGTTTGGGGAAAAAATATGGGCTTAATGGACAGGTGTCCACAAACTTTTGGCTGTATAGTGGACTGTGTAAAATGAACAAATATGCGCCAAAGGCAAGATGGACGTTGCTAAATAAACTCTTCAGTTAAGTGACATTCACTGAGCTTGATGCAAATAATCGCTTTAGAATATACTTGGGTAGCACGGTACCATAGCAGCTAGCATGTTCACCTCACAGCCGGAAGGTCCTGGGTTTTATTCTCAAACTATATACAATGGTACCTTAACTTATGAGTGTCTTTTATAATGAATTTTCCATGATACAAGCTTCAATCCCACCAAAAATCTGCCCCATCCAACGAGCAAAATTTTGATTTACGAGCTCTGCTGGGGAAATGGCTTTTCCGGCTCGATTAGCCTCATATTCTTCTGCGTGTATTCCTCTGCACGCCAAGAACGCCTTGTGCAGTGCTTTTCAATTATTTTCTGTGCCACCACCTATTGAAAGAAAAAAAAAAACATTTCACGCCCTTCAGCAACCCCGTGCGTGACCATAAATCGTGTTTACTGCACTTCATATCATTTGCTCGGTGCTTTTTACCTACACCATAGCACGACAATGAGAGCACCACTGTTAACTACTGTAGTAGAGGCACCAATTACACTTAATTCTACTACAGTATGGCAAAAAAGCATGTTCCTCAGGCCCCCCCTCGGTTGCATCACACCCACTATTCGAGAAGCACTGGCCTTGTGGGAGATCACCACAAGCCTTTCCTCGCTGGCATTCGTTACATGCACATGCACAAAATTCTCCTCCTCCTCCTTCTCCTCTGTTATGCACCACCTCATGCTTGACCACATGACATCTTCTCAGCAGTCAATGATTGGAAGGGTTAGTTGACTTACTGCTTATTCTTGTTTAATTCTTATTTATTATTAAGTCCTTAAGCTTTTCACACCCGAGCCATAGTAGATCTTCAGGCCAATGCTTGTCCCCGGTTTTCATAGCGTGAAGCAACTAGGAGTACAACTCCTCCGGGATGGGATGCTAGTCTATTGCAGGTTACCTTCCCAGTATATTTTTACTGGTACATAGTTATACTGCTGGAATGAACAGAGGCACCCTTGTGGTTGAGACCTTGCCCGGGGTCTTAGCACAGTGAGGGTCTAACTCTGATTTGAACACCCAACCTCCCGATCATGAGCGCAGCACCCTAACCACTATGCCACTGGCTTCACAATTGTTATTGTTTATTGTTATTTATTATTAATCATTATTAATGTTAATGTACACATTGTTATTATTATTATTATTATTATTACAGTATTCGATGTGATAATCGCTTAAAAAATTGAAGTGGGTGGGCGCTTATTAGAATGTTTACGAACGGAATGGAACGGTAAGTGCTTATCACCATAGAGGTGGAAAACATGAATAATAACAGAACAATAGAAGAGTTTTACTGGTATTTGTGCTATTCACTTTGTGTCAACAACAAAATTACTTACATGAGAGCTGAAAATAAACAGAATACAGCATAATTAAAAAAAAAAAAAAAGACCCTTTAATTTTCCCTCCCAGTGATGTTCCTTTAAATATTTTACCCTGATGTAAAATAGAGCCAATCAACATGAATGTCAACTTTAGCACATGGTACGTTGAACCAATCAACACAAAGGTCAACATGGCCAGAAATGTCTTTAAATTTATGAAGTTAGTGAGCAGGAGAATTGGGTGAAAAATACTCATCACTTTCTGATAGGTCCACATCTGGCTCATCGCGCAATTCATTCAGAGCATCCTATAGTTTTGCTGTAGCAATTTCTAATGGTTCATCTTGTTGGACATTTACCAAGAGAACACAGCAAAATATTTTCCTGTTTTTTAAAGCACTGCAGAACAATCAAATGTGTTGTTACTGATGAACATTGTAGACATTCCCCAGTGGCGGGGGTCTTGAAATACCATGTAAACTCACTTTTACAGGCAGTGAATGCCTCATTTTACTGTTACAGAGACTGATCGAATAAAATTGGTAAGTTTGATCTACCATTTCGCTCCCAGTACACATGGGCGGTTATTAGACTCAAGAAAAAAAAAACATTGCGGGGGGTGCTTATTGGAGCAGGGCAGTTCTGTCGAATACGGTATGCATTATGCTTTAATGTTTAATTGTTATTATAAGCATTTATAGCATTGAATATGTATTTATTGAGACACATATATGTATACGTCAGTCGGGGGGGTCGATCCTACTTTGCGGAATTCAGCGGTCGCGCTGATCAAAAACACTTTGAAACTTGTACAAAGGTTTTTTATACTTCTTGGAAACACAAGAAAGCTAAATTTAAAGGAGATACTTATGGTTTATTTTCATTTTAAAGTCTATCATATTTTTAGGAAAACGGTTTTAAGGTTTAAAACTTTACCCACTTTTACTCTGTGACAAAATTGGGAACCTTGAACTTAGCGAATTGTGGGTGAGTGAACACGAGCCAGTGATGCAATAGAACATGGATTGGCAACCTTTTTGACTGAGAGAGAGCTAAAAAAACTCACATACCGTATTCGACGTAATAAGCGCCCTGCTCCAATAAGCGTGCCTCCCCCATTGTTTTTGATCTTACATCTAATAACTGCCCATGTGTACTGGGAACAAAATGGTAGCTCAAATTTGCCAATTTTATTTGATCAGTCTCTGTAACTGTAAAATGAAGTGTTCACAGCCTGTAAAAGTGAGTTTACATGGTATTTCAAGACCCCCTGCCACTGGGGAATGTCTATAATGTTCATCAGTAACAACACATTTGATTGTTCTGCAGTGCTTTAAAAAACAGGAAAATATTTTGCTGTGTTCTCTTGGTAAATGTCCAACAAGATGAACCATTAGAAATTGCTACAGAAAAACTCTATGAGATGCTCTGAATGAATGGAGCAATGAGCCAGATATGGACCTATCAGAAAGTGATGATGAATATTTTTCACCCGATTCTCCTGCTCACTAACTTCATAAATTTAAGCAGGTTCCTGGCCATGTGATTTTGTTTATGTTCGTGTGATTGGTTCAACGTGCCATGTGCTAAAGTTGACATTCATGTTGATTGGCTCGATTTTACTTCCTTGAAAATATTTCAGAGAACAGCCAAAAGGAAAAGAAGAAGACCGGGAGGAAAAAGTAAGGGATCTTTTCTTAAATTTTTCTGTTTATTTTCAGCTTTCATGTTAGTAGTTTGTTTGATACCACAGAATGAATAACTCAAATACCAGTAAAACTCTTTTATTGTTGTCTTATTATTCATGTTTTCCACCTCGATGGCAATAAGCACTTATCGTTCCATTCCGCTGGTAACTTAAGTGCCCACCTACTCCAATTTTTAAAGCGCCCTGGGCGCTTATCACGTCAAATACGGTATTTTAAAATGAAATTCCATGAGATCCGTATTTCTACTTCCTCTAAATACAACTAAATGGAAAAAGAAGACCAACATTTTTAAGAGTACAGTGATACCTCTGCTCACGAACATAATTGGTTCCCAGAAAGTGTGTGTGAGGCGAAAAGTTCGTCTTCCGAACATTTATTTCCCATAAGAAACCATTAAAATGAGAATAATCCGTTCCCAGGTCCCCATAAAACATAATTTTCTACTAAATAAGCCTTAAAACTACACAAAAATATACCTTATTTTATGTATAATAAATGTGCTATTGTATTGTAATTAAAGAAATAAACTGTACTGTATAATAAAGTCGTTTTATTTACCTTTGTGATGGTAGTTGACGGCTTGATGGAATGGAGTGGGAGGAGGAGGGAGGGAGGGACTTACCGTTTGGAAGGAGAGTTTGGAAACGCCTACTGTTTGGAAACACGCATCGCCACACACGCACCCTTAATAGCTTCCTTGTTCTTAAGGATGGTGGTAGACTTAGTGTACTGGTACTGGGACGCTGAGTCACACAAACGCACACCTCGTTCGTGTTTTTCAATGATCTCCGCCTGTGGTGGGGTCTTTTTCGGTCCCATAATAGCAAAAGTACACTCAATATGGTCCAAAATGTCTATCAAACACAAACCACTTCCGCATTCAAAGAAAGGGGGTGACGAACTGTGACGCCATGAGCGTGCGTCAGCTTCTCGTGACCGCCACCGTGGCGCTGTTCGACCGCGTGGTTTGGTTCGTCCGCCGAAAAGTAGTTCGTCAGCCGAGACTATATTTTCGCGAATTTAAAGTTCTTGAGGCGAAAAGTTCGTGAGCTTAAGCGTTCGTCAGCCGAGGTTTGACTGTATAAGATTTTGAATTTATTTTTTAATACCATTGTTATAACAATGTTATTCAATATTAAATAAAGTATGTCTTACTATTAATGCGACTTCTGCTGCTGGATGGGTTTGTTGATGGCTTTGTAGTCTGGTTGATACATGTTGAAGTTTAGCTTCATACAGGTGTTTAGGCTTCCGTCTGTTAAACGTGACTGTAGGTTGGTCCTGATGGGTTTTTTAGGTGTCAGAATGACTGATCACATGCATACGTAGAACCACACATGGTCAATATGGCAAGACTCACATGCTGCAGTGTTTGGTATGTGACAGGAACTTGTTCACCCACATGTCTGAGGCCTTCAGGTTAGCAACTTCTACCTCAAAATCTCTGAGAGACACCACGGATGAACCTCAGGTTGACTTTGTCCACTGCACACTCTTGTGGATGAGTAATGAACTTTAAAAGACAATGTCCTCATGAAATTCCCCAAAGCGTGCTTTGAATCACAGCAAGAGATTACATGTGAAGCATGCAAGCTGCTGGAGATCAAAATGTTGAATGGGGTCACTTGCTGCGCACACATCTTTAAATTCTCTTTTGAATTCTCAGTTTTTCAAAGTGCGGCAAACGACCTGTTTTAATATCCTTGGTAAAGATTTCTAACTTGTTTTCAAATGCAAAAACTGCTTATTGAAGTAATAAGAGTGTATTTCCGATGCCTTGCATTTTCACTTTGGTGCAGGTGTTCAGTCATCTTCTTCTTCTTCTTTTCCTTTCGGCTGCTCCCTTCAGGGGTCGTCACAGCAAATCATCTGCCTCCATCTCACCCTGTCCTCTGCATCTTCTTTTTTTGACTCCAACGACCTTCATGTCTTCCTTCACAACATCCATAAATCTCTTCTTTGGTCTTCCTCTAGGCCTTCTGCCTGGTAGTTCCAACCTCAGCATCCGACTGCCAATATACTCACTATCCTTCCTTTGTACATGTCCAAACCATCTCAATCTAGCCTCTCTGACTTTGTCTCCAAAACATCTTACATGGGCTGTCCCTCTGATATACTCATGTCCATGAGATAACGCCCCACTCTCAATGGGTTGTCACTGTCCCCCCCCCCCCAGTGCAGCTAACTGGGTTATCAAAAGCCGGCCATGTCTCTCCCTGTCTATGTTGAGGTGTAAAAGATCCATTGCTGACTTTATACAAGGGTAGCCGCATAGCTCGCAGCGTGTTTCTGCCCTGCGATGGCCTGACGAGCTGTCCAGGGTGTACTCTGCCTTTGCCCGGAGTCGGCTGGGTGCCAGCCTCTCCGCAACCGTAATTAGGATTAAGTGGTTACAGGAAATTAATGAATGTAGCTGCAAAGTGGCCAGGCACCTTCCATCTTGACAGTCAACAAACAATGCCATATAAAAACAGACTGCGATAATTATTCCCAACTTCATCTAACAGTTCTTTAAACTTGAAGTAATTTAAAGCTCGGGCAACAATAAAGTTGATCACCTGAATGAACAGCGACATCACTTCAGGTAGATTTTTTTCTTTAGCCAACTCCATGAGAGACTTAAATAAATCCTCCCGTCTTGTTATCTCTTAAAGTCTTAAAACAGCAAGACTTTCCTCACACAGTATGTCACCTGCAACGTACAGTGTAATACTGAACTGGGATAAATGGCTGACATCTATTCACTCATCAGAAACAAGGGAAAATATTTAACTGCATTTATGTCCTTAACTTGTTATTCCTCCACTTGATTTGACATTATGCTGGTACGATCATGGGCAGTTCTTGCTGACAGAGGCATGTCTTTTTTTTTTTTTGATTATCTTATCTTTATCCAAAAAGTCGTCAATAAGTTCATTTGCCACATGAAGCGTGAATGTTTTGGTATAATCACCATCTGTAAATGGCTTCCCGTTCATCACAATTGCTAAAAAACCAGCAAAGCTGAGTGAATTCCAGCCACCTTGTTAGGCCCATACACGGAGTTGCTCCTGACTAGCTTCTAGCTGCACTTTGGACAATAGCTCTCAACGGGGCTTCTTTCTGCTGCCCCCTTCCTCCAGATATATCGATGCAAGTGTGGCATAGCATGTGTCGAAGTGTCACTTTATATTTGACCATTTCATCTGTGAAATATTATCATTTCACATTAGACACACTGCAGAACCTGCTTTCTTCACAAAAGCGAATTCTTCTGTTTATTCTTGTTGAAATGTATGATACTCCTTATATATTTTTCTTTTTACAATCTTCTTGGTTAAAAAGGGTTCGATCTGTATACAGACGCTTCCCGACTTACGTTCATCCGTTTTACATTTTTTTGATTTCAAATTTTGAGTTTAGACGTACCTATGTAGTACGCTGACGTAATGACTCAACGACGCTGCATTCATTGTTTATAAACTACAGACTGAGTGTGTGTGTGTGTGTGTGTGTGTGTGTGTGTGTGTGTGTATATATATATATATATATATATATATATATATATATATATATATATATATATATATATATGTATGTATATATATATATATATATATATATATATATATATATATATATGTATATATATGTATATATGTATATATATATATGTATGTGTATATATATATATATATATATATATATATATCAGTTATATAGCATGTTACCCTTGTATTAAGAGATGTTTTGCGGACTTTTGTAACCCTAAGCACAAATGGTTGGTCAGAAGTGTAAGCCTACTGGCATGGATGCAAGTCTCATACACAGAGATGAATTAACTATCTGCTCAGATCGGCACAATCTTTATATTTATTATCTTTTAGCAGAATCCTAGGAGTACATACTTATTTTTATATTAATATTCATTAGGATTTGTACTTGTTCTTTGTATGCATCTCTTGAATAAAGTTTACTTACTTACACAAAAGAAAGAGCTCTTCGCTTTGTTGGGAGACTGCAACAGTGCAGGCTGTGTTCTATACAAGTTCAATGGCACCCTTGTGCACTTGAAAGACCGGAAGTCTGTATAACCCACAGCAAGTACACTACTTTCGGTATTGAGCACCTCACATATTGTAAGCGTTGATTGACTGTTTTAAGCTTCATGTAAAGTGCCTCGGTATAAATAAGTGACTTATTTGAAATTAATGTTGATATTATTTGATATATTTGATATTATTTTACAATGTTATGTTTATAATAATTGATTTAGGGGTGTTTTATGAGATACGGTAATGGTATTTATGGATGTATAATACAGTATAAGCGTCATATGTCACTGTAACAACTTACGTTCACTTTCAACATACGTTTGGCCGTCCCGAACCAATTAAAAACGTAAGTCGGGGAGCATCTGTAAATGATTAAAGATGAAGGAAATTTAGTTTTTGACCTCACAATGACCTGTGCAGGCTGTTGCATATACAGGGATCCCTCACTATCTCATGCTTCAATTCATTCAGCTTCAGTGCATCGTGTTTTTTTTTTTTTTTTTTTTTTAATATTCATCAAATTAAAAATAAGGAAATTAAGGAATAATTGGGGAAAAAGTTAAAGAAAATGCCACAAAAACAAGGCTAATTATGCTGAACCCTAAACCAACACAAAACAAAAAACAACCCAAAACCTCCCATCAAAACTGGTTACATTGTTGTGAGGTGCACATCTGAGTGAGTGCACGTGTATCAGCGCATCTGTATGTGTTTGTGTTTATATTTTATTTACATCTTATGCATTATTTTGAATGTTTAATCGTTATTAGCATTTATATCATTGAATATGTATTTATTTATATTAAATACACATATACATGTACGTGTACATCAGTCGGGGGGTGTGTGTGGGTGTGTGTGGGGGGTGATCCTACTTCACGGAATTTAGTGGTCCCGGGGGGATCTCTTTCCCAGTTAAGCGCAGAAAGTGAGGGATCCCTGTAATCCAATAAAATTAGAGTTTCAATGTATCGGGCCCTCCCGCACAGCGGGACTTTCTGCTGCCCACCACCTAGAATAGGAGCAGTTGAAAATAGATTAAAATGTCTGAGATGTTTTGTTTTTGTTTTGATGGCTTTTTTAACCCTGTGATTTCTATATGTATATATATATATATATATATATATATATATAAAATGTTGTTTTTTTTTTTTTTTTGACTAAAATGTCAGTGAAATTATGCATTAATTATTTTGTTAAGAGACGCCAGCTAAGATTTATCTGAGAGTCAGATGCAGTTATCAAAGGAGCTACATCTGGCTTTCGAGCCATAGGTTCCTGACTACTGCCATAGAAAGGTACAGCATGTTATTCTAGCAACAACATGTTATTGTAGCGATAAGCTTTCCGGAGATGGTGGATCCATGGTGACCGGGTTTGACGAGTCAGTGACGTGTTATATGACCTGGTATGCTAGCAGACGTTCCATATTGATTCGGCCTTTGCAGCCCTTACAGAGAAATGACCCACAGCATATGGTGCGTCTCTAGAGTGAACTTGTGTGCCCTGGAGCACACACACAGACACGAGCACCTTAGCCCCTTCACCCCCGACCCTTTTAGCTTCATTTGGATTATGAGAATAGATCTAAGCGCTAAAAGCGGACACATGACCAAATAGACAAGAGTTCTAAAGCTAAATATACATTTTCCCACTCTTCTGTCATTCCCAGCAGATGTTACAGAGATCGATGTCAACCTTTGCTGATGTGAACACTAAGCAACAGGATTCCATAAAGCTTGTCAGCCCTGTTTTATACTAGCTTACCAGATACTGGAAGGATGTGAGTTCAAAGCCCAGGAGAGGTCATGGCTCTTAAGGAATCCTTTTACCCTCATTTAGTTAGCACTGCACCAGGATTAGCTGGGGCAGAATCGTTTTCATTGCTATAGTCATTTAATTCACTTTATTCAGGATATTTCTGGAAATTTTATATTTGTCATGGATTATTGCATCTTTATATATGAAATATACAGTCAATGGCAATTTTTAAAATTCACTAATTTTAATACATTTACTGAATTTAGTAAACTTCTTTATGTAGCAAGAACACAGCATTCATCATTCATTTTCTGTAACCGCTTAATCCTAATTTGGGTCGCGGGAAGGCTGGTGCCCATCCCAGCCAACTCCGGGTGAGGGCAGAGTACACCCTGGACAGCTCGCCAGGCCATCGCAGGGCGGAAACATGCCGACGGCTTTGCAGCCTACTCTTTACGAAAGTCAGCAATGGTTCTTTTACATGCCTCACACCATAGACAGTGGTAGACATGGCCGGCCTTTGATAACCCAGTTAGCTGCACTGGGGGGAACAGTGACAATCTTGTGGAGAGTGGGACTCGAACCCCCAACCTTTGGATCAGCGATCCAGTGCCCTATACCACTAGACCACCACTGCCCCAGAACACAGCATTTTGTAGAAAATAATATTTGTTTTGCATCTTTTTTGTTATTACTCGTGTCATATATTTTCTTGTTTCTGATTGGTGAAAAGGCATCAAATAATTCTTGCTGGGGATCTTGACCTGGGCAGGCCATCGCATGGCCAACACTCACACAACCGTTCTAACTCAGACTCGCACCTAGAAGTGATTTGGAACAGTGAATTCGCCTACTGGGTATGTTTTTGGACTTTGGGAGGACAACCGGAGTACCCAAAGGAAACCAACTCAAGCACTGGAAGAATATGCAAACTCCACACAGAAACGCCAGAGATGGGAATCAAACAAAGGCCTTCTTGCTGTGAGGCAGACATGCGAACCACTACGCCACCATGCCGCCCATTTCAGACATTCAAAAGTGTTGCGCGTGGTACTTTGGTAAGACGCTGAGCAGTTGTATTTTTTAGATTGCCTCTTTGCTTTCCTGAACACACAGTTTACTGATGAGTCCACTTTTATGTATGCACACACTTAGAGCCCATATATCAAAGCTGCAGTTAGATCAGCAGAGGGCCACGTCGGGGGATTCGTTTTGCCTGTGGTCAGCTCGCCGCCTCACTGGCTCAAAGAGTTGCATCATTTGTGCCGCCAAAAAAGCAATGACTAATAATATTATGCACAAAGTGACTCATGTGATTACAAGACAATGGAGGCAAAAAAAAGACTGACTGTAAGCAAGAATTATCAACGGAGGGTGTGTGGGGGGGTGTTGTATATAGACCGACAGTATTAAAGAGATAATGCTTGACTTGAATTTTTTTGAATGCTGCATGACAACTTAGCCAACCAGTGACTTCTGACATGACAAGCCTTTTGTCTTTAAATAAAATGTAGCTTTCAGTAGACAGCATAACTTTTTTCTTATTTTAGTAAATTCATTTGAATAATAATTTGGAATCCACAAAAAATTAACATTTGCTAACTTGCTCGTGCTTATCAGATATCTACAATGAAAAAAGTGTTATTGCTATTACTTTCCTAAGCTAATAATGAGGAGCATGGTGATGTAATGGTGAGCACATCTGCCTCACTGCAAGAGAGTCCTGTGTTCGAGTCATGGGTTCGAGTGTTTTTGTGTGGAGTTTGCATGCTCTTTGCATGGTTGCTTGGATTTCTTCTTGGTACTCCTGTTTCCTCTCACAATTCAAAGACATGCACGTCAGGCTAATTGGCGGTTCCGAATTGTGCCTCAGTGTGTTTAGGAATGTGGATGTGTGTGTGTGTGTGTGTGTGTGTGTGTGTGGAGCCCTGCAATTGTCTAATGTATGGAACCCTTACCAAGAACCCTGCCTTCATCCAGTGTTGGCTGAGATAGACTCCTGCCTTCCCCCAACCCCAATAGAATGATTAATCTGTGCAGCAAAGAGTGGGTGAGCAAGCTAATAGATACCTAGCATTGACTAACCTGAGGAAACTAATTGCATAACTGTTGTAAAAATTTTAGATTGCATATTTAAATCTAGTAGCTCTGCCAGAGGTGGGCAGGTACCGGCAGGTCAAACCCGCTGCAGCCCAAGCTGTCTCTGATGCAAAATCTTGGTGGAAGGAGTTTGGTGTGGGCCTGGATAGTGATTATAGGTTGGCTTCAAAATGGTTCTGGACCACCTTCTGATGCTTCAGGAGGTGAAAGCAGTTCCCCATAAATACTGTTTACAGTGGAAGTGAGGAGCTGCTCACCTCAACTGGGGATGTTGTCGGGAGGTGGAAGGAATACTTTGAGGATTTCCTCAATTCCACCGACACACCTTAAGTAGAGGAAGAAGACCCTGGGGATTCCGATGAGGTTCACCCATTGCTGGGGCTGAGATTACCGAGGTAGTCAAAAAACTCCTCGGTGGTCAGGCACCGGGGTGGATGAAAGCTTGGTCTGCATTGGTAACTTCTTCTTTTCCTTTCGGCTTTTCCCTTCAGGGGTCGCCACAGCAAACCATCTGCCTCCATCTCACCCTATTCTCTGCAGCTTCTACTCTTACTCCAACTACCTTCATGTCCTCCTTCACCACATCCATAAATCTTCTCTTTGGTCTTCCAGGCCTTCTGCCTGGTAGTTCCAACTTCAGCATCCTACTACCAATATACTCATTATCCCTCCTCTGTACATGTCTCAATCTAGCCTCTCTGACTTTGTCTCCAAAGCCTCTAACATGTGCTCTCCCTCTGATGTACTCATTCCTGATCCTATCCATCCTTGTTACTCCCAAAGAGAACCTCAACATTTTCATCTCTGCTATCTACAGCTCTGCCTCCTGTCTTTTTCCCAGTGCCACTGTTTCTAAACCATACAACATTGCTGGCCTAATCACCGTCTTTTACACTTTCCCTTTCATTCTTGCCGATACCCTCCTATCACACATCACACCGGACACTTTTCTCCAACCATTTCAACCTGCCTGCACACGCTTCTTCACCTCTTTTCCACACTCTCCATTGCTCTGGATTGTTGAGCCTAAGTACTTAAAATCCTCCACCTACTTTATCTCTGCTCCCTGTAACCTCACCGTTTCTCTTGGGTCCTTGTCATTCACACACATGTATTCTGTTTTATTGAGGCTAACCATCATTCCTCTCCTTTCCAGGGCATACCTCCACCTCTCTAGATTTTCCTCCACTTGTTCTCTGCTCTCACTACAGATCACAATGCCATCTGCAAACATCATAGTCCATGGAGATTCTTGTCTAACCTCATCTGTCAGCCTGTCCATCACCATAGCAAACAAGAAGGGGCTCAGAGCTGATCCTTGATGCAGTCCAACCTCCACCTTGAACTCTTCTGTCACACCGACAGCACACCTCACCACTGTCTTACATCTCTCTTACATGTTCTGCACCACTCTAACATTCTTATCTGCCACTCCAGACTTCCTCATGCAATACCACAGTTCTTCTCTCGGCACCCTGTCATATGCTTTCTTCAGATCCACAAAGGCACAATGCAGCTCCCTCTGACCTTCTCTGTACTTCTCTATTAACATCCTCAAAGCAAACACTGCATCTGTGGCGCTCTTTCTTGGCATGAAACCAAACTGTTATTCACACATGCTGACCTCTGCCCTTAGTCTAGCTTCCACTATTCTTTCCCAGAACTTCATCGTATGGTTCATCAACTTTATCCCTCTGTAGTTGCCACAACTCTGAACATCTCCCTTGTTCTTAAAAATGGGCACAAGTACACTTCTCCTCCATTCCTCTGGCATCCTCTCACTCTCTAAGACCTTGTTGAATGTTCTTGTCAGAAAATCTACTGCTACCTCTCCTAGACACTTTCACACCTCCACCGGTATGTCATCATGACCAACTGCCTTTCCACTCTTCATCCTCTTCAATGCCCTCCTCACTTCTCCCTTACTAATCTTTGCTACTTCCTGGTCCTTGCCAGTCACCTCTTCTACTCTTTTTTTTCCTCTCTCATTTTCCTCATTCATCAGCTCTTCAAAGTACTCTTTCCATCTTCCCAGCACATTTCTGTCATCAGTCAATACATTTCCCACTCTGTCCTTAATCACTCTAACTTTATGCACTAACTTGTATCATTTTCCCTCCTGACTATCCAACCTATCATACAAGTCATCATACGCCCTCTGTTTGGCCTTTGACAACCCTACCTTCGCCTTACACTGTGTTTCTCTGTACTCCTGTTTACTCTCATCGGTCCTCTCTATATCCCACTTCCTCTTAGCTAACCTCTTCTTTTGTACACGCTCGTGCACTTCCTCATTCCACCACCAAGTCTCCTTATCTAATGTCCTTCCAGAGGACACATCAGGTACTCTCCTACCTGTCTTCCTGATCACATTAGCTGTGGTTGTCCAGTCATCTGGAAGCACTTCCTGACGACCCAAAGCCTGTTTCAACTCCTCCTTGAAGACAACACCACACTCTTCCTTTTTCAGCTTCCACCACTTTGTCTACTGCTCTGCCTTTGCTTTCCTCACCATCAGCATCATCCTGTACAGCACCATCCTATGCTGTTTGGCAACACTCTCACTCACTACTACTTTGCAGTCACTGACTTCCTTCAAATTACATCATCTGCACAAGATGTAGTCTACCTGTGTGCTTCTACCTCCGCTTTTATAAGTCACCCTATACCCTATTCACCACAGCCATTTCCATCCTTTTCGCAAAATCGATCAACATCTGTCCTTCTGTGTTCCTGTCCTGGATACCAAACCTGCCCATCACTTCCTTGTCCCCTCTGTTGCCTGCACCATCATGTCCATTGAAGTCTGCTCCAATGACCACTCTTTCACCTCTGGGGGTACTCTGCATCACTTCATCTAACTCACTCCAGCATCTCTCCTTCTGCATCAGTAACAACAGGTCAAATTTGTTTTCAGTGAGGGTTGGAGTCAATCAAGGCTCTCCTTTGTCACAAATTCTGTTAATAATTTTTATGGACATAATATCTAGGCACAGCCGTGGAGTTGAGGGGTTCTGGATTGATGGCCATGGGATCTCATCTCTGCTTTTTTGTGCATAACATTGTGTTCATCATTCCAGGACCCCTAGCTCTCATGAGAGCGATTTGCATCTGAGTGCAAAGCGGCCAAGATGAGAATCAGCACCTCCAAGTTCAAGGCCATGGTTCTCCGTCGGAAAAGGGTGGCATGCACACTCAGGTTCTAGAACCTGGGTCAAGTGGAAGAGGTCAAGTATCTTGGGGTCTTGTTCATGAGTGAGGGAAGGATGGTGCGGGAGATTGACAAGTGGATCGCTGCAGCCTCTGTCTGTAAAGCAAAGCATGTACCGGTCTGTCTTGGTGAAGAGGGGGCTGACCGCGAGGCAAATCTCAATTTACCAGTCGATCTCCATTCCAACCCTCACCTATAGTCACGAGCTTTGGGTAGTGACTGAAAGAACAAGATCTCGGATACAAGCGGTTGAAATTAACTTCTGAAATTAACTCTTAGTTAGAGGTAGGGCGTCCGGGAGGAACTCTGAGTAGAACTGCTGCTCCAGTGCATTGAGATGAGCCAGTTGAGGTGGCTCAGGTATCTGGATAGAATTCCTCCCAGCCATCACCCTGGTGTGGTGTTTCGGGCATGTCCAACTGGGGAGAGAAGAAGGAGTTGACCTAGGACACACTAGAGTGGAGCTGGTGGTGTAGTGGTTAGAGTGTTGGGCTCATAATCAGGAGGTTGTGAGTTCAAATCCCACTGAGACCCTCACTGTGCTAAGACCCCTGGTCTCAACCACAAGTGTGCCTCTGTTCACCCAGCAATATAAATGGGTACCAGTAAAAATATAATGGGAAGGTAACCTGTGATGGACTAGCGTCCCATCCAGGAGGAGTTCAACTCCTCATTGCTTCACACTACGGAAACCGGGGATAAGCACCGCCTGATGAGCCGCTAGGCTCGGGTATAAAAACCCAAACAGTTCATCAATCAATCACTCAATCACACTGGAGGGATTATGCCCCTCGGCTGGTCTGAGGATGCCTTGTTGCCTCCTCCGGAAGAGCTGGAGGAAGTAGCTAGGGAGAGTGACGTCTGGACCTCATTGCTTAGTCTGCCCCTGTGACCCGACCCGGATTATGCGGAGGAAGAGGTTGATAATGATTTAAAGCTATTATGTATGTTTTACAGGGGCAGTGGTGGCTCGATGGTAGGGTGCTAACTTAGTGATCTGAAGATTAATGAGTTATGTCTGCTGCCAGTGCAGCTAACTGGTTGATCAATGGTCAGTCATGTCTCTCTCTGTCTGAGGTGAGAAGCATGTAAAAGAACCATTTGAGACTGTCAAGAAGAATAGGCCATTGGATTGCTGTCAATGTGTTTCTGCCACGCAATGGCTGGGAAAGTTGTCCTGGCCACTGCATGGCAGAAACATATTCACAGCAATCCATTTGCGACTGTCGAGAAGAATGGGCCAGTGGATTGCTGTCAATGTGTTTCTGCCATGCAAAGGCCTGGAGAGTTGACTAAAATGGGCGCTTGCCTTCCCAGGACTCTAATTGGGATTCAATTAAAGTTAAAAATTTAACTTTTCCAGTTAAAAAAATGGATAAATGGCAGATTTTACACTAAGCTGTAGGTTAGTGAGTCGATGATGTTTATAAGACTTAGCTTCAGTTGCAACTTCATGATGTGTCCTACTTGGCTCATTTAAAGCCCCTTTCCCCCTATTTAATGAAGGCCACTAATTAAACTTCTAATTATGAAGTAAAAATGAAGCGAACACAATCTCTGTCTCTTGTTTATTTAAAATCTTTCGATTAACCCGAAAACAGTAAACATTTGCAGGAGCTGCAACACAATTAACATCAAGTGGCTAAGTCGCTGCCTAATCCCGTTTACACTCTGCATCAGGCAGATGTGCCAAGATTGATTCAGACAGCGACCTGGCTTACTGTACAGGCCTCGTCCCAATCCCCCTTTCCCTCCCTCCTCATTCATTTACCCACTCTCACTCAGAGCCCTCTCTCTTCCTGTTAAAGACGACAGGCCAGTCTGCGGTTCAGAAAAGCTCTATCGGGAGATATTATCCCTCATTCACACTAATGAAATTGACTCCGAGTGTTTTCATCCCCCGAAGAAGCGACACACTGGAGTAAAATAAATGGAGGGATCGGTGGAGCAGGGGGACGGATGGAGAGGAGCAGATGGCAGCAGGGGTCCTGTGCAGTAATGTGAGAGGCTAGTTAATGTTCTGAAACATGGGGCACGGCCGTGGCGCTGCTAATGAACATAGGCTTTCACATGCAGAAACGGCGGGAAAAAGGTACAAATAAAGAGAAGAACATTCAAAAAGAACAGAAGAGAAATTCTGAGATAGATTCTCAGTAAGCATAGTGATGGACCATGATCATGAGAGGAATAAAGGTATACATTGCACATACTATACAATTACAGGCCACTTTAATAGGAACACCTGCACATCTGTCCATTCATAAGAATATCCAATCTTATGATGGCAGCTCAATGGATAAAGTCAGGCAGATACCCAATAAAAGCTTCAGTTAATGTTTACATCAAACATTAGAATAAGGAACGAGACATGATTTTGTTCAGAAAAATTGCTTCAGGAGCTTATGTATATTTAACAATTATCCTGCAACCATGTCTGCTATGTTTGAGCTCATTCATGCATGACCAGTTGGAGCGGAATAACTGCTTTAATCTATTGTCAGGTGTTGTATTTTTGCTGTTGTATTTAAATTCTTAAACATTAAACAATATAAATAATATACTGTATATTCATTCATGAATATACATTCCTACCAGGAAATACTTTACAGGAGAGCCGGTTATCACGGAGATAGTTGGTTTAGCTGAAGGCCTGTTCATGTCAGTAGTCCCATTAAATCTCATTTGGTGGAAACAAAGGTCAAATTCTTAACCACAAAAAAAAAAAAAAAAAAATATATATATATATATATATATATATATATATATATATATATATATATATCTCATCTCATCTCATCTTCTTCCGCTTAGTCCGGGGTCGGGTCGCGGGGGCAGCAACCTTAGCAAAGAGGTCCAGACATCCCTCTCCCGAGCCACTTCCTCCAACTCTCCCGGGGACACCGAGGCGGTCCCAGACAAGCCGAGAGACATAGTCCCTCCAGCGTGTTCTAGGTCGACCCCGCGGTCTCTTCCCGGTTGGACATGCCCGAAACACCACACCAGGGAGGCGTCCCGGGGGCATTCCAACCAGATGCCCGGGCCACCCCAACTGGCCCCTCTCAATGCCGAGGAGCAGCGGATCTACTCCGAGCTCTCCCGGATGGCGGAGCTTCTCACCCTATCTCTAAGGGAGAACCCGCCACCCGGCGAAGGAAGCTCATTTCAGCCGCTTGTATCCGTGATCTTGTTCTTTCGGTCATTACCCAAAGCTCGTGACCATAGGTGAGGGTTGGAACGTAGATTGACTGGTAAATTGAGAGCTTCGCCTTGCGGCTCAGCTCCTTTTTCACCACGACGGACCGGTACAGGCACCGCTTAACAGCAGAGGCTGCAGCGATCCGTCTGTCGATCTCTCGCTCCATCCTTCCCTCACTCGTAAACAAGACCCCAAGATACTTAAACTCCTCCACTTGGGGCAGGACCTCATCCCCGACTCAGAGGGTGCATTCCACCATTGTCCGACTGAGAACCATGGCCTCGGACTTGGAGGTACTGATCTTCATCCCGGCTGCTTCGCACTCAGCTGCGAATCGCTCCAATGAGAGCTGGAGGGCCCGACTTGATGAAGCCAAAGGACAACATCATCCGCCAAAAAGCAGAGATGATATCCGATGGCCACCGAACCAGAACCCCTCATCGCCTCGACTGCGCTTAGAAATTCTGTCCATAAAAATTATGAACAGAATCGGTGACAAAGGACAGCCTTGGCGGACTCCAACTCCCACCGGAAACGAATCCGAGCTGCTGTTACCAATACGGACCAAACTCTGGCTCGGTGATACAGCGACCGAATAGCTCGTAGCAACGGATCCGAACGCCAGACTCTCGAGCACGCCCCACAAGATCTTTCGAGGGACACGGTCGAAAGCCTTCTCCAAATCCACAAAGCACATGTGGACAGATTGGGCAAACTCCCATGCCCCTCCAGAATCCTGTGGAGCGTATAGAGTTGGTCAAGAGTGCTGCGGCCAGGACGAAAACCACATTGTTCCTCCTGAATCCGAGGTTCGACTATCGGTCGGATCCTCCTCTCTAGTACCCTGCATAGACTTTACCAGGTAGGCTGAGGAGTGTAATTCCCGATAATTGGAACACACCCTCCGGTCCCCCTTCTTAAAAATTGGGACCACCACCCCAGTTTGCCAATCCAGAGGTACAGCCCCGATGACCACGCTGATGTTGCAGAGACGTGTCAACCAAGACAGTCCTACAACATCCAGAGTCCTGAGGTATTCCGGGCGGATCTCGTCCAACCCCGGAGCTCGACCACCGAGGAGCTTTTTGACAACCTCAGTGACCTCCACTCCAGTGATGGGCGGACCCTCACCCGAACCCCCAGGGTCTTCCTCTTCCACGGAGGGCGTGTTGGTGGGATTGAGAAGGTCCTCAAAGTATTCCCTCCACCTCTCAACAACATCCCCAGTCAAGGTAAGCAGCTCCCCACCTCCACCGTAAACAGTGTTTGTGAAGAACTGCTTCCCTCCTGAGGCGCCGGATGGTGGCCCAGAACCTTTTGAGGCCAACCGATAATCACTCTCCAGGCCCTCACCGAACTCCTCCCACGCCCGAGATTTTGCATCTGCGACAGCCTCGGCTGCAGCACCCTTGGCCTGCCGGTACCCGTTTGCTGCCTCAGGAGTCCCACAGGCTAATAAAACCCGATAGGCCTCCTTCTTCAGCTGGACGGCCCCTTCACCGCAGGTGTCCACCACCGGGTTCGGGATTACCGCCACGACAAGCACCGACCGCCTTACGACCACAGCTATGGGCTGCCGCCTCAGCAATGGAGGCACGAAACATGGCCCATTCAGACTCCATGCCCCCCGCCTCCTCCCGAACGTGGTTGTTGCTCTGCCGGAGGTGGGAGTTAGAGGCCTCTCGGGCAGGGAGTCCGCCAAACGTTCCCAGCAGACCCTGATTACACGCTTGGGCCTGCCAGGTCTGGAAGGCAACCTCCCACACCACCGAAGCCAACTCACCACCAGGTAGTGATCGGTAGACAGCTCAGCTCCTCTCTTCATCCGAGTGTCCAGAACATATGGTCGCAAGTCCGATGACACGACGACAAAGTCAATCATCGAACTGCGACCTAGGGTGTCCTGGTGCCAAGTGCACTTATGGACACCCTTATGTTCGAACATGGTGTTCGTGATAGACAAACTATGACGAGCACAGAAGTCCAACAACGACACACCATTCGGATTCAGACTGGAGAGGCCGTACCTACCGATCACACCCTTCCAGGTCACACTATCGTTGCCCACATGGGCGTTGAAGTCTCCCAAGACAACGAGCGAGTCTCCCGAGGGAGCGTTCTCCAACACCCCCCCCAAAGACTCCAAAAAGGGTGGGTACTCTGAACTGTCATTTGGTGCATAAGCACAAATAACAGTCAGGACCCGTCCCCCCACCCGAAGACGGAAGGAAGCTGCCCTTTCGTCAACCGGGGAGAACCCCAACATTTGGGCACCGAGACGGGGGGCAACAAGAATACCCACACCGGCTCGCCGCCTCTCCCCATGAGCAACTCCAGAATAGAAGAAGGTCCAGCCTCTTTCGAGATGGATGGTTCCAGAGCCCAAGCTATGCGTTGAGGTGAGCCCGACTATATCTAGTCGGTATCTCTCCACCTCACGCACCAAATCGGGCTCCTTTCCCGCCAGAGAGGTGACATTCCATGTCCCGAAGGTCAGAGTAAGCAGCCGAGTATCAGTCCGACAGAACCCATGCCTTCGGCTGCCACCCAACTCACACTGCACCCGACCCCTAAAACTCCTCCCACGGGTGGTGGGTCCATGGGAGGGCGGACCCATGTCTCCTTTTCGGGCTGGGCCCGGCCAGGCTCCATGGGCATAAGCCCGACCACCAGGCGCCGCCTTGAGCCCCTCCCTGGGCCTGGCTCCAGGAGGGAACCCGGTGACCAGCGTCCGGGCAAGGGAGACTGATTCCTCTGTTGTTTTCTCATGTCTTAGGGGTCTGTTTTGAATCGCACTTTGTCTGGACCTTCACCCGGACCTGTTTGCCTTGGGTGACCCTACCAGGGCATTTGCCCCGACAACATAGCTCCTAGGATCATTAGGTCACGCAAACCCCTCCACCACGTTAATGTGGCGATTCGAGGAGGGGTATATATATATATATATATATATATATATATATATATATATATATATATATATATATATATATATATTCTTATTATGTATAATAAGATATATCATATCGAATCTTGTTATATTAATAAATACTATCTCGAAGTAGCTCATGGAAGTAGATAGCTGCACTTGCAACTTGTTTACACTGCCTACGATGCAGACTCCGGTGTTAGGCCGTACTGAAGACTGAAAAGCCCAAAAAAATCATGTCTGGCGAAACAACTTGTTCATTTTTTTAAATTAAAAAAACATGTTTATACTGTCATATACAGGGCTCCCTCACCTTCCGCCGTTAATTGAGACCGAGATCCCCCGCAACCACTGAATTCCGTGAAGTATGATCACCCCCCTGACTGACATATAGGTACATGTACATGTGTATATAATATCAATAACTACATATCCAATGCTATAAATGCTTATAATAACAATTAAACATTCAAAAATAACGCATAAGATGTAAATAAAATATAAATACACACACATACAGACACAAGCACGCGTGCACGCACTCATATGGGCACCTCACAAAATTGTAAACTCGTTTTGATGGGAGGTTTTGGGTTGAGTTGTTGTTTTTGTTTGTTTAAGGTTTTTTTTTTTTTTTTTGCATAATTGGCCTTGTTTTTGTAGCATTTTCCTTAACTTTCCCCCTATTCTTACTTAATTTCCTTATTTTTTAATTAGATGAATATTTATTAAAAAATGCGATGCACTGAAGTCGCATGAATTGAAGCGTGATGTAGCAAGGGATCCCTGTACAGTGGTACTTCACCTTATGAAATTAATCCATTCCAGAGCCTTTTTCTTAACCTGGATTTTTCTTAAATTGAACCACATTTTACATGTAAAACGTGTGATTCATTCCAATAGTCAATGGGCGAGCAGCTCGTGCATTGTTTGAATGGTGCATTTGAATGGCGCGTTTGGCGCGTTTCGTAAGGAGAACTTGTTTCGTATACAGAGACAAAAAAATTTGGAAAATGTTTTTCGTAACCTGGATTTTTCGTTTGCTGGGACTATCATAAGGTGAGGTATCACTGTATTTTCATTCTCAATGTTGTTCCTTTTCATAGATTCAGTCTTGTATGAACCGTAAAATGGCTGCTTAGCTTAGAAAAGTCACGACTTCTTCAGTTATTTTTTTCCTGCAGTGAATTTTCGGCTCACAGTATATCGGGGATTTAGCTCAGTTGGTAGAGCGTCCGCTTTATCCTCCGGAAGGTCGCCGTTCAAATCCGGCCGCGTCGTACCATGAGACGTTAAAATTTGGGAGTTGTTGCTTCCTGCTTGGCGCTTGGCATCAAAAGGAGAGAACAACGCAACAACTGGTGCCATACAGTGGCGACGAGTACCTGGAGTGCAGTGAGCGCTGGGGTCTCATGCGCATTGAGCATACGCTTGTATGAAATATGTGCTGTATAGGCATTTATATATATATATATATATATATATATATATATATATAAATGTACGAGTTGATATCCAAGATGTAGATTAGCCAGCTAGCACATACAAAATGCGTGAAGGCCTGAGAAATAGAGCGTTTAACCAACTGAAGCTGTTTTTAAAAAAAAAAAAAAACATTAAAGTTTTTGCAATATATAAAAAAGTCACAAAATGATTCAAGATCATAATGAAGATGAATGAACCATTTTCGTACTCGTAGACCTAATCCACATCTGTAAAAAAAAATTACATCTAATTTTTCAGTTTTTGTGGGTTAGACCACTGTGGCTCTCAGCCCTTTATATATCAGCAAACAATGCTCTGATTGGTTGTATCTGACAGGAGGGATATGGTAACTTTAATAGCCACTCTTTACAACACTGATTGCAAAAACAGTATCTCAACATTGTCAAACCTTGAGGTCAATGAGATACAAACAGCAGCTTCCTAAATTATGATCCACTCGAGGCCAAGAGGCAGAATATTTTAATTGCATTTTATTCTGGAATGCTTCCCTAACATGTCTTCCAAGTCACATGATATAATGTAGAGTTTACTATGAGCTGTTTACTGACTCTGAGAAAACTTTCTTTCTTGAATTAACAGGAATGAAGGCTCATACTGTGTCAGTTCATTTAACCCCGCTGAGTTTACAGTGTATTAAATCTTGCCTTGAGCGATTATCGTGTTTTATCACTTTAACATGGAGCATACTGCTTTCTGATAGTGATTTTATTTAACCTAAAACGGCATGCAGAAATGACACTGAAAAACAACATTAAAACCCAACATGCAGAGTTCCAGATAATAAGATGCTGAATTGTATCAAGAACGAAGAGAGAAACTTGATGACCTCAAACAGATATGGAAAGGAGTAGACTGGCAGCCTTGTAGTCATATTCAAGATCCACTTCATATCTCATTGTGAAGCAAACAATACTGTAAAATAATCATTAAATTTAGTTAATTAACCTTTTGAAATGATACTCAATTGCATTCAGCAAGATGTTAATAACCTTATAGCATTCAGCTTCTTCAGAAATGGTTCACTGATGTATATAGATTTACCTGGGTCCCAGACCACATCGGCAAGTCTGTGTTTATTTTACCAAAGAAGTGGAAAAAGTTCAAATTCTAATGCACAGCGCATGATTTTTGCATGGTTGAATTTTGAGGATTGGTGATGGTACCACCAGCAGGTACTGATATTTTCAAGCATTTTTACCATTATTACTTTATTATTTTCATTCATTTTCTGAACCGCTTAACCCTAATTAGGCTCATGGCGAGGCTGGCGCCCATCTCGGCGCTCGCCAGGCCATTGCAGAGGAGAAACACACTGATGGCTATGCAGCCAACTCTTGATGAAAGTCAGCAGCGGTTCTTTTACATGAACCTCTCACCATAGACCAGGAGTCCACAAAGGGCCGTATAACTGCAGGTTTTTGTTTCAAACAAGCATCAGCACACCTGACTTGGCTCATTTAATTAACTGACCTGAGTCTTCAGGCAGTGGATTTGTCATACTCTGAACGAAGCACACAGATTGACCAATTTGCCTTCCAACAAGAAGGTACTAGGTTCAACTTCCAAGCTTGAATGTTTTTGTGTGGCTTCTGTATGTTCTCCACGTGTTTGCGTGGCTTTTCTCTGGGCACAACAGACTCCACTGACATGCACATTCGGCAATTGGCTGTTACAAATTGCCCCTATGTGTGAGTATGGATGATTGTGTGTTGGCTCTTTGATGGTATGTTGAGCTGTACACTGTATATCCTGCCATTGCTCAGTGTCAATTAAAATAGAGACCAGCATCTCTTCAACCCTACTAGGATTAAATGGTTTGGCAAATGAGTGAGTCAGAGTGAGTGAGTGCCTTACATTGTTGCCTAATAATGAACTCCTAATAATTGACATGTTCTGTACACATGTGTATGTGTGTTTCTAGGTGAGTCCTCTCAAAAAAAGCCTGAACAGCACTTCGTAGAGCTACAGGATGTGTTTGCGGTGAAGGTAAAGCGGCGACGTTCGGTTGGACAGCAGAGCGGTGGCACACTTCTTGGCATCACCTTGTTCTTCTGCAAGCGCAAAGGAGCTAAACTCAAAGATGACACCATCCACCTGGACAACCTGAGCGTAGATCACTGTGAAATGTGGTTCAGGCATCTCAAAGATATTCTCAGCGGTATGGCCACTCCTTCCTCCTTCCTTCTTTCTATTTATCTCTCTCTCTCTCTCTCTCTCTCTCTCTCTCTCTGAAGATGCAATTTTACTCTTAATAAAAGACAAACATACTTCAGTAAAAAGCAAAGACACTCAACATTAACTTGCCATGGCCACAGTTATCATCACGGATCACAAGATCCAGCTCTGTTTTTTTTTTGTTTTTTTTTTTTTTTTGAGATGCAAGATTTTCAGGTTAGCAAAGTGGACATTGATGAATAACCCTAAACAACAACAACTACATCAATAAAATTGGCATTATTTTTCCATCACTGTTCACTACAAACTACTATGAATATTGTGTTTTAATTTCTTTTTTTTTTTTTTAATATGAAAGCAAAGTCACTTGGTTGTTGGAAAGCCTCATCTCACACACAATGGAAAAGCAAACTCAAACTATCAGCACTTTTTTATTATTAAGCTTCCTACCCTGACAGAGAGAGGTTTTATCTGGGAGCTGCCAGGGTTCACTTTTTATTGCATCATGCAAACATTAACACAGCAAACACTGGCCACGCTTTCAGCTTTATTACGTTTGCAGTTGAATGCGGACAAAGAACATTTTACTCAACCCACTAATGAATTTCAGGCAGTGTATCATAAGTAAATGATTTCTTGGGTATGAGTCGTGCGACTCAAAATGACGCCTGGTAAATGTCAACATGTCTGCTGCTGGGTGTATAGCCTGCTCTTCAGGCATGTGACGGTAAGCTTTCACCCATCTCCGTCGACTCTGGGCGAAGGCCGTGTACAACCTCCCATATTTCAAAGATCAAATTTAAAAAAAAAAGAACAATTAAATAATTATTTCCACACATGAAATTTAGTTACACAGAGGATGCAAGTACAAAGGTCTGTTGGTTACCCAACCCCAACTTGAAGACCTTGATCTTGAGGAACTCGATGTGTGGCTTCAGTAAGATGGAGCTTTGGCACACACAGCTTAAAGATCGTTATAAGTGCTGAAGGAAATGTTTCCGGATGAGGTGATCTCATTACATGGTGATGTTGGGTGGCTGGGCCGTCCCTTGACCTCACCCTTGGGATTTTATTATATTTTTATGTGGGACTACCTTAAATCCCAAGTGTATATTCATCGACCCCAACCACTTGAAGCTCTTCAGGTTGCTATTCATTTATTTTAAAGATTTCATTGCATTTTGAAACAATTACACCCTAAAGAAAACCCAATGTTGGCCAGGTTTAAAGTGGACACTGGACATTTCTTTGGTCTCCTCTGAATCCACCTCTGTCACACAGTAGGTATCCTACAGGTTTATGGCAGAAAATTGGACAATTTCCTTGGTCATTTGTGGGTGTGCCATCCCATCTTCCTATCTCAATGCCAGCTTCATTTTCTAGATCTGTTATGCGATACTCTTTGATCTGTTATTGCCATGTTATGACAGACATACAAATTTCATATCCTTTTTTGGGTCATCAGATGCACATATAATTTTTTTCTTACAATAGTCCTATGATTTCCCTATGTTAAACCCACAGGGCTTCTTCATATACCCATCTGTATTGTACAACAATTTTACGACAGTGTTATGTTCATCTGTGTGGCGCTCAACACAGGAATGTCACGCAATGATGCTTTTTGGTCTTGCAACAGTTATAGCTTCATACGATTTGACTTACAGACATGGCATATTTTCCCCATGAAAGATGTCCCATGCACATTTTAGAGCTAAAAGGCTTCATGGCTTTTTGTCCAT
Organism: Plotosus lineatus; assembly: GCA_024760905.1. NCBI lineage: Eukaryota > Metazoa > Chordata > Actinopteri > Siluriformes > Plotosidae > Plotosus > Plotosus lineatus. Next base: position 35,888,497 of record CM045729.1, on the reverse strand, counting down.
CCATCCATCCATCCATCCATCCATCCATCCATCCATCCATCCATCCATCCATCCATCCATCCATCTATCTATCTATCTATCTATCTATCTATCTATCTATCTATCTATCTATCTATCTATCAATAAATATATATAAAGTGTGTGTGTGTGTGTGTGTGTGTAAATGGCTGCATGACTTTTTAAATCCATGTCACCCAAATCTGAGTCAGTCTCTTCTGTTGCAGAAATTCATACAAGAAAAAAAATTGCAGGTTGTGTGTGAAAGGAGTTTGAAAGGCGCTTATTGAGTAACTGATGCATCCAAATATCAAAGCATGTTTATGTCCAAAAATGTCAAAAAGTTTATGAAAACCTGACCCAATACCCAGTTGTTTTTTTAAGCATATGCATCGATTTCAGATTCACACCCTTTGCTGTTAAAATAATGTCCAGGGAAGGCTTTCCATCAAATGTATGCGTCACAAGAGCATTACTAAGCTCAGACACTGATATTGGTTGAGCGGGGGTCTGGGAAGGTTTTGAACTTTACAATTACTTCCAAAGTGTTCCAGTTCAGAGTTCTGGACAGGGCTATCAAGTTCTTCCACTCTAACCATGATGTCTTCATGGAGCTCAATGTGTGCACAGATGCATTCTCATGCCAGAATAGGTTTGGGCCTTTTGGTACCACTAATATCATGGGTTAAGGTTACTCATTTGCATACAGTATACAGTCACGTGAAAAAATTAGGACACCCCATTAAATAGTCAACTCTTTACTAGGAAATGTTCACATAACAATGTCCAGTCTTGTTTTGTGTTGTTTTTTTTAAGGAAAGAAAGTGATTTAATTGTAATTCAACAACATAAATTAACATATCTTTACTCATTAAACAAAAGATATTAACAACAATGCATATTTTAATGGAGGAAAAAAAATTAGGGCACCCCCACATATTTTCTCACTTAAAATGGTTATACAGACGCTCTCCGACTTACGTTCATCCGTTTTCCGTTTTATTCGATTTTATGGTTTAAAAAAAAGTCAAATTTTGAGTTTAGCCGTACCCACGTAGTACGCTGACGTAATGACGCAATGATGCTGTGTCCATTGTTTACAAACGACAGACTGAACGTGCCCCTCCTTCCCAGTTCAGAGAGAGAGAGAGCGAGAGAGAGCGCGTGATAGCCTTGTGTTAAGACGTCGTCTCTGTGATCTTTGTGTTTACACTGTTTCGCGGACTTTTGTAACCCTAAGCAAGTATGGTTGGTCAGAAGCGTAAGCCTACTAGCATGGGTGCAAGTCTCATACACAGAGATGAATTAACTATCTGCTCGGATTGGCGCAATCTACCATGCATACTCAGTTAAGCAAAGAGAGTTGTAAAATTAATGAAAACCCGAATCCAGAAAAGAAAGAACTCTCCGCTCTGCTGGTGATTCACATCAGTGCAGGCTGTTCTAAACGAGTTCAACAGCGCCCTTGCTCACTTGAAAGACCCGAAGTCCATATAACCCACAGCAAGTACACTACTTTCGGTTTTGAGCGCCTCATTGTAAGCGTTGATTGGCTGTTTTAAGCTTCATGTAAAGTGATTCGGTATAAATAAGTGACTTCTTTGAAATTAATGTTGCTATTATTTGATATATTTGATATTATTTTACAATGTTATGTTTATAATAATTGATTGAGGAGTGTTTTATGAGATATGGTAATGGTATTTATGGATGTATAGTACAGTATGAGCATCATACGTCATGCGTCATACATCATATGTCACTGTAACAACTTGCTTTCATTTTCAACTTACGTTCGGCTGTCCGGAACCAATTAAAAACGTAAGTCAGGGAGCGTCTGTAATCACACACAGGTGTATCAGATCAGTTCACATCATCAGAGCAGTGTTACCCAGCATTTTGAGGCTTGCCTTATTTAATATTCAGATATTTACTTTGGTGTGCCCCTGTCTGTAGAAGTGAAACTGAGCACCATGGTGAGACCAAAGAGCCATCTAAGCCCCCCAGAAAGAAGACTGTGGCTGCTTATAACTCTGGTAAGGGATTTAAAAAGATCTCAAAGAATTTGACATAAGCCAATCCATCAACCGGAATTTTTAAACTATTTTACAAGCAGAGGACATTCAAAACAACTGCCACCATGCCCAGGTCTGACCCTCCAAGCAAGTTCAGCCCCAGAGCAGACCACAAGATGTTGAACGAAGTCATCAAAAGACCTAAAACTATAAATATCATTACGGGACCTACAGCAGGCTCTTGCTACTGTCAATGTGAAAGTGCATGACTCTACTATAAGAAAGAGAATACACACATTTGACCTTCATGGGAGGTGTGCAAGGAGGACATTGCACTCTAAAAGGAACATTAAGGCCAGTTTGAAGTTTGCCAGACAGAATATGGACAAAGATCAGGTCTACTGGAATTAAGTTCTCTGGGCAGCTCAGTATAAAGTTAAATTATTTAAACACTAGAATACATATGTAGAGCCATACAATCCTCTGCGCCATCTTCTGGATGTTTGGAAATTTGGCTGCACTTAATGAAGCAGTTTAATGGAGTTGAACTTCTCCTTTAACATCATGTCACATTGGAGATCAATCAGTTCCAACTGCAACTCCTGTGGTACCGTTTCAGGGTCTTGTGAGAAGGGACCTGACACCAGCTGAAGTGAACGGTCAATTTTTCCAAAATCACAAAACTGACGGCAGAATTCTTCATGCAGTCATCCAATACTTTCCTGTATTTTTTCACATGTTGCTGGACCTCTTTGAACGTGGCCAGTGTGGGGGAAATGAGAGAATGACTTGTCTGACATTTGCTTTGAAAATAAAGCTAGCCTGGTTTTGAAGGCTCTGACGTTTACTTGCATTTCCTGCACAAACTGTTTTTCCCTTGTTGCTTCACATTCAGCCCTTTCATGTGGGTCAGTTTGTCCATAGTAAAAGCGAAATCACAACCAATCTGTGTATTTCAGCTCAGGAACTTTTTCAGTGTTCTCAAGGAGCCCCAAAAATGAAATAATCTCCTGTTTGAGCTCCACACTCATTGACATATTTTCCCCAAACTGAACCAGTGGAAATTAAAATGTAAAGAAAGTCAGTGTGATCAGCGTCAGATTCTTGAGGAAAATGAATAAACTAATGATCATGAAGTCCCCTTGCTCGAGTAAACGTAACAAGTTTCACAATCGGCTTCACTACGTGGTCACGCAGCACCACAGATTTACACTGTGCTTCCTGGTGAATTATGCATATCCTCGTGCTTGATTCTTGGGTGGAAGTTGCTCGGGTGAAGGTGTTTTGCTGAGCTTGTAAGCTCACGACCAACCTATCAGCGTTAGTCGGACGTTCTTGCGTTGACAGGTTGTTGGCATAATTAGCATGCTTGGTTGGAAAAATTGTGGCTGATGTTGTATTCTTTTAAAACCGCCAATGGTTTCTTGGCAAATAAAACATGCAGCCTTTCACAGGACTTCAGTAAAAAGTATTTAGGTATTCCATTCCTTATGAACCACCCGGCACTCATTGTCGACGTTTCTTTTCTCTGACATTGCTGCAGATGGGGCTGTCTGCAGTAGACGAATAATAACAGGAAATGGCTCAAGCACCACAAAATCAACTGACTGTGCCTAATGCGCCACTGCTGTTGAAATGCTGTCATTACAAGTCAAAGTCAATCAATCAATCAATGAATGCAATCAATCAATCATTCACAACAAACAGGAATTCTGTACCCATCAGTCCTCAGCGGACTGGATTAAAAAGACCAATGGGTCGAATGTGGCCCATGGGCCATAGTTTGCCTACCCCTGATTAAGGGGGTAGGGTGTCCTAATTTTACCCCCCCATTGAAATACTCATTGTTGTTCCTAGCTGTTGTTTGATGAGTTGTTAATTTATGTTGTTGAATAACAATTAAATCACTTTCTTTTCCAGGAATAAATAAAAACAAGATAGGATATTATTATTTCTTAGTAAAGAGTTGACTATTTAATGAGGTGTCCTAAGTTTTTCACTTGACTGCACCTGAATGATTGGTAAAGGTGCAGCCATAGCCTAATGCTTAGAGACTTAGCGTTGGGACTGAAAGGTTGCTGGTTCAATTCCCAAACCAGCAGTAAAACAAATGCGTGGCAGAGTGCAGCATTTTATCTTCTTCCACATAAATGGCTAAAGTGCCCTTGAGCAAGGCACCTATCCCCCAACTGCTCTCTGGGTGCCTCTAATGTGTGAGTGGGAGCCCAGTGCTCAGAGCATGTGTGTGTGCTAACCTTGGTTGGGTTAAATTCAGAGGATTACCTTACAGAATGAACACAGTATATATATATATATATATATACATACAGATGCTCCCCGACTTACGTTTTTAATTGGTTCCGGACGGCCAAATGTAAGTTGAGAGTGAACGTAAGTTGTTACAGTGACGTAGGACGTGTGACGCTCATACTGTACTATACATCCATAAATACCAATACCGTATCTTATAAAACACCCCTCAATCAATTATTATAAACATAACATTGTAATATATATCAAATAATATCAACATTAATTTCAAATAAATTAAATTCAAGCAAAATAATTTCAAATTGATAAATTTTAATCAAATTCACTCATCAAATCTCAAATACAATATCAAATATAACCTTTAACATTCTCCATGATGCGATCTTTCTGCTTGTAAATGGTTCCGATGGTCGACGGATGGTCACTTTACATGAAGCTGAGCTGAATCACATGGCATGAAGCTGAGCCGAGTCACTTTACATGAAGCTTAAAAAAGCCAAACAACGCTTATTGTGAGGCGCTCAATACCGAAAGTAGGGCACTTGCTGAAAGTAGTTTACTTGCTTGAAACAAAGCGCGGGTTATACAGATTTCCGGTCTTTCAAGTGAGCAAGGCGCTGCTGAACTCGTTTGCTACTCAGCCTGCACTGATGTGAATCACCAGCAGAGCAGAGAGTTCTCTTTGGTTTTCATTAATTTTACAACTCTCTTTGCTTAACTGAGTATGCATGGTAGATTGCGCCAATCCGAGCAGATAGTTAATTCATCTCTGTGTATGAGACTTGCACCCATGCTAGTAGGCTTACGCTTCTGACCAACCATATTTGCTTTGGGTTACAAAAGTAAACAAAACAGTGTAAACACAAAGATCACAGACACGACGTCTTAACACAAGAGTAACACGCTATATAATTGATATATAAAACGATATATATATGTAACTGAACTGGGAAGAAGGATGGGCACGTTCAGCCTGTCGTTTGTAAACAATGGACGCAACGTCATTACGTCATTATGTCAGTGTACTACGTAGGTACGTCTAAACTCAAAATTTTACTTATTTTTGCAAAAAAAAAAAAAAACATGTAAAATCGAAAAAACGTAACACGGATGAACGTAAGTCAGGAAGCGTCTGTGTGTGTGTGTGTATATATATATATATATATATATATATATATATATATAGATGCTACTGACGCTATATATATATATATATATATATATATATATATATATATATATAAAACACTTCTTCAAAATCTCTACTGTCTTGATGATAAGTAGGTCAGGCTTATCTTGGAAAAAGGATGTCCAACATAAATTAGAGCTTAACACATCTTTATCTTCACCTGTACCACAAGGAGGAATGGGCCTCCCATTGAGCTTTCAACAAAATAAATAAATAGATGTTTATAAAGCATATAAGCATATTTATATTATATTTATATTTACTTAGACTTGTAGACGTGTGCTGTCTGTATGCATCTGAGTAAAGCAAGTTAGGAATTTAAAAAAGTGAAATAATGACGTGCGTACTACTTTAAGCACGTTATATTTGGATAATTTTCAAATTGAACAATCCTAATTTTCTGTTATATCATCGCGTTTAGTTCTACCTCAGTGGCATAACAGCTGGCAGGCATGGAGAGAGGTGTGTCAGTCAAGTTTTCTCATTACAATATTAAGCCACACCCATCCTTCAAGCTCTCAATACAGTCAGCCTGGTATTGGATTGTTGTTTATTATGATTCTTCTTAGGATTAAGTGGTTCAGAAAATGAATGAATGAATCATTGTGTAATTAGTTACACTGTGCTGATTAATGGTGGTTTATTGTCTGTCTATCTATCTATCTATCTATCTATCTGTCTGTCTGTCTGTCTGTCTGTCTGTCTGTCTGTCTGTCTATCTATAAAAGTAATATAATCAACACAGTCATATCTAAAAGGAGAGAGCTTGGTTGACTTATTTGAATCAAACAAAAAAAAAAAAAATAATAAAAAAGAGAGAACATAGCATGCCAGGAATTCAAGTCATTTATGTGCAGTGCTGGAAAATGTGGATTTTAAATTTTATCTAACATACAGAATATTCATATGGCAATACTATAGTATTAGTCGTATGGTACAAAAAATTCTGAACTTGTTTAAACCTTCATGAAATTTGCACAAATGTATGAAGAATAAATAATAACCAATAAGCAGAAGGAAACACGTTTTAGTTTGCAGGTAACTACTTGAAAAACAGTATATGCCATTTTATATGTAATTATTTTACAATTCCACTATATTCCCCATTTTCCATTCAACTTTTTGACTCACACTGATACTGTGGAGCATGTCAGTGAGTACCAAGCTTGTCTAATGAACCCAGGTTGTAGATATTGCGGAGGAATAGGTAGTTATGGTGATAAAATGATTTGAACTGCCTCGGCACAGTGTGGTATGTTTTGTATGTTTCGTTGTAGTTTCGTTGTACACTGAGAGAGACGGAGGGAGGTACAGAGAGACAGTGTTTGGCGACGAGGGGCTGTTGGAAGACAGAGGAGGAACAGGTTGCTCCCCCGGCCTCCCTGCAGTTTGTAATTATCCGTTCTCCTCTCACCAGCACTGGCTGCCAAAACAGGCCAGTATAGGACAGGTGTCCTTCCAAAACGCCCTGGCCATCATTTTCAACACCACATCCTTCTCATCGTCCGCTGTTTGACAATCAGAATCGGACCAAATAAGATATCACTACAAGGAGTTTTCCCATGTTGCTGCAGATATTACAATATAGCAAAGTATGCCTCCTTCTTGTTTAGAATATAAAGGAAGTGTTTGACAGAAAAGTATGAAACCAGCTATGATGTAAAAAGAACTAAATGAAATCACTACTTAAATATGTTTGACAGATTAACAAAGATGCCAGAAGTAGTATGATTTTTAAAATCCTCATTCAATCAATAACTCTGATTGAATGAGGATGATAATAGCAGATTTATAACAGATTATACAAGAAAAAAATCTTTCTTGGTGTGTTCGTTCCATTTTGCGATTGTGAGCTGTATTGCTGCTGAATTAATAACGATATGTATTATTATTATTTATTCAAGATATATTCTTGTTTCTGATTGGCGAAAAGCCTCCAGCTAATTTGTAGTATTCTTGCCAGAGCCGATGATCACTGAGATCACACACCGTATTTTCCGGTACGTAAGGATTATAAGGTGCAATATCAATGAATGATGCTTGAATGGTCTCCATCCATACATAAGGTGCACCAGATTATAAATCGCATTAAGCGAAACAAAAGCCAGATAAACTTGATTCAACTCTCACAACAACTGTCAACTTTGTTCAGTTGTAACACATATAAAATAATACACTTCACATTAACTGTCAACATTGTTCAGTTGTAACAATATAAAACAATAAACTCACTTTTTCAGTTCATTCCTCTTCCACAAATCTATTAAATTCTTCATCTTTAGTGTCCGAGTTTAACAGTTGCACGAGTTGAACATGAAGCACGGATCCTTCTATTATTTTTTATTATCATATTATATTATCATATTTTATCTATTTACAGTAATCCCCCGCCCATTCAAGATTAATTGGTGAATTCATGAATTATTTTTTATTATCACATTATATTATCATATTTTATCTATTTACAGTAATCCCCCGCCCATTCATGATTTATTGGTCACGGCCCTGCATACTCTTGGATTAGCGGTAGCCTCAGAAGTTACTGGCACGTGATTCAAATTTAGCCAATGGCTAAGAGCTTTTGTTTCTCCCTTCTGCTGATTGGTTGCAGATGATATGTACACCTCATTTTTTCTTCTTCGTGCACATGTTATCAACGTGATTGCTTGAATTGTGAATTCTCGTTGGTTTTAGTATGTTTTTAATGGTTATTTAAGCCCTATGAGGCCACTGAAATGCCCTGCATCTTCTCTAGCTTCTGGAAAGGAGAGTAAGCACTTTATTTATTCATAAATATTATCACAGTACAAAATTAAGAAGTATTAACTTAATCATTACTCCATTTTACTGCATTATTATTATGCTCGTGGGTTCGCGGCAGTCCCAGAAGTTACTGGCATCTGATTCAAATTTAGCCAATGGCTGAGAGCTTTTGTTTCTCCCTCAAGCTGATTGGTTGCAGATGATGTGTGCACCTCTTTTTTTCTCCTTCATGCACATGTCATCAACGTAATTGCTTGAATTGTGAATTCACGTTTTTTTTGTGTGTTTTTAATTATTATTTAAGCCCTATAATGTCACTCAAACGTCCTGCATCTTCTCTAGCTTCTGGTAAGGAGCCTAAGCGATTTATTCATTAATAAATATTATCACAGTACAAAATTAAGAAGTATTAAGTTAATCATTACTCCATTTAACTGTATTAATGAGTAAGACTGTCTATAGAATGTGTTTAAGAAGCATATTTTAGTATATGTAATATCATACATAGGGTTTTAAAACTGCATCAATAATTCGCGGATTTTCAGGATCTGCAGGAAGGGGCGGAACACAACCCCCGTGAATAACGGGGGGTTACTGTGTGCCCTCGTGCATGGAGTCAGATCAATAGAGATGGAGATTAGAAGTATTCCGGGTCATGACCTAAACTTCTCTCAGCCACGCCCCCTTAAAGAGATGGTGCATTCACAGTAACAAACATGGCGGTGCCCATTCGCAGCATGAGTAGTATGTTCATTACAGAACAGGAGGTTCCTCAAGGAGCTGTATCAGTGTAACTTTAAATTCAAGAAGGTTAAACCCAGGTCTCAGGGGGACATCTGTAGCAGTGCTTTATCTCAGTGATGAACGTGAGACTCTGATTTACTAGCTGAGCGTCCTGAGGGTATAGACTGAGATTAGGTGGAAAAACCACTCACGTATTACTCAGCTAGTTACCTGACTACGATAGCAGTAATGCCAGTATTTAGACATAAAGCCCGGATTCCTCTTACTTGCGACCTGTTGACACCAATATATAGCGGTTGGAGTTCTTTGGTTAATCCACATGAATGATAGTAAGCTCTGAATTAGTTTGCTTCACTTGGGTTTTGACAGTATCAGTGAGATGGAGTCGTGCAGCTGCATCCACACATAAGCCGCGCCGGATTATAAGGCGCACAGTCCAAATTTTTGGAGATTAAAGGCTTTTAAGTGCACCTTATGGTAAAATATGGTAAGTTAAATAATCATCGTGCCATTCAATGTTCCTCTCCATAGATATCATATAAGACAGATGGAGAAGAGCATCAATAGATCAACAGTAATGAACATTCTTCTGGACTTATATTTTTAATAAATAAGAAAACATTCATACCATTCACCTTTTGTAAGATATGGAAAATTATTAATTCATTCTCTAAGCCATTTAATCCTAATTAGAGTTGCGGGAAGGCTGGTACCTATCTCAGCCGACTCTGGGAAAGGTACACCCTGGAGAGCTCGCCAGGCCATCTCAGAGCCAACACTCTCACAACCATTCACACTCAACCTAGGGGCAATTTGGAATAGTCAATTAGCCTACTGTCGAGTCCCACTCTCCACAAGGTTGCCACTGCCCCCCCCCCCCCCCCCCCCAGTGCAGCTAATTGGGTTATTATAGGCTGGCCGTTTCTCTTACTGTCTATGGTGAGAGGCATGTAAAAGAACCATTGCTGACATTTGTAAAGAGAATGCTGCAAAGTCGTCAGTGTATTTTTGCCCCTTGCTAAAGGGTTGTGTCAGGAAGAGCATCTGAGGTAAAAAAAAAAAAAAAAAATCAAACATGCGAAGCAGATGGGTCACTGTGGCGACCCCTGATAAAGGGAAAAAGCCGAAAGGAAAAGAAGAATTAGCCTACTGTCCTAGGCCTACTGTTTTTGGACTGTGGGAGGAAACCAGAGTACCCAGAGGAACCCATGCAAGCACAGGGAGAACATGCAAACACCACATAGAAACAACTGAGCTGGGAATCAAACTCAGGGCCTTCTTGTTGTGAGGCGGACATGTGAAACACGACAGTACTGTGCCGTCACTTCACATAATATTTCGTTGTTATCCTGAAATGCTGAATTAATCAGATTGTACCACTACCTTATATTATTTACTAAGCATACTTAAAGTTAAACTTAAATTTACTAAGTATTCTTAAAGTTAATTGAGCATCACGCATTTTATCTATGTGTGAATCGTCATAAAATGGGCAATTGTAACTTGTGTAGTAGACATGAATTATTATTATTATTATTATTATTATTATTATTATTATTATTACCCCCTAGTCGCTTTCCAGGCCATCAGAGAGTTCCTCCCACACCCGAGATTTTGCATCATGACAGCCCGTGCTGCAGCACATTTGGCCTGCCTGTACCTGTCAGTTGTCTCGCGAGTCCCACAAGCCAAAAAGACCTGATAGGTTCCCTTCTTTGGCTTTCTTACTTAAAAATTACAATATAACAACAGCAACAATCATCGTCGTCGTCGTCATCATCATCATCACCATATGCCACTTATAAACTTAATCTTATTATTGTAATGCCACACATAAATGTTTTTGAGTTAGGAGTAAATCATTTTAGCTGACCCCCACCCCCCAAATTCAGTTCAATTTGATTCCCTTCTACCTGTTAGCCCTGCCCTATGGACCAGCTAAAGAAAAATATTTTCTTCATGATATATTATCTTTCCAAATTATTGCTTAGTCTGCCTCACATTTCAAAGTAACACACTCAGACACACATCTTCAACAAATATGAGTTGACAGATGCTCATGAATGCCTAGTGTTATTGTGACTGATATGTGAGATATTGAGATTGAGTATGCTCCTTACAGACATGGAGCAAAAACAGTCTTGTTCTCTTGACCTTTTAGCAGATTAGGACAGAGGTTGAGTTTGCAATAATGTTTTCAAGAGTAAATTACATGGAATTTTTTCTGGCTGATGTATTTCAAAAGAACTGGCAAACAAAATCACGCAGAACAGGATGAAAAGAGTGCATCAGTGTAAATATTAGGCCTTTATAGACCTTTATTTATAGTCCTTATTATCCACCTCTATCAGTTTATACATGCACTAAGTCTTTGTATGTAATCTCGGTTAATCTCAGTTGACAGAGAATGCCAGTCTAATCGAATCAAGAGGTAAGATTAAAAGGTACATATTTTCATATTTTTTTCTTGGCCCATACAACACAAATTTTACCTGAAATGTCCAAAAAATTGCAAAAAAAGGTCAAATTACACACTTCTGTATAATTTCTTAAAGCTATATTAAGTTAGTGATAGTTCATCCATGCAGTTCTGGTCAGAATGATAAGCATACCGTGAGTGATGTAATCATGGATTGCAGCAGTGTTGCTCATGGTAAGTCAAATAGATTGCCCCAGATCTCACACATTTTGTCCCGGGACATCGTCTGACACTCCCACATGAGCTGCTGTTCATGAACAGACAGGGGCTTCAACCAGCATGGGTTCCTGGCCCTCTAACTTTAGATTTGGCAATGATCTGCATTCTGTTCGGATGCCGTGTGAATAGGAAAGCGTGTCCTACATCGCACCACGTGAATTAATTAACATAATGAAAGGTCCGTGCCTTGAGGGGGAATGGGTTTATTTATTGTAACGAAAGCAGATCTGAGACTAAAGCTAGCGGCAGGATGATTTTTTTTAACCTCCGAAACGATTCAGAATGATTGCAGAGCAGGCTACATACTTCATTTGTTTACTTCTCATTAACGCTGAAGTCTGTAATTTAAAAATTTAAACTCAGTTCAATTTATTTATACTTGTTTTTAACAGTGTATTTACCGACACTGACACAAAGCATAAAAATCCACATATAAAGTTTCAAATTTAAATTTCAGAGGATGTTAGTTACCACTAGTTATCACTTTAATGAGCACCGTCTCTGTACTGTGATGGGTCTGAATTGTGACTGGCAGATTTCTTGAATTTTATTCCAATGTAAATACATCATCAATCACCAATAACTGAAAATTTTTTTGGATTTCCCCCCATTTTCTCCCCAATTTAGTGCTATCCAATTCCCACCCATCAGGTATCGCCTTCCCTATCACACGACGTCTGCAGCGCCATGGATATTTGGGGGCAGTCTAATACATTCAGAGGGAAAGTACAGTCGGCCCTCTACTACTGAATATGAAAAATCCAGGTGATGAAAAACATTTTCCTAAATTTTCGTCCTGTTTTTACAAAAACAACGCGCCATTCAAAAATTCAAACAATGCGCAAGTTGCTCTCTCATTGGCTGTCTCCCAACATCCCACCCCGCTGGCCTCCCATTGGTCAGGAGGGAGCTGAACTGTACCCATACTTCCTGTACCCATACTTCCTGTTTGTCACACACGTGAAGGAGAGTTCAACAGGACTGTTTGCTTGTTTTGAGATTGATCATTGCAGCATTATATTTCATTATCCATCATGGACCCCAAGAAAAGGATTCCCGGTGACACAGAAAAGAAGAAGCGGGCTCCGTTATCAATTGAAGTGAAGCAGGAGATAATTAAAAAATACGAAAGTGGGATGCGGTTGAGTGAAATCGCAAAGGAGTATGGCCGAAACCCCTCTACAATCGGGACGATATTAAAGCAGAAGGAGACCTTAAAAGCGGAAATACAGTGACGGAGATGATTATTTCGGAACGATATTGAAGCAGAAGGAGGCATTAAAAGATACAGAGAAAAGCAGAGTGCTCCATGGGACAAGACCTCCAATCTCGCAAGAAAGCAAGTTAATATTGAATCCGGACCTCTGATCTTTCAAACAGGTACTGCACTGTAATTCTGTGTTAAATATAACACACCGTCTCAAAACCTCCGTTGGCTGTGCGCTGTATGTGGGCGGAGCCCACATTCAGCAAAACACGCCACTCCACAAAGCACACCAGAGAGAGAGAGTGTTTTGTGTGTGTGTGTGTGTGTGTGTGTGTGTGTGTGTGACAGAGAGAGATAGAGAGAGACAGTGTTTTTTGTGTGTGTGTGTGTGTGTGTGTGTGTGTGCGCGCGTTAATAAAAAAGGTTTAATAATGGTTTAATTAATAAATATGGTTATAAAATGGTTTAATATGTTAATAAAATGTTTAAATGGTTTAATAAATAATTTTCTTTTACTTTTAACACATATTTCAAACATATTTCATACAAAATTGGTGTACTTTTATAAAGTGTTTATGGGGTAGTTTTTGGGAGCCTTGGGACGAATTACATGTAAAATGCACCTCTACTTACGAAAACTCCAGGTTCCGAAAAAGGCTCTAGAATAGATTAATTTCGTATGTAGAGCGCCGACTGTACTATCCGCCCCTTCTTACGAATGATCTCATGCCAGATGATTGGCTGGTGATTGCTGAGTGACAGGGAAGTGAGCGTATGCTGTCCCTCCTTCCCCTGAGAACTTGGCCCATTAGCTCCCATGGACTCTGGGCATGGACGCTACCGTGAGAAAATAAATTTTAATGCACCAAACGAATTTGATTTATGCATATCTACAGTTGAAAAATTATTCTGCAATTTTTAAAAAAAAAAATCTGGCATATGATAAAGATGAAGCAAACAAAAAAGTCAAGTTTTTCAGTTTATTCTCTAAACTGTTTAAGAAAATTAAATTTGCAAAGATTTACAAAAAAATATTTTGTGCACTAAGATTAATTTCATGGTAATGGGTTTCATATGAGAAAGAGTAGAATATGCAGAAGATAGGGTGAGCTGGAGGTGGATGGTTCACTGTGGCAACCCCTGAAGGGAAAAGCCGCAAGGAAAGGAAGAAGAAGAACGGTCTCATATGAGAATAACATATGATGCAACCTTAATAATAAAGGTAGGGTTTATACTCGCCTAGAGTTAGACAGCTGACAGTGGTTGAGATCGAAACAATTTAATTAGCTTAAATTATTTCTGGTAGTATCTGTTGTAAACCGTCAGACAGCACTGCATCATCAGCCATGTTTTTAATACAACCACAGAGACTCAGGAATACTTTGGCCATATGTACAGTAAAACCTCCGCTGACGAACGCTTAAGCTCACGAACTTTTCGCCTCAAGAACAATAAATTTGCGAGCATATAGTCTCTGCTGACGAACTAGTTTTCGGCGGACGAATCAAACCACGCGGACGAACAGCGCCACGGTGGCGGCCACGAGAAGCTGACGCACGCTCATGGTGTCACAGTTCGTCACACCCCTTTCTTTGAGTGCGGAAGTGGTTTGTGTTTGCTAGACATTTTGGACCATATTGAGTGTACTTTTGCTATTATGGGACCGAAAAAGACCCCACCACAGGCGGAGATCATTGAAAAACACGAACGAGGTGTGCGTTTGTGTGACTCAGCGTCCCAGTACCAGTACGCTAAGTCTACCATTGCTCCCATCCTTAAGAACAAGGAAGCTATTAAGGGTGCGTGTGTGGCTAAGGGTGTTTCCAAACAGTAGGCGTTTCCAAACACTCCTTCCAAACAGTAAGTCCCTCCCTCCCTCCTCCTCCCACTCCATTCCATCAAGCCATCAACTACCATCACAAAGGTAAATAAAACGACTTTATTATACAGTACAGTTTATTTCTTTAATTACAATACAAGAGCACATTTATTATACATAAAATAAGGTATATTTTTGTGTAGTTTTAAGGCTTATTTAGTAGAAAATTATGTTTTATGGGGACCTGGGAACGGATTATTCTCATTTTAATGGTTTCTTATGGGAAATAAATGTTCGGAAGACGAACTTTTCGCCTCACACACACTTTCTGGGATCCAATTATGTTCGTGAGCAGAGGTATCACTGTATATTGTATCCTGAAGTTATGCCGGCGGCATAGTGGTTAGCACGTCTGCCTCACAGCAAGTAGGTCCTGGGTTTGATTCCCAGCTCAGGCATTTCTGTGTGAGGTTTGCATGTTCTCCACATGCTTGGGTGGGTTTCCTCCATGTAATTCCGGTTTCCTCCCCCAGTCCAAAAACATGCACAGTAGGTTAACTGGCTGTTCCAAATTTCCCTAGGTGTGACTGTGAGCATGAATGTTTATGAGAGTATAGCCCCTGCGATGGCGTGGCGGGCAGTCCAGGGTGTACCCCGCCCTTTCCCGAAGTTGGCTAAGATGGGCACCAGCCTCCCCGCGATCCTAATTAGGATAACGCGGTTCAGAAAATGAATGAATGAATGAACTAATGAACGCATGAAGTGATGCAGAATTCTTTGGACCCAGAGGCATCTTGGATGGATCACACAGTAGAAATGTGTACCGGAATCCTTGGTGATCTGGACCAAAGACAAGCAGGACCATACGGACTGCCATCAGAAACAGGTCTGAAAGAAAGTGTGTGTGAGATGGTATGGAGTTGGTATCAGTGACTTTAGCACAGTACAGGGATCCCTCGTTACTTCACGCTTCAATTCATGCGGCTTCAGTGCATCGTGTTTTTTTTTTAAATATTCATTGAAATAAAAAATAAGGAAATTAAGAAGAATAGTGGAAAAAGTTAAGGAAAATGCCACAAAAACTAGGCCAATTATGCATAAAAAAAACAACCTAAACAAACAAAACAAAAAACAACCCAAAACCTCTCATAAAAACTACTTACATTTTTGCGAGGTGCATGTTTGTATGTGTGTGTATCTGTGTGTATTTATGTTTTACTTACATCTTATGCATTATTTTTTAATGTTCAATTGTTATTATAAGCATTTATAGCATTGAATATGCATTTATTGATATTATATACACATATACATGTACGTATACGTCAGTCAGGGGGGGTTTGGATCCTACTTCACGGATTTCAGTGGTCGTGGCGGGATCCCGGTCCCAATTGACAGCGGAAAGTGAGGGATGCCTGTATCTTAAACTTCTGTTTTGCAGCATTAATGCAGAAAAGTACACTTTAAGACTTTGGCTCTGCATCTTTTCTGGGACGCCCATTTTAACAAGACAATGCAAAGCCCCATTCAATACACATTAGAAAGGTATGCCTGCGGAAAAAGAGTGTGTGTGTGTGTGTGTGTGTGTGTGTGTGTGTGTGTGTGTGTGTGTGTGTGTGTGTGTGTGTGTGTGTGTGTGTGTGTGTGTGTGTGTTGGACTGGCCTGCCTGTAGTGCTGACCTATCCCAATAAAAATGATGTGGCATATTTTGAATCAAAAATGCAACACTGATAACACGTCCCACTGCACATTTTAGGACAGGAGTCACCAGATGGAGATGGAGGCGGATGGTTTGCTGTGGCGACCCCTGAAGGGAACAGCCGAAAGGAAAAGAAGAAGAAGAAGAAAAAGAAGCCTCCAGCTCTTTTCCTGAAGAGCTAATTTCTGAAAGACTTTGGTTCTAACCATAATCATGCACACCTGATCATCGGAGTATTGCCTGAAGAAGTTCTTGATGAGCTAAGATAGTTGTGCTAGAGTTTGGTCAGAGTTAAAAACTGTAAGAAGGTAGCTTTCCAGAAGCAAGGTTTGCAACCTCTACCTTAAGACGTGTTTGCAGAAAAAATGGGACGGGATGACACTTGTAATACGTCATCATTTGGTGTCATTCACGTCTAAAAGTATATAAAGTGTGGTTAGAAGGTATGGCAACATTACAAATTGGTAAATGCTTCGTAATCCCACTTTTTTTAAAGTGTCCATTAGTTCATTTGTCTATTGATTAAACAATGCAATAGTCATTCCGAACAATCTGCCTTCATCCACCACCCTTTAGTTACACTGAACCTTTTTAACTGTGTATATTTCGGTGTATAAAAACTTCTTACATATTCTCTTATTTTCTGAGTGGTGGTTCTGCTCTTTATCCTCAATCCCCAGTTGCCTCTCTGTCCTCTCTTGCCCAGGTGTTGATGAACAGCAGCATGCTGGCATCTCGCACTACATTAGGTTCCCACATTAGCCAACCTGCGCTAATGCGTTTCTTGTGCCACATGTCGCCACGCATGACCGCCTCTTGAAAATGATTCCTTGATAGCAGCACTTAATAAAGGATGTTGTTCTCTGCCTGCCTCACCCCCTTCACCTCACCACACAGCGAATTTTCAACAGCAGGATTATCTCTATTGTTTTATGGCTGCATCCGAATCATTGGCGCCGCCTCCCTGTGGATTACAGGCACCCGTTACTTGCTCACCTGTTCCAGTAGTCGCATGGTTCCCCAGCTCAGTGTTTCCCAGGGATCCCTTAATAATGTTACACAATGGAGGGTGTGTCCCAGCTGACACCAAACACAAAAGGTGTGCCACCCCCACCCCCAAAAAACCCACTCCTCCCTGCAACCTTCTCAGCCTGCTTTCATTTTGTTCTCATTCAAGGTGGGCATCACCTCAGCCTGACAAACCGTGCTATGCAGCCTGACTCGAGCATGAGGGCTCGAAGCGAAGCCGCAAAACACGAATGAGAGTAAGAGAAATAGAGAGAAGCCCTAGGACAATAGAAGCACCTGTAGTAAGAGGCTATGAACGAGACTCTGTCCGATAGCCTCCGATTGAGTGTCCTTAAACCCCCTATTGAAAGATTAGCAAGCGTAAGGTCAATCCAGAGGCCCTGCGAGACCTGGGAACGCCTTCTCTAAACACATAATGTGATCATGGTGCTCGTGTCAGAGCGAGTGGTCACACTTCTGCGTCAAGCCGATCTTTATTGTCTCAGAGGGAGAGCAGTATAGCAGAGGTGTAGCGTTCGAGCTCGAACTGCCGGACCAACTGTCCATTGTGTCTGTGTGTGCGACTGGCCCAATAACGTACGCGCTGCATATAATTGCTTTGAGTTGTTTAACAAGATAATAGAGGGCCAGTTTTGTGTCTTGAAGAGGGAAAGAAAAACTCCTTTGGAACGCGAATGAAAAAACACGCAGGACGGCCGAGCAGATTACGTTACACATTAACAGCTTTTCCATTAAGTCACCAGCGGTCTCCATGGAGACCCTTTCTCCCAAGACTATGTTGAAACGAATGGGTCGCTGTACATGTACGTGTGTGTGTGTGTGTGTGTGCGTGTGTGTGTGTGTGTGAATGTGTGTTGACCTGAGTGCAAGTCGTTCAGGGAAAAAAAATCTTCTCAGACTTCAGTCTTTTAGTGTGTTTACAGACCAGATGGACGTAACAAGCACACTCACACTTAGCTTTGCGTCTGACTCTAATTAAGGCCGCTAATTAGATGACTTTGTAGGTGTTGGATCAGCCTGCAGCGCAGTTTTAAACAAAAACTCCAGAATATTCCTAATCCCTGGCTATCCCTAATATCAGCAGCATATCTGTGTTTAACAAAGACACATTTATTTGATCTTGTATTAAAGAACAGAAAAATAAAAAAACTCTTCGAATGAAATACAGTTTCAAACATCCGAAATGCTTTATTATATTTTACTAACAAACTACTATTTAGAAATTTGGAAATTAAATTTGGAAAGTATAGAAATTAAAGATCATAGTACAGTATCAGCATAACCTCTCCGAGCACCCCAATGTGTGTGGCAGCAAACTGCTCCAAGTGTGTGTGTGTGTGTGTGTGTGTGTGTGCGCGCTCACTGTTTATGTGGGTGTGCTTACTTTGGATGGGTTAAATGCAGAGGAAATAATTTCCCTTACGAGATTAATACAGTGTGTAAAAAAAAAAAAAAAAAAAATTCAAAAGGAAAATAATAATTTTGAAATCCATGCATGTATGTAATGAATAAGCACACTCAAGACAATCCCTATTAAATGGATTGATGTCAAAATTCCTCAAATTAAATAACTGGAAAATGCATAAAGGGAAATTGTAAATATGTAATGTTTGTTTATATATATATATATATATATATATATATATATATATATATATATATATATATATATATATATATATATATATATATATATATTTACTAAATAAAAAGCAGCAAGCAGCATATTGTCACAGTATTCTTCGCCTTTACTTCTTTCTTTTTTTTTTTGGATTGTCATCTTTGATAATCTTAAGTAGCAAGACATGTTTTTAATTTTTCATTTGATGGCCTCTACATTATCAGTTCAATACAAAACATTATACATTTCCAATTTAACCAGGGTGGCATGGTGGCATAGTGGTTAGCAACATCCGCCTCACAGCAAGAAGGTCCTGGGTTCGATTCTCAGCTCAGGCGTTTCTGTGTGGAGTTTTCATGTTCTCCCCGTGCTTGTGTGGGTTTCCTCCGGGTACTCCACTTTCCTCCCACAGTCCAAAAAACATGCACAGTAGGTTAATTTGCTGTTCTAAATTACTCCTAAGTGTGAGTGCGAGTATGAATGGTTGAGCGAGTGTCGGCTCTGCGATAGTCTGGCGAGCTGTATTGGCTGAAATGGGTGCCAATCACCCTGTGATCCTTGTTAGGATTCAGTGGCTCAGAAATGAATGAATACATTTCCAAAAAAGTTGAAAGTAAAAGGTAAAGTTCTTTTGGGCTTTTTACACCCAAGCCTTAGTGGTTGTTCAGGCCGGTGCTTATCCCCGGTTTCCGTAGCGTCAAGCGACCAGGAGTTCAACTCCTCCTGGATGGGACGCTAGTCCATCGCAGGTTACCTTCCCAGTAAATTTATTACTGGTACCCATTTATACTGCTGGGTGAACAGAGGCACACTTGGGGTTAAGACCTTGTCCAGGAGTCTTCGCACAGTGGGGGTCTAACTGGGACTTGAACACACGACCTCCCGATCAGGAGCGAAGCACCCTCACCACTACACCACTGGACCCACTAAAAAAAAATTAACACAAAATTAAACATTCTAAAAAATTGTTGTGTATCAGTAAAGAAATGCATGTTACATGAAATAATTTTTTATTTATTTATTTATTTTTACTAAAAAAGACAATGAAAGGATATCTGATGAGTTTTGCTGCAAAAATAATAAGTGCATCTGTCAACATTTCCAGAAGAACCGCAGCTGCTTCTGTAAGATTCTCAGTAAAACTTCACAGCTCATTTCCTTGTAAAACTTCACAAATTATACCAACATTCTTAAGAACAGTGTTTCGGAGAAGGGCGGTGTACAGTGTATATAAAAATATAATGTATTGCCAGAGGAAAGAAAAATGTAACTAAAGTTGTTCCAATGCGGTTTTATTTATAACATAGGAAATAGTAACCCAAAAAAGTTATTTATACACTTTGTGATATCTGAACATCTACATATAACATCTACAGTATTATAGATATTACAATTTAGCTCTGAGCTGTCCAGCATGTACTCTGCCCTTGCCCAGACTTGACTGAGATGAGTGCCAGCCTCCCCGCGACCCTAAAATGCATTAAGTGGTTCAGAAAATGAATGACAATTTAGTTGTGATTTTGAGATATTAGGGAGATTATGCTACATTAATTTCATGTAAAAATGTGAATTACAAAGGTGAGTCAGGTGAACACGTAAAAAAATGTGTGATGTTAATTAGAGAAAAAGTACGTTAAGTTTAGTCCCAAATGTAAATATGTACAACTGATCAATTTTCTTTTTTTTGAGTCATCTCATTGCAAACACTTATATAACATAAACAGAAGTTCTATTGGGCAGTGGTGGTCTAGTGGAATAGGGGCACTGGATCGCTGATCCAAAGGTTGGGGGTTTGAGTCCCACTCTCCACAAGGTTGTCATTGTCCCTCCAGTGAAGCTAACTGGGTTATCAAAGGCCGGCCATGTCTCTCACTGTCTATGGTGTGAAGCATGTAATAGAACCATTGCTGACTTTCGTAAAGAGTAGCTGCAAAGCCGTCAGCGTGTTTCTGTCCCTTGCTAAAAAGGGTTGTGACAGGAAGGGCATCCGACATAAAAACCTCTGCCAAATCAAACGTGCGAATCAGATGATTCGCTGCGGCGACTCCCGAGTAAAAGGGAAAAAGCCGAAAGGAAGACAGACAGAAGTTCTATTGGGCAGTGGTGGCCTAGTGGAATAGGGGCACTGGATCGCTGATCCTAAGGTTGGGGGTTCGAGTCACACTCTCCGCAAGGTTGTCACTGCCCCCCCCCCCCCCCCCCCTTCAGTGCAGCTAACTGGGTCATCAAAGGCCGGCCATGTGTCTCACTGTCTATGGTGTGAGGCTGTAAAAGAACCATTGCTGACTTTCGACAAGAGTAGGCTGCAAAGCTGTCAGCGTCTTTCCGCCCTGCGATGAACTGGCGGGGTGTCCAGGGTGTACCCTGCCCTCGCCCTGTTGAAATAAAATCACAGTGTAGTATATTATGAAATACATTTTTTAATCATGGTTTGGTTAGATCTATTTTATCTAGTAAGCGCGTGAGCTTGGCTGAAAGGAGTGAAGTTAATTAATTTAAGTGAGTCACCCACTCCTTCTTCATTTTAGAGGAGGACCAGGTTACTCAGTGAGGATGAAAGGAAACGAGAATAATTTGATGAACGAGTGAGACCGTCTGTTGTGGTGTTTCTCCATGGGGTGGACAGATGCTGGGGTTCACTGCGCTGTAGGTAACACTGCATATCAGTTTCTCTGAGTACTGTGTGTGTGTGTGTGTGTGTGTGTGTGTGTGTGTGCGTGCATGTGTGTGTGTGTGTGTGTGTGTGTGTGTGTGTGTGTGTTGACTCATTTCTTTGTCTCATCTGTCGCTCCCAGAGGTAGAAGCACTCAGACATAACGGGGGCACAGGACACATGTTGCTTTATTTTTGTCTCACAAAACAGATCAGTAAGATGTAAATACCTCGACACCTTGTGTTCGATATTTATTTTTCAACTAAAACTAAAATCTACAGATCCAACATGCTTGTCAGACAAAACATATTTGGTCTGCCGTTTGTTTATTTAATTTTTACTGGAACTAAAATTGCGTATTATTATACTATGTCTGCATGATCAGAAATGCCCCCAAAATATCGTCACCACCAGTCTAAACACTCCTGACTACAAAGGGAATTTTTTTCATCCATAGTTTCCCTACAATTTTACTACTTAGCAGTAAATATATTTTCATTATCATATAACACATATGGGGCATGTCACTGAAAATGAGACCTGCTGGTTAAAAAATTAAAAGTTTATTAGATATTGTAAATTTACAGTTAATAATATTTAAAATAAACAGGGGACACTCATTTGCTGAAGCATGTGACACTTATAGGATTAAGTGCTTCAGCAAATGAATCTGGAGCCTGTCTCAGCTGCCACTGGGTGAAAGCAAAGTACATCCTGAGCAGCCCAGCAGACCATCACAGGGCCAACAGACCCACACAGCTAATCACACTCACACCTAGGGGCAATTTCAAACAACCGGTTAGCCTACGGTGCATGTTTTAGAACTTTTGGAGGAAACCAGGCCACCTGTAGCAGGCAGGAATGGGAGAACATGCGAAATACACTGAGCCAGATTTGCGACCCACTATGCCACCTTTCTACCATCATTACTGTTAGAGAAAACAAATTATTAAATATGACACGTAAGTTTAAATGAATAAATATTGTGTATTTATTTGTTCTGGAACAAAATCTTATTTATAGCTTATTTCACACTAATACTTTGGCGACAAAGGTATTATAGATAAAAAAAAAAGAAACTAGCAAGATGATAAAAATGATATAGGTTATGTTTTCACCCAACTTCATTTCCAATCACTACGGATCTCAGAATGAAATTTTGTGACACTGGACGTATTTTGGGGTGAAAAGCACCATGAAGACTTTTTTTTAGAAAAAATATTCATAATAATATATTTTTAAAGCAAACCTAAACTGTTACGCTTTTAAATTCTTAATAGTATCGCTGAGCAGTGATGGCCCGATGTTAGGGCGCTGGATTACTGATTCCAATTGTAAGTTTATTTGCCCCTCCCCCAATAAATAATCCTATTTGTTTATGCCTGTGTGTCCATGCGATATATGCTGATGTATTGAAGCTTTTCTTTTTGTATCTCTGTCAATCTGTCTGTGCTATATGTAGTATACAGGGATTCCTCATTTTCCGCGGTTAATTGGAACCAACACACCCCCCCCCCCTCCCCCGGCAACCGCCGAATTCCATGAAGTAGGATCAACCCCACTGGACTGACGTATACATACATGTATATGTGTATACAGTATAATATCAGTAAATGTATATTCAACGCTATAAATGCTTATAATAACAATTAAACATTCAAAAATAATGCATAAGATATAAACAAATTATAAATACACACACATACAGACACGCACATGCACGCACGCAGATGTGCACCTCACATAAAAATGTAAGTAGTTTTGATGGGGGCTTTTGGGTTGTTTTTTGTTTTGTGTTTGTTTGGGGTTTTTTTGGCCTTGTTTTGCGGCATTTCCCTTTACTTTCCCCCTATTCTTCCTTAATTTGCTTATTTTTTAATTCGATAAATACAGTATTTAAGAAAAAACCCACGATTAATATATATATATATATATATATATATATATATATATATTCTCAATGTATTATTTCTCCACCTCCAGCCTGTTCATTAGCATAAAGTGAAGATTGGCTAGTGCTCGTTTTGCGGGCAGTGCAGCAGAGCTTTTGTTTAGCTTCACAGATCAATGTGTAACATGACACCATGTTCAGGTTATTTACTGATGATTACGGGAGGAAGGCTTCCCGGTGTTAAGTTCAACTATATGATATTATACCACTCATATTGCCATATGTTTCATAGGGTCTCCGGCATGTGCTGAGGACAGAAGTGTGGCTGTTAACATTGTTAAAATCACCTAACTCAACTTATTTCCATAAAATTGACTTGAGCAAGTTGATAAATAGCCACATTATCAGTTTTGTTGTATTTCTTTTTGCAAATGAAAATGTTAGTACTGAGGATATGACAAGATGAGAATTAATGTGTCATAAAATATAGCAGCCAATCATATTGCAGTATGCAAATACAGGTCAAGCCCTAAGGGTGTACCAGTTATTAAGATTAATTTGCATATTCATTGACTCTGCATCATTTGATGAGGATAAATGTGAAAGCGTTTCTTTTTATGTGTAATTTATTATGTTTTCATTTTGTAGCCATTATATCATGGTAGTTTATTGCTAATATTAAAAGGACTCTAAACAATTTGTGGATGAAGTGACCTGCTTTGAGGTAAGGACTCTGAGGTGAGTGTAGGATTATTGAATCTATAAATACACCCAAATTGGTAGTGATAATATTCCATTATTTCCCTACTTGCTTCAGAAAAGTAAGATCATGATGATGATGATGATGATGATAATTATTATTATTATTATTATTTTTTTTTTTTTATGAAGTGAAATGTCTTCCAGAGTAATCCTCCAGCCTCTTTTTAATTCAAAAATCCAAACAACTGTAAATGACTGAAAAGCTTCAGTGTTAGGATTTGGAAGAACGGGCCAAGTCTCCATCTCATGTCTCCTCCTCCTCCTGGAGCGCCCCCCCTGTGTGTGATCCCCCTGCTCGAGGGGACAAATCTGGAGACTCCCTGCTGTTAAAGCTTGCTAATGCCAGTCCCTGATTCTTCGCCAGATGCTCCTCTCTTGGCACGAGATCTGAGAAAGTGTCTCGGCACTCGGCCTGCGTGCGGAGAGGAGCTCCTCCGCTCTTCATCCGCTCGTCTCCTGTATGGCCGCTCGCCGTCGTCCTCCTCCTCCTCGCCGTTGTTTTGACCTTTCCCACACCGAGGCCTCCAGCCTGTGCCGCCACTTGGGGATTTTTCACTGGAAAAATAAGACATCTGTTACTGAGGATTAGCACGTTTTTCCCCAAGCTCGCTTGTGTGCACTGGGTTCAGGCAGCAGGGCAGCCTTCAGACCGCTCATGCGCGATATTACAGCACCGGCCGTGCGGCTGTAGCTGTATCTGTCTCTCTTTTTTTCTTTTCCATTACATCTCTCTCTCGCTCTCATCCCCTCTCTCTCTCTCTCTCTCTCTCTCTCTCTCTCTCTCTCTCTCTCTCTCTCTCTCTCTCTCTCACACACTCTCTCCCTTTCTGTTTTTATCTTTTTTATCATCTGAACAATTCTTTCTTATTTTACAAAAAGTAAATAAATAAAGTAACTAACATTTCCAAGTAATCTATCAGTGTCTGTCTGTAATTCTCTCTTTCTGTTTGTCTGCATGTTAATATTCTCTCTCTCTCTTTTGCTCTCTCTCTCTCTGTTGGTCTGTATGTGTCTGTCAGTCATCCGTTTATCTGTCTGTTTGTCCGACTCTTGATCACTCTGTCTATCTATTGGTCTCTCTTTCTGTTACTCTTTGTATGTCTGTCTGTTTGTCTGTCTATAAACCTACTTCTGCATCAGTGTGTCAGCATGTACAAACAGATATCCCAACACCGTCCTCCCCTCTAAAATGGGGTTAGGTGAATTGTATAAGACGTGTAGTGGACATTCCATGAGGTCATCAGGTCTGGGGAATGGGTGATGCAACCATGCAGCGAGTCAGACTTAGATGTGCTCTCTCTCTCTCTCTCTCTCGCTCTCTCTCTCGCTCTCTCTCTCTCTCTCTCTCTCTCTCTCTCTCTCTCTCACTTGCTGTTGCTCTCTCTCTCTCTCTCTCTCTCTCTCTCTCTCTCTCTCTCTCTCTCTCTCTCTCTCCCTCCCTCTGTGTGTGTGTGTGTGTGTGTGTGTGTGTGTGGGTTAATGTGCTGATGTCACCCAACCCTGCTGAGAGTCTGTGTGCATCTGTGTAGAGCTTCTCAGGCTCTCCCAGTGGACTGACCTCTTTGCCACCAGGGAGCTTTTCTCCCGTAATCATCAGTAAATTACCTGAACATGGTGTCATGTTACACATTGATCTGTGCAGCTAAACAAAAGCTCTGCTGCGCTGCCCATAAAACGAGCACTAGCCAATCTTCACTCTATGCTAATGAAGGGGTTGGAGGTGGAGAGATAATATAAAGGATATATATATACTACATACACCACAGATGGACTGACTGAGATACAAAAAGAAAAGCTTTAATACATCAGCATATATTGCATAGACACACAGACAGACAGACAGACAGACATAAATAAAGAAATAGGATTATTTATGATTATTTATTGGGGAGGGGCAAATTATAACAGGATTATTTATTGGGGCGGGGCAAATACATTTACGAGCACCTGTACACACTCACAATCATATTCAAAGTAATTATCATACAGAGCATTATCATATCAAATATAAGAGGAGCGGTGAGGTTACAGGCAGCAGAGATAAAGAAGGTGGAGGATTTTAAGTACTTAGGCTCAATAATCCAGAGCAATGGAGAGTGTGGAAAAGAGGTGAAGAAGCGTGTGCATGCAGGTTGGAATGGTTGGAGAAATGGTCTAGTCCGATGTGTGATAGGAAGGTATCGGCAAGAATGAAAGGAAAAGTGTACAAGACAGTGATGAGGCCAGTGATGTTGTATGGTTTAGAGACAGTGGCATTGAGGAAAAGACGGGAGGCAGAGCTGGAGGTCGCAGAGATGAAAATGTTGAGGTTCTCTTTGGGAGTAACGAGGATGGATAGGATCAGGAATGAGTACATCAGAGGGACAGCACATGTCAGAGAGGCTAGATTGAAATGGTTTGGACATGTACAGAGGAGGGATAGTGAGTATATTGGTAGTAGGATGCTGAGGTTGGCACTACCAGGCAGAAGCCCTAGAGGAAGACCAAAAAAAGAGATTTATGGATGTGGTGAAGGAGGACATGAAGGTCATTGGCGTAAGAGAAGATGCAGAGGACAGGGTGAGATGGAGGCAGATAAGCACTGAATTAGCGGAAGACCCGGCAAATTATACATATGCATCATCACAACATTACTGGTATATGATGCAAATTTAGCCAGTGGGCTGAGAGTTTTTTCCCCTCCCTCCTGCGGATTGGTTGCAGATGATGTGTACACCTCTTTTTTTCCCTCCTTCGCGCACATGTTATCAACGTGATTCCTTGAATTGCGAATTCAATTTTTTTTGTGTGTTTTTAATGATTATTTAAGCCCAGTGATGCCACTCAAATGCCCTTCAGCTTCTCTAGCTTTAATAAATATTATCACAGTGCAAAATTAAAAAGTTTTAAGTTAATAATTACTACATTTTATTACATTATTACTGTATTAATGGGTAAGGTGGGAAGTGGTGGTCTAGTGGATAGGGCGCAGGATCGCTGATCCTAAGGTTGGGGGTTCAAGTCCCCACAAGGTTGTCACTGTCCCCCCCAGTGCAGCTAACTGGGTTATCAAAGGCGGGCCATGTCGCTCAGTGTCTGTGGTGAGAGGCATGTAAAAGAACCATTGCTGACTTTCGTAAAGAGTAGGCTGCAAAGCCGTCAGCGTGTTTCTGTCCTTTGCTAAAGGGTTGTGACAGGAAGGGCATCTGATGTAAAAACCTATGCCAAATCAAAAAACGTGCGAATCAGATGATTCGCTCTGGCGACTCTTGAGAACAGGAAAAAGCAGAAAGGAAAAGAAGTAGAAAGAAGACTGTATAGAATGTGTTTAAGAAGCATATTATAGCATATGTAATATCATTCATCAGGTTTTAAAACCGCATCATAATTTGCGGATTTCCGAGATCTGTGGGTGGGGGAGGAACATAATTTTATATATATATATATATATATATATATATATATATATATATATATATATATATATATATATATATATATATGTATATATGTATATATATATATATATATATATATATATGTATATATGTATATATGTATATATATATATATATATATATATATATATATATATATATATATATATGTAGGTGAACACTGGCGGTTATAGTCACAAACCTGCACGCAGGCGGTCCATAGGTAAGTGGTCGCTCTGTTTCTGAATCTAAGGGCAACAGAACAGTTCGGCAGCACCTGTGGACGACTGGGCAGCCTCTTTAGGACAGCACTGCCCACCCTCACATGAGGGAGGGGGCTAGAAAAGGTGCCCCAGACAAATGCTTGTCCTTATAGTGTCTGGTCAGCTTACCGCGGCTGACAGACTCATCCTCATAGCGGTCGAACAATGCAAAAGAAGAAAAAACTCCAGAGGCTCATTCTGGGAGCCTGGAATGTCCCAACGCTTCTGGACCGAGCTGGCACACCGAGACCAGAGAGAAGAACAGCGCTTGTTGCAAAGGAGCTCCAGCAATACCGGATAGACGTTGCCACACTCAGCGAAACACGTCTTGCCGACGAAGGATCCCTGAGAGAAGAAGGAGGTGGGTACACTTTCTTCTGGAAAGGAAAGTCGCAAGCTGAGGACAGGATACATGGTGTTGGGTTTGCCATGAGAACAGCTCTACTGAAGGACTTACCAGCCCTGCCTGTAGGAATCCACGAATGTCTCATGACATTGCACATTCCTCTCAGCAAGGCCAGACACCTCACAGTCATCAGTGCATATGCTCCTACACTCTCCAGTCCAGATGAAGACAAAGAGCAGTTCTATGAACACTTTGACAAGGTCATTCGGTCAACTTCACAGAGTGAGAAACTTGCTGTGCTAGGCGATTTCAACGCTAGAGTAGGAAGAGACCACAGCAGCTGGAAAGGCATTCTGGGCAGACACGGTGTAGGCAAAATCAATGAAAACGGCCTGCTCCTCCTTAGCAAGTGTGCAGAACATAGCCTTCATATCACCAACACCTTGTTCAGGATGACAGACAAGTATAAAACCACCTGGATGCACCCACGGTCTAAAAACTGGCACATGATCGACTTTGTTATTGTACGCCAACGTGACTACAGGGACGTCCAACTGACTCGTGCCATGAGAGGTGCTGAATGCTGGACTGATCACAGGCTGGTCAGGGCTGTAATGTCACTGTACATCACTCCGCCTTACAGAAACCGACCCAAGACTGTCAGGGCCTCCTACAATGTTACCAGGCTGAACAACCCAATCCATCTGGCAAAGTTCCAAGAAGCACTTGATGGAAAACTCAAAGATGGTCTGACCTCCAAAAGCAGCTCTGAAAATTGGTCCTCTTTCTAGGATACCGTTGCTGAAACTGCAAAAGAAGTGCTTGGCGTTAAAACTAGACTGCATGAAGACTGGTTTGACGAAAACAATGATAAGATCAGAGAAGTCCTCCACGCTGAAAACAAGGCCTACATCGAGTGGAAGAATGATCCATCCTCGGTCTCTAAGCGTGAAAGATTTAAAACTCTGCAGGCAAAGGTCCAGTCTGACCTTCGAATGATGCAGGACCAGTGGTGGCATGATAAAGCCGCCGAAGTCCAGCACTATGCAGATACCCACAACTCCAACAAATTCTTCAGCGCTTTGAAGACAGTTTTTGGCCCCTCCTCCTCAGGCTGCTCACCGTTGTTGTCCTCGGACGGTTCTGCCCTCATCAAAGACCAAGAGGGCTTGAGCAGGCACTGGCAAGAGCACTTCAGTAACCTGCTTAACCAACCTTCATCAGTGGACACACACACACAGAAGCACAGTGCGGCTTTAGGCCTGGCAGAAGTACTGCTGATATGATCTTTGCCATGAGACAACTCCAGGAAAAGTGTATTGAACAAAACATGCCCCTATTCTCTGTCTTCATAGATCTGACCAAGGTATTTGATACAGTGAATAGAGAGGCCCTCTGGACAGTCCTAGAACGTATCGGATGTCCGCGAAAGTTTGTCTCAATGATCAGGCTTTTCCACAATGGCATGACTGGCCAAGTCCTCTCCAGCGGGAATGTGTCGGAAGCCTTCACAATCAGCAACGGTGTGAAGCAGGGCTGTGTCCTAGTTCCAGTCCTGTTTAACGTGTTCTTCACCTGCATGTTGTCCCATGCCGTGCGAGACCTGGAGAAAGGGGTCTATATTCGCTGCCGTTTGGATGGCTCCCTATTCGACCTGCGTAATCTCACTGCCAAGACAAAGAGCCTGCAAACTCTCCTTCAAGAGGTCCTCTTTGCTTATGACTGCGCCCTTGTGGCCCACACAGAATTCGACCTGCAGATGATGCTGGACTGCTTCTCTGAGGCCTCCAAACTCTTCGGCCTGACTGTCAGTCTCAGCAAGACGGAGGTGCTTCACCAACCTGCACCAAACACCCACCGTCCCGCACCCAGCATTGTCATTGACGACACACCACTCGCCAATGTTAAACATTTCAAGTACCTGAGAAGCACCATTTTCATGTGATGGCTCCCTGGACAAAGAAAACACTTATAGGATCGGCAGGGCTAGCCAGGCGTTGGGCAGACTCCGCACCCGAGTGCTCAATCAACACCATATACGGCTATCAACAAAACTGAAGGTCTACAATGCTGTGGTACTCCCGTCCCTTCTCTACAGCTGTGAAACATGGACACTGTATCACAGACATGTCAAAAAGCTGGAGCACTTCCACATGCAAGCTCTTTGCTCCATCCTCAGAATCAGCTGGCAGGGTCACGTTACCAAATTGGAGGTCCTAGAGTGTGCCAACTCCACCAGCATTGAGTCTAAGATCATCAAGGCTCAACTTCGATGGGTGGGGCATGTAATTCGAATGGAGGAGTCCAGGATGCCAAGATGCCAAGATGTATGGCGAACTCCAGCTCGGCAAAAGAAACCAAGGCCGCCCAAAGCTGCGATACAAAGACACTGTGAAAGCAAACATCCAGTGATGTCACATCAAGCCGAAGGAACTTGAGCAGCATGCTATGGACGGACCAAAATGGGTGGCCTCAATCCGCAAAGCAGCTGCCAACTTTGAAAAACTGCGCTGCCAGAAGCTCACTGCTGCCAGAGACAAGCGGCACAGAACTGCATCAGCAGTAATCACTAGAACGGACTTCCAATGCCCCCACTGTTCAAGACTGCACCTCCAGACTAGGATTGCAGAGTCACCTTCGCATTCATCGATGAGCCGCAAAATGCAAAAGTCATCATCGGATCCGATGGACAACCAAGGATATATATATATATATATATATATATAGTGATAAAGTTCATTATTTTCTGTAATGTACTGATAAACATTAGACTTTCATCTATTTTAGATTCATTGCACACCAACTGAAATATTTCAGGTCTTTTATTGTTTTAATACTGATAATTTTGGCAAAAAAGTAAAGAAAAACCAAAAATCCCTATCTCAAAAACTTAGCATATTTCATCCGACCAATAAAAAAGTGTTTTTAATACAAAAAAAGCCAACCTTCAAATAATTGTTCAGTTATGCACTCAATACTTGGTTGGCAATCCTTTTGCAGAAATGATAGCTTCAATGCAGCGTGGCATGGAGGCAATCAGCCTGTGGC
This sequence comes from Plotosus lineatus, assembly GCA_024760905.1. Lineage (NCBI taxonomy): Eukaryota > Metazoa > Chordata > Actinopteri > Siluriformes > Plotosidae > Plotosus > Plotosus lineatus. The sequence goes on along the minus strand of CM045729.1, from coordinate 35,857,065 downwards.
ACTGCTGAGGTGTTATGGAGGCCCAGGATGCTTCGATAGAGGCCTTAAGCTCATCCACAGTGTTAGGTCTGGTATCTCTAAACTTTCTCTTCACAATATCCCACAGATTCTCTCTGGGGTTCAGGTCAGGAGAGTTGGCCGGCCAATCGAGCACAGTAATACCATGGTCAGTAAACCATTTACCAGTGGTTTTGGCACTGTGAGCAGGTGCCAGGTCATGCTGAAAAATGAAATCTTCATCTCCATAAAGCTTTTCAGCAGATGGAAGCATGAAGTGCTCCAAAACCTCCTGATAGCTTGCTGCATTGACCCTGCCCTTGATAAAACACAGTGGACCAACACCAGCAGCTGACATGTAAGTAGTTTGGTTGATACCACAAAATGAATAATATAAATACCAGTAAAACTATTTTACTGTTCTGTTATTACTCATGTTTTTCACCACGAAAAGTTAATTGTCCATTTACCAGTGAATAGTTTGTATTTTATATTTTATTATGATTTTGGCTGAATAAAGGGCTTCTTCATGCTTCCACCCCTGCTCACATGTTTAGTATTTCTTAGTCACCTGTTTTACATCTTGTTTTGGTTTTCTGCCTGTTAATATTAACAGTGACCCAACTGTGTGATCAGAGGGACAGTTTTGCACTATGTAATAACTTGCCAGCGTAATAACCCCATTTCACTGGAGCACGGAATGCAGTAATCGTGGCGTAAAGGAGTGGAACACAGTCTATGGAAGAGCTTCGGCATTTTTACATAGAAAATGGGTCAAAATTTGACGGAAAATTGTACATTCGGAGCACTTTAGGAATGTTCACGGCATGTGCGGAACAGACACAGAAAGACTATGTTACAATTTAGGAATAAATACAGAAAAGCGCACGGATTAACTGCGGAACAAGTACAAATAGCCATGGATTGCAAAGGAAGATTTTTTCAGATAATTCACGGAACGTTCACGGAAAGCACGGAACACTCGAGAAATAACTACGGCCTACTTCATTTCAGAAGGAAGAGCTTCAGAATGATTGCGGAAACACGCTGTGCGGAATGAAAGCGAAACGTTTACGTTCAATACGGAATGACTCTGGAATACCACGTTTGAATATAGAGAAATCCGTAAAGATCAAAGGATTTGCTCCTGATTCCGCTTATAAATTCACAGATTTGACCAAGGAATCTCATTCTGCCAATATTTTCCTATTATTTGCACCTTCAATAAATCATTCCTAACTACAAAAAATGTATAGAACCCAAAACCACAATAACTTCAAAACTTTATTACATGAACAGAAAACAGAAAAAATAAAGTGAATGAACTGAAATAATTGAATAAATTGAAATCAAAACACAAAAGTCTCACTGTTCACTGGTGGGGTTTGAGTCTTCTAAGTCATCACAACACCGCCTGAGCACACTGGAAATGTTGAAAGGCTGGGCTCACTCCCATTTGTGTCTCTAGCCGCAGGGGTGGTTGCAGGCGTTGATGTGCATGTAACCGGAGGGCAACTAACTGGTCTGCTGGGTTGTGGTTGCTGCTCTCCTGCAGACGACGTTGATTGTTGTGAGCACGGTTGTGTTGCCCACCTCACGTCTTGAGGTCCCCAAATAGGCATGGGTGGACCAGACAGCTGCATGGTCCACTGTGTTGGTGGGTGGTGGGGGCAGCCAGTAATGCTGCTGATGCCACTGGTGGTGCAGAGGTGGTGGTCGATGCTGCTGGTGGTGTTGCTGCGAATACTGCTGAGGCTGGAGCTGCTGCGATTGCTGCTGCGGAGGAGGTGGTTGCACATGCGGCTGCACCTCTAAAGCCTCAGCTCTGTCCAAGCAATCATTCAGCAGTTCTTGAATCTTCAGCTTTTCATGCCTGTACACAGGTTTTGGGAGATTCTTCAGCACAGCTGCCGCCCAACTGGTGAAATTTGCCCTCTCTGACTCATCGGCTGTCACTACTTCCCTTCTCTGTCTCACCAGCTGTTCAGCTGCTGCGAGAATCTGATCGGCTCTGTCGTCAAGGCTGGACGTTGCAGACCCAGACCTTGCGAAGGTGGACCTGGATGCTGTGGTGACAGGTGTTGCGTCTAGGGGGATGATGGGTGTTGCGTCTTCTGCCAGCTGGAGGTTGATAGCTGCAATGTTCTCTGCCCCCTCTGACGTTGATGGCAGTGGAGGTTCTCCAGTGGTGGTGGGTGTGGAACTGTCGGAGCCAGCTGCAGCAGCAAGCTTGGCCTTCAGAGAGACAACGCTCCTTCGCTGTACCTCGGCAAAAGCTGTCATATATTCACTGGTCCCTCTGAGACATGTTCATGTCAGCTTGCCCCGACTTCCAACGTCTCAGTTTTCCCAGCCTCGTCCGCACACTATGGAACCACTGCTTCAGCTCCTCGTCGGTCTTTCCCATGCATGAAGCCTGATCAGTCCAGAGCTTGGCCTTGTGTTTGTCCATCCGTGATCAGAGTTTTTTTTGTTATAAAGGCACTCCTTTGCCTGGACGATCTCTACTATGACCTGTTCCTCATCGTCGTTCACGCATGCCTTCTTGCTTGGGCCAGCAGCGATATCTGACTGAATGGCGCGTTTTAATGTTTGAATGGCGTGTTTGAATGTTTGAATGGCGCGTTTGGCGCATTTCGTAAGGAGTACTTGTTTCATATACAGATACAAAAAATTTTGGAAAATGTTTTTCGTAACCTGGATTTTTCGTTTGCTGGGACCATCGTAAAGTGAGGTACCACTGTATTTTCAAAATACAACACTGTATTTTGTGTTTATTTCATTATGTTTATATGACTGTGGGCAGTGGTGGCCTGGTGGTAAGGTGCTGGATCGCTGATCTTAAGGTTGGGTATTCAAGCCCTATTCTTAACGGGCTGTCATTCCCCCCCCCCCCCCCCCCCCCCCCCCCCAGTGCAGCTAATTGGGTTATCAAATGCCAGCCATATCTCTCACTGTCTATGGTGTGAGGTTCATGTAAAAGAACCATTGCTGACTTTCGACAAGAGTAGCTGTATAGCCGCTGTATATAGTGATGGCCTGGTGAGCTGTCCTAGGTGTACTCTGCCCTTGCCCGGAGTCAACTGGGATGGGCACCACCCTCCCTGTAACCCTAATCAGGATTAAGAGGTTACACAAAATGAATGACTGTGAAGTACTGTTGTGATAATCGAGGCATAGCTTGAGCAATTTACCATAAGAGCCATTTCCAAATTTATAGAGCACAAATATTATGATCTTTCTGAGTCATCGTTTTTCAAAACTTTTTTTTTCCCCATACATTCATCTGAAAACATCAAATACTTACTATAGTGTGTCTATGTTACAGCTTTGAATATTTACTTGCACTAATTTGTCTGTGTGCTGCATGGCATTCAAGGTAGTGGTCATGTTTCTCTGAGGACAACACAATCCTCTTTAAATAATAAATAAATCATTAGAATTGGCTTTATAATTTGCTCAACCTGAGCATATATAACTTGACCGAGCTGTACATTGTTGATTCCCAGCATTACTCGTAAGTGAACAACCCCCATTAAAGAGGGCTGTGCCCAAGACGTCCCTTCACAAGTTGATAGATTTGTCGCATTTTTCAATGACCAGTGGAAACAAACGCTAATTAATGATGCATGCGGTTGAAAAACTCGTACAAGAAAGACTGAGTGTTGTATCACAAGAAAAGGTGCTTCAAAGACAAAAATTTAAGGCTTGTGCATACTTATGCAACCACATTACTGTATGTTTTTTTCCACACTATAAAGTGTCTACTGTATATATATTTCACTTGAATAGCGATGATCGCCAAAAGCCACACATTACTATATTTTAGAACAGGCTTCTGCCCAAGCTAGTTTGGTTGGTTGATGTTGCCACGAGCCTCTTCAGCACTACGTGGCTAATAACTTTCTCTGAGCGGCATGTTTGAATCAGTAGTGTTTGTGCTTGTAAAAGGTCAACCTCTGTGTAATTGCCCACATGAGTGCAAATGGCTGTGTGCTGTTAATCACTGTGGCCTTTGGTGTGGTGAAAACAGTCCGAAACCTGAGCGAAGGTTCATCGTCGGGATCTGATTCCTCAGAGATGTAGTGCGGCGTCTGCACCAACTCGGGATTATGTACCATAGTAACCACACAGTACACGGGGAAGGCTTTAAAGCCCATCTTCACACACTCACCCACACATGCATACACACAAACACATGAGATGATCATAATATTAGTACTGGCTCATGGAAAACAGAACCACATGATCATTTGGAAGCCTCAGCACTTCTTAGTTTTGCGGTAAACTTGTAAAATAAAAAGTGCTATGAGTTAGAATATCATTGCAACTCTGTGGCTGTGCTGATCAAAATCTCTGCATCATGGATCTGCATTCAAGATAATATCAAGTTGTTTTTTTTTTCACTGCAGGTGTAGGTAGTATCCTTACTGGAGTGATACAGCATGTAATCTCAGTGCGACTGTTGCTCCAGTTGGTCCGGCTGAGGCTCAGCAACCTTAATATGGCAGTTAAACAAAGTCAGCTGATGCCCTGAATGAAATGAATGATCAGATTATCACATCATGGACTTTTGTTCCCTGCGGTCACAGATATAAAATTGGAGCTCAAATAATGAAAGAGTGGTTCAGGGAGCATGAGGAATCATATTCCCATATGTATTTGCACACAGGGTTCTGACCTTAACCCTACTGAAGGTTTTCAGGACGTGATGGAGAAGACTTTATGGAATGGTTCAGTTCAGTTTTCCCTCATCAATACAAGATGTCAGTAGGAAATAAACCCAACACTGGATGGAAATATGTTTTTCTTGGTCAGGCAAGTGTATTTATTCATAATGTAATGACAGGGCCATTAATTTATGACTCTTTAAAACAGAGACTATAGTAGATTTTTAAATTTATATTTCTTACATCATTAAATGTGTAACACTCATATTTACAGTAAAGAGAATACATTTTTAAACATTTTGTTCTTGGCCTTAATGTAGTCCAGCAGCAAGGCTTATTATATTTGCGTAAACAACAGACCAAATTACATAATGTTGGGTTGAGGCAATGGCGGCATGGTGGAGTAGTGCACTTCATAACAAGAAGTTCATGGGTCTGAGTCCTGAGCTTGGCAGGGCATTTCTGTATTCTGTGGGTTTCATTTGAGTACACCAGTTTCCGCCCACAGTTCAACAACATGCACATTACGCTGATTTGCAGTTCTAAACCCACCTTAGGTGTGAGTGTTAATGGTGTGTGTGTGTGTGTGTGTGTGTGTGTGTGTGTGTGTGTGTGTGTGTGTGTGTGTGTGTGTGTGTGTGTTCATCTTGCGATGGTTTGGGTGTACATTGTCTTTTCCCCAGTATCAGCTGAGATCAACTCCAGCCTCCTTGCAACCCTAATAGAATTAAATGGTTCATCAACATCATTATTGAGGCAGTGGTGGCCTAATGGTAAAGGTGCTGGATCACTCATCCTAAGGTTGGGGTTTCAAGCCCCACTCACCACAGGTTGTAACCCCCCCACACCCCCACGGTGAAAACGGTAAAAGAACCTTTACTGATTTTCGACAAGAGTAGCTGCACAGCCATCAGTGTGTTTTCGACCTGCGATGGCCTGGCGAGCTGTCCAGTGTGTACTCTGTCTTTGCCCGGAGTTGGCTGGGATGGGCGCCAGCCTCCCCCCGACTCTAATTAGGATTAAGCGGTTACAGAAAATGATGATGAAAATGAACCTCATTATTTTTGGCTATATAAAACTGAGCACTACTGTTCAAAAGGTTAAAGGTTTCTAATTTTTTTAAAAATTTTATTTAAACAGCTATATGTCTCAGTGTACAGTGGTACCTCACCTTACGAAAGACCCAACAAACGAAAAATCCAAGTTAGAAAACGCATTTACAGTGAGTTGTCGACTTACGACCTATACGAGTTACGTCTGATCGACTTTACGACCGCAATAGTGGTGAAGCATGATTCATGGCAGTGCAGTGCGAGTGTTGTGTATAACAGTTGTTTGTGCTGCCGGCAGCGCCAGCATCTTAAAAGGCCAAGCATGAGATGATGCAGCTTCACTTTCTAACTGCTCAGAGCAAATTTATTCATCTACTTTCAAGGTCACGTCACTGTGGCGCAAAGCGGAGCCAATCCTTTCTGTGTGGGCGGGTCTGATACCTGGAAACTGTAATTTTATTGGACTCACACGCTGCAGTGCTTATGTTACAGGAAGAAGAAGAAGAAGAAGAAGAAGATGAAGACACGCTGCAGTGTTTGTGGCAGGAAGCGCGTCCCAAGTTTTGGCAATGAACTGCTCTGCGAGTTGAAGTTTTTCCATGTCTGTCCATTTGTGTTTGCTTGCCAGCTGTGCTTGGCTTCGTGGAAATGAGCCAATCAAAACGAGGGAACTTTATCTCTTTCCTCAAACAACACGCGCAGTCCGTGGCTGTTGTTATAATCCAATAAAATTGGAGTTTGAAGCTATTGGACCCGCCAATATTGGAAAGTCGACATATGACCAGATCGATTTACGACCGATCTTCTGGAACCAAAAGCGGTCGGAAGTCGACGACTGTCTGTACGTAAAATTTCTGTGTCTGGATACGAAAAACATTCACGTTACGTAACGCGCCATCTCAAAAATTCAAACAGTGCGCGAGTTGCTCTCCCATTGGCTATCTCCTAACACCCCGCCCCACTGTCCTCTCATTGGCTAGGAGGGAGCTGCATCTCCATAATACCCATGATGCTTTTCGTGTGCCTTCGACCCATTGTTCGTCATGGAGATGCAGCGCCTTCCCATTGGCTAGGAGGTAGCTGCATCTCCATAATACCCATGATGCTTTTCATGTGCCTTCAACCCATTGTTCGTCACGGAGTTCTAACACGCGTAAAGGACAGAGTTACTGTTGTTACTGTTTTTCAAGTGTGCTCATTGCAACTTTATTTTTTGTCATTCATCATGTGCTCCAAGAAAGTGATTCCTGGTGCGAGTGAAAAGAAGCGGGCTCGTGGCATGCAGTTGAGTGATATTGCAAAGGAATATGGCCGAAACCCGTCTATCATCGGTACGTTATTGAAGCAGAAGGAGGCCTTGAAAGGTAGTATTGGGGGCCTTGGAACGAATCAGGCCTTTTACATGTAAAATGCTACTCAACTTACGAAACCACTTCTGGAATGGATTAATTTCGTAAGGTGAGGTACCACTGTATCCTCATTTAACACAATTTAGTTTAATCAAAACTATAGGAGCCATCTTTTGCGGGTGTTACACTTGAGCACACATTTGATGAATTCTTTTGATGATAGTAATTTCTTTCCAAAGCTTCTTCAGAAGTTCCCACAAATGTGTTGCACTTGATGACAGTGGTGGCCCAGTGGTAAAGGTGCTGGATCACGGATCCCAAAGTTGAGGGATTGAGCCCACACTCTCAACGGGTTGTCACTGCCTCCCCAGTGTAGCTAACTGGGTTATAAAAGGCTGGCCATGTCTCTCACTGTCTATGGTATGAGGCATGCAAACAAACCATTACTGATTTTCGACAAGAGCTGCTACATAGCCGTGAGCGTGTTTCTGGCGAGCTGTCCAGGGTGTACTCTCTGCCCTCGCCCAATGTCGGTTGACATGGGCACCAGTGACCCTAATTAGGATTAAGCGATTCAGAAAATGAACGAATTAATAAGTTAATGTGTTGTACTTATTGGTTTCTTTGCCTTCACCTTTCTGTCCATATCATTCAAGACTAGCTCGAAGGGTTTAAATCTAAAGACTCTGGTGCCAGACCATAAGTTGAAGCCTGCTGTCTTGTTTTTTCTTCTAAGATAGTTCTGACATACCACTTATATTTTGTTTTTTGTTTTTTTTTCAGGTCATTAACTCAACTTGTTCAGTTCATTTTCTGAACCACTTAATCCTAATTGGGGTCGCAGAGAGGCTGGCGCCCATCCCAGCTGACTCCGGGCGAGGGCAGAGTACACCCTGGACAGCTCGCCAGGCCATCGCAGGGCGGAAACACACTGATAGCTTTGCAGCTACTCTTGTTGAAAGTCAGCAATGGTTATTTTACATGAACCTCCCACCATAGACAGTGAGAGACATGGCCGGCCTTTGATAACCCAGTTAGCTGCACTGGGGGGACAGTGACAACGTGTGGTGAGTGGGGCTTGAACCTCCAACCTTGGGATCAGTGATCCAGCACCTTTACCATTAGGCCACCACTGCCCTTAACTCAACTTGAACTGCGTTAATTTCAATACAACTGAAAAAAGGGACGTTCCAAAATTGTTGACCTTTAGCGTAAAGTGAGAAAAATAAAACGAGCATGTCTGTGCATTTTTCCAGTGCTGAGCACCAGTTCTATCCTTATTTTTTTGAGGTGGGACCACAACATGGGCAAACATGTACAAAGTTTAACACTCAGCCAGACATTTAATTATCCATGCATTATCCTAAACAATGTATCTGTCAGAATTGTTGGTTGAGCGGCGGGATTACACACTGACTAGGTCGGCAATCGATTGTAGGACTAATGCAGAATCACCCATCCACATTCAAATCACACCTGAGCAAATTAGAGCAGCCATTTGACTTAATGGGGATGTCTTTGGACTATGGAAGGAAACAGAAAACCCAGTTAAATCCCATGCAAGCTCGGGGAGAACGTTCGGACCTCCTCAAATATCGAGTGAGGTTCTATTTATGTTTAACAGTGTTTAACAGTAAACTCCATCAGCAAAAATCCTTTTCTAATATTTTTCCCCTTTACCCCCCCCAGACCTTTTTTCACTCTCAATTTGGAACATAGCCCACCCCATTCAGAGATCCACAGTATAAAGAATGCTAAAATATTAAGGGTCCTTAAAATCAAGTAAAAGCAATTCCGTATGGAAATACAGCATCTCTCTTCAGCCTGCGTGAGCCACGAACCCGTGTGACCCCACCGACCCTATGATGTCAGGAGGGTGGATGATGAGAGTGCAGCTTCTTAGTGGGTTGATGGTAGGAATCTTCCAAGAGGATTATGTAGGACCATATGAGTGGGTGTTCGGTGCTTCTGGGCGTTTGGGTGTGTGTGTGATTTTTCCGTTAAAAGAAGAAAGAAGTTCCTGCTACTAATGAGCTACTAATTTGGACTCAGAGAAAGAGAGTGACGGAGAGAGAGGAAGAATGACAGAGAGAGAGAGAGAGAGAGAGAGAGAGAGAGAGAGAGAGAGAGAGAGAGAGAGAGAGAGAGAGAGAGAGATTGAGAAAAAGATAAAGATAAAGAGGATGCTGCAATAGCCTGGCGAATGGCGCAGGGTGTACTCTGCCCCCGTCCAGAGTCTGCTGAGATGGGTGACAACCTCCCTGAGACCCTAATTAGGATTAAGTGGTTCAGAAAATGAATTAATAAAGAGGATGGAGAGAAAACAATATAGTATGAGACTATGCATTTGTATGTGAGCATGCATTGTGTGTGTGTGTGTGTGTGTGTGTGTGTGTGTGTGTGTGTGTGTGTGTGTATGTGTGTGTGCGCAAGCGCGTATGTGTGTGTGTGTGTGTGTGTGTGTGTGTGTGTGTGTACAAGCCCAAAGGGTGTCTTTATTCATGATTTCCCCACGAATCCTGGCAGAGGTTCAAGCTCCATGAACAACAGCGGCAGTCATGACCTTTCCACTCCGAGAGGGGTGAACTTGCATCGTATCTGAGCACAAAGCTCCATTCAGCAGGAAGGATGATCATTATGGTGCTCTGAGCTCTTACACACACACACATGCACCCACTCGCACACGCACTTGCGCACACACACACACACACACACACACACACACACACACACACACACACACTGACAGATGTGAGCTCCTCTGCTCTGGAGAAGCTCAGAGCTTTTAAATCAATACCCATAGGGATCATGTTTATGCTACCACTCATTCATTCCCTCTTTCTTACCTTCTCTCTCTCTCTCTCTCTCTCTCTCTCTCTCTCTCTCTCTCTCTCTCTCTCTCTCTCTCTCTCTCTCTCTTCTTTCTCACTTATGCCGTGTGTCTCAGTTGCTTTTCCATTCTCCTTGAAGTCCAAGAATTCTTTCTGAATTCCTGTTTGACTGTGTTTATCAATAAACGGTGCACTTAATGAGGAAGCACGAAGGGATAAAATGATGAAGAGGAAACAGTATAGAAGATGATGAAGAAAGAATAGATGGGGGGGGAACAATTCTCTTAATGATAAAAAGATGAACATGAACTCAGAAGGATCAGAAAGAGTGAGTGACTGTCTTACCTGTTGAGTGGTCACACCTCATTCTGTTCTCATTAAATGGGCTTAATGTGCAGACTTGAAAATTTATGGCTCACTTACTCACTCATTTGCTGAACTGTTTCATCCTGTTAGAGTGACTTGAAGGATGGAGCCTATCTCAGCTGACACTGGGTAAAGGCGGATACACACTGAACAGATTATTGCAACAACCCCCGCGGACGCATGCACACGCACACACACACACACACACACACACACACACACAAAGCCTTTCACACTCGCACTTAAGGGCAATCTAGAACAGCCAGTTAGCCTAATGTGCATGTCTATGGACCATGAGAAGATACCAGTGTACCCAGAAGAAGCCCAAGGATGCACCGGGAGAAGATGCAAACTAGTGCAGTGCAAGTGTTATGTATTTAAAGTAAATTGTCAAGAAATTAAAAGAAATCTGATGATTTAGTTAATAAATGGAATTGAAAAACGAGACCTAGACTTGGGTGCCTTAACACGTCCACTTTTACAATACCCTATTCGACGTAATAAGCGCCCTGATCTAATAAACCCCTCCCCAGTGTTTTTGATCTTGGGTCTAATAACTGCCCAGGTGTACTGGGAGCAAAATACTAGATCAGACTTACCAATTTTATTCGAATAGTCTCTGTAACAGTAAAATGAGGCGTTCACTGCCTGTAAAGGTGAGTTTACACGGTATTTCAAGACCCCCTGCCACTGGGGAATGTCTATAATGTTCATTTATATTTTGCTGTATTCTCTTGGTAAATGTCCAATAACCGATGAACCATTAGAAACTCCTACAGCAAAACTATGGAATGCTCTGAATGAATGGAGCGATGAGCCACATATGGACCTATCAGCAAGTGAGACCCGATTGTCCTGCTCACTAACTTCATAAATTTAAAAGACGTTCCTGGCCATGTGCTTTTGTTTATGTTTGTGCTGATTGATTCAATGTACCAGGGAGGGAAAAGTAAGGGGTCTTTTTTTTTAAATGATTCTGTTTTCTGTTTATTTTCAGCTTTCATGTAAGTAGTTTGGTTGATACCACAAATGAATAATACAAATACCTGTAAAACTCTTTTCTTGTTCTGTTATTATTTATGTTTTCCACCTTGATGGTAATAAGCACTTACCGTTCCACTGCGATGGTGACATTTTAATAAGCGCCCACCTACTCCAATTTTTAAAGTGCCCTGGGCATTTATCACGTTGAATACGGTATTTTTAATTTAAAAAATGAGTGTTTTCTTGGGTAGCATTGTGCGATAGAGATTGGCACGTCCGCCTCACAGTAAGAAGTTTTGCGTGTTTCTTTATGGAGTCTGCATGTTATTCCTGTGCTCCTGTGGATTTTCTCAGAGTACTCTGGCTTCCCTGCACAACCCAAAGCGTCAATGGTTGTGTGTATATGTCTGGCGAATTGTTCAAAGTATGTCTCGCCTTCGCCCCCAGTCGGCTGAGATAGGCTCCAGCCTCCCGGTGACCCAAACAGTATTAAGAAGTTTGGAAAATGAGTGACTGAGAGTTTTTTGTCACAGGTGTAAATGGAGTTTTACTAAATTTTCACACAATCTTTATAACGCCGTTGGGCATCTCCTATTTTATTTTTGTATTCAACTATTTTGTTGGGGTTTCCATGGCAAAACAAGGATTTTGTTTTTATTCTGCAAGGGCTTGTCTTTTTTTTTTTTTTTTTTTTTCATTTTAAGTTCCAGTGTTGGTGGAAATAAGTAGTGCAGGCAATGCAAATTTACCATGCGAGAGCCGACAGATCATTCATTCATTCATCTTCTGAATTGCTTTAATCCTAATTGAGATCGCATGGAGGCTGGCGCCCATCTCAGCCCACTGTGGGCGAGGGTAGGGTACACCCTATACAGCTCGCCAGGCCACCGCAGAGTCAACACTCACACAACCATGCACACCTAGGGGAGATTTGTAACAGCCAATTAACCTACTGTGCATGTTTTTGGACTATGGGAGGAAACTGGAGTACCTGGACGAAACCCATGCAAGCACGGGGAGAACATGCAAACTCTACACAGAAACACTCGAGCTGGGAATCAAACCCAGGCCTTCTTGCTGTGAGGGGGACGCGCTGACCACTACGCCACCGGGCCACTCGCCAATAGATCACTTCAGCTTTATTGTAGTTATCCCACAATCCCACTGCCTACTATGTCTTCATGTGCAAATTTCCACTACCTTCATTTGTGACAGATCACCTCCAAATTGTGGCAGAATGGCCACGATAGGCCCAGCCATGGTTCTCACAGTTCACTTGGCTATGTATGAGCATTTAGGGTTAGTAAATTGGGCCCTGTCCCATTTACCCTACAGCACTGTGTACTGTATATAGGGCTTGTTACTGTTGTCTTGTTGTAGTGTGGGTGTGATGTATTCATGTAATGTCCCAATAATAATAATAAAAAAAAAAATACTGCATGGTGCTACTTTGAATTAAATTGCATTTTATTGTAGTTATGAAATCCTATCCTCACTAATTAGACTCACCAAAGACTATTATCCCAGGTCTGAGCATCTGTTCAAGAAATGTATTTTACTATGCTGCTATACTGAGTCATAATTAATTTGAATAAAAGGACAGTTAAAAGGTTGTGTTCTTACCGTTGCGAGTCATGGCTATATATTAAATATGCACAGGAAGTAAACTAATCTGTTGTCTTTTACCCTACTTTTATGTACGAGTATCACGTTGCATCCTTAACACATTTGAACACAAACTCTGTCTCTCTCTTTTTCTTTCTGTCTCACTCACTGTGTCTCTCTGTGTGTTTATTCTCTTCTTGTAGGTTTTAAACATCGCCCCAAGTCACTGAAGGTCTTTGTAAACCCAATAAGCCACAAGAAGGAAGCGTACCAAATCTACCAGGACAGGGTTGCTCCTCTGTTTAAGCTTGCTGATATACACACTGATGTCACTGGTATAACACACACACACACACACACACACACACACACACACACACACACACACACACACACACACACACACACACACACAGTGCAATTTTTTTTTTTTTCCAGCTTATGGTTATGTAACCCTAATAAGGGGAAATATTATCACAATATTTTTGTCAGGGTATTTGACATCATTCATTCATGTTCGGGCTGACAATACTAAAAAAAAAAAAATAAACATTGTCAGGGATTTGGGGGTAAACTGAATGAATGTAGCAGATTTCAATGGATTTATACTTCTAAATTCTCGGACCGCTTAATCCTAATTATGGTCATGGGGAGGCTGGCGCCCATCCCAGCTGATACCGAGCGAGCTCAGAGTACACCCTGGACAGCTCGCCAGGTTATCGCAAGGTGGAAACACGCTGACGGCTATGTAACTACTCTTGTTGTAAGTCAGCAATGGTTCTTTTTCAGCCTCTCACCATGGACAGTGAGAGACATTGCTGGCCTTTGATAACCCAGTTAGCAGCACTGGGGGGACAGTGACAACCCGTTGAGAGTGAGACTTGAATCCCCAACCTTAGAATCAGTGATCCAGCTCATTTTCCAACAGGCCACCACTGCCCCTAAATCTGCTACAGTGAACCTTTAAGTAGTAGAAAATTAATAGCATCTGGAATATAATATTTATTGGTACATTCAGCAATAATTTTCCAAGACATCCAACACAGTATGTCCACCTTCCTCCTCTGCATCATGTCAGCCAGCTCTCTACCTTTTCCTGTCATAGTTCCAACATTCAAAGTCCCTACTTTAAGTCCTAGACTCATGCCTTTCCTCTTCTCTCTCTGCCTACGGACACGCCTCCTACCTGTCCTTCTTCGACCTCTCCTTCTTCGACCTCTCCTTCTTCTACCTCTCCTTCTTCGACCAACAGTAGTCCAATTTCCACCAGCACCCTGTTGGTTAACAGCACTGATGGCGGTCGTTGTTAACCCGGGCCTCGACTGATCCGGTATGAAATTTGTCTTTACAGTTTTCATTTTGTATTCTGGCAAAAGTTTTACGCCGGATGCCCTTCCTGTCGCAACTCCGCATTTATCCGGGCTTGGGACCGGTGTGAGGGCGGGCACTTGTTTGTGCCCCCCCCCCCACGGCTGCATTAAGGACAGTATATACAGTTTATACCTATCTTAAAGGATACCTGTCTTGAAATTGTATTACTAGCTCTTTAAAACAATCACGCATGACATCAGCAGTTCTATCAGGCAATGTCAGTTGTCGCTTCTTGTCAATTACGCATGACTGTTATCAAACTGATACTACTACTTGGAATGTGCAGTGACAGGCTGCCTTCTTTACCGGCTGTTCCAGCCCTGGTAGTGACCTGATCTCGTTGTTTTGTTCTATTGGCTGGGCTGCGTTCAGACACATTGTTGGCCAGTGCTGAGCTGTGCTGCCAGGAAAATAGCAGATTGCAAAGCATACAGTTGCACAAACAAAAATCATGGAGAACACGACATAACATTGGCACAGGTCGCACTCTGAAAACGTTTCCTTTTGGATGCGATTCAGTCGTTTGAGAAGACCACTCAACCCGACGTGCTATTGGTGTGATCTCCATGCAGAACTACTTGGCACAAAGCCCAAGCTTTTACATCGAAAACCAGACACTGTTCCTACAGAATTCCTTTGTAAGAAGTCAAAGGATGACAACGGACGGACGCAGCACTTGCCAATAGGAACCACTTAATGGTAAGAGTTGGTAGTATGCAGGGAATTTATCTAAATGCTGCTTGCTGTTTGTTTACCTGAGCTGGACAACGCGACCCAACAAGTTCACGTCACTTCAGGGGAAAAAAATGGTTGTTCTGCCGCATTGGTTCAGAACCCGCTAGTAATTCTCAGGTACGCAGTATATCTGTAGTGTTTATATGTACAGTATTACATTTCACCTTGATTATGCTGTAAGGATTACCAATACAAGTGCTATCTTATTTATTATTTCTCATTGTCTCAATTTTGTATATCAGAAACAAAAATTTAAACTTTTGTTACATTTTGGACCATAATGTACAGCGAGCCAGTCATTATCTTGAAATAAACCACAACTTAGTGATCAGTGCATTAAAAGGTAGTAAATGGATATTAAATCACTCTGAGTGATTTAAATAACAATAATGACCAGCGCGCTTAACATCAGCTCAATATTTACGTGTTGACTTAGTGAAGAAATCAGTAATTTGACACACAATAGTGACCTGAAAAGGATTTTGTTGATTTAAAAGTGATCCAGGAAATGGTTCATAGCAACAGTCTGTTAAATATTTATGGTCACGGACTGTTATACACAAAAATAAATATGGACTCTGATACACCGGAATAACAGACCATGAAATTAGTGAATCTATTTAACCATCCATCCATCCATCCATCCAACTATGTATCTAAAACGATGTGTTATGAAATGCAATCAAAGTCTACCAGTCCAATAAAATGGTATTTTCTTAGTACGTGGATGTGTAGATAATAAAACTAATATTTAATTTGGCTCACTAATGACGATAACAGTAATAAGCAATATGTAGTTTTGTGTTTTATAAGCCACTAAATGGAGTTCATTGAGATGCCTGATCGTACAGAAAGGCTTGGTCCAGAACATATGGACCTCTGTGTCCTGTGGTTGCAGGATGACATCATGGTGTTTAGGGGATTGTGCCCCCATGGGGTATTACTGGTTACTGAGGTACACTAATGTCTGCCCTCAGGCCAGTGTTCTACCACATTGTTCACCGTTCAGTGTGTACACACACACACACACACACACACACACACACACACACACACACACACACACACACACACTAACTCTATGTCCTGTTCCATTAGCAGTGTCCCGGGGCAAATCAATATGTTAGGCATGAGAATGCCATGACTGACTGTTGATTCATAAACTGATGTTCATTAAAAGCAGACAGACAGACAGACAGACAGATAGATAGATATTAAAATATGAACTAAAATGTTGGAAGGTGAGAAAGTGAATTTCATGAAAAGGTTTTGGAGACAAAGTCAGAGAGGCTAGATTGAGATGGTTTGGACATGTACAGAGGAGGGATAGTGAGTATATTGGCAGTAGGATGCTGAGGTTGGAACTACCAGGCAGAAGGCCTCGAGGAAGACCAAAGAAGAGATTTATGGATGTGGTGAAGGAAGACATGAAGGTCGTTGGAGTCAGAAAAGAAGATGCGGAGGACAGGGTGAGGTGGGGGCGGATGATTTGCTGTGGCGACCCCTGAAGGGAGCAGCCAAAAGTAAAAGAAGAAGAAGAAGAAGTTTAAGACTTGCATTAGAAGCAGGAAGGTGACTAATATTACACTGCAAATGTTCCATACATATTTGGTGCTTTATTGTAGTTTATTATTACTTTTTATGCTAATTAGAGCTGCATACAGTATATGACTGTCTGAAACCAGTGTATTGTGTGAACTTGAAACCAAATAGAAAGGATCGGATGTTTTTTGCACTAATCAACGTTTCAGCCCAAACACAAATACTTAAGAGTTTTAACGCATAGCACTGATCTGAGTCCAATAGCCATGTTCAGTTTACTCTCCATATTTACTTCAATTTCTTTGTATACATGCATAATTGTACTCACAAGTAATGGTTGCCATGTCACAACAACAAAAGTAAGTCCCAGCCCAAATATTCATTGACTTTCTCTTTCAGATATGTCAAGAAGTGTGATTCTTCAGTTTTGGCCTAATCTGATTGGAAAGTAGATAGCAGAAAGCTGCGAGTAATTTACACGTGCAGACTGGGGAAACACAGGTGCTCTAGGGATTAGGGTGTCCCTGGATTAGGGTGAAATCCAGAAGTTCCTGAATTCGAGTCCTAAACTTAATCATTGGTGTTGTTCCTGGGCTTGTTCGGCTTTCTTCTCGGTTCTCCGGTTTACCCCCACAGTAGGAAGACATGCACATTAGGCTAATTAGCTGTTCGCGTGTTGGCCCTACAATGGTCTGGTGAGTTGTTCAGGATGTACCCCGCCTTCACCTGGTATCAGCTGAGATCCCGGTAATCAAAAGGGGAGAGTGACTGAAAATATAAAATTATTTTTGATTATAGATAATAAACAATGAACACGGACGAAAATAATTCAGATAGACTTAAACTTAACCCAACCAACACAACTCAACCAAAACAAATATTACCAAACACCTCCTAATTTAACTTTACAGTACTCAACTTCACCAACTCTAACTGAGCAAACGAATCAATCCCTAGATAACCCAATTCAACTTTACTAAATTTAACCAAACCCACTGCATTCATTCTTGTATTCATTTGCTGAATCATTTAATCATATTTGGGTTGCAGGGAGTCAGAAACCAGTTGCCCAGCCATGATAATTTGGACCTGGTCAAAGTTTTTGTTTAAAATGTAATTAGTTTATTTATTATTATTATTATTATTATTATTATTATTATTATTATTATTATTATTATTATTATTATTATTATTATGTGTGTGTGTGTGTGTGTGTGTGTGTGTTGATTCTCATACTCATATTAATGACGAACTGTATGTTCTTGGTCAGTAACCTGACCCAGGAGGTGGAGCTAAACCCATCTGTTCAAATCAAGTGCAGGATTCCCCAACCATTCAACTCTGCCACACACACACACACACACACACACACACACACACACACACACACACACACACACACATACAGACACAGACACACAGTCTGGTTTCCATAGCTTCAAAGGACAATGCATAGACGCCTTTTCCTTTCCTGGAGACTTACCCTAACCCTAACCTCTACTTGACCAACTCAATCCTTACCCTCACCTTAAATAATGTATTCACCTCAAAATGTAATTAGGATTTGGAAAAATTGTTGTGCAATCTAAAAAGTGTTTTTGTCCACATAAAGAGACAAGTCCCTGTAATGTGACGGTTTGGGTTCCCACAACGCAAAAATACACACACAGAGTGTGTCATAACAACTTGATCACACAAACCAGTCACATATAGAAACACAATGAATTGTGTATGAACACACACACACACACACACACACACACACACACTTGCATTGCTTTCATCCGCTTGGGCTTGGGAATTATATATGATACATTTTGGATTGAGCTGTCAACTTCAGTATGTTTGCATTATGCTGTGGAAGAGCTTTTTTCTTAATATAGATAGGGTTTTTAAGGATGCACATGTGCAACATAACTGACTTCTCACTACACAGAGCTACACTAGCTCGGAATGTCTACAGTTATAGAGCTATAAAGCAACAATAAGTTACGCAATATACCATATTCAACATTCATCATTTAAAAATAATGTTGAAAATAACCATTTTCATCACACACCACATAGCTCGCTTACCAATGATGTGCTCATTATCAGTTCTCCTAAATTAAAACTAGCCTAAAAACTTTCTTTTAAAAAAATGAGACTTTTTTATGCACTTCAATACTTAAATGTTTAAAATGGCAACCATAGCAGGAGTGTATATGAGTGTACAAAATAATATTGTGTAACGTGTACTGTTATGATTATGTGTATTATGATTTTATACAAAGCAGCATGGTTGTATAGTGGTTAGCATGTCCAGCAGACAGCATAAAGGTCCTGGGTTTGATTCCTGGGCCTGGGTGGTTTTGTTTATAGTTTGCATGTTCTCCCCATGCTTGCATGGGTTTCCTTCAGGTACTCAAGTTTCCTCCTACAGTTAAAAGACATGCACATTAAACTAAATTATGAATGTTTGTGTTTGCCCTGTGATGGTCTGGCAAGCTGTTCAGGGTGTACCCAGCCTTTGCCCAATGCCAGCTAAGATAGGCACCAGCCCCCCAGTAGGAGTAAGTGGTTTGGCGAGTGAGTGAGGAATTATACACAATGTATTGAGCATAGTTTGTATAATGAATGCAAGTAAGAAACCAAAAGCATTTAAGTTTAGGGGAAAAAATCATCACATTGTCCTTCTTTGACTTTCTTTGCTTAATAAAGCAATTTAAATGCATAGTAACTTTTGAAAGTAGTTTATATCTGCTTTAATTTAAATTTTTAAGAACGTTGACAGTGCTAATCTATTCTAGCATATTACATGCTTACTAATCTTCATCTGGGTAACAAATTAATGAAAAACTAAGGTATTTGGCCATTTCTGTAACTGCTTAATCCGAATTAGGGTTGCTGGGAGGCTGGTGCTTATCCTAGCCGATTAAGGGCAAGGGCAGAGTACACACTGGACAGCTCTCCAGGCCATTGCAGGGATGAAACACGCTCACGGCTTTGCAGCCTACTCTTGTCAAAAGTCAGCAATGGTTCTTTTTACATGCCTCACACCATAGACAGTGAGAGGCAGTGGTGGCCTGGTGGTAAAGGGCGGTGGCCCTTCTTTGGCCGGTCTTTGATAACCCACTTAGCTGCACTGGGGGGACAGTAGCAACCCGTTGGGCTTTAACCCCCAACCTTCGGATTAGTGATCACCTTTACCACCAGGTCACTACTGTTCCTAACACCACTGGGCCATACAATTTGATTTTATTCACTGAAGAAACATCTCTCGGTTGTGGATTTCCTTCTTTGCATTCTGACTCCACCCCAGTGCAATGGCTCATTGAAAAGTACGATGAAACTTATGTAAATCATTAAGCATGGTTTTTTACACTTTGCAGACTCCAAATCTCAATCCTCCTGAATACCTTTGTGAGATATCAGTCATGTAACTTGAACTCATTCTTTAACTCAATGTTCAATCTAGACATATAGAAAATTTAGATCATAGGGCATAGACATTGCGGCACTTCAAAATCAGATGTCTGGCCATTTAATGCTTTAAATTCATCCGTTTATTGCCTTTTTAAATAATTTGTTGCCTTTTGCATTAGCAACATGGAAAATACTGTGATGCACATATTTTCATTCTGCAGGAAATTGTGTGTTTTTCAGTCTGCAGTCCACAAGTGCACATGCAGTCCTACTAAATTAATGACTTTATTGTGCACTCGATATTGTTCATGCTCTGACTAGACATTGGAGAGCTTACAGAAATTGTACCAAAGTAAAGTAATATCACAATATTTATTACATTTACAAAGTCAGGAACTTGATAATAGGTCTAACGCCGGGATTTAATTAGATTATTAGAAATTCTACTTCATCTTCAAGATCGATAGAGTACTGTATATGTGTTTTGAAGACTCGAAAGAGGTTTGTTTTTTAAATTTAAATTTTCCACTAATGACAGAGTAACTAATATCATGACAGTAGTAATGTTATTAGCAGCATTAGTGTAAACACATCATTCAGATGACATAATGTAAGCTAACATTAGGCCCAATTATACAACAAAAAGGATCTGACATTATACATACCAGTTGGTGCTTTGTGAAAGGACAATGAACTATGCCCATTTCGTTCATTCATTTTCTGAACTACTTAATCCTAATTGGGGTCATGGGGACGTTGGTAACCATCTCAGCTGACTCTGGGTGAGGACAGCATACACCCTTGACAGCCAGGCCATCGCAGGGCATGAACATGCTGACGGCTATGCAGCCTACCCTTTACGAAAAGTCAGCAATGGTTCTTTTACATCTCTCACCATAGACAGTGAGAGACAAGACCATCCCTTGAGCACCCAGTTAACTACACTGGGTGGACAGCAGTGACAACTCCGTGATAGTGCAGATTGAACCCCCGACCTTGGGATCAGTAATCTAGCACCCTACCACTAGGCCTCCTTTGCCCCCACTTCATCAGTCATTATATAAAATTTGCTGTCTCTACACGTGTGTGCTGTTTTGTGAGTTTTTCAGCAACTCAAGGCCATTCACAAGGATTTCCAGTGGTAAACCAACCAAACATGATGCACTGTGTGTTTTATCGCCAATGAGAAGTTAATCTTTACTGAACAAAAAGTATTCTGGTGAAACCACCCACGTTATCAGTTTATTATCTCTTATTTAGTACTTTACATCTTGTTTTTGTTCTTTGTGTCTGTTTATAAAAATATGAATGATCTTGCACAGGCCTGATAACTTGCAAACAATAAGAAGCTAAATCAATGCAAGTGGTAGTGCAACAAGTGTTAAAGGGAAATTAAACCCAAAGTCAATAAATTCTTGCATGCATCCTATGTCTTTGCATATCAAAATGTGCTAGTTTTATTACGATCGTCTTTGTAAAAAAAAAAAATAATAATAATAATAATAATTCCTCACCCAGGGGATGCCATTGTAGTGAAAAACGTTGCAAATGATTCACACTGTTGACACTGTCACGACAGAGAGGCTTTACATAGAACTGAACTGCATCTTTTCCATTTGTTCATGTAAACGAGCGGACACATGCATATTGTATAAAATATAATATAGTATTATGTGCAATTATAGGGGCAGTGGTGGTCGAGTGGTATAGAGCACTGGATCGCTGATCCAAAGGTTCAAAGGTTGGGGGTTCGAGTCCCATTCTCCACAGGGTCGTCACTGTCCCCCCCAGTGCAGCTAGCTGGGTTATCAAAGGCGGGCCATGTCTCCCACCGTCTATGGTGAGAGGCATGTAAAAGAACCATTGCTGACTTTCATAAAGAGTAGCTGCAAAGTCGTCAGCGTGTTTCTGTCCCTTGCTAAAAAGGGTTGTGACAGGAAGGGCATCCGACGTAAAAACCTCTGCCAAATCAAACGTGCGAATCAGATGATTCGCTGTGGCGACTCCTGAGTAAAAGGGAAAAAGCCGGAAGGAAGACAGACAGACAATAGTATTATGTGCAAGTGTTTCTACTTGTATTTTATTCAGAAGTTCACCAGTTTATGTCTGACTTAATTTAATATTTGTATACTCTTATTTTTGCCGTTATCTTGCCTTATCTGAGCTTACTGTATGTGAACGATTTCACACACTCGCAAGAATGAAACAAATTCCAAATGACGGCCTTGTCAAATGTATTGAAAATGTAAGTAAATGTACACATATTCAGTGTAATGCAAGGATTTGGAACAGTCTCCCTGCTTTACTTTAAGAAATGTAATAAAGCATTCTATTCCAAGAGAGAAAAATATAAAGTCGTGTTTGGTGGGGAATATGAATGTTGGTGCCCACTGGAGTAGGAACTGAAGCTGCATAAACATTTGGATTTCACTGCCAAAGTAATGGATGTGTAAGTACACAAACAAATCTGGGCATGTAGCTTTATTTTAATTTACTGTGGTTTTGAAATACAGCAGGAAATACAACCAAAAGAAGTTGGCTTATCACACAAGCATAACGTTTTATAAATGCATTCCTCATGTCAACACAGCAAATCATAGATTATATATGATTTAAAATGTTTGCAGTTATTTCTCAATACGTCTTTAATTCATTTTGACATTCATGATAACTTTTTTTTATCACTTTAGCAGTGTTATGAATCTTAAATAAACATATAAACTGATAAGAGTGTATCAGATTTTTATCGCTAATAGTTCTTCTTTCTTGGTACCCTATAGCATATGCTCTGTTAACATTCTCTAGATCATAATACCCTGTGCACAGGTCACTGACACTCACATACAGCAGTAACAAATGGTTTCAAACAAGATTTTGGTCTATTTCATATTATTTCGTAAAGAAAACACTGAATTTCATGTATATTTCATATAAATTTAGTAAATAAATAAGTACCTGTAGCAATAATTGAGAACCTGTACCATCAATGCACCAACTAAGGTTGGAGTCTCCAAACCTGTTCCTGGAAAGCTACCTCCCTGAAGATTTGTACAATGCTTACCGTGCACATATGACTATCTGATCCTTGCTTATAACATTCTTCATCTTAAATGAATTGTTTCGAGATAAAGACCTGAAGGAATGCAGCTCTGCAAGAGCAGGTTTAGAGACCCCTGTGCAAAGGAAATATCTTTTGAAAGCGTCATGCTTAGTAGCGTTCTGGAGACTCCGAGAACTAATCACAAGGTACACTAATACCCCATTTCACTCGAGCGCGGCAGACTTGCGGAAGCAAAAATGTTGTCATCCTCAAACTTTCCTCAGTTATTTCCTCATTTTCTGTGTCATTCTGTATGATTCCGAATGTGTTCCTCCACTTCCGGCAGACCAAAATGTTCACGTTCACGGAAAAATTTTCCAAGAATGTTCCCTTTGGTTCTGTGATCTTTCCTTTTCTGCCGCAAGTGTTCCTGAACTTATCTGCAAGTCTCCCTTCCTCTTCCGCATGGTCAAAAGCAGTGCTCTACGCACCAAACGCCATCAGCACCATCAGCAGCATCGGCAGCAACATCAGACCAAGCACTTGCTGAGTGCTTTGCCCCTCACTTTGGCTGTGCGTGTGGCATGCTCTCTACTCCGTCCGTGCACACGTGATCATCGGCATGAGGAGGATGATCATGCAGACCCAATCGAAGTCCATCTATGGCACGGCACACTGTGAGTATTTCACCTTCTTCTGATTCACTGATCCACTGCTGATTGTGGTTTGCTTGAGACTTCGATCGGGTCTGCATGATCATCCTCCTCATGCCGATGATCACGTGTGCGTGGAGGGAGTAGAGAGAACGCCCCATGCGCCACCTTATAATAAATGATCAAGCAAATACAAAGCGGGGCTCAGAGATCAGCGCGTCTTAAACACATGCTCAAGTGCATGCTTTCATCCAGCACGGACTTGATCAGAGGGATTGGGGAGTCGGAATAAAGCCCGGATGATGCTCTGAAACGCACCACACACCGAATAGATGAACTAACCTGAAGGGAGAAGAAAAGAAATCTTTACCACATCTCAAGCTAACGCCTTGAAATGAAGCACTCAGGCTTTTTTATTTATTCATTTATTTATTCTTTCCTGGCCATCAATTAGACTAAACTATTGTATATTGCAGGGCTTATGCGCATGCATATGTAGAGCCAAATATGGTCAATATGGCAAGACTCACACGCTGCAGTGTTTGTATGTTTGTATGTGACGGGAAGCACATTCCAAGTTTTGACAATCAGCTGGTTGCCAGCTCTGCTAGGCATCATGCAAGTCTTTCCAAATCTTCATGCAGTGATTGTACTCCTCAACTTTTTTTTTCTTTTTGCCATGTTCTTGGTTGAAAGGGTTCACTTTGCACAAATGAGCTGATCAAAAACGAGGCAAATTTACCTTGACCCAAAAACAACTCATGCAGGCTGTTGCATATAATCCAATAAAATTAGAGTTTTCAAGGTATCAGACCCTCCCGCACACTGCAGTACAGAAAGGATTGGCTCGCCACAGCAACAAGTGGAGTGGAAAATAGCTGTATAGATTAAAATGCATGAGAATCATTTATGTTTTTGTTTTATTTGATGGCTTTTTCTGTATTTTTATTTAAATGATAGCTAAGTTATTGTTATTTATTCTGTTAAGAGTGGCCGTCTGATTTATCTGAGAGCCAGATGGAGTCATCAAAAGAGCCACATCTGGCTCGCGAGCCATAGGTTCCCGACCCCTTATATACATTGTTGTATATTGTTGTATGTTGTTGTATCTTATTGTATGGTATAAGCTATTTGGCAGAATGAGATTCCTTGGTCGAATCCGTGTATTTATATGTGGAATCAGGTGCAAATCCTTTGATCTTTGCCGATTTTTCCAGATTGAAATATGGTTACGCCGGGTATTCCTCAATCATTCCATGTTGAACATAAACGTTCTGCATTCATTCCGCTTGTTCCGCAATCATTCCGAAGGTCTTCCTTCTAAAATGGAGTAGTGCCGTCGTCATTCCTCGAGTGTTCCGTGCTTTCCGTGCATGTTCCATGAATTATCTGAAGGTCTTCCTTTGCAATCCGCACTGGTTTCGAAGGTAATCCGAGTGCTTTTATGCATGTATTCCGACATTGTATCGTGGTCTTTTGTGTCTTTTCCTCACATGTTCCGAAGGTACAATTTTCCGTAGGTTTTTGACCCATTTTCCGTGTAAATATGCTGTAGCTCCTCCGTAGAGAGCGTTCCGCACCTTTCCACCACGATCATTGCATTCCGTGCTCCAGTGAAATGGGGGTATTAAGTTTGTAGTTGCTAAATATAGTAATATCATACTGCATGTTAGGCAGAGTGGCATAATGGTTAGCATGTTCACCTCACAACAAGAAAGTCCTGGGTTCAAGTCCTGGGCTTAGGTGTTTTCTGTGTGGAGTCTACATGTTTTGTGGTTGTGAAGGTTTCCTCCAGATATTCCAGTTTCCTCCCACATTTCAAAGACGTGTACATTAGGCTAATTGGATGTTCCAAATTGACCCTAGGTATGGTTGTGTGTGGGTGTGTGTGTGTGTATGTGTGTGTGTGTGTGTGGGTGTGGGTGTGTGTCTGTATGTATGTATGTATGTGTGTTTGTCTGTGTTGGTCTGGGGAGCTGTTCAGAGTGTACCTTCTCTTTGCCCAGTGTTGACTGAGAATTGAGGCTTGGATAATGATCTATTATATATTTATAATCGTCTATATTTATATTTTCTTTAATTTGTCATTTATGTTTATGTAACAATCTATTTTGATTAAATTATGCTTATGAACACCGAATAATTTACTTTGTCATTATAACAATCGCTGTGACATACTGGTACGTTGTTGCTTTTACTCATTTGATTATTTGGATGACTACTTTTACTTTTGTCATTATTCTTATGATATATAATTATTCTTACACACTTTGATAGGAACTGTTCAACTGTCTCCTACAAGGTCAACACTGTCATGCACTCCAATCATTATGAGAATGTTTAGTACTCGGAAACAGCTCTCTCTCTCTCTCTCTCTCTCTCTCTCTCTCTCTCTCTCTCTCTCTCTCTCTGTCTTTCTCTCTTTCTCATGCACATACACAGGAACAGCAGGCAACCTTTCCTACAGAGCAATCTGTGCTCTAATGGATATGGCTGTGTGATCACAGAAGTCATTGGAGCAGTAATACGGCTTGGTGATGGTTTGGCTGCAGGGAGGGGGGGGACAGGGACACAGCGACTGTAGCACAATCTCCCACCATTAAAAGACACTTAAGCATAATCGAAACTAAAGATCTCATTCGGCAGGGCATTGCTTTGTGCAATTGAGATGGAACTAGCCTCAAACGCTATAAAGAGAGGAAGTCCAAGATGGCAGGAGCTCCTGGTTTAATATTAATCCTTTTATAGTATGGAACATAAAGTGGTGTTCCCATTTCTATGCTGTTTATGCTCTTTTAAAGTTTGACATTAATGTGAAGGCACTTTAAAAACTATTAGAGTTACTGGTGTGGATTTTTCTGACTGATTCTTTATTTGGTAAATTTGTGGGTATTAGCATTCAAACAGAAGGTTTAATCTAAATTTCTGGAGAGTAAATTAGACTTTGGAATGATGGCTGATCAGAATTCATTCAGGTTATTATTCCTGGAATCAATCTAGCCGAATAGTAGCAGTTCTGTTTGATAAAGTCCAGCAGGAGAAACCAACACTTTAGGGGTCATTTGTCCTTGGTTTTGATTTGCACGTGCTCCCCCTGTAGGCTATTTTGGAATACAGCACTATAATTTAACACCCACTGTACACATTGTCGTGTTGTCTTGAAAATGTAGGAAAAAACAAAACTAATGTACGAATGCTTGATGAAATCCACACTGAACCTTTATAAGCACTGTATGAACGTACAGGTAAGCAGTGATGCTGTATTTTTCGAAGGCTTATATAAAATTTTGTCAAATAACAAACGAGTTAAATTAGCTGGGGCGGTAGAGTGGCATCGACTTTAGCTGCTCTTTGAAGATCCTGGGCTCGAGTCCATCGCTCTGGCATTTCTGTGTGCAGTTTGCATGTTTTTCCCATGCTTGTGTGGGTTTTCTCTGGATACTCTGGTTTCCTTCCATAGTCAGTAGATATGCACATTATTCTGATCGGCTCTTCTAAATTGCCCCTACGTGTGCCTTGTGTGTGTGTGTGTGTGTGTGTGTGTGTGTATGTATATGTGGGTTTGTGTGTGTGTGTGTGTGTGTGTGTGTGTGTGTGTGTGTGTGTATATATATATATCATCTGAGCTGATATACAGTAGACCCCCGTTTTTTGCAATGGATCAGTTCCGGACCTTCCGGACGTCGTTTTAAAACCCTAAGTATGATATTGGGCTTTTTACACTCGAGCCTAGTGGCTCATCAGATTGGTGCTTATCCCCGGTTTATGTGGTGTGAAGTGACCAGGAGTTCAACTCCTCCTGGATGGGATGCTATTCGATTGCAGGTTACCTTCCCAGTATATTTTTACTGGTACCCATTTATACTGCTGGGGGAACAGAGGCACACTTGTGGTTAAGACCTTGCCCAGGGGCCTTAGCACAGTGGGAGTCTAACTGGGATTTGAACACACAATCTCCCAATCATGAGTGAAGCACCCTAACCACTACACCATCAGCCCCTATGTATGCTATTCCATGTGCTAAAATATTCTTCTTAAACATATTCTATAGACATTAATACAGTAATAATGCAGTAAAATGTAGTAATGATTAAGTAAAAACGTTTTAATTTTGTACTGTGATAATATTTATTAATGAATAAAGAGCGCTTAGGCTCCTTACCAGAAACTAGAGAAGATGCAGGGTGTTTGAGTGGCATCATAGGGCTTAAATAATCATTAAAAAAACATATTTCGCAATTCAGGCAATCACGATGATAACTTGTCTGCGAAGGAGGGAAAAAAGAAGTGTACACATCATCTGCAACCAGTCAGCAGGAGGGAGGGGAAAAAAACTCTCAGCCCACTGGCTAAATTTGAATCATGTGCCAATTACTTCCGGGTTTGTCGCCACTCCGTGAGTACAGGGATCCCTCACTTTCCGTGGTTAATTGGGACCAAGATCCCCACACGACCATTGAAATCCGCAAAGTAGGATAACCCCTCCCCCCCAACTGATGTACTAGTCCTTCTCAAAAAATTAGCATATTGTGATAAAGTTCATTATTTTCTGTAATGTACTGATAAAAATTAAACTTTCATATATTTTAGATTCATTGCACACCAACTGAAATATTTCAAGTCTTTTATTGTATGATTTTGGCATATAGCTCACGAAAACCCAAAATCCCTATCTCAAAAAATTAGCATATTTCAGCCAACCAATAAAAAAAGTGTTTTTCATACAAAAAAAGTCAACCTTCAAATAAATATGTTCAGTTACGCACTCAATACTTGGTCGGGAATCCTTTTGCAGAAATGACTGCTTCAATGCGGCGTGGCATGGAGGCAATCAGCCTGTGGCACTGCTGAGGTGTTACAGAGGCCCAGGATGCTTCGATAGCGGCCTTAAGCTCATCCACAGTGTTGGGTCTGGTGTCTCTCAACTTTCTCTTCACAATATCCCACAGATTCTCTATGGAGTTCAGGTCAGGAGAGTTGGCAGGCCAATTGAGCACAGTAATACCATGGTCAGTAAACCATTTAGCAGTGGTTTTGGCACTGTGAGCAGGTGCCAGGTCGTGCTGAAAAATGAAACCTTCATCTCTATAAAGCTTTTCAGCAGATGGAAACATGAAGTGCTCCAAAATCTCCTGATAGCTAGCTGCACTGACCCTGCCCTTGATAAAACACAGTGGACCAACACCAGCAGCTGACATGGCACCTCAGACCATCACTGACTGTGGGTACTTGACACTGGACTTCAGACATTTTGGCATTTCCTTCTCCCCAGTCTTCCTCCAGACTCTGGGACCTTGATTTCCGAATGACATGCAAAATTTGCTTTCATCCGAACAAAAGTAATTTGGACCACTGAGCAACAGTCCAGTGCTGCTTCTCTGTAGCTTAGGTCAGGCGCTTCTGCCGCTGTTTCTGGTTCAAAAGTGGCTTGACCTGGGGAATGCGGCACCTGTAGTATCCCAGTCCGCTGCTTCCACAGGTCCCCCAAGATATGGAATCAGCCCTTCTCCACAATCTTCCTCAGGGTCCGGTCACCTCCTGTGGTTGTGCAGCGTTTTCTGCCACACTTTTTCCTTCCCACAGACGTCCCAGATACAGCAACAACCTATTCACTCAGAGATTTCTTTCTGTATCTTACCCTCTTGCTTGAGGGTGTCAATGATGGCCTTCTGGACAGCAGTCAGGTCGGCAGTCTTACCCATGATTGCGGTTTTGAGTAATGAACCAGGCTGGGTTTTTTTTAAAAGCCTCAGGAATCTTTTGCAGGTGTTTAGAGTTAATTGGTTGATTCAGATGATTAGGTTAATAGCTCGTTTAGAGGACCTGAACATGATATGCTAATTTTTTGAGATAGGAATTTTGGGTTTTCATGAGCTGTATGCCAAAATCATCAGAATTAAAAGAACAAAAGACCTGAAATATTTCAGTTGGTGTGCAATGAATCTGAAATATATGAAAGTTTAATTTTCATCAGTACATTACAGAAAATAATGAACTTTATCACAATATGCTAATTTTTTGAGAAGGACTAGATGTGTATATATCAATAAATACATATTCAATGCTTATAATAACAATTAAACATTAAAAAATAATGCATAAGATGGAAATAAAATATAAATACACACACATACAGATGGTATTGCATGAGAAGAAGACGACACACATGATGTGCGGGCATACACAGATCCACACCTCAAAACAATGTAACTAGTTTTGATGGAAGATTTTGGGTTGTTGTTGTTTTTTTTTTTTGATGGTTTAGGGTTTTTTGTTTTTTTTTTGGCATAATTGGCCTTGCTTTTGTGGCATTTTCCTTAACTTTTTGCCCTATTCTTCCTTAATTTCCTTATTTTTTTAATTCGATGAATATTAAAAAAAAAAAAAGCGCGATGCACTGAAGCCACATGAATTGAAGCGCGAAGTAGCGAGGGATCCGTGTATACAGGGGCACGAGCACTGACCCGTGAATGGTCAAGGGCCTACTGTATATCATCTCAGAGGTGCACCCTGGACAGCTCTGCAACAGCCATCTCACACAAACATTGACGCTCACACCTAGGTGTCCAATTAGTCTACTGTGCATGTTTTTGGAGGAAACCAGAATCCCTGGAGGAAACCCACGCCAGCACAGGGAGAATATGCAAACTCCACAAAGAAACAGCTGAGTTGGGAAACAAACTAAGGCCTTCTTGCTGTGAAGCAGACCTGCTAACCACTACGCCACCGTGCTGCCTCTAGTCAGTTTACTCTCTCTCTCGCTCTCTCACTCACTCTGTGTGCAATGCCCATAGGCATTGGTGACTGTGTTGCGATACCACACTCTGTCCTCAGCGATGTGCAGAATATCATTTGCTGTATCCTGTAGCCAGCTGCTCATGCAATCAGTGATTTTTTTTTTTTCCCCACCGCAGTCTTCCCCTGCTTCATTTCCCGTCAATCTTTCCTGTTGTATCCCAAATTTTTAGCTTCCCATTTCTTATCACATTCCTATTCCAAAGAATATTGCTTGCCCCCTCTCCTGGTGTCAGCGAAGAGTTCTAATCAGTCCTGTCCTTCTCAGTACTTCTTTACTTGTTATCTGTCAATATAAGATATTTTCTGCATCCTTCTGCAGCACCACATTAATGATTTTCATTGTTGATTGTCCAAGCTTCACCTCCATATTTCATGATTGGTATGATATAACAGTCTAGTACATGTTTCCTGGTCTTGAAGGAGAGATGTGTATTGGTAAGAATCCTAGACAGGTCAGCGAATGCTTTCTTTGCCTGTGCTATTCTTATTTTAATCTCCTTGATGAAACTCCCATCAATACTAATGGTAGCACCGAGGTATTTGAAACTGTCGACTTGTTCCAATATTGAGTTCTTGAGTCTGATGTTACAAGTATGTGTCTTCTCTTTCTTGGAAATTACCATAGTAACCGTTTTCTTGATGTTCAGTCCCAACCTAGCTCTCTCACTCTCTTCAGTGATGATGTTCAGTATTTTCTGCAAATCTTTCTCAGATGTGGTGATTAACACTGTCATCAGCATAACGAAGGTTATTGGTGTTATGCCCTCCGACTTGGATTCCAGGGAGTTCTTCAATTTCCACCGTGATGTATTCACTATACAAAGAGAACAGGCTGGGTGACAGTACACAACCTTGTCTGACACCTCTTTTTATCTTCACTGATTGGTCCAGCACATTCTCATATCTGATGCAGTTGTCTGTTGGAAATATAAGTTCTTGATTAGTCTCAGATCTTTTCCATCAATGTTTAGAACTTTTAGTAGACTTGTGCTCGTGTTTGATGGTATCAAATGCCTTGTCTATGATAGTCTACGAAATGGAGGTAAAGGTCCTTTTTGCACTTTGATCACTCTTTCAGCAAGTGTCCTTGGGATATATACGGCATTCGATGTTGCTTTATCTTTAACAAAACCACACGGCTGCTCTGCTATTTCTGGGTTGATTTTATTCCTGATTTTATTCCAATCCTTATGATAATTCTCAAGAAAAGTTTTGTTAAATAACTCATGAGGCTAATTGTCCAATGTTGTCCACACTCAGTGGTTCTTGACTTCTTTAAAAGAGCAATGAATACTGATAGGCAAATGTCTTCTGGAAGATATCCCAAGTTGTAAATTTTACTGCCACTCCATCCCAGGCCCAGTTACTTTTTCAGATTTCATCTTCTTTAATACTTGTCTGACTTCGTCTCTCATGATATTAGAACCTTTTTCATCATACTCAATTTCATGATATTAATCTCTGTTGCTGCTGTACACATCTTCAATGTACTCTGACAATCGTTCTCTGATCTTATCCTTTTCCATGATAATTTCTCCATTTTTGAATTGAATACACATAGCAGGTCGTGACCTTTGCTTTCCACTCAACTCTTTCACTTCCTCATACATTTTCTTAGTGTTATTAATATGCAGTTTCTCTAGATGATCACATTCTATTCCGCCAGTCTTCTTTTGCTTGATTACACACCAGTCTAATCTCCTTCTATAATTCTGTATGTCTAATGTTATTACTTTTGTTCTCCCTTATCATGTCCATCTTATCAAGAATCTCCTCTTATCCATTTCTGCTTACCTTTCTTCTTTACGGGGGGGCAGTGGTGGTCTAGTGGTATAGGGCGCTGGATCGCTGATCCAAAGGTTGGAGGTTCGAGGCCCACTCTCCACAAGATTGTCACTGTCCCCCCAGTGCGGCTAACTGGGTTATCGGTTATCAAAGGCGGGCCATGTCTGTCACTGTCTATGGTGTGAGGCATGTAAAAGAACCATTGCTGACTTTTGTAAAGAGTAGCTGCAAAGTCGTCAGCGTGTTTCTGTCCCTTGCTAAAAAGGGTTGTGACAGGAAGGGCATCTGACGTAAAAACTTCTGCCAAATCAAACGTGCGAATCAGATGATTCGCTGTGGCGACTCCCGAGTAAAAGGGAAAAGCCGAAAGGAAGACATTTCTTCTTTACTGGGGGAGCTATTTTCTTTGCTGCCGTCCTGATGCTCATTACTAAGTTGTTCCACTCCGTTTCTATGGTTTCTGTTTCTGATAAAACTTGAAAACGGTTACTGGCTTTCATGACAAATTCCTTCCTGACACTTGGGTTGTTCTTAGTTGTTGGAAGTCCAATTTTTCAGTTGGTTCCACTTTTTTAGTTGTTCCCAGGGCTTCTCCATGTCCATCTTCTATGTTTAGGGACCTTAAAACCAGGTGCTTCCAATGATAAAATTGTTTTGCTTCGCCCATCCCTCGAGATGTTCTGTCTCATTTGAGGCTCCAAGACCATATGGTCCAATGATGTTCTCCTGTCTTCCTTCTCCTACTTTTGCATTAAAATCACCAAGTATGATATTTCTTGTGATTTACTCTGCTTCATTGCATTCTCAATCTTTTCATAGAATTAATATAATTCTTCAGTGTTGTCACTCATGGGAGCCTACACTTGAATGATGTTCATATCAATGGGTTTTGCCTCTAGTTTTACCAAGAGGACTCTATCAGAAAGAGCCCAGAATCCCTTCAAGGCCTTCACGTGTCTCTGGTCAAGAATATCTGCAACTCTTTTTCATGATATTGACTGCCTGAATAAATTATCTGGTTCCTGTTAGATGTTATTTGCCCAACATTGGTCCACCTTACTTCTGAAAGTCTCAAGGTGTTAACCCTAAATACTCTCAAGATATTAATCAATTTACCACTGTGGTGCATTATACACACATTCCATGTAAAAATGCTGATGGTGGTTTTTATTATTATTCACAGTAGATGGATGATCTCACCTGTGATGCATGACAATCTCTACAGGACTAGGCTCCTCGTCTCGTCAGTTTAAAATAAAATAAAATAAAAAAATAAATAAAATGAAAGAATTATAAATTTTGCAATTGTAGAAAAAAAAAAAAAGATTTATATGAGGACCAGGATCTCACAGTTAACACTTGCCTTGAAAAGCCGACACACAGGAAGCTATGAGTAACAAGTGCCCATGTTAAGTCAATGAAAGCCAGCAAAATGAGATTTTTCTAAGTGGTGAGAATGGAGTTAAACTGAGCTGCACTTTCACATGATGCAATTCGAGTAATGACCAATCAGAGATTCAAGACACAGTACTGTTAATTGAGATGTGCCACCAAACACCGAGTTCCCCGAAAAACATTTTCTGTAAAGAACAACAAATATGAATTTATTGGTTCAACCCACATCAATGTTAAGAAGCAGTTAATTATTGCCATGTCTGGGAATCCTGTGCTTTACAACTGCACAGAGAAATTTTACAAGGAAATAATCAGAAATACAATGCATGAGTCCTCGTTTCTGAAATAGTGGGAATTTGTTCTGAGTACATATAAAGTTATATATACTGAACTCTTTCCAGGTTCATGATAGGGAGAGATGTAGTGGTTACGGTGCCAGGCTCATAATTAAGAGGTCACAGGTGACTCTTATTAGACCCCCCACTGTTCTGGGACAAGGTCTTAATCCAAGTATGCCTCGGTCCATGCAGCATTGTGAATAGTTACCAATAAAAATACCGGGAAGGTGATCTGTCACGGACTAGCATCCCATCCAGGAGGAGTTGAGCTCCTAGTCACTTTCTACAGAAACAGGGATAAGCTCTGGTTAGGACAAGCCTCTAGGTTTGGTGTAAAAATTCCAACAGACTTATTTTACTGACTCACCATGTTCATGATACATAAGAGTCTCTATACTTTCCGTGTGATGCTGTGGACAGTTTCACTGAGAAACATGTGGAAGTAGGAACCATGCGAAAGAGTCACTATTTGTGTGTCAGTGGCGAAGAGATTTACTTGTCACTCATTGTTTCCTGAGTGTACACGGCTTTGCTGATGAGAAAGATGTCTTTCAACGTCATCATCAGGATCACTATTTCCCACCTGGCACTCAGGTTGCCTTCGGGTACTTCTGTGAATTAGGTTGTGATCCTTCGTTCCAACAGACAGAAGAAAGTCAATTTATCCATCATTTGATGTCTAACCTGTTGGATATCAATCCTTAGTACTGTAGTCATCTGATCTTCATCCAGGTTTTCTTGAATGTCCATTCATTCCTTTTCTAAGCCGCTTAAACCTAATTATGGTCCCAGGGTGGCTTGCGCCCATCTCAGACAACTCTAGGCGGAGGTTAGGTGCACTCTGAATAGCTCACCAATATATTGCAGGCCCAACACAAATACAAAAAAAAAATTTGGATTAGTCAGCCTACTGTGCATGTTTTTGGACTATTGAAGAAAACTGGAGTACCCAGAAGAAACCCATGCAAGCATAGGATGATTATGCAAGCTTCACAAAGAAACACCCTAGTCCAGGAATCAAACCCAGGACCTTAATGCTATGGGGCGGACATGTTGACCACTGCGCCACCACGCCGCCTTTCTTGAATGTTCTATTTTCATATAAAATGTTTTTTTAATTGCATACTTTTCTAATCTTCAAATACATAAGTCTTTATATATTTGAGGTTCTGAACACAACAGAAGTTGGTCATTTCTCGTAGTTGAGCACTGAGGCTTCGGTTCAGTTTACTATTAATCTGAGTACGTCTTGGAACAGAAAAGCATCTCAGAATGTGAAACCTGGAGACAGATAAAAACAACCCACAAGGTCATATTTGGTTCCTCTCCTGTCAGCAGAAGCAATTATCTGAGTCTTTTATATAATACCACAAAATATAGTATAGTTCCTCCACCCTCTTGGACCACTGCTGTGATCCAATGACCTGATTTTCTGTCCCAGTGATGTTTATACAGAAATATGGTTGTGTGGGTTGCATCTGAGCTGACCTCGTTTTTACACGGCCTGAACACAAGAAGGCTGTTCGTTTTGTACCACATCTCTTTCTCTTGATTAAAAATGCAAACAGCATGCAGATATAAATTCCGCTTTACAGCCAGGACCATATGTTCAGCTCATGCTGCGTGCCAAAGCTTGGATGAGGCTACTAAAGGCCATTTTCACTGCTCCGCCTTATTTATTCATTTACTTACTTATATATTTACTCATTATCTCTTCTTCTCCTCTCAACAGTCACTGAGAGTAAAGGCCATGCTTTGTCCATCCTGAAGGAGTGCAGCCTGGACGAGTACGATGGGTATGTGTTTTCCAAGTCTTCTATTCTTCCTGTCTCTCTGTCACTATCCCTGTGGTAATATCAGCATTGAGTGCCAGATGAAGGAGACAATATTGCGCTCGCCTGCACTTCCGGAGCATTTAGCCCTTATGAATAAAGTGGGGTTAAAGAAAGAGACAAACAGAGATGGTCATTCTGAGCAATAATCCTCTGATTAGAGAAATGGGATGCATGTCACTCTCTCTCTCTCTCTCTCTCTCTCTCTCTCTCTCTCTCTCTCACACTCCCCATTAAGCTAGGCCGCTGTGGGGCCACTCAGGCAGGTGGATCTTTAATTACCTGCACTAGAAGGAGTGATGGAGCACAGTGTGTCTGGATAACACACCCCCTTTCGCTCTCTCTCTCGCTCTCTCTCTCTCTCTCACACACACACACACACACACACACACACACACACACACACACACACACACACACACACACACACACATACACACACACACACACACACACACACACACATACACACACACACACACACACACACACACCGTGCACTCTTAGTTCCTCTGTACTGGTCCACTGGCATGCACTTTTCCCATCAGGACTAATAAAGGACGTGAAAGTGTATCTATACCCCATCTATGATCATCCATTAGAGTCTCATCGGCTGGCCTCAGGGTTGCGTGTGTGGTTAAGGGTGGGGGGAGTGTTAAGTCTGGCGCCATGCTTTTTGATTAAAATCGCAGCATGCGGTAGAACTGTGAGACAAAAGGGACAAGGACAAGCTGGGTGTACTTTAATAGATGTACAGAAATAACTTAAATTGAGGAGCATTCTTTGACTTCATGAGGAAGTTTAAGACTATTGGGATATATGTATTTCTGTGGATCAGTAACCCAAGATGCAAAATATGTATGGTAGTCCATAAGGGGTTTGGATTGATGGAATCGTGGGTGTTTCCATCCATACGGCTCTAACATGTTAGTTTACACAAAAAAATGCATCAACATTCTAAACTATTCAGTTCTTCACTAAACAACACCATCAATGTTATCTATAAAATTGCATTGCTTTTCAGTAAACATTATCGCTATTCTTGGATATTTTAAATCAAACACCAACATTCAACATCTAAACTAATATCCAATGTAAACCAAAAAAAACAACAACTAAAAACCCCACATTAACCTCTATTTTTCATATTTACATTAACGTTGCCTTTATTCTCATTCATCATTCGCAAACCCCAGCATTCTGAGTTACACTACCACCAACATCCTCCATCAATCACTAACGCCCCTGTTCAACAAACACCAATATTATTTATCACATACCAACAGTGTTTATCCAAACACCAACATTACAGATGCTCCCTGACTTACGTTCATCCGTTTTGCATTTTTTCGATTTTACGTTTAAAAAAAAAGAAGAAAAAATGTCAATTTTTGATTACAAGACGTACCTATGTAGTATGCTGACATAATGACGCAATGATGTAATGACGCTGCTTCCATTGTTTACAAACGACAGACTGAACGTGCCCAGTTCATTGCATGTTACCCTTGTGTTAAGACATCATCTCTGTGATCTTTGTGTTTACACTGTTTTGCGGACTTTTGTAACCCTAAGCAAATATGGTTGGTCAGAAGCGTAAGCCTACTAGCATGGGTGCAAGTTTTCCCAAGACTGAATTAACTATCTGCTTGGATGGGCGCAATCTACCATGTATACTCAGTTAAGCAAAGAGAGTTGTAAAATGAATGAACACCCGAATCCAGAAAAGAAAGAGAACTCTCCACTCTGCTGGTGATTCACATCAGTGCAGGCTGAGGACTAAACAAGTATTCAATGGCGCCCTTGCTCACTTGAAAGACCGGAAGTCCGGATAACGCTTTGTCTCAAGCACAAGCAAGTCAACTACTTTATATGGAGCACCTCACATATTGTAAGCGTTGATTGGCTTTTTTAAGCTTCATGTAAAGTGACTCGGCTCAGCTTCATGTAAAGTGACCATCCGTCGACCATCGGAACCATTTACAAGCAGAAAGATGGCATCATAGAGAATGTTAAAGGTTATATTTGATACAGTATTTGATATTTGATGAGTGAATTTGATTAAAATTTATCTATTTGAAATTATTTTGCTTGAATTTAATTTATTTGAAATTAATGTTGATATTATCTGATATACAGTTGGCCACCAACTTACGAAATTAATCCGTTCCAGAGCCCTTTTTGTATAGCGGGGATTTTGTAAGTAGGGGCCACATCCTACATGTTAAACGCCTAATTCGTTCTAAGGCTCCAGTCTTTGGACTGGATAAACCCCATAAACCATTTAAAAATGATAACAGTACACCAATTTTGTATGAAATATGTGTTAAAAGTAAAAGAAAATTATTTATTAAACCATTTAAACATTTTATTAACATATTAAACCATTTTATTAACATATTTATTAATTAAACCATTATTAAACATTTTTTATTTACACACACACACACACACACACACACACCTCTCTCTCTCACTCTCTCACTCTCTATCTATCTCTCTCTCTCTCTCTCTCGCGCGCGCGCTGCGGGCCACGCCCACAAGACATGGAATTCAAAGCGCATTCCCTGCTTGATAAACTCAACTTTAATTTGATTCCTTGAGGGATCGGAATTCCAGATGAGCTCAAATGCGCCCACATTTGTTAAACATTTACTGAATTAAACAACTTAAAAAACTAAAAACTAAAGCATTATTCCTTCTCTCTCTCTCTCTCTCTCTCTCTCTCTCTCTCTGTCTCTCTCTCTCTCTCTCTTGCGTGCGCGCTGTGGGCAACGCCCACAAGACGTGAATTCAAAGCGCATTCCCTGCTTGACAAACTCAACTTTAATTTGATTTCTTGAGGGATCGGAATTCCAGATGAGCTCAAATGCACCCACATTTATTAAACATTTACTGAATTAAAACAACTTTAAAAACTAAACTAAAAACTAAAGAGTGAAGCTGCCATCTGTCTTTATCTGGGAGGCCAGCGGGCGGGATGTTGAGAAACAACCAATGAGAGAGCAACTCGCACGTCGTGTGAAATTTTGGTTGGCGCGTTTGAATTTTTAATTTCTTTTTGTAAGAGGGGGTTGTTTTGTATCTCGGGAAAGGAAACTCAGGAAAATGTTTTTCGTAACCCTGGGATTTCGTGCACAGGGGTTTTCGTAAGTTGGGGGCCGACTGTATTTGATATTATTTTACAATGTTGAGTTTATAATATTTGATTTAGGGGTGTTTTATGAGATACGGTAATGGTATTTATGGATGTATAGTACAGTATGAATGTCACACATCACTGGAACATACAGTAACAACTTACATTTTTTTTTCAACTTGCGTTCGGCCGTCCAGAACCAAACAAAAACGTATGTTGGGGAGTGTCTGTATCTTTAAACACCAACATTCCCTATTACATATGAACAGTCTTTATCAAACATGAACATTATCTTTTAAACACCTACATCATCCATTCTATTCCAACAACAGTGTTTATCAAACACCAACCTGATCATTTAAACTCCAACATCATCGATCACATGAACACAATGAATAGTGTTTATCAAACACCAAGATTGTTTACTGAACACTACATCCTACATCACATGTCAACAGTGTTAATAAAATTACATTACAAAATCCAACATTATTAATCAATCACCAACATCATCCACTCCACATCATCAAAAATGTTTATCAAACACCAATATTATATTTTATACAACATCCTCTATCACATATCAACAGTCTTTATCAGACACCAAAATTATGACACCACCAATATTTATAAAACACCAACAGTCTGTAATAAACACCAACATTTATCATGTGAAACACCATTAGACATCATTATTAAATGCCATGATTTTCCATTAAATACCAATGTTCTTCATAAAATGCCAACATTATTTCTCAAAGACTAACATTCTTAATCAAGCACAGTATTCTCCATCAAATACCAGAATTCTATTTCAAAAACCAACAGATTCCATGAAACACTAGCATACTTTATTCTTAATCAACCACCATCATATATTGAACACCAATATACTTCACCCCACATAAACACTCTCCAACAAACATAACCATTCTTTATCAAATATCATCATTCAACAAACACCAATATTCTGTCAAACACTGACATTCTTTATCTTTATCCGGTATCTTCCGTCAAGCTGGCCGATGAGAATTACCAATGTCTGCCTGCCATTTGATTCAAATGGCAGATAGACCTTGTTAATTCTCAGTTGATGAAGCATCAAGCAACACCACATTATCAACATTATCACATCATCATGATCCCACAGCAACATTCGTAATAAATAAAAAAACCAATATGTTCCATTAAACATCAACGGTAACATTTCATTCATTTATTTTTTTGAATTGCCGATTCCTACATTTACATTTATGGCATTTTGCGGACACAAACCTTATATTTAAGGCATTTGGCAGACATGGATTTGAACATCTGAGCTTTTGGATCAGTAACACAGAGCCATTATCAATCGAGCCACCATTGCCCTGTAATGCTACTTAAGCTCACAGGAAGGCTAGGGTCTATCATACACTCTGAAAAATTTGTTGGTCTGCCTCAGGGCCAAGAATAACGTCCTTTAACCTTCTGTTAACCGAGTCCATTTCTAATTGTGTTGATATTATTTCCTCAGGCAAAAATTTAGATTTTTCGGCCAGTATATGAAAATAAGTAAAAAAAAAAAAAAAAAAAAAAAAATTCTTGGCAGCTAACCTTTTCACTTCATGTGACAGATACATAAACACAGTAATACTGTAGTTAGTAGAGGGTTAATATGCAAGCATAACTTACTCTCTAGTAATATTTTAAAATGAAACATCAGCACGCCTACCAGCATTAATTAACAACACTATAAAACACCAGTCAGTCAGGACAGGTCAAGACGACCTGCTACAGGTACCATATAATCCTGTACTACCTATCTCATAGTCGGATGGTTGGCACCTTAACCGGCTCCCCCATCAAGTTTATCTGGTTGGGGTGGACATCCAGCAGGACGAAAAACAAAATCTGTCAACGGGTGGATGAGCTCACTCATGAACCAGCAGCCATCCATAGCGAAGAGTTGGCACTACCAAGGAATTTTGCCTATTGAAACACCTAGCATGTTTACACCAGAAAGAAACCACATACCGGATCGGCCGAGGCCCAGGATAAAAACAACCGCGTCCTCCATTGTTCCACAGAATGCAGCTGACAGAGGGAATTGGAAACGGCTGGTGTAAGACAGCAAAGTGCACCTACGACCAAACGGCTATGAAGCTTGATGATGATGATGATGATGATGATGATGATAAAATACCAGTCGCACCATCACCATTATGCCCATATGGTGATTTGGCTTTTATTAGAATTTATACATTAAAAATAAAAGAAATCTGCTTTCAGTAGAAACTTCCACAGTGTTATACCGGTACTCGTAATGTTCAGTTTGGTGGCTCATTTGCTGGTGTTTGCTGAAATGAGTTAATTCATGCGTGTTGATGGGTTTATCAGTGTGTGATGTTGAATGAGTGTGTGTTCTGGGCTTAAGGTAGCTCTCCGACAGCTCTGGCCTTGGCTCCCACCTGAGCTAAGAGACAGATGGATCAGGGGAGGGAGGGGGCCAACTCATGATCTACTATTCACTAGACCATTACACTTTGATCTTCCTCAGCATCGTCATCATCTTCTTCTTCCTCATTTACTGTTTCTTGTTAAATATGATTTTAATATTATATCATTATACTGTATAATAATAATAAAAAAAAACATTGCATTTTTTGTAAGTGTCATTGAATTTGGCAGGTAGTGCTTTATTTGCAGTCTTGTATAATTTCGTCAAAGAAAGTACTGGATGGTTTTACTCAACGCAGCAGCGTGTGAATAAATCTCAGTTGCCGGAAACGTCACAGTGGGTTTGCGGTTATGCGAGGTG
Organism: Plotosus lineatus; assembly: GCA_024760905.1. NCBI lineage: Eukaryota > Metazoa > Chordata > Actinopteri > Siluriformes > Plotosidae > Plotosus > Plotosus lineatus. The sequence continues at coordinate 35,815,381 of CM045729.1, read as the reverse complement.
TCTGATTAAAGAAGAAAAAAATGGACCTGATATCCACACGTTGTTAAAGCTCTGGGAAATAAAAAAGATCTCATTGTCTCTTGCAGCATTTTTCTTGGAGAGGAAATGTTCCATTGCGCTCAGCAGACAGCCACACTCTTTCAACCCCCGCCTCACGCGTGCGCACATGCACAGACACACACACACACACACACACACACACACACACACACACACACACACACACACTATCTCGACTTGCCTAATTAACCTCAGAAGAATTAAGTTTGAAAAGGTAATATCACACATTTTTCATTAATAGATCATAACTCATTAATTACTGCAGTAATCTAACTGTGCAGTAATGGGACTGTGCTATTTTGGATGCACTTCTTACAAGGTCGCAAGTGCAAGACATGTGACACAACGCCATATCTCTGCATACACACACAGACACGTGTGTGTGTGTGTGTGTGTGTGTGTGTGTTTGCATGTCACAATAGGCCGGCTAAAAAGGTGTCATTGCTGACACAGTGGCAGTCATAGTACTCCCACATTAATGGTAATTATCATCTTCTTAAACCCAAATGCTGCATTTGTCCCAGTGTTTATTACTGACTCCCTCTGACTAAGATCTCTCTATCCAAATGGACTGACAAAAAAATAAATAAATAAATAAATAAGATCAAGCAGCTCTCCTGGAACACCAAGAGATCATTCAAATCTAAAGACAGGGTTATATGACAGAAAATATTCTTTTTGAGACTGGCCAGAATGGAATTTTCTAGATCTTTTTTCCTCTCGACTGTTCCCTAAAGCGAATCATCTGCGTCCATCTCACCCCATCCTCTGCATTTTCTTCTCTTACACTAACTACCTTTATGTCCTCCTTCACCACATCCATAAATCTTCTCTTTGGTCTTCCTCTAGGCCTTCTGCCTGGTAGTTTCAACCTCAGCAACCTACTACCAATATATTCACTATCCCTCCTCTGTACATGTCCAAACCATCTCAATCTAGCCTCTCTGACTTTGTCTCCAGAACCTCTTACATGTGCTGTCCCTCTGATGTACTCATTCCTGATCCTACTCATCCTCGTTACTCCCAAAGAGAATCTCAACATTTTCATCTCTGCTACCTCCAGCTCTGCCTCCTGTCTTTTGCTCAGTGCCACTGTTTCTAAACCATACAATATTGCTGGCCTCAACACAATGTTGTACACTTTTCCTTTCATTCGTGCCGATACCTGCCTATCACGCATCACACCGGATGTCTGCACACGCTTCTTCACCTCTTTTCCACACTCTCCATTGGTCTGGACTGTTGAGCCTAAGTACTTAAAATCCTCTACCTTCTTTATCTCTGCTCCCTGTAACCTCACCGTTCCTCTTGGGTCCTTGTCAGTTACACACATGTATTCTGTCTTCCTGATGCTATCTTCATTCCTCTCCTTTCCAGGGCATACCTCCACCTCTCTAGATTTTCCTGCACTTGTTCTCTGCTCTCACTACAGGTCACAATGTCATCTGCAAACATCATAGTCCATGGAGATTCTTGTCTAACCTCATTTTCAGCCTGTCCATTACCATAGCAAACAAGAAGGGGCTCAGAGCTGATCCTTGATGCAGTCCTACCTCCACCTTGAACTCTTCTGTCACATCGACAGCACACAACACCACTGTCTTACATCTCTCATACATGTCATGCACCACCCTAACATACAGACGCTCCCCGAGTTATGTTTTTAATTGGTTCCGGACGGCCGAATGTAAGTTGAAAGTGAACGTAAGTTGTTACAGTGACGTATGATGTGTGACGTATGACGCTCATACTGTACTATACATCCATAAATACCATTACCGTGTCTCATAAAACACCCCTAAATCAATTATTATAAACTCGACATTGTAAAATAATATCAAATTATATCAACATTAATTTCAAATAAGTCACTTATTTATACCGAGTCACTTTACATGAAACTTAAAACAGCCAATCAACACTTACTTTATGTGAGGCGCTCAAAACCGAAAGTAGTGTGCTTACGAAAGTAGTGTACTTGCTGTGGGTTATATGGACTTCTGGTCTGTCAAGTGAGCAAGGATGCCGTTGAACTCGTTTAGAACACAGCCTGCACTGATGTGAATCACCAGCAAAGCAGAGTTCTCTTTCCTGGATTCAGGTTTTCATTCATTATACAACTCGCTTTGTTTAACTGAGTATGCATGATAGATTGTGCCGATCCGAGCAGATAGTTAATTCATCTCTGTGTATGAGACTTGCACCCATGCTAGTAGGCTTACGCTTCTGACCAACCATATTTGCTTAGGGTTACAAAATTCCGCAAAACAGTGTAAACACAAAGATCACAGAGACGACATCTTAACACAAGGATAACACGCTCTCTCTCTCTCTCGCTCTCTTTCTCTCTCTCTCTCTCTCTCTCTCTCTGTCTCTCTCTCTCTCTCTCTCTATATATATATATATATATATATATATATATATATATATAAATATATATATATATATATATATATATAATGTTATAACTGAACTGGGAAGAAGGAGAGGCACCTTCAGTCTGTCGTTTGTAAACAATGGACGCAGCGTCATTACGTCAGCGTACTACGTAGGTACATCTAAACTCAAAATTTGACCTTTTTTTTTTGGAAAAAAAAAAACAACATAAAATCGAAAAAACATAAAACGGATGAACATAAGTCGGGGAGCGTCTGTACTTCTCTGTCACTCCATACTTCCTCATGCAATACCACAGTTCCTCTCTCGATATCCTGTCATATGCATTCTCCAGATCCACAAAGGCACAATGCACCTCCCTCTGACCTCCTCTGTACTTCTCTATTAACATCCTCAAAGCAAACACTGCATCTGTGGTGCTCTTTCTTGGCATGAAACCAAACTGTTGTTCACAAATGCTGACCTCTGCCCTTAGTCTAGCTTCCACTATTCTTTCCCATAACTTCATTGTATGGCTCATCAACTTTATCCCTCTGTAGATGCCATAACTCTGCACGTCTCCCTTCTTCTTAAAAATGGGCACCATCACACTTCTCCTCCATTCCTCCGGCATCCTCTCACTCTCTAAGACCTTGTTGAATGTTCTTATCAGAAAATCTCCTGCTACCTCTCCTAGACACTTTCATACCTTCACCGGTAAGTCATCAGGACCAACTGCCATTCCTCTCTTCATCCTCTTTAATGCCCTCCTTACTTCACCTTCACTAATCTTTGCTACCTCCTGGTCCTCAACAGTCACCTCTTCTACTCTTTTTTTTCTCATTTTCCTCATTCATCAGCTCTTCAATGTACTCTTTCCATCTTCCCAGCACACCTCTGACATCAGTCAATACATTTCCCACTCTGTCCTTAATCACTCTAACTTGCTGCATGTCCTTCCCATCTCTATTTCTCTGCTGTACCAACTTGTATAAATCATTTTCTCCCTCCTTACTGTCCAACCGAGCATACAAGTCATCATACGCCCTCTGTTTGGCCTTCTTTTTGTTTAGGTTCTCTTTGGGAGTAACGAGGATGGATAGGATCAGGAATGAGTACATCAGAGACACAGCACATGTAAGAGGCTTTGGAGACAATGTCAGAGAGGCTAGATTGAGATGGTTTGGACATATACAGAGGAGGGATAGTGAGTATATTGGTAGTAGGATGCTGAGGTTGGAACTGTCTGTCTTCCTTTCCGCTTTTTTCCCTTTTACTCGGGAGTCGCCACAGCGAATCATCTGATTCGCATGTTTGATTTGGCAGAAGTTTTTATGTCGGATTTTAGTAAGGGACAGAAACACGCTGACGACTTTACAGCCTACTCTTTACGAAAGTCAGCAAGGGTTCTTTTACATACCTCACACCATAGACAGTGAGAGACATTGCCCGCATTTGATAACCCAGTTAGCTGCACTGGGAGGGACAGTGACAACCTTGTGGAGAGTGGGACTCGAACCCCCAACCTTTGGATCAGCAATCCAGCGCTCTATCCACTAGACCACCACTGCCCTGGTATTAACCGTTTACATGCAAAATAGTAAGATATAAGAGATGGATGGGTTAAATGCAGAGGAAATAATTTCCCTTAAGAAATTAATAGAGTATATCAAATAATAATAATAATAATAATAATAATAATAATAATAATAATAATAATGATAAATAGCTAGCAATTGACTTCTAACCCATGCCAAATCAAATGTTCGAATCAGATGATTTGCTGAGGCAACTCTCGAGAACGGGAACAAGCCGAAAAGGAAAAAAAGAAAAAAGAAAAGAAATCGACTTTTATAAACAGTGTCATTGAGGAAAAGACAGGAGGCAGAGCTCAAGGTAGCAGAGATGAAAATGTTGAGGTTCTCTTTGGGAGTAACGAGGATGGATGGGATCAGGAATGAGTACGTCAGAGGGACAGCCCATGTAAGATGTTTTGGAGACAAAGTCAGAGAGGCTAGATTGAGATGGTTTGGACATGTACAGAGGAGGGATAGTGAATATATTGGTAGTAGGATGCTGAGGTTGGAGCTACCATGCAGAAAGCCCAGAGTAAGACCAAAGAAAAGATTTATAGATGTGGTGAAGGAGGATGTGGTGAAGGTAGTTGGCGTAAGAGAAGAACATGCAGAGGATAGGGTGAGATTGAGGCAGATGAGTCGCTGTGGCGACGCCTAAAGGGAACAGCCGAAAAGGAAAAGAAGAAGAAGACATCATTGGTTCCCTAATCAGAAAAGAAGAGCACTCTCACCTTTACTCATTTGCCAAGCCCCTTGTAGAACTTATTAGAGTTATAAGAAAGCAGAAGCTCATCTCAGCTCACAGTGGGTGAATGTTCGGTACTCGCCAGGCTATCACATGGCCAAAACATATACATGCCGAGGCCAGGACCTCAATTTAGGAAATTCTTGCTGTGAGGCGCCAACTTCTACATCACCATGCCATCAGAGAGGGTAAATAAACTGAAATGTTTTTAAAGCACTGTGAAAACATTTCCTTTTGTCCCTTACTTGATGAGATACCTTCAACAAAATAATCAGTATAAATACGAATTGGGGCAGCACGGTGGTGTAGTGGTTCGCATGTCCACTTCATAGTAAGAAGGCCTAGGCTCCATTCCCAGTTTGGGCAATTTTATGTGGAGCAATTAGAAATAAGTGGTTCAGAAAATGAATATTAATTGGAGTGGTGCATTGTATAGCATTGGTTTAGTATTGGTTCAGTTCCCAGGCTCGGGTATTTGTATGGGTTTCTATTAGGCTAAATGCACAGCAGGTTAAATGGCTGTTCCAAATTGCCCCTAGGTGTGACAATGAGTGTAGATAGTGGGCTGTGTTAGCTCTGCGATGGCCTAAGAAGTTGAGTCAGCTGAGATGAGCGCCAGCCTCCCTGCTTCCCTAATAATGATTATACAGCTTAGAAAATGAATGAATGAATATGGGTGGCAGTGGTGGCCTGGTGGTAAGGTGCTGGATCACTGATCCCAAGGTTGGGGGTTCAAGTCCTACTCTCAACGGGTTATCACCCCCCCCCCATCCCCACCCCCTCAGTGCAGTTATCAAAGGGCGACCATGTCTCTCACTGTCTGTGGTATGAGGCATGTGAAAGAACCGTTGTTGACTTTCGTAAAGAGTAGGCTGCATAACCATCAGCATGTCTCTGCCCTGCGATGGCCTGGCAAGCCGTTCAGGGTGTACTCTGTCCTTGCCCAGAGTCAGCTGAGATGGGCGCCAGCCTCCCTGTGACCCTAATTAGGATCAAGCTGTTCAGAAAATGAATGAATGAATGAATAAATGAATGAATATGCATTAACCATAAAAGATTATCATTGATGCTGGGAAGAAGAACGTTAAGTACTTTGTTTGGTCAGCGGAAATATTTAACTTGGTTTGCATGACTTTATGGGGCACCAGGTAATCAACCATGCTGTAGGTCTTGTATTAAACAAAACAGGATTAACAGGCTAAGATAAGGCCTCAGCTGACACACTCTTTGGCAGGTGGTAAGTGTATCAGGAAGGTAACATCCTGTTCCCGCATTGGTCACACACTTTACTTCTATCATAGGGTCCACTAGTCGCTTTTTCTTACTGTGTTTACATTGGGTCATCCATTTTCTAATGTAGACTAATCTTCTCAATATGTCATTATTGAGTGACAGAGCTGTTTCACTGAGCTTTCATCTGAATGTTGGGTACATACATACATACACACAGTCTCTCTCTCTCTCTCTCTCTCTCTCTCTCTCTCTCTCTCTCTTTCATTTATCGCACTAAAATAGAATTTTAAAATTAACCTTTTTATCCAGGGTTATTTGTGTTGGCAGAAATGCTTTTAGGACTGTAAACTGTGCAGAGCTTTAAGGCTGCAGGTGTCAGTTCTTAATATAGCTGATCATCTAAAACATGTTCCTCAGGATGTCCGGACAGATGAGTCACTGGGAATCTCCAAATCTTTTTTTTTTTCCTTTCTGCTTTTTCCCTTTTTCAGGGATCGCCACAGAGAATCATCTGATTCGCATGTTTTTATGTCGGGTGCCCTTCCTGACACACCCCTTTAGCAAGGGACAGAAACACGCTGATGGCTATGCAGCCTACTCTTTACAAAAGTCAAAGCCATAGACAGTGAGAGACATGTCTGGCCTTTGATAATCCAGTTAGCTGCATTGGGGAGGACAGTGACAACCTTGTGCAGAGTGGGACTCAAAGCCCCAACTTTAGGATCAGCGATCCAGCACCCTTTACCACCAGACCACCACTGGCCCACTGGGAATCTTCAAATGACAGTTGAAAACTGACCTTTTTTTGGGA
>CM045729.1:35606079-35806079 GCA_024760905.1 Plotosus lineatus | reverse complement strand
GACAATCACATGCCAAATTAATTGAAACAGAGCTTTCTTCATTACAAACACACACACACACACACACACACACACACACACACATACACACACACACACGTTCTTTCTCTCTCGCTCTCTCTCATATTCATACATGATAGTTCTGAGATTCAAATGCATCACCTTGCAAAATGAATGAAGTTCAAGTTCACAATTAACACTTCCATCTGTATCCATGTGGTGGCACAATGGCGTAGTGCTTAGCAAGTCCGTCTCACAGCAGGAAGGTCCTAGGTTTGAGTTCCAGGCTCAGGGAGGGCATTTCTGTATGGAGTTTACGTGTTCTTTCCATGCTTATATGGGTTTCCTCTGGGTACTCCAGTTTTCTTCCAAAGCTGTTGCACATGCACATTAGGCTAATTGGCTGTTCCAAATTGCCCCCAAGTGTGAATGTGAATGGCCCTGTTTGTTAGTTGTGTGTTGGCTCTGCGATGGACTTGCATGCTGTTTAGGTTGTACCCAGCCCATGGATGGCTGAGGTAGACCCCCGCCTCCCACAACCTTAGTACGATTATGTGGTTCATGAAATAAATTAAATTTTTTTATTATTATTTTTTTAAACTGTAAGATGTAGACGACTTTTAATCCACTCCAATATTATATTCAGCAGTCTTGATATTTATTACTGTATTAAACTCCTCCCAGCACAACATAGCTGACAAAAAGATCTTCAATTATTCAAAGATTTAAAAATTATTCATAATTCAGGTCATAGAGAAAAAGAGTGCATAGCTGCATATGCTGTACTGAGATACTATCAAACGTCAGTACAGATGCTCCCTGACTTACGTTTTAATTCGGCCGGGCGGCCGAACGTAAAGTGAAAAAAAAAACAAAAACGTAAGTTGTTACTGTATGTTCCAGTGACGTATGACGTTCATGCTGTACTATACATCCATAAATACCATTACTGTGTCTCATAAAACACCCCGAAATCATTTATTATAAACATAACATTGTAAAATAATATCAAATATATCAAATAATATCAACATTAATTTAAAATAAATTAAATTCAAGTAAAATAATTTCAAATAGATACATTTTAATCAAAATCACTCATCAAATATCAAACACAGTATCAACTATAACCTTTAACATTCTCAGTGATGTGATCTTTCTGCTTGTAAATGGTTCCGATGGTCGACGGAGCCATTTGGAAGAAACGTGCGCCAAACGTGCAACATGGTGTTTTTCACCAGCATCAATTTTCTTGATAATAGCCATCTTCGTTTCTAATGAGATGGCTTGCCGCTTTTTCTGATGACCACTATCACTTGTAGGCTTATGTTACTGACCAACCATATTTGCTTAGAGTTACAAAAGTCCGCAGAACAGTGTAAACACAAAGATCACAGAGACAACGTCTTAACACAAGGGTAACACGTGTTGTACAGGGAAGAAGGAAAGCATGTTCAGTTTGTTGTTTGTAAACAATGGACGCTGCGTCATGCGGAAGTAGCGTATTATGTCAGCGTACTACGTAGGTACGTCTTGTACTACAGAGAGCACGCTATACTCAAAATTATTATTTTTTTAAACGTAAAAATCGAAAAATACGTAAAACGACTGAACGTAAAGTGGGGAGTGTCTGTATTGAGTCAGTCAGCATTGGAGATTAACTCTCGATATTGAGACTCAGGACCTGAAGCTACCCACTAACGAAATAAATAATATGACACAAAATAATTAAGATTCTCAGTTGTTTTTTTTGATAAATGTGAAATTATTAAAATTATTATTAGAAAAATCTTCCAAGGAGCAGTGGTGGTCTAGTGGTATGGGATACTGGATCGCTGAGCCAAAGGTTGGGGGTTCGAGTCCCACTCCCCACAAGGTTGTCACTGCCCTCCCCCCAGTGCAGCTAACTGGGTTATCAAAAGCCGGCCATGTCTCTCACTGTCTATGGTGACAGGGGTAAAAGAACCTTTGCTGACTTTTGACAAGAGTAGCTGCAAAGTCATCAGCCTGTTTCCGCCCTGCGATGGCCTGGCAAGCTGTCCAGGGTGTACTCTGCCCTCACCCGGGGTCGGCTGGGATGTGCGCCAGCCTCCCCGCGACCCTACTTAGGATTAACCGGTTATAGAAAATGAAATGAAATTAAATGAAAATCTTCCATGGGATGTCGCAAATAAGCTGATGTTGATTTACGCCAGTCAGCCAGGCCAGGGCATTTAAAAACATTATGACAACTGCAAGTTGAAGTGAATAACATTGATTATGTTATAGTGGCACCTGGTAAAAAATGAGCACCGAGATCTAGAAGTCGATGTGTTGGAGGCAGGAGACTTGAGCATGAGATCTTTAAGAGCATATCGGATCTGAGTGACTTTGACAAAGGTCACACTGTGATGTCTAAACTACGAGGTCTACAAATCTCCAGCAGGTTTTGTGGGGTGTTCCTGGTGTGCAGTTGTAAGTAACTACCAAACATGGTCCCAGAAAGGACAACCAGTGATCTGGCCACAGTGTTTAACGAAAGAGAATTTACTTAGCTTAATATTTTTGTGAGAAATGATTACAGTGATCCCTGCCTACTTCGCACTTCAGTTTCTGCAGCTTCAGTGCGTTGCGTGTTTTTCAAAAATATTCATCAAAAAAATAAGGAAATTGCCAGAAAACAAGACCAGTTATGCAAAAAGCCAACAAACAAAACTACTTACATTTTTTTATGTGAGGTGCGCATCTGAGTGCGTGCGTGGGTCTGTGTGTGTGTGTGTATTTATATTTTATTTACATCTTATGCATTATCTTTGAATTTTTATTGTTATTATAAGCATTTATAGCATTGAATATGTATTTATTGATATTATATACACATATACATGTACGTATACGTTAGTCAGGGGGGTTCGATCCTACTTCGCGGAAATCGGCGGTTGCGGGGGGATCTCGGTCCCTATTAACCACTGAAAGTGAGGGATCCCTGTACACATAGTCAGTGTGTCTATAAAAAAATATAAGCATGACCACTATGGGCTGTGGTGCATTATATCCACTCTAGTTGAAAAATTCATTCAGATTCAGCCATAGAGTCATAGCCGCTCAACATGGCATCCTTAAGACATATCCTTTAGTCATATTTACTGTATATCAGATGCAAAGCATATTCATTCAATTGAAACTTTATAATTTTTTGCTTTATCGTGTATATCAATTCATCTATGATTCCAATAAACTAGATTAAAAAGGTCATGCTGTCCTTTGACTGGATTCTATTTGGCCTGCAGTATATACACATAGACGTTCAGCAGTATACGAACAAGCGCAATCCTATCCTTATAACCGAGTCATAATTTTCCAGGAAGCATGTCTTAAAAACAACCCATTATTCACTGCACACTAGCTGAACACTTAAAACGACTCTTGCGGCCCAATTAAGAGCTCCGTCTCATATACGCCTCTCCCTATGTAGCCCATAACGCAGAAAGCGCACGCTCCTAATTAATTCGCTCGCTCCTAAGGGTTTCCACGGGACTGTTAATTTCTTTGATATTCCAGGCAAAGAACCAACAATTTTTTGACGAGGCTCTAAGACATGCTTGACTAGCGAGTCGGCGCGTCGCATTCATCTGCCCGGATGAGGGAGGGGGGGCGGTGGAGGGGGGGCACATTAACAGCCTTATGAATATTCATGTCGTCTGCTTAATTAAGTTAATTGTTCTGCAGAAGTGCTCGCACTTCGAAGGACATTTTTTTCTCCCCCTCTCACTTCACCCCCAACCTTCCGTCTGTCTCACGCTCTCACTTTCAAACCCCCCACCTATTTTAGTGCTCCGGAATGGGGACGGCTAATATATTGCTATGTTGGCACACTTTCGAGAGCTGTTTTGTTTTTTTTTGTTTGTTTTTTTTCCAGGAGATAAAATATGGAACTTTGGAACACAAAGATTTCACAAAAGCTCCCATGTCGAAGAACAACAATGGCGCAGAAACAATCACGGGAAGTAATAAAGACGGTATTGTTTTTATTGGTGCCACCAAAATGGATCTCAGGTGGACACTGAGTAAGCAATAAGCTCACCAAACAATAAGCCTGATATCACAAAATGGTAATTTCAGTATTTAGATAATGTTAGAGCAGGTGTAGCAAATTCGGGGAGATAATTTGCAAGGCGTATGAGTGAATATCGATCACAGATCATTCACTCATAAAGACATGGATATCACTTCTCATTTTTTCCTGTAAAATAATATAGGAGCTGTGTTTGTTACTGTTTGTGAAAGGATTTCATGCATAAACTGAATACACTCTACACATACATACACATACACAGAATGTGTGCTGTTGCCATTGCTGTGCCGAAAGTGCTCCATTTTCCTAATAATATCAAATGCTAATTAATGGACAGTGTAGAGGGAGATGAGAAATTATGCAGAACAGATGGGTTGCAATCTAGAACTGTACATCTATAACATGCATATTGGTAGTTTTACCTGATCTATGTATACATACATACATACATACACACACACACACACACACACACACACACGCGCACACACACACACACACACATATATATATATATATATATATATATATATATATATATATATATATATATATATATATATATATATATATATATATATATATATATATATATATGTATATATATATATGTATATATGTATATATATATATATACACACACAGTGTTACCTCACTTTACTAAAGTCTCACCAAACGAAAAATGCAGCTTACGAAACGCATTTTCCTAATTTTTTGTCTCTGTATACAAGACAAGTTCATGTTACGAAAGCGCCATCTTAAAAATTCAAACGTGCCATTCAAACATTAAAATGCGCCATTCAAACATTGAAAGTGCCATTCAAACATTCAAACAATGCACGAGCTGCTCTCCCATCAATGACGTTCAAACATCCCACCCTGCTGGCCTCCCATTGGCTAACAACTGAGCTGTCATTCATGTCGCCTTCACTCGAGCTTCATCTTGGACAGGTCCACCTGACGCCATCTTGAACAGGGATCCCATTGGCTAGGAGGGATGACGCAGCTATCGCCCATTGCCTTTTATGGAGCTGAATCCACCATGATACTTTTTGTGTATAGGACAGAGTTACTGTTGTTTTATGCTTTATTTTTTGACTCAGGCGTTTAACCTTCCATAGACATTTGTAAGATAACTCTGCTAAGAAGACATGGTCAACACATGCGTGCACACACACACACACACACACACACACACACACACACACACACACACACACACACACACATGCGCATGTGATTTCCGGTGCGAGTGAGAAGAAGAAACGGGCTCGAGTGATTTCACAAAGGAATATGGCCAAACCCATGTACCGTCTGTACGGTATTGAAGCAGAAGGAGGTCTTAAAAGGTATGATTTTATCATTTTTAAAGGGTTTAGGGGTAGTGTTGGGAGCCTTGGAACGAATCAAACGTTTTACATGTAAAATGCGGTTCAATTCAGGAAAAGGCTCTGGAACGGATTAATTTCTTGCCTTTCCATTGGATCCTTCCGGTGGCGCCGAGACGGGGGACTTGCTGCCTGGGTAACAGCCAGTCCTTCATTACTCCCTACTCGGGCTTTGCGCACTGGGGAGTATCACCAGCCGGGATACCAGCCAGAGCGCAGCCATAGTCCTTCGGGACTGACGGAGGCCTACCATATATATATATATATATATTCTTCTGTAATCACCTGAAGAGAGAGGATGATTTGACCACCCCTCTAAACAGATCTATAGTGAAAATGAAGTTTCAATAGAAAGTCTTTGTCCTGTCCTTTTATTTTTACTTATATATATATATATATATATATATATATATATATATATATATATATATATATATATATATATATCTGTCTTCCTTTCGGCTTTTTCCCTTTTACTCGGAGTCGCCACAGTGAATCATCTGATTCTCTTGTTTGATTTGGCATAGGTTTTTTTTTTTTTTACGTCGGATGCCCTTCCTGACACAACCCTTTAGTAAGGGACAGAAACACACTGATGGCTATGCAGCTACTCTTGTCGAAAGTCAGCAATGGTTCTTTTACATGAACCTCTCACCGTAGACAGTGAGAGACATGGCCGGCCTTTGATAACCCAGTTAGCTGCATGGGGGGGTGGGGGGGCAGTGACAACCTTGTGGAGAGTGGGACTCGAACCCCCAACCTTAGGATCGGTGATCCAGCACCCTTTACCACCGTGCCACCACTGCCCCTAGAATTAACCCTTTCATCATCATATCTTATCCCTGTAGAGTAGTGTAGCAATTTGTCTCTTCCGGAGAAGATTAACCGGGACGTGGGAACGTTTGCTACTTGTCCCCAGAAACACGCTGACGGCTTTGCAGCCTACTCTTTATGAAAGTCAGCAATGGCTCTTTTATATGCCTTTCACCAGCGACAGTGAGAGGCATGGCCCACCTTTGATAACCTAGTTAGCTGCACTGGGGGGACAGTGATAACCCTGTGGGGACTCGAACCCCTAACCTTAGGATCAGCGATCCTGTACCCTATCCACTAACCCTTTACATGCAAAATAGTAATTTTAGCAAAAAAAAAAAAAAATTCGTATCTACTACATGGGCACAACGCAATCTGATTGGTTCTCTATCAGTGGATTAAAAACATTATTTCATGTTGGTAGTGTTTAAAGCAAAATGATGGACACACAGTTTGTTACAGAGATTTCGAGTACATGGCTGCATCATCAAACTTTTAAAAGGAAAAAAATAAACCATACCAGAATAAATCAGATTTTAATTTAGTTTGTTTTTCTTGTGTTTCTGTGTAGTGTATATTAAAATTTTAAATTGTTGTGCAAAAATGGCTTTACCGAGCCGTTATTCTTCTGTGTCATTGTGTGTAGGCTACTACTACACCTTAAAGTATATGTTCGAAACACTCCGCGGCACCATTAGCTCAGCTTGAAGCGCAGGGTTTACCGAGCAGTCTTTAGCTTGTTTATGTGAATATTGAGTATAATTTTCTTTTTTAATTGTACCTCCTTTTAGTATATTCATTTAAACGTAGTGTGCAAACACACCATTATGGGGACTGTTTTCTTGTGTATCTGTGGGGTTTGGACTAAGCTCTGAATGAGTATGCTCAAAGCACTATGTTATCTCCACAGTGCGATTAGCTTGCCTTGGACAACGGAGCTCATCCGACCAGTCTGAGTCATGGTTAAAATATGTAAATATACATTATAAAAATCTTGTTTTTCATTGTGTTTCTACTACTGTAATTCTGTAAAGGGTGTTAAAACCCACTGATAGACAGCTCTTAGGCTCTGTACCTGCTGAGCAAGCTCAATTCTGTCTGTCATGATTAAAAAATAAATAAATAAACCATTAAAATATCTTTTTAATATGATTTTATTTAACTTAGGTTGACATGTCGTATATACTAAACCAACAATGTGTCTCAGGCTTGATGTTCACTTGATGTTCAATCTCATGGAATGTTCCGCAATATCCAGCCCACCTTAAGTGGATAATTGTTAATTATTTCCTTCTCAGGTTTGGGGTAATGTGTAAATATGAATGGCAGACAAAAACTCTGGGCTTGTGACGAGCATTGATTCTGAAATCCTATAAATTAAACAAAATACCATCAAAACAAGGGCAGTGGTGGCCTAGTGGTATAGGGCGCTGTATCGCTGATCCTAAGGTTGGGGGTTCGAGTCCCACTCTCCACAAGGTTGTCGCTGCCCCCCCCAGTGCAGCTAACTGGCTTATCAAAGGCCGGCCATGTCTCTCACTGTTTATGGTGAGAGGTTCATGTAAGAACCATTGCTGACTTTCAAGAAGAGTGGCTGCAAAGCCGTCGGTGTGCTTCCAGCCTGCAGTGGCCTATTGAGCTTTCCAGGTTGTACTCTGCCCCCACCTGGAGTCGGCTGGGATGAGCGTCACCTCCCCGTGACCCTAATCAGGATTATGCAGTTACAGAAAATGAGCTTAACCGTCAAAACAACAAAAAAAAGAAAGATAAGCAATACACTTCATGTTTTTGTTTCTAGTTGGGGGGGGACCCAAAAAAACAAGCACTTTTCTAAAACTTTCAATAAATTTAAAGGATGCCATTGGTGTTGGAAATGTAACGAGTCCACTGCAACAATCCATGCATCTACCTGTACTGCATATCCATCAGGGTCACAGGTAAACTCACGTGGTGTGCACCTTAAATTGAAGCTGTGGATGGAAGCTGAAGTACTTGCAGCTCCACTATGAAGAACAAGAGATACTGAGCCACTTTGTCTCCCAGCAAAGGTCCTGAAAGAGACAAAGAACTCATGTCCAGATAATTCTGACAGAAATTTTACATTGATACAAATTCAACAGAGGACAGTTTGCATAATAAAAATATTGGCAACACCTCCCAGTAATGCATTGCACGGATGAGTGCCTACACAGTTCATAAACAGGAAGTGATGAGAGAATAGGAAATGCTTGTGTGATATGTTCAAGTCATAACCTAAAGTGAAATGAAGGTTATACCATCTGCCGCTGCTGAGCAAAAGGTAATGAAACTCATTACACCGAGCTGAAGTACGAGAATTAACACAGATATGCTGTGTGCTCACTCTTTAACTTTTTCTTTTTGGTTTGGCTGAATCAGGTTGTAAAAGAGGGCAGCACAGTGGTCTAGCGGTTAGCACATCTGCTCATAGCAATTAGGTCCTGGGTTTGAGTCCCGGGATCTGCCATGTCTCTGGGTGTTTGCTTGCTCTCCCCATGCTCGTGTGTGTGTGTGTGTGTGTGTGTATGTTTTTCTGTTTACTCCACTTTTTCCCAAAGTCCAAATTAGGCACTATGCTAATTTGCTATTCCAAATTGCGCATAGGTGTAGATAATGGTGTGTATGGTTGTGTGTGTGTGTTGGCCCTATGACAGTCTGGCGAGTTGTTCAGGTTGTATTCTGCCATCACCCAGTGTTCACTTTGTTAGGTCCCATCTTCCTCGTGACCCGAGATAGATGTAATTAACTATAATCCTGTTGACATGGTTTGCAAGGATTTTTTTTTCTATCTCTCTCTCTCTCTCTCTCTCTCTCTCTCTCTCTCTCTCGGTGTGTGTGTGTGTGTGTGTGTGTGTGTGTGTGTGTGGTCTTGTCAGGTATGTATATGTTCGTCAATAAACTAGAACAAACTGAAGCAAGTGTCTCTTCACCTGTATCACCTGAATTCCATACAAACCACACACACACACACACACACACACACACACACACACACACACACACACACACACACACACACACACACACACACCTGCTCTCTCTCTCTCTCTCGCTCTCTCTTTCTCTCGCTCCGTATCTCTCTCTCTCTCTCTCTCTCTCTCTCTCTCTCTCTCTCACACACACACACACACACACACACACCTGTTCCCACCCCCTCATATGCACAGATACAAACCTTCTCTGGCATGAGCTGATAGCAACTTAAATTAATGCTCTATACCCAACAGTGTGTGCTCTAATGATTAACTGCTTCTCAGTCATCTCTCTTTACTTGCATTGTGTGTGTGTGTGTGTGTGTGTGTGTGTGTGTGTGTGTGTGTGTGTGTGTGTGTGTGTGTGTGTGTGTGTGAAGGAGGTGCTTGTTTGAGTAAAATTGATTACCAGGTGCAACAGTCGCCAAACCACTTAATGGAAATGTGAACGCTGGCTATTTACTGTTTCTCTGTACAAAATAAGCATTGACGATCATCAATCGTCGAGCCCCACCCTGTCATATGAAGAGTAGTCAGTTTATTTGATCTAATATAAGGACCGTCACTGGCATTATAAAATATATTACTGTACATTTAATAAATAAGTGAAGAGCGAGAAACAGAAACTTTCTGCCTGACTCACTGACTGGCTTCATGAGGGATTTAACTGACTGACATATTGACGTCTGACTAAGTAACTTAATAACTGACAGGGCAACTCAGTGTCGTAGTGGTTCGCACGTCTGCCTCTCAACAGGAAGGTACTGATTTCAAGTCCCAGGCTCAGCAAGATTGTTTTTGTATAGAGTCTGTATGTCCTTCCTTTAATTGCCTTGGTTTCTTCCAGATACTACAGTTTCCCCCCACAGCCCAAAGACATGCTCATTAGGCTGATTGGTTTTCCAAACTTCCCATCGGTGTGAGTGTGAATGGTTATGTATATTGCCCCTGCAATGGAGCTGTTCAAGGTATACCCCACTTTCGCCAAAAGTCATCTGAAATGTGCCGTGCTGTGGTTTCTTAGTGGCTACGACGACAGGTTACTGGTCCAAAGACCAGCGGTTCAACCCCCACTGTTGGCCCCTTGAACAAGACCCTTAACTCTCAATTGCTATGTAAGAGCATCAGCCAAATGCTGTAAATGTACTGCAGTCTCTAAAAAAAAAAAAAAAAAAAACCCACCAGTATTGCAGATTTTTTTTTTTTTTTTTTGGGTAGTGGTGGCTTAGTGGTTAAGACGATGTGTTACTAATCCGAAGGTCAGCGGTTTAATCCCCACTGTCCCCACTGTTGGGCCCTTGAGCAAGGCCCTTAACCCTCAATTCCTCAAGTTGTATAAAAAAATAATATCTGTAAGTCGCTCTGGATAAAAGTGTCTGCCAAATGCTGTAAAGGAAACAGATTCCAGTTTCCCGCAGCCCTATAGCATGTTTAAACAGTTCAAAAAAATGAATGATGGATTAAATGAGTTATTGAATGACTAACTGACATTTTAATTTATATTTAAATGATTGTATTCCTTCTCCACAGGTTCAGCCAATGTTATTGCGTGCTCTGTCCACGGTGTGAAACATCATGTAACTGCAGCACTGCACATCATCCTGGGTAACTAACTAAATAAGTAGGCAATTGTGTGTGTGTGTGTGTGTGTGTGTGTGTGTGTGTGTGTGTGTGTGTGTGTGTGTGTGTGTGTGTGTGTGTGTACTATTTGTCATTTGTCAGCTGATTTGTCAGAGCTTATTTGTCAGAGCTTATTTGTCATTGTTCATTTGGCAGAGTTCTCTAAAAAAAAAAAAAAAAAAAAATATATATATATATATATATATATATATATATATATATATATATATATATATATATATCAACAAATCACAAATACAGTGTACAGATCTTCACAGCCCCAATAGCAATAATAACTATGCATACATAACCAGAGGCCCACTTGAAGTGTTCAATGCCCATCCATTAGGTAAAAATGGAATATTATAACTTGGTATAATTATAATAAAATGTCTCCCCATCAGATAAACAACACCAGCAACAGCATTCGCAGAGAATTACTGATGCTGCTCCTTCTATTACTGCGACTGCAAATACCTCAACCACTACAACAGCTACTACTACCACTAATAATAATAATAATAATAATAATAATAATAACATTAATAATAAAGGTTGTCAGTATGCTTGTGTGTTAGTTTCTCTACTCTCTTTTGGCATCTGTCCCACCATCTCTTTTGGTTTATTTCTCTTTGTCTGCATTCCACATTACTGATATCTGTTTCCTTTTTTCTATCTCTCTCCCTCCATATGTTTTTTCTGGATGGTGCTCTCATGTATCCATATGTTTTTTCTTCTCCATAGCGTGCGCATGCACTGTATGTTTATAGACGTAAATATGTACAGAAATTTGTCCATCTGTTTCTCAGTCAGTATGAAGCTGTCTTTATCTTATTTTATCTCTTTAGATAGATAAATGGACAGATAGATTGTGTGCTCCTCTGTGATGTGCTGTTTAATTAGCTCCAGTAAGCTTTTTTGGGAGTGATTTAGCTTTCTGTGTGTATGTGTGTGTGTGTTTGTGTGTGTGTGTATGTGTGTGTGTGTGTGTGTGTGTGTGTGTGTGTGTGTGTGTGTGTGTGTGTGTGTGTGTGTGTGTGTGTTCTGTCTCTCAACACCAGTGATGCTGTTTAACAGGTCCCATTGAAGACGAGTGGGTCCCAGGAGGGGTTTGAGAACTCGCCTATCCTTCTCTCCTTTCTCTTTTTATTGTTGGTGTTCGTGCTTTTAGGGGTTTTGGATAGGCGGATTGTTGGCTGTTTGAGAATGAGGACTCTGGATCTTTTTGCTGTGTGTGTGTGTTTGTGAGCATGTCCTTGTGTGTGTGTCAGGTGTTTTTTGCGACGTTTGCACCGATGCGTCTGGTCCATTGTGTTGCCTGTGCAATCTCTCTTGGGCTTACTATGACAGACAAGCGGATTTGGCTTGTGTCAGGGGATTACACTTACACACACACACACACACACACACACACACACACACACACACACACACACACACACACACACACACACACACACACACTCACGCACACACAGCTGGGCTTGCATCTCAAAAAAGCTCCCTAATAGCAAAAGCTTGAGCTGTAGCTTCATGATAGAATTAAGGCACTTTATCAGAATGAGATGTGTTTTTGAAAATTTATTTTATATGCATGTTCAGGTCAGCACAAGTTAAAAAAATAAATAAATAAAATTAACATTTAAGCTGTATCACATGGTAGGAGATTCAATGCCTGCAAGTACAAAGAGGTGGTCAGATTTTCTATCACTCAGTATGTTTACAAGACATTAAAAATGATCAATTATAACTGGACTTTTAAAATACTGAGGGGCAGCACCGTGACATAGTGATTAGCATGTTTGCTTCACATCAAGAAGGTAGAAAGTTCGAGTCCCTGACTAGGAGCGTTTCTGGGTGGAGTGTGCATGTTCTCCTCAATCTTGCGTGGGTTTCCTCTGGGTATTCCAGTTTCTTCCCACACAATAAACACATGCACATAATGCTAATCGGCTGTTCTGAATTGCCTCTAGGTGTGAGTGTAAATGTTAATGGCTATGTGAGTGTTTGCCGTAACATGGACTAGTGAGCTGTTCAGGGTGTACCCTAACTTCCAGAGTCTGCAGAGATAAGTGGCATCCTCTCCATGACCCTCGTACAAATAAGTGGTAAATGATTGAATGAAAATCAGTCTGACATTGATATTTCAACTGTATTCAAGCTGTTTACTCGAACCCTCAACTCGTTTAACTGGACTCAAACTGCACTTGGTACTTTGCACATGTATCTCATTCCTAGACGCTGGCTTTTATCCAGAAATAAAAGAACAAGGCTGTAAGCAGTAAACAAAGCAAGGAGTTGTGTCTAGAGCAGGGGTATCAAACATGTGTTTCGTTAAATTTGTTTAGGCATCTCTCCTCTTTTCCTTTATTTACTTGCATTTTCTGACAAACCATAGGAGTGACAAGCTAGGATGCAATAACTTGCTGCTTACTTGAAATAAGCTACCGCCACCTAGTGGAAGGATGATGAATTATGTTTCATGGTAATGGTTGATGTAAATAATGTACAATAATCATATTCTTTTAAAGCTCTTGCGGGCTACGGTTTGACACATGTGCTCTAGAGCCATTCAGTTTTAGACAGAAGAACAGATAAGTTTGATGTTGTGCCAGCTGGTAGACTTAAACATTTAAAAATATATTTACAGTCGGAAAACATGGGATAGTGATTTTAAAAAGTTGCGGAACAGATGATGATGATTGATTTAAAAGGACATGCAAGCAAATCTGTGTTAGTTGGAGCTCTTGAAACAGTCCAACTTCAATGCCAAGAAAAAAACAAACAAACAAACAAATAATGGACTGAATCCAGTTTTCTGAAAAATGTTATTTTTGTGCTGCATATCTTGTACTGTAAGTATAGTTTCTAAAGTAACACTTCACTGTTTAAAAGTAAAGTACTGTCTCTCTCCCTCTTTGAGTTCTGAAGCTTTTGAAAGTGACACTTTTAATTGTTTTTTAAAATATATATATTTTAATAGCTGTTATGCTACCGCTATTTATTTTTTCATTCATGTTTAAAAATGGCTAATTGCCAGATGTTCTCAGAAATACTCTAAAAATAACATGTTTTATTGTGTTTATTCA
The DNA here is from genome assembly GCA_024760905.1 of Plotosus lineatus. Classification (NCBI taxonomy): domain Eukaryota; kingdom Metazoa; phylum Chordata; class Actinopteri; order Siluriformes; family Plotosidae; genus Plotosus; species Plotosus lineatus. The sequence continues at coordinate 35,792,125 of CM045729.1, read as the reverse complement.
TGACAGTTACATGATAAAGATATAAAAAGTGGAAGCTGTAATGTTCGGATTTTAATTAAAGTGCTACAGCCAATACAGAGAGCAGAACATGATGCAACAGCAATCATCTCCATGCATCTTATTAAAAAAGTAATGTACACTGCAAGTATGAAATACGCAGAGCGATAAATCAGTCTGATTCTCAGCATGTCAGGACAGACAGCTGTTCCAGTCTGTGCTGTAGTAGGTCAAGTGGAAAAAGCCAATAGTACAAGGAAATAATAGGGAAAATATCAGCAGGGTTGGACCAATATATTCATATTCTATGCTTGTATATTGGGAGATGATCATTTATTCATTCATTCATTTTCTGAACCGCTTAATCCACTTAGCGTCACGGGGAGACTAGCATCCATGTCAGTCGACTCAACGAGGGTGGGTTACACCCTGTACAGCTCACCAGGACAGTGCATAGCAGAAACACCAATGGCCTACTCTTTGTGAATGACAACAAAGGTTCTTTTACATTCCTCTCACTACAGACAGTGAGAGACATGGCTGGCCTTTGATAACCCAGTTAGCTGTACTGGGGAGCAGCAGTAACACTCGGAACAGCTTGTCAGTTAAACACATAGCCACTCACAGCCATATACACATACTCACATCTAAGGGCAAATAGGAACGAAATGTGCATGTTTTTGGAGAGTGGGTCCACATAAGCACTGTGAGACCTTTACTCTGAAACACCCTCATCAAGCCCAAGACTTGAACCAGGACTTTCTTGCTGAGACGGAGAAGTGCTAACCACTATACCCCATACCACCTAACTGGAAATTCACTGAAGATTAACAAAAGAGTCTTTAAAAACTGTTAACGATGTGTGTTTTATAAGTAATATTTCATTGATTTGGAATAATCTGAGATCAGACATTGATATTACATCTGAATTCCTTACAAAACAACATGATATGATTCTGATTCATTGGGCACTGATTGGATATTAAACAATTCCTTTGAATCTGTTACTATACGACATCTTTTTGTTATCGACCTGATAACAAGCAGAAAGGTCCTTGGAAGAGTACAAACCACCACCAAGCCCTGCAAATTCCCGGATTAAGAAACTGATTGGTATCATCTCTGAAATGTCACCGGTAAACGCTGGGGGGGGGGGGACGCGAACCCCCAACTTTAAGATTAGCAATCCAGCGCTCTTTACCACCAGGCCACCACTGCCCCTGGTGATAGATTACTTTAGCTTTGATTACAGCAAGTAATTCATTTGGTCAGATTGAGGCTCAACAACATTGCGTGGCTGTAAAGTCAGCCATTGACCTGAATGTACTGACTGAGCATGTTATCCCATCAATGGGCTTTTTCTTCCCTGGCATGGCTACAAAATTGGGGCTCAGATAGTGAAAGGGCTGGTCAGGGAGCATGAGGAATCATTTTCACATATGTATTTGCTCTGCAGATCCTGACCTTGACCCTACTGAAGAGTTTTCGGGATGTGCAGAAGATTTTATGGAGTAGGTCAATTTTATCCCCATCAATTCAAGACATCGGTGAAAAATGACCCCCAAACTGGATGGGAATAAAAGCAATGCACTGGCGATTACACCCTGTAATTAGGGGTAAAGATGGCCCAACAAAATATTAAATTGAGAGACTTGTTTATTCACCAGGCAGTAAACAAGCAGTTATAATCAATAATGATGCAATTTTGTTTGTTGCCTCAGCACATTTCATTCAATGCCTGTCAAGACAACGCGGCTATCTAAATCATCTGATTGTTACTGCAGTTATTACATCAGGAAATGTTAGTATCGATGGAGCTCAGAATTTTAATATAATGCTTCATTCAATCCTTATTTACTCTTCCCAAGCTCTCTGGATGTTTCTCAGACCTGCTTGGGTACATAGGGAAATGATTAACCCAGTACTGACCCTCTGATCGTTGGAGAGCATATCCCATTTTTAACTCTTTAGACTGAAGATGTGGGCCATATGGTGGTGCAACTCATAGCAATTGGCCAAAAAGGAGGTGGGATACGATAAGTACCGGGTGCAGCATGTTCTTTTGTTAGCATTAATTGAGATTGGCACACACTCATTGAGTTTTCGCTAGTCTCGGTACTTCAGGAGGAGAACGAAGCACTGATGTTGCACTAACAATCAAGTTGAGTTGAGAAGAAGCCAACATATAAAACTGTCACATCCATCACATGACGACAGGAATGACGATATAGAAATGTCTTAAAATATCCTCTTTTTTGCATATAGGCATAAGGAAAAAGCTAAACAAGAACACACACAACACCTGACATGAAATTGGATGGGGTGGGGGGTGCGTCATGCTCGCTTACAGGGGCTGATGGAGGGCTTGTTCATTTCTAATTAAGCAATATTTACGCATGTGAATAAGGCCAACTGCCAGGATTTGGAGAGTGCTTATGAATAATTCATGAGCAGAGGGACAGGAAGGAAGAACAGAAAAGGGTTGGGCGTGGCCAGGACCAAGGGGACTGAGACATTGGAGCCAACGAGCTGAGGTGGGAAATGTGCTGGTAGGTCAACACCAAAGGCAAAACCGCGTACACTCACACTCTTGGATATTGACACTTGATGGACAACTTGTCCATTTTACAGTTAGAATTAGGAATGAGAACGCTGTCATCTTCTTGGTTTTCAATGTTGCCACACACATACATAGCCAACGCCATCTCACATGCCCAGGAGGCCATCTTTGATTCATTTGCTTCAAGCAGATTCCAACATGGGCATTATTTATGAACAAGCTGGTTTTGATCTGTGCTGTCTGTTGTAATAGTCTTGTAAAGCTTCTCAGGATCTCCCTCACTGAGTGCTGTGTGGCTCCGAAATGCATTTGTTTTGCTATTATTGTGTATTTCTGTTTCTGTTCTGTATGTATTATCCTCTGTATTGTTGTTAGCTTATGCTAAGGTCTCACATTTCTGGATTATATGTAAGAACCTTGGCTGTGATTACTTATACAATCCAGGAAGACTCTGGATTTGACTTCTGGTAAAAAAAAAAAATTGCAGGTGGAAAAAAGAGCACCCCGCGATGCACGTGCAGCTGCCATGCCATCAGTAACCATGATGCATACTTGGCAGCCGCTGTTCCATGTACATTTTTCCTCCATGGAAATCTACGGTAACATCCCGTAGGCTGTATGGCTCATTGATGCCTTAACGGTTGCAACGGTTAAACCCACAGCACTTTTCAGCACAATCAAACTTTCTGTGAATGGAAGCCACACCCTCTCACTTCTTCAGATAGCTCCTGGCTCTCATGTATACCAGTGGAAGTGCACTGAACAATTCAGGGATAATGGGAAGGTCCTGTAGTGGGTAGCACTTCTGCCTTACAGCAAAAAGGTCTCGGGTTCAAGCTCTGTGCCGAGCTGTGTGGAGTTTGCATGTTCTTCCTGTATTAGTGTGAGTTTCCTCCAGGGCTCAAGTTCAAATACTACAGTCCTACATTAGGGTAGATAGGTGGTCTAAATTGCTCCGAGTCTGGATGTCCATGTAAGTCTGTGTGTGTGTGTGTGTGTGTGTGTGTGTGTGTGTTTGTGTGTGTTTGTGTGTGTGTGTGTTAGCACCGTGATAGTCTGGCAAGCTGTTCAGGGTGTACCTGCCTTTGCCCGGAGTCGATTGGGATGGGCTCCAGCCTTCACTGTAACCCTAATAAGGGATAAAGTAGTTCAGAATCTGGCATAGCATGACCACTGGTAGGCAAAAAGAAAACATCCACTGTCATGTACAGTTTAATAATTATATTGGCTGTATGTGATCAACGTTTTACTCCGACACAGTACAAGAGCAATGTTATAATCTAAACAACCAAAGATTTTGGGATAGACTGATTCCAAGTTGCTCACAAAAAGTAATGATTCAAAGTATTTTGTGTGTGTGTGTGTGTGTGTGTGTGTGTGTGTGTGTGTGTGTGTGTGTGTAGGTCACAAACAGCCAGTTGATGTGTGCAGTGTGCACTCAATGGGTGGGCTGCTACGGTTCGGCTTCTGTGTGATGGTGGGATTTGGGGGTCAAGCGTTAACTGTGGCAAAAAGACTGAATTGGATTCCACCCCCGCAGAGATACGAACTCGCCCTCATCACTGCGCTCGCTCAGCTAAGGTACACTCTATTTCTCTTGATACTCAGCATGATCACCTTGCCTTGTGTTGCTCATTCCAATGAAGCCTTGTTGCCAATTACAAGCATGGGCTACACAGTGGCGTACTAGTCAGCACATCTGCTAAACAGCAAGAAAGTCTTGGGTTCGAGTTACAGGCTGTGTGAAGCATGGCATGTTGTCCCTGTGCTTGCATGGCTTTCCTCCGGGTACTTCAGTTTCCTCCCACAGTCCAAAGAAAAGCATGTTAGGCTAACTGGCTGTTCCAAATTGGCCCAGTTGTGAGGATGAGTGTGAATAGTTTTGTGTGTGTTGTTACTCTGATACTGTAGTTTTGTGAGCTGTATGCCTTCGCCCACTGTTGGCTGTTATAGGCATCAAAATCACCGCGGCCCTAAGTTGAGCCCTAATTAAGTGGCTTGGCAAATGAGTGAGTGAGCAATCACAACTATGGGATGTACACGCCACATCTACTGCTCTCTTCCTAGCTTCATTATAACATTATATCCTGTCTGGTAGTTCACTACACTGACGGAGCTCATTCATTCATTCATTTTCTGAACCACTTAATTCTGATTAGGGTCGCAAGGAGGCTGGTGCCCATCTCAGCCAACTCTGGGCGAGGGTAGAGTATACCCTGGACAGCTCACCAGGCCATCATAGGGCAGAAACATGCTGACGGTTATGCACCCTTCTTTTGATGAAAGTCAACAATGGTTTATTTTACAGCCTCTCACTATAGGCAGTGAGAGACATGGCTGGCCTTTGATAAACCAGTTAGCTGTACTGGGGACTGGTGGAGCTCTGTGTTAAAAAAAAATAAATAAAAATAAAAAAGCAAGACTTATGACTGCATTGTAAGACATTTTAGTCTTTTTATTTCCCTTTCTTTATTAATGTCTCTTGCTATTTCTTCACCTCTGGTGATGATGGTGATGACTATGAAGACCTGAAGAGTGTGAATTGTCCTTTATACCCAGCAGCATTCCAGAACTAGATCACACCCGGTAAATATCACCGCTTTTCTCTTTTCTTCATTTCATCAAAATCAAATAGCTAGCAGATCTCATCCAGCAGGCACACCTGTGGTTTGTGCACACTGAGTCTCAATACTTTGTGTTCACACAGGACTGAGCTTAAGGATGACCTACCTGATATTGGTAAATGTTTATGAAAAAACTTATTTAAAAAAAAAAAAAAAAGTTGTTTTTCTTTTTCTGTCTGACTCTAATTTTATGCTTATATTTCTCTCGCTTTTCTTTTTGAGTAGAAGATGCTGAATGGCAGGTCCGCAGGGGTCTCTACCTCAGCATAACCATTATGTCCATTCCATGTTTGTGTTCTGTAGCTCCAAAAGGCCTCGCTCCACTCACCAGGTCAGAACTTCAACAACAGATAACACACTAAATACTGCTGGAGTTGCACATCTGAGCTGGAACACTTGTGGTTGGTCATTTGCTCCTTACATTGAATAGGTGGTGTCATCATTATCCCGCTTTCAAATGGAAATATAAACAATAGAAATCTCATTTTAGTTTGGTTTTTTTCTTCTGCATCTGTGTAGTATATCGTAAAACACCAGTTTACTTTCAATTTCGTGTAGCATGTACTAGCCCAGTGGTTCTGAACCGTGTTGGCGGTACTGAACCCCACCAGTTTCATATGCTTATTCACCGAACCCTTCTTTATTGAAAAATAAAATATGTTGTTTTTTTTTCTCAAATTCAAGACATAGGCACTGTATCTGTTTTTACTGGGGCACCAAAATGAACCCTGCATTAATATCACTGTGTACAAAGAACAAAACCAATAGAATGCATGAAACACCCCCCCCCCCATCAAAATTACTTACATTTTTATGTGAGGTGCACATCTGTGTGTGCGCACGCGTGTCTGTATGTGTGTGTTTATATTTTATTTACATCTTATGCATGATTTTTGAATGTTTAATTGTTATTATAAGCATTTATAGTGTTGAGTATGTATTTATTAATATTATTATATCTCTCATATACACATATACATGTACATATACTGTACGGCAATCAGCGGGGGGTTGATCCTACTTTGCAAATCATGCAGATAGGACACTGACTAGCATCACGTTCCGTTATATATGTGAATCCATGTTCATCCGACCACTTTCTTTTTTGCTCAACATAGTATGGATTAAAACATTAAGAAAGAAATCACACGACGTACCATCACAACACTCACAATTCGAATACTGAGCACACCAAACGCCATGTAGCGTGATCACCTGCAGCCAGTGATGGCCAAGCGGGACGTGTCGTCATGATTATGAGTTGAGTGTGTGCTTTGACCTCCACCGAACCCCTGAGACTGACTCACCGAACCCCTAGGGTTCGATCGAACCCAGGTTAAGAACCACTGTACTAACCTCTGAGTGAGTAGTCTACAAACAGATGCTGTTGGCTATACAGCACTGAACCAACTTCGCCTTATATTTATAGCATGTGGCAGATACCCTTGTCCAGAGCAACTTACACTTTTACATTTACACAACTTCTCTTCTTTTCGGCTGTTACCGTTTTCTCAGGGGTCGCCACAGCAAATCATGGCATGTTTGATTTGGCATAGGTTTTTACGTCAGATGCCCTTCCTAACACAACCCTTTAACAAGGGGCAGAAACACACTGACCGCTACAGCTACTCTTTACGAAAGTCAGCAATGGTTCTTTTACATGAACCTCTCACCATAGACAGTGAGAGACATGGCCGACCTTTGATAACCCAGTTAGCTGCAGTGGGGGGACAGTGACAATCTTGTGGAGAGTGGGACTCGAAGCCCCAACCCTAGGATCAGTGATCCAGCACCCTTTACCACCAGGCCACCACCGCCACCTTTTACATGTATATAACAAAGTACAGTAGTGGAATGCCTTGCTCAAGGACCCAACAGTGGCAACTTGGTTGTATGGGGACTCAAAACTCCAACCTTGTGATCTGTAATCCAAGGCCTTAAACACTGAGCCACTTCTGCCCGCCTCTTAATGCTCATATCTCACCTAACCTACCTTTGTCATGTGACAATAAACGATACAAATATAAATATAATTTTTATTACATTTTCTTTATGTTTCTGTGTAGAGCGTACCTAAAAGAGATACTGTTATATAACTCTAATGCATCTGCCCACACGTGTGTGTAGACGTCATGCATCTGACATGATTTAAAATATTAATTCATGCTGGATTACTGATCCCAAGGTTGGCCGTTCAAGCCCCACTGTGAATGGTTGACACCACTGCCCCCCCCATTGTGTTTTTTCCGTACGATGGTCTGGCGAGCTGTCCAAGATGTACTCTTCCCTTGCCTAGGGTCATCTGAGATGGGCGCCAGCCTCCCGACGACCCTAATTAGGATTAAGTGGTTCAGAAAATGAATGAATGAATAAATGTATACTCTTATGCACCTCCGGTGGCGTAGTAGCTAACATGTCAGCCTCATAGCAAGAAGGTTCTGGATTCTATTTCTGGCGCTGAGTGTTTCTCTGTAGACTTTGCATGTTCTTCCCATTCTTGCATGGGTTTCCTGCAGATACTCCAGTGACTTCCCACAGTAAAAAGACATGCACATTAGAGTAATTGGCTGTTCCAAATTGCCCCAGGTGTGTGTGTGTGTGTGTGTGTGTGTGTGTGTGTGTGTGTGTGTGTGTTGGTTTTGTAATGGTCAGGCAAGCTGTTCATGGTGTACCGTGAACCGTGGTGTACCAGCGTTGCCTGAGATAGGCAATAGAATCACTTGGCATTATGTTCCATAGCAAAACAATGCACTTTGTCCTTGCTCCACAAGTGGGTTGTGCTCGATAAATAACATATCCTTCAACACATGTGAATGTATTTTCAAACAACAATCACAGAATTTATGTAGCATAATGCTATTCTGCACCTCTTGTGGTGCTTTTTGTATTAAATGAATGAAAAATAACATTAATACTTACTGTGTTTATAATATTAATAATATTATAAAATAATATTTTTCAATGTGAGGGTAAATGAGCAGTGTAGGCTTCATGCAAGACTCATACATCATATAGTTTTACTGAGTCAGTTAGTTTTGCTGATTCTAGGATTTTTTTTTCATCACCCAAATAAATAAACATTGAATAAATATTAACACCAACAGAGGAACTGTACAGAGTGAGTGTAAAGCTCTGATCTTGGGTTAGTGGGTCGTGAGCTCAGTAGGTTAGCTGGATCTTCTGTGTTTGTTTATATAAGAGTGTGTGTGTGTGTGTGTGTGTGTTGTTCCAAATCAAGCTAAACCCAACACTACCTGATAAAGCCTACTAATCCTTGGAGATCTGCGGTTGGACCTGGACGTTGGCTCAGACATCTTAGGCTAAAGCAGGCTAATCAGGCCATAAAAGGTCTGATTAAAGGAAGTGATGTAGAAGGCTTAGAACTGGTGCAGATGTCCACAGGTTCATCTGCCCTGAAAAAACAATGCAGAGTGTGGTCTTGATTCAATTTGAGTTACAATAGACATTTCTTGAGGCTTATTATCCTGGACAGAGAGATATTCTATAGGAGTCATTTTTGAGTACAGAACAATTCATGTCACCTCATGTTAAAGTGTAGGTAGTAGGTAAAGTCTGTTGGGCTTTTTACACCTGAGCCTAGTAGTTTTTCAGGCCGGTGCTTATCCCCGGTTTCCGTAGCGTGAAGTGACAAGTGACCAGCAGTTCAACTCTTCCTGGATGGGATGGTAGTCCAGTACCTTCCCAGTTTATTTTAACTGGTACTTATTTATACTGCTGGGTGAACAGAGGCACACTTGTGGTTAAGATCTTGCCCAGGGGTCTTAGCACAGTGGGGCTCTAACTGGGATTTGAACTCACAACCTCCCAATCAGGAGCCCAGCTCCCTAACCACTACGCCACCAGCCCCACCATGTTAAAGTGTGGATGTGTATATACAAGCTAGGGGAGAGCAGGGCAAGATGATCCCCTTTTCATATTATGGACACAGGACTGAAAATTATCTTCTTAATTATAAACATTGATTTACCTATAGGGCCTTCATACATCTGTTTATCACTGAAAAAAAGTAAAGTAGGGTGCAATATGAAACTACCTGAAATTCAAGTTTTTATAAAGTATCGCCAACTGATCAACTTACCCCATAAGTAGGGTAAGTCGATCACCTAGATGGGGTAAGATGATCAGCCAAGCAGATTACACCTTCAAGAACAAATCAACTTTATTCAAATATGAAACAACTCTATTTAAGCAAATTAACACTTCTTGGGCAACAGTTTTATATATAACACCCCCACCAGCACATTCTTGAGCTGCTCTTTCAAGCACATCTTTAAGTGTGGGTGCCCTGTTAGTTTTCCTTTGCTATTTGCGTGGCATTTCTTACTGCAAACAACAAACATTATATGATTTATGGACTTCAATGTACTCAACAATAATTCAAGTTCTTCTTCTTCTTTTTTTTTCGACTGTTCCCTTCAGGGGTTGCCACAGCAAATCATCTGCCTCCATCTCACCCTATCCTCAGCATCTTCTTCTCTTACGCCAACTACCTTCACGTCCTCCTTCACCACATCCATAAATTTCCTCTTTGGTCTTCCTCTCGGCTTTCTGCCTGGCAGTTCCAACCTCAGCATCCTACTACCAATATACTCACTATTCCTCCTCTGTACATGTCCAAACCATCTCAATCTAGCCTCTGTGAATTTGTCTCCAAAACATCTTACATGTGCTGTCCCACTTATGTGCTCATTCCTGATCCTATCCATCCTCATTACTCCCAAAGAGAACCTCAACATTTTCATCTCTGCTACCTCCAGCTCTGCCTCCTGTCTTTTCCTCAGTTGCCATTGTTTCTCAGCCATACAACATTGCTGGACTCATCACCGTCATGTACACTTTTCCTTTCATTCTTACCAATACCCTCCTGTCACACATCACACCGGACACTTTTCTCCAACCATTTCAACCTGCCTGCGCATGCTTCTTCACCTCTTTTCCACACTCTCCATTACTCTGGACTGTTGAGCCTAAGTACTTAAAATCCTCCACCTTCTTTATCTCTGCTCCATGTAACCTCACTGTTCCTCTTGGGTCCTTCTTGTTCACACACATGCATTCTGTTTTATTGAGGCTTCATTCCTCTCCTTTCCAGGCATACCGCCACCTCTCTAGATTTCCCTGCACTTGCTCTCTGCTCTCACTACAGATCACAATGTCATCTGCAAACAATATAGCCCATGGAGATTCTTGTCTCACCTTGTCTGTCAGCCTGTCCATCACCATAGCAAACAAGAAGGGGCTCAGAGCTGATCCTTGATGGAATCCCACTTCCACCTTAAACTCTTCTGATCACCAACATCACACCTCACCACTGTTTTACATCTCTCATACATGTCCTGCACCACTCTAATATGCTTCTCTGCCATTCCAGACTTCCTCATGCAATACCACAGTTCCTCTCTCGGCACCCTGTCATATGCTTTCTCCAGATTCACAAAGGCACAATGCAGCTCCCTCTGGCCTTATCTGTACTTCTTTATTAACATCCTCAAAGCAAACACTGCATCTGTGGTACTCTTTCTTGGCATGAAACCAAACTGCTGTTCACAAATGCTGACCTCTGCCCTGAGTCTAGCTTCCATTATTCCTTCCCATAACTTCATCATGTGGCTCATCAACTTTATCCCTCTGTAGTTGCCACAACTCTGCACATCCCCCTTGTTCTTAAAAATGGGCACCAGTACTTCTCCTCCATTCCTCTGGCATCCGCTAACTCTCTAAGACCTTGTTGAATGTTCTTATCAGAAAATCTACTGCTACCTCTCCGAGACACTTCCATACCTCCACCGGTATGTCATCAGGACCAACTGCCTTTCCACTCCTCTTCAGTGACCTCCTCACTTCACCCTTACTAATCTTTGCTACTTCCTGGTCCTCAATGGTCGCCTCTTCTACTCTTTTTTTCTCTCTCTCTCATTTTTCTCACTCATCAGCTCTTCAAAGTATTCTTTCCATCTTCCCAGCAAACTTCTGTCTTCAGTCAATACATTTCCCACTCTGTCCTTAATCACTCTAACCTGCTGCACATCCTTCCCATTTCTGTTTCTCTGCTGTGCCAACCTGTATAAATCATTTTCTCTCTCCTTACCGTCCAACCTAGAGTACATTATCATCTACCTTCGCCTTACGCTGCGTCTCCCTGTACTCCTGTTTACTCTCTTCAGTCCTCTCAATGTCCCACTTCTTCTTAGCTAACCTCTTCCTTTGTACACACTCCTGCACTTCCTCATTCCACCACCAAGTTTCCCTATCTACTTTCCTTCCAGATGACACACCAAGTACTCTCCTACCTGTCTCCCTGATCACATTAGCTGTAGTTATCTTGTCATCTGGAAGCACTTCCTGACCACCCAAAGCCTGTTTTAACTCAATTATCATTATTATTATTATTATTATTATTATTATTATTATTATTATTATTATTATTAATATTATCACCCTATATTTTCTTTGCTTTTCTTTTGGAGCCGGTCTTTTTACTACCTGATAAACTTGCCCCAACTTCTAGTGAGCATCTTGCCCCATGGGGAGCCATGTTAATTTTTAGAATACTGCAGGCCTGAAGCGTGAAAAACATAATCTTGAACTAGATTTTCTCTTGTCTTAGTGCCTAAATATTACAAATAAATAGATATGGCAAATGCACGTCTAATATTCAAGAAAGTGTGTGAAATAATCTACAATGCCAAAAGTTTACTCGGAAGTTTGAAAATCAATGTTTTGGTGATATTTCACAAAGGTGCTTTTAAAATGCAGCACTACTGCTCTTCCACAAGACAGGAAGTGTAAACATTCAACAGTAGGTGGCAGCACAAGGCTATAGATTTATTTTCTTAGATAGGAACATGGAGTGAACATCTTACCCCACTGATCATCTTACTCCACTCTCTCCTAACATTATAACATGTTGGGGCAGTATGGTGGTGTAGTGGTTTGTATGTTTGCTTCACAGCAAGAGAGCCAAGGTTTAATTCCCAAGGTTGTTCATTTCTGTGTTGAGTTTGCATGTTCTTCTTGTGCTTGTATGGGTTCTTCTGGGTACTCTGGTTTCCTCCTAAAGTCCAAAGGCATGCACATGTACATTAGCTATTCCAAATTAACCCTAGGTGTGAGTGTAGTGTGAATGGTTGTGTGTGTGTGTGTGTGTGTGTTGACCACCTGATGGTTTGAGGTAGGCACCAGCAACACTATCCCCACCACACCTCATCCCAAAACTCCAGTAGGATTAAGCAGTTTGGTAAATAAATGAGTGAATGACAAATGTGTATATCATTTGGACTTAAAGAAGGACTCAGTCAGATAAATAAACTTGACATGATAACCTTAAGACTAACATTTCTGTTTTTTTTTCAGACTGAACAACAACAGCATGGCACTCACGACTGTAGCCAACACATCTAGGTCAGAGTTCATCAAGCATCTGAAACGCTACAGCAGCTCTCACAATCCGGTGAGCTTAATAGCACATGGTTTGATCCACCTTTGGCTATCAGGAAATCCAGTCCATGCTAATGGTGTTAGCAATTCTTGTGGCTTAAGTGGAATTAGCACACTGTTAAGGCAACTTGTCAGGCGTAAAACCCGTTTCAGACTAGGGAGTGATTAGCCTGCTTCAGCCACCATGCCTCTTTCTGTCTTCTTCCTGCCTGGTCCAGGCTGGTCGGTTTGGTAACCTATATTCTATAAATATTCCGCAGTGAAGGGAAGCTTCCATGAGCCCGTGTTAGATGTGTGTGGGTCAGTATCAAGTGAAAACTTTTATTTTTATAACAAGATGTTTTCACATCTTTACCTCATATTAAACATTGGACTATATAACATGATAAATGATTGTTATAATTAAAGGTTTGTTGTTATATCAAGATGGTATGGTGGTTAGCATGTCCACCTCAAAGTAAGAAGGTCCTGGCTTCGAATCCCGGGCTCTGTCATTTCTGTGTGGAGTTTGCATGTTTTAACTGAGCTTGTATGGGTTTCCTCAGGGTACTCTGGTTTTCTCCCTCTTTCTGAGTGTGGATGTGAATGTAAATGGTTTGCACAAGTGGTGGTCCTGGAATGGCTTGGTGAGCTGTTCAGGGTGTAGTCTGCCTTTGCCCCGTGTTGACTGAAATAGGCTTCATCCTCCCTATGACCCTAATAATAGGATTGAGTGGGTCATCAAATGAGTGAGAGTAAAATTTTACGGTTTATGTTTACAGACGCTCCCCGACTTACGTTTTTAATTGGTTCCGGACGGTCGAACATAAGTTGTTAAAGTGACGTGTGACGTATGACGCACATACTGTACTATACATCCATAAATACCATTACCGTATCTCATAAAACACCCATAAATCAATTATTATAAACATAATATTGTAAAATAATATCAACTATATCAAATAATATCAACATTAATTTCAAATAAGTCACTTATTTACACCGAGTAACTTTACATGAAGCTTAAAACAGTCAATCAACGCTTACAATATATGAAGCGCTCAATAACGAAAGTAGTGTACTTCCGAAAGTAGTGTACTTGCTCTGGGTATACAGACTTCCAGTCTTTCAAGTGCACAAGGGTGCCGTTGAACTCGTTTAGAACACAGCCTGCACTGATGTGAATCCCAGCAAAGCGGAGAGTTCTTTCTTTTGTGTAAGTAAGTAAACTTTATTCAAGAGATGCATACAAAGAACAAGTACAAATCCTAATGAATATTAATATAAAAATAAGTATACACTCTTAGGATTCTGCTAAAAGATAATAAATATCTGTAATTGTTCTGTAATTTGTGGATTCGGGTTTTCATTCATTTTACAAACCTTTGCTTAACTGAGTATGCATGGTAGATTGTGCCGATCTGAGCAGATAGTTAATTCATCTCTGTGTATGAGACTTGCACCCATGCTAGTAGGCTTACACTTCTGACCAACCAGATTTGCTTAGGGTTAAAAAAGTCCACAAAACACGTCTTAGCACAAAGATCACAGATAATATATATATTATTATATAGATATATACACACACACACACACACACTCAGTCTGTAGTTTGTAAACACTGAATGCAGTGTCATTACGTCAGCGTACTACGTAGGTAGATCTAAACTCAAAATTTGACTTTATTTTTTTGAAAAAAAAAAAACAACAACAAAAAAAAAAACGTAAAATCGAAAAACAAACAAACAAACAAAAAAAACGTAAAACGGATGAACGTAAGTCGGGGAGCGTCTGTACATTTTTATCTGTCTCTCAAGTTTGCTGGGTTCAGTTCACAACTTAAGTACGTCCTGCTACAAGCCCAAACCTTAACCCCACTGAACACCAGAATGAACTGCAGTGCTGCAATCCAGTAAGGCAGTGCTGGCCTTGTGGTAAAGGTGTTGGATCACTGATCCTAAGGCTGGGGGTTCAAGCCCCACTCTCAACAGGTTGTCACTGTCCCCCCAGTACAGATAACTGGGTTATCAAAGGCCGGCCATGTGTCTCACTGTCTGTGGTGTGAGGCATGTAAAAGAACCATTGCTGACTTTCCACATAAGTAGCTGTAAAGCCGTCAGCGTGTTTCCGCCCTGAAATGGTCTGATGAGCTGTCTATGGTGTACTCTGCCCTTGCCCCGAGTTGGTTGGGATGGGAGCCAGCCTCCATGTGACCCTAATTAGGATTAAGTGGTTACAGAAAATGAATGAATGAATGTTGCAATCCAGTCTTCATCAACCAAATATCACTCCTGACCTTCGTTACGCTGTCATAGCTGAATGAATATAAAGGACCAGTTGTCGGTCAGCATTCAGCTGCTTGCTACTAAAGATTTTCCTACAGGTTGCACCTTCAGATAAATACTGTACATTCAGTCATTCATGTTCCAAACAACTTAATCCTGCGAGGCAGACTTGCTGACCATTGTACCACTGTGCCGCCTTTTGGCGAAATATTTTACCTACGTCTATGTGGGAGTGGGATTGATGTGGAAATATTGAGTCAAAATGGTTCAGTGCGTTTCTTAGGGTGCAAAAGCAGTATCATGGCGGTAATGGGGCTGGAACCCCCAACCCTCTGATCAGTATTGCAGGTGAAACTAGGGTTCCTCGGTTGTCCTTCCAGAAATCGTTGTAGTTGTATTTTCACCGGGTTTTTGCAAAATAATTTCATCTGTGGTTAAATCCTGCCGAGACTCTTTCTTCACTTCCTGCAGCAATACGCTGGTCATATGTTTGCATTATTCTGGAGAAGAGCATCAGTATAAATGATCTAATTAGGTCTGAAATGGTGAAACGCTGCTTATTCTAGCACACAGAAAACAAACACTAATAAAGCTCTCTTGAGTGGGTCATTAGAGTGGTACAGGATGAGCGCTGAGAGTGTGTGAAGTAGAGTCTCATCGCTTGCTCTTACACCTGCTGTTCATTCACTGCCTCCTATTGGTGATGGAACACAGTGCAGCTTAGTTTTACACACACACACACACACACACACACACACACACACACAAACATTTTTTAAAATGTATTTCATTCCTGCAGTTCGCGTTTTTCTTTTAATTTGACAAAAGGATTGTTGATATGGGTTAAGCAAAAAGTGTAGCTTCACACCCTGTGTTGGTCTGGTGAGCTGTTCAGTGTGTACTGGTTTTTATCGACTGTTGGCTGAGAGAGCCTTCAGCCATCCTGCAGATTAGAAGGATTAAGTGGTTTGGCAAATGAATGATGGAGTGACTGAACGATATTCCATGTTTATATCATGTAATATATTTTTATCTTATTTACCCTGGAGATGTATAATTATTTACAGAGCTGTAAAGAAGGGATTATGTACCATTTTAAGTCTAAGTGTTATGCAGGTGTATTAAAGGAGCTTTGTTCTTGATGAATAATTTTGATTAATAATCACTCTCACTCACCTATTTCCTGAAACCACTTAATTAGGCTCACTAGGAGGCTGAAGCCTATCAGAGCTGATTCTGGACGAAGGAGGGGTACATCCTGAACAGCTGGGCAGACCTTCACAGGGCAATGTTTTAATATCACACAAATAAGTCGTTTATTAATGTAGCTGTTATTCTGTTATTTCTAAGGAGCAGAACTTAGACTCTCATTGCTCATGATTTAAAATGTCATTTAGGTTTCAGTTGAATTTCTCTGCAAACCTTTTGATTTAGATGTGCAGCAAAAACATATCTCTCAACCTGTGATTTCTTCTTCCATCCTCCATTTGTGTGTGTGTGTGTGTACATTTTTAAAAAATGCTTTCACATACTGTCCAACTTTTAAATAATGAATAGAAATTATTTATTTAGTTGTTTATTTTTGTATTTTATTATGTGCCACAGTTCAGTTTCTCATTTGTGGAGGCACAGCGCGTGCGTGCGGTGAAGCTGCGGCCATGCTCCTATCGTGAGGACGAGCAGCATGACTCCAAAGATACGCCCATCATCCCCTCTGAGACAACTCTAACCTGGAACATGGACGGAGAACTGCTGGAGGCACAGGGGGAAGTGCTCATCCGGTACACACACACACACACACACACACACACACACACACACACACGTACCCAAACGTACTCACACACCCTTTAGGCATGTCATATTCCTTTAAAAATGCATTCAGATTTTTTTTTATTTACATTCAAATGCATTTCATATTATGAAGGATGAGACATATCATATATATAGATATAGTGATATAATATATATATTTTAGAGAGAGAGAGAGAGAGAGAGAGACCAACATGAAACAAAACGGGACCATAAAGAATTAAAAAATATATAAAATATGAACAGCATTTTCACATATTGACATTTGCATACATTTTCTACATATTTTATGTATATACAGTAAAACCTCCGCTGACGAACGCTTAAGCTCACGAACTTTTCGCCTCAAGAACATTAAATTTGCGAGCATATAGTCTCTGCTGACGAACTAGTTTTCGGCGGACGAATCAAACCACGCGGTCGAACAGCGCCACGGTGGCGGCCACGAGAAGCTGACGCACGCTCACGGCGTCACAGTTCGTCACACCCCTTTCTTTGAGTGCGGAAGTGGTTTGTGTTTGCTAGACATTTTGGACCATATTGAGTGTACTTTTGCTATTATGGGACCGAAAAAGACCCCACCACAGGCGGAGATCATTGAAAAACACGGACGAGGTGTGCGTTTGTGTGACTCAGCGTCCCAGTACCAGTACGCTAAGTCTACCATTGCTCCCATCCTTAAGAACAAGGAAGCTATTAAGGGTGCGTGTGTGGCTAAGGGTGTTTCCAAACAGTAGGCGTTTCCAAACACTCCTTCCAAACAGTAAGTCCCTCCCTCCCTCCTCCTCCTCCCACTCCATTCCATCAAGCCATCAACTACCATCACAAAGGTAAATAAAACCACTTTATTATACAGTACAGTTTATTTCTTTAATTACAAAACAAGAGCACATTTATTATACATAAAATAAGGTATATTTTTGTGTAGTTTTAAGGCTTATTTAGTAGAAAATTATGTTTTATGGGGACCTGGGAACGGATTATTCTCATTTTAATGGTTTCTTATGGGAAATAAATGTTCGGAAGACGAACTTTTCGCCTTACACACACTTTCTGGGAACCAATTATGTTCGTGAGCAGAGGTATCACTGTATATATATATATATTTTTTTTCTTTACGGTCATGTTTCTATACATACATATATGATAGCTCTCATCCTTCATAAGGACCACTTGGTGAAATAAAATGTTGCAGTAGATGTTTGAAAGTGTTTCTTCACATGTTAAACATCTGAGCGTGGATTTTATTTTATGGTGTCTTACTCTAGCAGATGCACATGCAGCACATACTGTATCCATTTATTCTCATACATGCACACACACACTATTTCACAAGGTGTGTGTGTGTGTGTGTGTGTGTGTGTGTGTGCGCGCGCGTGTTTCACAGGGTTCATCCTAAACTCCTCACACTGTTCGGCACAGACGTTGAGGAAGCAGAGGAACCTCCTGTTAACTGCAGCTGCATTTAATCATCTCCACTGTTTTCCATCCAACCACAGAATGGCTCCCTACTTAGTCTGCTTCTTTTTTTTTTTTTTCTTTTTAGAAGTATTTATGCACCTCTTGTGCAAAAGCTATAGGTTTAGAGAGAGCAAATTCTGAACAAACATCACCCTGGCATTCTACTTCAGGATAGATTTAGTTTTCCAGGCGTTGAATAAAATGAATTCACCAGCACGAAGCAATCTTGGTAACCACGGAGTGCAAGTTGCTGATCAGACGCCTGACGTTGCCGTTTTTAAGCGGACAGAAGTGTCTGTTACTTTAATTATTCTGTACTCAAGTAAACCAATACACTAGTGGCAGGCAGCAGGTAAACAAATGTCATATTACATTTTAAACCTTATAATGATTAAATCACTTCCCAAAGAGACACGGATGTGACAGCGGAGACACACGACAAAAACGCATCATTAAATACAAAAAAGTTGTTTAGTTTAAAACACAGATATAACACACAGTATAGTCCAGTGCATGAGAACTTAAATAACAGCAGAGGACATGCAGGGACAAAATGCCTCTTGAACACACACACACACACACACACACACACACAAAACCTATTAGCACTTTACACACAAATGTGCTGTTCCAAAAATAAAAAAGTCGCACAATTCTATTCATTCGTTTAATAAACACAGTGATTTGAAACAGAAATGGAATGTGCCTTTGCGTGTGACTCCCTGAACAGCAACACACACACACACACACACACACACACACACACACACACACACACACACACACACTTACAGTGGCTACTCAAGGGGTAAAATGTGACACATAAATGCATGGTTTCAGCTCTCTGTTTTGACACTCTCTCTCACTCACTCTCTCTCTTTCTCTCCTGATGGCTCTGTGCCAGGCACGCATCAGTCTCATCGTTCGTCTATAGATGTGTCGGTGGCTGTGAGCCAACACACACTCACTTCTTACATCTGGTGTCTCTATCCAAACTCTTAACCATTACACCCAATGGCGTAAGCAGGGGACAGGGAGGGGGAGAGAGAGAGAGAGAGAGAGAGAGAGAGAGAGAGAGAGGGAAAGGAAACGATTACAAGAATATGAAGGAAGAGAAAATGTATTTGAAGGATGGATGAAAAAACAAGCAAATATCTTGGAGGGAGACAGGAGAGCGAGAGAGGGACATCACAACGTTTACCTTCAGTTTCAGCATAAACTCAGTTTGATGCATTTCTGATCTTGAGGGAAACTCCTGACACCTGAGTCTGGACTGAACCATTAATCAGTGGTGCAGATATTCACAGGATTTTACAGCAGGCACTCTGCAAGGCAGCTGTGTTTACTGACGTGGACATTCTGTGCTCGACTACTGTGTGTCTACGATTTCGTCCTGTTCACTCACGATGAAAATCCCAGTCTCCTCAAGCATGTACAATTCAACTCGCCCTCTACTGAAAGTGCATTTGGTTTGGTCCTGAATATATTCATGTGCTGTGATCTCACAAACTACACAGCCATGTCAATCAAGCACCCAGTCTGGAACATCAGGTCCGCAGTCTTAAATCCATGTTCTGTTTCTATACATATTATTCCTTTTTCATCTTCATTGATGTCTTCAATATTTTCTTTTTTTTTTTTTTTTTGGTTCATGTTTTAGGAAAAGCTCTCATTCTTGGGGACGTAGTCCCAGCTGTCGCGTTCAATCTTCTCCGTTTTCTCTTTCAATCTCCTCTTGAAGAAACCGGCCTGTTGGTGGGGAAAAGAATAAAAGATAATGATCACATGCGAAGACTTTAATCATTCTGAATCAATTGACACGCTGTTGAAAATTTAATTTATTATATTCTCCTTTCCGTTTATACAGTTATCTAATCAGGCAGAGCAATGCATAAAACCATGCAGCTACATTTCAAGAGCCTCATTTAATGTTCACATCAAACATCAGAAAGGGAAGCGTGTGATCTCATAGCGTGGATATTGGTGCCAGATGGGCCGAGCTAAGTAGTAATAGTGGTGATGGTGGTCTTTCATACACTCAACTCATTTTCCAAACCACTTAATCCAAATATGGTCATGGGGAGGCATATCTAGGCCGACACTGGGCGAAGGCGGGGCACACCCTGAACACGCACACAACTATTCATACTTAAACACTCACACCTAGGGGCAATTTGGAATAGTAATTTAGCCTAATGTGCATGCCTGTGGACTGTGGGAGGACACCGTAGTCCCCTGAGGAAACCCAGGCAAGCACAGGGAGAAAATGTAAACACCACATAGACACAACCAAGCCCAGAATTCAAACTCAGGACTTTCTAGATGTGAAGTAGACTTGCTAACTACTACAGCACTGTGCTTCCCAGCATGAAATAGAACAAGAAATATGTTTTAAAATCCACCTGACACGGTGTGTGGACAGAACAGTAGCGATGTACTGCTTAATAATCAGGGGCCGGGTTCATAAGAAATCTTATTTACCTTCCAGAGACAGAAGACCAGCATGCCAAAGATGATCAGGCCCAGACACAAACTGAACCCGATGATTAATTGCGTCACGATCGGTGGCAGCTTCTTGTTGCTGTATGCTTCTAACTTCACCTGTAAGAATGCAGAGGTTAAACGTCAGACTCTCCAAGTTGCTCTAGAAATTCAAAGGCCTGAAAAAAGTTAAGAAACAAGCGCATCTAATTATCTAGCCGTACACACGTAAACAGGAAGTCACTTGTTTAGAGGATAAGCTCAAAATAGCTTTTGCTAAGTTGAAAGCGTTGATATAATGTTTTGTGCCTCTCTACAACAGAACATACTCTGCATTGATTGCAGCAATGGACAGGATAGAATCTGTTAGTCTGATCCGTCTCATCAGGCCAATATTGCTATTCCTTTCATTTTAGATGATCACTTTCAGGCACTGCTTCAGTCAGCAACTCAACATTTTAGATATATGATGCACTGATTCTGAGAAAGACACAAATTACTGTATGATGAACTTACAACAGCACTGATGTCATCATTCGTGATGATGGTGTTATTGTCCTTGACTGGTGATGTGA
Source organism: Plotosus lineatus (assembly GCA_024760905.1). Lineage (NCBI taxonomy): Eukaryota > Metazoa > Chordata > Actinopteri > Siluriformes > Plotosidae > Plotosus > Plotosus lineatus. The sequence goes on along the minus strand of CM045729.1, from coordinate 35,770,890 downwards.
CAGAAATCATGCTGTTCATCTCCATTATAGCATGTCTCCCCTAAACAAAGGGAGAGAATGTGATTTCAGTACAGGATTTATTAGTTGAAGGTCTTAGGTTATATCTTTTCAGGTAGCTAGTTTTTGAGTTAATATTGGGAGTGCATTCATGACTTATTTTGTGTCAGTGTGAAGTTTGTATTCATGGTGATTTACCATTACCGCTGGGCTTGCAGTAGTGCTGAATTTATACTGGGTTTGGGTCAGATTAGAGTGAGTTGACGATGCTTTATTTTTGACGAACTATTAGTGTTGTATAACTGGTGAGTTTGGCTTATCTTGAAATTAAGTATAAATTGTGTTACTTTATGACTTTAAGCTAGTGTTGTATTTGAATTAAATCTGAATTTTAGTGAGTTTTGAGTTAGCGGTGAATTTGAGTTAAGGTTGAGTTTGAGTTAGTGGTGAATTTGCGGTCGTGGTTAATATGACTAAGTGGTGAATTTGAGGTCGTGGTTAATATGACGAAGTGGTGAATTTGAGGTCGTGGTTAATATGACGAAGTGGTGAATTTGAGGTCGTGGTTAATATGACTAAGTGGTGAATTTGAGGTCGTGGTTAATATGACTAAGTGGTGAATTTGAGGTCGTGGTTAATATGACGAAGTGGTGAATTTGAGGTCGTGGTTAATATGACCAAGTGGTGAATTTGCGGTCGTGGTTAATATGACCAAGTGGTGAATTTGGGTTATTAGCAAATTTCAGTTGGTGGTGAATTTGAACTAGTCTTGAGTTTTGGTTCAACATTTGAGTTAGTGTAATATGTGTAATTAATGGTTAATTAAAACTTGTATATTTTCATTTAACTAACATACATACGAATTGTTGAATGTTAGTTTGTGTTATTCATTTTTTCTAACCACTTAATCCTAATTAGGGTCGCAGGGAGGCTGGCGCCCATCTCAGCCGACTCTAGGTGAGGGAAGAGTACACCCTGGACAGCTCACCAGGCCATGGCAGAGCGGAAACATGCTGACGGCTTTGCATCTACTCTTGTCGAAAGTCAGCAATGGTTCTTTTGCATGAACCTCTCACCATAGACAGTGAGAGACATAGCCGGCCTTTGATAACCCAGTTAGCTGTACTGGGGGGACAGTGACAACCTTGTGGAGAGTGGGACTCAAACCCCCAACCTTAGGATCAGCGATCCAGCGCCCTATACCACTAGGCCACCGTAGGCCTCCGTCAGTCCCGAAGGACTATGGCTGCGCTCTGGCCGGTATCCCGACTGGTGATACTCCCCAGTGCACAGAGCCTGGGTAGGGAGTAATGAGGGACAGGCTGTTACCCAAGCAGCAAGTCCCCCCCTGTCTCGGCGCCACCGGAAGGATCCAATGGAAAGGCAAGTGCCGATACGACTGGGTTCCAGTGCCGCTGCAGGAGAGAAACTACGGTCAATTTAGAACGGCCAATTAACCTACAGTGCACGTCTTTGGATTGCGGGGGAAACCGGAGCACCCGGAGGAAACCCGCACAAGCACAGGGAGAACATGCAAACTCCACACAGAAACGCCCAGGCCGGGAATCGAACCCGGGCCTTCTTGCTGTGAGGCGGACGTGCTAACCACTACGCCACCACTGCCCTGGAAACAAGTTTGTGTTGTGTTTGAGATAGTTTTCCATTTCAGGCAATGTTCAGGTGAATGTGAACAAAGTTAGCCTGCTATCTACCATCATTTCAAGTGGATCAAATTAATGTTGAACTTCAATTAAGTTTTCTCTTGAGATAATCAATTTCAGTATATGTATTGAGATAACCTTAAATTAAGTTTGAAGTAGATTTACAATAAAATTTGTTTAATGATTTTTTCCCTTTTGGTTTGCATTAATGCTGTCGGTGTGTTATGCTTACGGGGCTGATCTGGAGAACAGACGGGTTCAGCTCCACGTCAACATTGATGGTAACCTCTTTTCCCATGTCCAAGTTGCCAAAGTTGCACTGGATAGTCATGCAGGCTTCATCAGCTCGAACACAAAACTGCAGAAGGACAAAGTAAGTGTGTGTGTAAGAGGTTCTTTCTTCGAGAGACAAGTATAGGTGTTTAATGCAGGAAGCAGAGCTATACCATAGTACGCTTGGTGATTTTTGACAAGTAGAACACAACATCTTCATAAATGGCAGCTTTATTAACATTACAGTCGTCCTTCAGTGCAGCGCTGTTGTTCTTCACATGACAATAACCTTGAGTTGTCTGCAAAACAGAAAAGTTCATGTTGCCTCAGATAATATGATGAAAGAATGTGAATTTGCAATTCACACAGTTACTTATCTATTATTAGTAGAATGTTTCAAACAGTGGTCTTGTACAGGAAGTTGACTTCCTGCTTGTGCTTTAGTACTAATGTGTCATATTTGTTGCTGTAATGTAATGCATATATAGTAGAGTATTTTCTGCTTTATGCTCGAGTATGAGGACAAGTATAATACAGTCGGCCCTCTACTTACAAAATTTATCTGTTCCAGGGCCTTTTTTCGTAGCCTGGAGGTTTCGTAAGTAGAGGCACATTTTACATGTAAAACGCGTAATTCGTTCCAAGGCTCCCAAGACCACCCCATAAACCTTTTAAAAATTATAAAAATACACCAATTTTGTATGAAATGTGTTAAAAGTAAAAGAAAATTATTTATTAAACCATTTAAACATTTTATTACCATATGTATTATAAACCATTGGGGGCAGTGATGGTCTAGTGGTATAGGGCGCTGGATCGCTGATCCAAAGGTTGGGGGTTCGAGTCCCACTCTCCACAAGGTTGCCACTGCCCCCCCCCCCCCCCCCAGTGCAGCTAACTGGGTTATCAAAGGCGGGCCATATCTCTCACTGTCTATGGTGAGAGGCATGTAAATGAACCATTGCTGACTTTCGTAAAGAGTAGGCTGCAAAGTCGTCAACGTGTTTCTGTCCCTTGCTAAAATGGGTTGTGACAGGAAGGGCATCCGACGTAAAAACCTCTGCCAAATCAAACGTGCAAATCAGATGATTCGCTGTGGCGACTCCCGAGTAAAAGGGAAACAGCCGAAAGGAAGACAGAGAGAATTTATTATAAACCATTATTAAAAAAAATTTATTAACGCACATACATATACACACCACTGTCTCTCTCCATCTATCTCTCTCTCTCTCTCTCTATCTCGCTCTCTCTCTGTCTCTCACACACACACACACACACACATATGGGCTCCTCCCACACTCAGGATGTCAGAGCATTTTAAAATGGAGAATTCAAAGCGCATTCCCTGCTTGACAGATCATAGGTCCAAACTCAACTTTAACTTGATTCCTTGAGGGATCGGAAGTCCAGATGAGCCGCGTTTTGCTGACATTTGGCGGAACGCGCCACATTTATTAAACATTTACTGAATTAAAAAACTTAAAAAACGAAAAATAAGTGGCAATGTGCTCTCTGGATAGCAAGTTAAGCCTCCTTTCATCTCTGACTGACTCTGTAGGCAGTCTTTTTCTCTCTCTCTCTCTCTCTCTATCTCTCTCACACACACACACACACAAAACTCTGTCTCTATGGTGAGTTTTGCCGAATGCGGGCTCCACCCACATGCAGCGCGCAGCTGACGGAACAATTGTATTTAAGTGTTTAAATGGACGGGATGTTGTATTTAAAGCGGAATTACAGTACCTGTTTGAAAGATCAGAGGTCCTGATTCAATATTAACTTGCCTCCTTGCGAGGTCTTGTCCCACGGAGCACTCTGCTCATGCTCCTTCTGCTTCAATATCATGCCAAAATAATCGCCTCCTTCACTGTATTTCCGCTTTAAGGTCTCCTTCTGTTTCAATATTGTCCCGATTGTAGAGAGCTTTCGGCGATAACGAAATATAACGCTGCAGTGATCTCAAAACAAGCCAACAGTCTTGTTCAACTCGCCTTCACGCGTGTGACAAACAGGAAGTATGGGTACAGGAAGTATGGATACAGTTCAGCTGCCTCCTGACCAATGGGAGGCCAGTGGGGCGGGATGTTGGGAGACAGCCAATGAGCGAGAACCTTGCACGTGGTTTGAATGGCGCGTTTGAATTTTTGAATAACGCGTTTGGCGCTTTTCATAAAAAGTGGGTGTTTTCGTAAAAAGACGACGAAAATTTAGGAAAATGTTTTTCGTAACCTGGAGTTTTCGTACCCAGAGGGTCTCGTAAGTAGAGGGCCGACTGTACTGCATACTATGTTCATTTAACAGAGTTTGTGTGAGCTATTGTTTGCTTCTTGAGCAAAGCACGTAAACTGCTCAGCACACTTAATGGATACGGTACCAGCTGTAAATGGGCTCTGATCTACTGCTTCACTTCGAGTTAGTCCTTTCTTTGAAAGAAATTCCATGTTTAAAATTCCAAGTAAATTCTTAAATCAGCTCAAATAAAGTTCACGCACATACATCCTCCCTTCTTTGTTGCATATAAATTATTTCAACTGACAAGGACCTGCTCTAAATTTAGCACATGGATGTTCCAGATGTAGGTCTTAAGACCAGACAATATTACACAATCATCTCCAAACTCACCTGTAAATCTGAGACTCGGATCAGTCGATCCGGATATGGAACCAGAACCCGGGGGATATCTATTTCCACTTTGGCATCGAGGGCCTTACTGGGACCAAGATTCATCACCTGTATGTCACAGAGCGTGTGTTATAATAACTCTCACTTTATTGACTTAATATTGCTTTGAAAGCATCCTAGTATTTTTATGCATGACTGTACAATTTTATTTATCATACTTTTATTTATGGTAACAAAACGACCTTAAGGAGCCTTTATAGAAATTAAATATTTAACCAGTTAGCAGCTGTGCATAACTTTATATCAGGGGTCCCCAAACTTTTTCCTGTGAGGCCCCATAACGTTTCCCTTCTCTGATGGAGGGCAGAGGTCAGTTTGTAACAGTAAAATTATGACGATCGCAGGGCTGCATTAATGTAAACATTTATTGTTTTCCAGTAAGCCACGCATAACCCAAATATGAGTAACCCTTTCTGGGACCTTCACAGAAAAAAAAAAAGTCAGGAAATTAAAAAAAAAAAACACTGCTTGCTATCAGTTGAACAACCCGAAAGCTGCCTGAACAGACGACTGGTTCAGCCGAGCCTGGCGTACAAATGTATTCTCCTGATCTAACAGTCCAGTTTTTAGCTTCGAGAGTTTGTCTACTCGCATTTGACCTTGCAAGCGATCATACTCGTCTTTTGTGACAAGATTCAGAGTGTCGGCGCAGATTCTATTCTTTGAATACCGCCACTGCCTCTTGAGAGACAATACAAACAACCTTTTCTTTGCATTGAACAAAAAAATAATTGTTTGTCCACTGCAGGTTAAAATACCCTGCATTCTGAATCAAATTTTCTCTCCCATAACCTTTTCACCATTATTCAGTTCTATTTAACAGGGGAGAGTCTAGGATTTTTTTTTGGGGGGGTGGTCAGATAGAGGCACAGAGGGGAAAAGGGTGGAATAGAATGTCATGTTCTAGGTGTGTATTAGTCTTGATCGCGTGGCCAGATAAAAAAAAAAAAATCATAATGCATCTCTGGTATTTTTCAGGGGGCCGGGACAAATGTGGAGGTGGGCCGTGTCCGGCCCACGGGCCGTACTTTAGGGACCACTGCTTTATATGGTCCAAAAAGCAGTATCTTGACCATCTCTAGAGTTCATGCACTCTTTTTTATCTTTCAAACTGTTATATTCCACAAGGGTCACCATAGACTGGGGGAGGGCAGTGTCACCCTGAATATCTGGCCAGTCCTTTCCAGAGTCAATACACTCACATTCACACTTACACTCACACCCAGGGGCAATTTGGAATAGTCAATGAGCCTAATGTGCATGGTTTGGACTGTGGAAGGAAACCAGAGTATCTGATGGAAACCTACACAAGTACTTACACAGGGTTTTTGAACTTTGTGGCACTGTTAGGTCACCCTGCAGTCCATTAAAGGGCTTTATTTAGACTCGTCAATTTTATTAATAAAAACCATACAGGAAATGTGAATTAAAGGGTTGAATGGCAGCGGAAAGGCGTTCTGGTTGTTAGTGTGGTGCATGGCTCCATGCATAAAGGCTATAAAGTCTTTGGCACCTTGAATGTGTAATTAAACTTCTGGGTGTAGCAGTCAACTGGCGTCAGCTCGTGTTCCCCAAACATGAATGACGTTGGAGACACAAACCTGTAGATTGAAAAAAGATGAAGAATAAAGTTGAGTCCTATTATTCTGTTCCACAATATATTACTGTGATGTACATTTAGCATCCAGAGCTAGGATAGTAGTGGATTTCAGTATAGTTTTATCTACAAACTTTTTCTCATGAATTAGACAGTCACGTCTCAAATTATGCACTATGGCAGATTAACCTAAATGATGCAACTTGCATTATGTGGTTAATTACAGCACTTTATTTATACACAACAAAAATGTCCACCTAAAGATACTGACCGCAACATTTTGGAGCATCTGGAGGTCATCAATTAATCATCTACACTGGAGCCTCGGTCCTCAAAGTTAAACCGTTCCAGACGGCTGTTCGGATTCCGATTTGTTCGGATTCCCAATCCGCTTTTTCCATTGCAAATAATGTAAAATGATCTTAATCCGTTCCGTCGTCTTTTGAACAGAAGTTAACAGTACCGTAACTCATACCATAGGTCCGCAAATTAAGTGAAAAAAAATTATTGAATACGTACACTATGTTATGGTCTGTGTTGTGAGAGACTCTTTAACTGCACTGTGGATTTTTATGATCTCTTGCAAATGAGTTGCACGTTGGAGAGGGGCGTGGCGAAGTGCTAAACAAGCACACCTGATTCCATTTAATCACAGGCTATAAAGACTAACAGCGCTCTTTCCAGTCTCAAACTCTATCTCAAGAGACAGTAACAGTAAGTACACATAAAAACAAAAGTTTAAACGTTTTTGTTTATCATTTTCCTTCGTTGCAAGCGAATGTCTGTGTCTCACTATCGAGCTGCTGAACCCCCCCCCCCCCCCCCCCCCCCCAAGCAGAGCGTCACGTCCGGTTTCACAACCCAGTCGTGTGTGAGGCGACTTCTTGGGTTACTAGATGTACACTTTATTATTATTGTTTTTATTTTTGAGGTGGTTTGTGTTTGTCTTAAACGGCTGCTTTTGTTTAGATTGTTTAGGCTCATGACGGCATAGTTAAAGGTGTTCACAGCACTGCTTTAACTTGGCTAAATTAAATGGAATCAGGTGTGTTTGTTTCGCACTTCACCACGCCCCTTTCCAATGTGCATTTCAACGTGCAACTCATTTGTAAGAGACCATAACATACGGTGCAGTTAAAGCATATGAATAATAAAGATAAGAATTTTAACCTTTGTGGTGGTGAGCAGTTGGCATACATAAATGTTGAAGAGGAAGCGAGGCGGCGGATTCCCTTCCATAACAGAGAGGGACGGAGAAAATTGGATTTCATTCAATAACAGCTTCAGGTAAATCAGCCAAAAGGTGTTTCTTTCTCTTGTTACCACTGTGCATGGATGACTCTTCTTCCGGATGTTCCTACTTTTCTTGAAGAACATCTTTAACGTGGCTGTTTCTGCCTTCTTTTCAAAACCTTAGGGAACTGACTCATGACCGCATAGTTAAAGGTGCTCACAGCGCTGCTCATGCTTTAGCTTACATACATACATACATACATGCATCCTCTTCAGCGTTGTTTAGGCGGTTATGCCTATAAGCCGATCTGTGGGTTTTCAGTTCAGTACTCTAAATCGTATTTGTCGCTGGAGGTGGTATATGGCGTTAGTGATTAGATAGCTTTAGTGCTTGTGATCCATACATAGTACTGTATTAACAACTTCCGGACCTCCCCAGGACAGCTTTTAGGGTGATATATAGTATCAACAACTTCCGGACTTCCCCAGAACATACATAGTATCAACAACTTCCGGACTTCCGGAAGTTGTGCACTTTTCTTCCCTCTCAGTCTCATTTTTTTCTCACGCATTTCTCAAGTTTGACTTCCGGTTTTTGTTCGCTTTCCCAGATGGAAGAACTCGCAGATTTTTTGTTTGGATTCTGATTTGTTTGGATTTCGATTTGTTCGGACTCTGGAGCATTCGTATTCCAAGACTCCACTGTATTATCATTAAAAAGTCAGAGTATTTTCAGAACCTTATTAAAAAAAAGTTGTTTATGCAACCAACAAATGGAGGGGGTCCCCCTCTCATGGAGGCCTCCATCTTGCACTGCCAAATACACTGCAGGAGCCCAGAGCCGTATAGGCATTCAAAGAGTGAGGAAAATAATTAAAATTTGTTTATTGCAATTTGGACCGTCAGTACTTGCTGCAGCTAAATCTTACACACCTTATTTTTATTACTGTTGCTATAATTTACTTCAATCACAAGGTACTGTCTTGTGATGGCTCCATCCACTTACTCCCCTAAAAAGCGTTAGTGATGGGAAGTTCAATTCCTTTAACTAACTTGATTCTTTTGATTTGTTTGGTGGTATCCAATTGATTCCTATCGATTCATTTAATTCACCAAACAAATAAAAATACAAGAAAAGTTAGTTAGCGGTTCGCTAATGATTCAGGAAATTAGGGTCAGCCAGAGCCAAATGGTTGGAGAAGTGTCTTTGGGACCAAAAGGTTGCTTGTTCAATTCTGAGTGCGGCAGAGGGGGAGTGAGCACCTTCCCTGCCTCCACATAAATGGCTTTAGTGCCCTTGAACAAGGCACCAAACCCCCAACTGCTCTCCTGGTGCCCCAATGTTTGTGTGGCAGCCCACTGCTCTGAGTACGTGTGCTCACCTTGGATGGGTTAAATGCAGAGGAAATAATTTCCCTTAAGAAATTAATAGAGTATATCAAATAATAATAATAATAATAATAATAATAATAAATAGCTAGCAATTGACTTTTAACCCATGCCAAATCAAATGTTCGAATCAGATGATTTGCTGAGTCAACTGTCGAGAACGGGAAAAAGCCGAAAAGGAAAAAAAGAAAAAAGAAAAGAAATTGACTTTTAGAAACAGTGTCATTGAGGAAAAGACAGCAGGCAGAGCTTGAGGTAGCAGAGATGAAAATGTTGAGGTTCTCTTTGGGAGTAACGAGGATGGATGGGATCAGGAATGAGTACATCAGAGGGATGTGAGATGCAAGATGTTTTGGAGACAAAGTCAGAGAGGCTAGATTGAGATGGTTTGGACATGTACAAAGGAGGGATAGTGAATATATTGGTAGTAGGATGCTGAGGTTGGAACTGCCAGGCAGAAGGCCTAGAGGAAGACCAAAGAGGAGATTTATGGATTTGGTGAAGGAGCACATGAAGGTACTTGGTGTAAGAGAAAAAGATGCAGTGGATAGGGTGAGAAGGAGGCAGATGATTCGCTGTGGTGACCCCTAAAGGGAACATCCGAAAGGTAAAGAAGACGTTAGCAATTGACTGACTGATATAGAAACTTGGCGGTTCTTGACTCGGTTTCTCCATGATTCAGTAGTTCACTAGGTGACACAATCAGAGATCATTTCGCAGAGACTGACAGCACTTTGCTACTTAATAAGTGATTCCAACTATTTGATGTGATGATAGCCAACTAAATTAGCAAAGCGCTGGTGAATTGATTCAACTCATTCATTTAAATCAATCGATTCTCCTGAATGATTCATGCGTAAATCGCCCATCACTAATTAGTATCCACGTTTCAATTTCTTGCGATGGCCTGGCAAGCTGTCCAGGGTGTACTCTGCCCTCGCCCAGAGTCAGCTGATGGGCGACAGTCTTCCCGTGACCCTGGTTAGGACTAATTTCAGAAAATTAATGGATGAATGCATGTTTCATCATCATCATCATCTTCCTCCACTTAATTCGGGGTTGGGTCATGGGTGCAGCAGCCTACAGCCTAAACAATGAGATCCAGATGTCCCTCTCCCTAGCTACTTCCTCCAGCTTTTCTGGAGGGACACTGAGGCGTTCCCAGACCAGCCAAGAGACATGACCCCTCCAGCATGTTCTGGGTCGACACCGGGGTCTCGTCCCTGTTGGAAGTGTACGAAACACCACACCAGGGAGGTGTTCAGGAGGCATTCTAGTCAGATGTCTGAGCCACCTCAACTGGCTCCTCTCAACGTTGAGGAGCAGTGGTTCTATTTTGAGCTCCTTCCAAATGGCTGAGCTTCTCACTCTCTTTAAGGGAGAGCCCCACCACCCTGCGAAGGAAGTTTATTTCAGCTGCTTGTATCCACGATCTTGTTCTTCCGGTCACCACCCAAAGTTTTGGAGGGTTGGAAATGTAGGTTGACTGGCAAATTGAGAGCTTTGCCTTGTGGTCTGGCTCTGTCTTCAGTTTGGATCCTCCTCTCCAGTACCCCTGCATAGACTTTCCCGGGTAGGCTAAGGAGCGTGATTCTACAATAATTGGAACACACACTCCGGGATCCCCATTTCTAAAAAGGGGACTACCACCCCGGTTTGCCAATCCAGAGGTACGGCCCCCAGTGACTACATGATGTTCCAGAGACATGCCAACTAAAACAGTCCTACAATATCCAGAGGAATATTCAGGGTGGATCTTATCCACCCTGGAGTCAAACCAGTGAGGAGCTTTTTGACTACCTCAGTGAGATCATCTCTAGTGATGGGTGGATCCCCACCCAAATCCTCAGGGTGTTCTTCCTCTACAGAGGGCGTGTTGGTGGGATTGATGAGGGCCTCAAAGTATTCCTCCCATCTCCCAATATTATCCCCAGTTGAGGTGAGCAGCTCCCCACTTCCACTGTAAACAGTATTTGTGGAGAACTGCTTCCCACTCCTGATGCATCGGATGGTGGTCCATAACCTTTTCAAAGCCAACCAGCAGTCACTTCCCATGTCCAAGATCTTGCATTAACAACAGCTCAGGCTGCAGCACGTTTGGCCTGCCGGTACCCCTCTGCTGCCTCAGGAGTCCCATAGGCCAATAAGATTCAATAGGCTTCCTTTTTTCAGCTGGTGTCCACCACCAGGCTTGGGGGTTACCGCCACAACAGGCACCAATGGCCTTCCGGCCACAGTTATGGGCTGCTGCCTCAACTATGGAGGTAAAAACATGGCCCATTCAGATTCCATGTCAACCGCCTCCTTTGGGATGTGGTTGTAGATCTGCCGACGGTGGGAGTTAAAGGTTTCTCTGACAGGAGATTCCGCCAAATGCTCCCAAGAGAATCTAACTACACGCTTGGGCCTGCTAGGTCTGGAGGGCGGCCTACCCTGCCATCGGAGCCAGCTCACCACTAGGTAGTGATCGGTTGACAGCTCAGCTCCTCTCTTCACCCAAGTGTTCTGAACATACAGCAGCAAGTCCAATTTCATGACTACAAAGTCAATCATCAAACTACGGCCTAAGCTGGCCAAGTGGTGCCAAGTGACGTTATGGACACCCTTAGGTTTGAACATGGTGTTTGTGATGAACAAGCCATGATGAGCACAAGTCCAACAATGAAATACCATTCTGGTTCAGGCTGGAAAGGTCGTATCAATCGAATACATCCTTCCAGGTCACACTGTTGTTACCCACATGGACATTGAAGTCTTTCATTACAAAAAGGGAGTCCCAAGGGGAGCGTTCTCTAACACACTCCCTATAGACTTCAAGGATAGTTACTCTGAACTGTCATTTGGTACATAAGCACAAACCGTCAGAACCCATCCCCCTACCCTTTCATCAAACGGGGAGAACCCCAACATGTGCTAAGACTAAGATCTAGCCCCATTCGCGATAGGTGGTTCCAAAGACTAAGCTATGTGTTGAGATAAGTCCGACTATATTTAGTCGGTATTGCTCCACCTCACGCACCAGCTCAGGCTCCTTCCCCACCAGAATGGTGACATTCTATGTTCCAAGAGTCAGAGACAGTAGCCAAGGATCAGTCCAACAGAACCCATGCCTTTGGATGCCACCCAACTCACAATGCACCCGACCCCTATAGCCCTTCCCACAGGTGGTGGGTCCATGGGAGGGCAGACCCATGTCTAATTTTCGGGGCAGTTCCCATTCGGGCTCCACAGGCAGAAGCCTGACTACTAGGTGCGCACCTTCGAGCCCTGCCCCCAGGCCTGGCTCCAGGGGTTGGTTCATTTTCCAGCAGTCTAATTAGATAGTTAGCCTTATTTATTTATTTATTACTACTACTACTACACTATACATCGCTGCCATACTCCATAAGTAACACGTGCATGCAATTTGAAAGATAGCAAAGGCCACAAAAGCTTCCTGTTTACTTTCTTTCTTTGATCATTAGTCAAAAGTTATTGAACATAAGAGACATATTTAGCTTGTCTTGAATATGAAAAAAAAGAAACATTTGTTTAATCTGGTTTAAAACCATGTCAAACCTATTCCCCAATGATAATGCAGGATAAAGCAGTTCAGAAAGTGAAATTAAATTAAATGTACACTATTTCCTGGTTCCAACTCTCTCATATTTCCTATTGTAGGTTAGATTTTGCATAGACCATATGGATAGATTATGGATAGGGGATGTGACTCACCCATGGACATTGAAATCCAAGCCATATTTCAGTGGAAGAGTTACGTAGGCCACATTGTCATGCAGAAGATCCTCATTCTCAAAGTTTTCTCTGAAAAACACATTTTATTGATCATGAGAGATGAAAAATCAACAGAAATTGATCAACAGAGAAGAAAAAAAAAACAAAATCCATAAACAACCCAAAACCAAACTGCTTCCATCAGCTAGTGGCTGAGACTATAGTAAGAAAGGGGAGGGGGTGTTTGGGGCTTCTGTATTTATGGAGTCTTAAATGTGCCACTGTTTTTAAATCTTGATGTTCTCAATGAGCTTGTACGGGTTTCCAGTGGATACTCTGGTTTCTAATTGGCGATTTCAAATTGCACACAGGTGTGGATGTTTATTTGAGTGGTTGTGTGTGTTGGCGCTGTGATGGAATAGCAAGCTATTCAGGGTGTACTCTGTCTTTGTTCAGTGTTTTGAGATAAGCTCCAGTGCGCTCTGTGATCCAAGTAGGATCAAGTAGTTCAGAAAATAAATGAATCAATGCCTCAATTTATCATACTCTTCATCTGATATCATTAATGAGTCAATAAAAACAACTGGAAACTAATTCAGATATATGTTTCTCTGAGAACTTTTATATGATTATGACAAGGAATTTTAAAACACCTTTAAAATCCTTTTGAAAAAAATGCAAGCATTGACTCTGAATTGTAGCCTTATAGTCAAGTATATTTTGTATTTATGGAACAAAATGAGCATATTATGTTAAAACTATTCTAAGTGTTGGACTAGAAAATGAGCACTCTACTGCCCTGCCCGAGTGACTCATAATATCCTGCAGCATACGTTTACCAGTCGCCCCTAACAACACCCAAAACACACTGAAGACTCTCACATTGTGTCAAATAATGGTTCATGAATAATACAGAGAAGTAACATGACCTTTCTTCCAAATACTAAAAATGGTTATTCGCTAAGACTGCTCAAACAACTTCCGTCCTCTTAGACAGTGCTGTAGTCTAGTTGGTTCCAAGTCTATACACATTTAAAAATGATACTTGGGAAGTTGAGTTACAGGAAAATAATCAGTGACAATGCCTGGTGAGATGTGGCGGGACACACACAAAAAAATTATATATATATATATATATATATACACACACATATATATCCCACAGGGGAAATTTGACCCTTTATGTAATCTATTTAAAGTAAACAGGCAGCACACTTGGAGCTGTGGGATGGAAACAGTGCTTCACCCAGAGAGCAGTGGAGGGTTACGTGCCTTGATCAAGGCACTCACTTTCACTCCTGTCGCCTCCACACTTCTTGCCAGTTCATGGATCAAACCACCAACTTTTTTGGTCCCAAACCTGAGTCTCTAGCCATTAGGCCAGAACTATACTGTGTATACTCCCATTAAACGATGTCACAAAAAATTCCATGGTGTCACTTAAACCATGCTTTTATTTATTTGTTTGGATTTTGTTTGTTTGTGTATTTAATTATTTATCATTTTTATTTGTCTATCTATCTATTTATATCTATTTATCTATCTGTATCTACCTGTCAATAATCTTTTTGTTAATCTATTTACTTACCTTTTATTTATTTTTCATTTTTAAACCCCCTGTCCTAAAGAAAAAAGTTTACAGTTTTCCTTCCAAGACTGGACTATTCTTTCCAAAAATAAAATAAGTATCAGGGATTATGTACAGAACAGAACATCTATAGCATGTTTTCACTGAAGCTTTGGACTTTTTTGTACCTTGTGGCATTGATGCTGATGCTCAGGTCATCAGCGCTACTGTTTTGGTTCACGTCTAATAGAAAGCTGATGTTGAGCTGCAGAAAAAAAGCACGATGTGTCAAAGCACATATAAAGGAAAAAAAAAAAAGAATGTGGCTAAAAAAATTGAGAAGGAAAATGTTAATTCATGACACACTACCTTGGACAGAGCAGGTATATAGATATTCCCTACACTGCATTCCAGAGTGATGGTTGCTTTCTCCTCTTCAGTGATCTCACAGCTGACATGTTTTTCCTCCTAAAATCGTCATGTAATTAAAAAAAAAAAAAAAAAAAGAAATACAGGATAGATGAGCATATCACAAATTCCAAGATAATAATAATATTTCTTCACTCACACACGCATATGTGTGTGTGTGTGTGTGTGTGTGTGTGTGTGTGTGTGTGTGTGTTTGGCTGAAAATGTACACTCACTGCATCCAGCACCCTGATGAAATGAAGATTGCTGGGGAATTGGACGTGCAGTTTGGGCAGAAAGGCGTCATCTCCTATATTGACCAATGTGGTATTCAACATGATGGTCTTCCCATTTCCCAAAGCAAAATACGGCATGTTCTTGTAAGACCTGTCAAGACATGGCGCCCATCATTAAACATTAGCTCATCCAGGTCATTTGAAATAAATTTATCATGTAATACAGGCCACAGTGAGAATGTGGCATGATCAACTTTCATTCATTGGCATCTGGACACATGGACAAGTTCACATATAGCAGTTTATAAAATCATGTCACGTTATAATTTAAATTATATTTATTTTTTTATTTTTTTAAGTGTCGCATTCTGACATGACAGTCAGCACATCTACTTCACAGCGAGAAGGTCCTGGATTGAAATCGTGGGCTGTGTGTTACTGTGTGGCGATTCATGCACTTCCTGTGCTTGCATGAGTCCAAAGTCATATATGGCAGACTAACTAGCTGTTCTAAATTGTCCCTAGGTGTGGATGTGAGCATGATTTTTAATTTATTTTTTTGGTGTGTGTGTGTGTGTGTGTGTGTGTGTGTGTGTGTGCGCGCGCGCGCGAGTTGGCCCTGCGATGGTATAACAAACTTTTCAGGCTGGTTTCCCTGATGTTGGCTAAAATAGGATCCAGTGACCATGTGACCCTAGTAGATTTGAGAGGTTTGTGTTAGTGAATGATATGCAATATGAAAAAAAAAAAACAACCAAAAAAAAAACAGCTTGTATTATATTCATGTGATACTCTACTTAATACTGTCATAAAAATGTTAAATACATGTATAAAACATTGTTATATCATCAGATGACTATTATTTAAAAAAATGCCATATATTAAACTGCTTATTAATCTTGTTTAGTCTGTATTGGGAAAGGTCTTTGTCTCACACAGACCTCACCTTTTGGTTTGGCCTGTAGTTGACATCTGGTTGGTTTATCAGTACAGCCAGCTTAAGTGAGATTAAAAAACAGTAGCTGCTCGACCTTTTTTATTTTTTTTTTCATTTTTTTTTCATTTTGCTATACTGTATTAATCTCACATGTGAAATTATTGCCCAAACTGAGCGCGCACACACACACACACACACACTAGCAAAAAAACAAAAACACAAACAGCTGCATTCATTTGCATCGTGTCTTCACTGAAGGCTTTGAAGAAATACCGAGAAAGAATGAGATTGAGCTCAACAGACCTGCACACACACACACACACACACACACACACACACACACACACACACACACACACACACACAAACACACACACACACACACACATGTACGTGCAAGTTCAAATCTCAAAATGAGGCACCAGGTGTGCATCTGGGAGTGTGACAAGTCTCACTCCCCCAATAACCGCACACACACACACACACACACACACACACACACTTGCCTTATGAATAATCAGATCATGCATTATCACTGTGAAGAGTGGAAGAGGTCCATAAATTAGTTTGTGTACTGCTGGAAACATGATCCAAAATGTTAATTTGCACACACACACACACACACACACACACACACACACACACACACACACACACACACACACAGCTCAATTAAGCAAGCCTTGAGTGGAATGCTCAGAATTCAAATGACTGGTGTAGAACATTGGCTCTGGTTCCTTGTACTCTACTGGGCATATTTAGGAAATAATAGCAGATTCTCTCTCAGGCACTTGAAGATTCCCTTAAGTTACATTCAGTGTGTGTTAGAGTGGAAGAAAGGAGAATACAGGGATAAAAACATGACAGATGATGCAGCGGATGAAATGCATAGCTGTTATACAAAATAGCTCTGTTTACCGATGAGGGAGTTCAACTGCTGCTATAATCACAAGTTTTTGTACTTAATCTGTACGAACAATAGCAAACCTAATGGGTACTACCGCAAAATACTTTTCTGTCAAATAACCCCAGAAGATGGCAGTAGACCAACCTGTAGGATACAAAATTGTTAAGGCATTAGGAAGTTAAGCTTATGTTATGTATGGCACAGGAGGCAAGACAGTTTCAATAAGTTAAAACTGAACATCACAGGGTCACCCACAGAGTGCAAAGTACCTCCCTCAGGCACAGATGGTGCATTGATGAACCTCAACAATCTGCCCATGACTGCACGTTGTTTTAATTTATGTATTCATTTGTTTATTTAGTTTTTTTATAACTTGTCATAGTAATAATGAAATGTCTCTCTCTAGTGGGCATTTGATGACTCTTCACTCACATGTTATTTGCACTTATAATGCAAAATATTATGCAATTTATTATTTGCACCTTAACTGTTTTTTTCCCCAAACATGATCTCACCATAGTTTGTTACTTCTACCATGTCCTACTCTAGAAGAAAATTTCATAAAAATCGGCACAGATTTTGAGTTATATTGCATACAACCTAACAAACCAACGACCAAATTTGTTTTAACATAATTTACAAACAGACAAATCCAAACCACAGAATTATCAAAAAAAAAATCTAGGCTTGGTCCTCCTCCTCCTTCTCCTCCTCCTCCTCATCATCATCAAAATAGTGCAACAATGCAAAACAGAATCCTTATGAACCCTTTATTATAAGTATAATGTTATGGTCTGTGCTGGCTGGCAGCATTAATTCTTTTCTTCAGTCATTGCAGGCGCTGGTGAGGGGTGTGGATGTTGCTGGTAGGGACCACCCACTCAACTCAATCTCGCAAGCTGATTGGTTTAGACGCGTCACGCTGTAGCCTCGCACAATCCTGCGGGAATTTTTGTGATTTTGTGATCTTATAGTGTTTGTGAACGTCCTGCACCATCTAAGGCATCTAATGAGCCCCAAAAAAGCGAAATATGATGACAGTGGCCCAAAAAGTGAAGTCACTAGATATGCTGATGGCTGGCAATACGTATGCCCATGTAGCACGCTATTACGGCATAAATGAATCTACCGTGCGTTACATCAAAAAAGACTAAGATTAAGATCAAGCGGAGAAGAACTATTGTCAGAGTTGAGTACAGTACTTAAAAGTATTTATATATATAAATTCTATTTAAATATTTAACTTTTAATATTAATATTAAAAATGTAACTTTTAATATACACTTCTTGATATTGTATAGACGTGAAAACATACAGAAATTAGACAACATGGTAGAAATGAGAGGGGTGACCCTACTTCACGGTATTTTACTTCGTGCAAAATAAAATTGTTGAATCTTCTTATGGTCTCCTGCATCTCTGGGTCTGATGCATACACTCCAGGCGCAACAGAATCTTCTGACCTGAAACATGGATCCAGCAGAGACCGCGCAGCTTCGGCAGACACTATCCAACCAGGGCGCCCTGCTGGGACGACACGACCTTGCATCAGATGATGGACAATCTCCAGCACATAACCACCAGCTTGGCGCAGCTCGGCGGAAGGATGGACGCCATCGCCACTCACCTCGCTGCTGCGACCTCACCCCCTCATCCTTCACTTTCCGCTTCAGCAGCAGTGCCAGCGTTAGCTATACTCCCCGCGCACCGGGAACCACTCATTCCCACGCCAGCCAGGTATTCGGGCATGATCGACTCCTGCGCACGATTCTTTCATCAGTGTTCGCTTCAGCCAGCAGCCGCACACATACTCCACCAATCAAGCAAAAACCACCTTCATCATGAGCCTGCTCACGGAGCAAGCCTCGTCCTGGCCACCCATACTCCAGAATTATGCTCCCAGTTAGACCAGTTCATGCGAGAAATGAAGAAAGTTTTCGATCGTCCAACGAAAGGGGAGGAGGCGAGCTACCAGCTCCCACGAATTCGGCAAGGCTCAAAGTCGGTGGCGGAGTACGCCATCCCATTCTGGATTCTCGCCATCGAAAGCGGCTAGAATGACCCCGCGCTCCGGGGGGGCTTTCCTGCAGGGTCTTAATGAAAGGCTGAAAGACGAGCTCGTGGCCCGAGATGAGACGACTCTTGAGGAGTTAATCATCTTGTCTACCAGACTGGACAACCGGCTGAGAGAGAGGGATTGGTCCCGGGAGGAGGGGACCAGTTTTTCCTACCTCAAGCCACTCCGTGAGACCAAAGAAGGCCTCACCTCAAACTCACTCGCCATTTCCCCCTCTGATGAAGGATGACGGTCAAGAACCCATGCATGTGAACCGCACCAGACTGATGGCTGAGGAGAGGCACCGGCGGATGGCCAACGGTCTCTGCATCTATTGTGCCGAGAAGGGCCATTACCTCACCCAGTGCCCTGCGCGGCACTACAGCTACGAGAGGATCCTCCACGACACCCGGGAAGCGCCTGCAAGTTCAAGGTACACTACACGCCACGCAATACTCTTATCCTGTAGACGTATTCATTGACTCAGGCGCTGACGCTAACTTCATCGATCCGGGGATGGTTGAGCTCCATGACCTGCTCGTGTATGAACTTGAGACATCCAAGGAGGTAGTGGCCATTGACGGCCAACTCATAGCTCACATCACGCACAAGACCAAGCTGGTTAAGCTCAGTTTGTCTGGTAACCACCAGGAATATTTGGAGCTGTTTGTTCTCTCTGCCTCTCTCTCTCTCTCTCCCTTAGTGTTGGGGTGGCCATGTTTGCAGACCCACAATCCCCACATTGACTGGCGCACCCTCACCATACACAGCTGGAATGACTACTGTCTGCAACACTGCTTAATGGTGGCCGTGCCCTCCCAAGCTTCACGAATCCTGGTTGACCTGGAAGATCTGGACTTAGCTGGCGTGCCAAAAGAATATCACAGCCTGCAAGAGGTTTTCAGCAAGGACCGGGCTCGCTCATTACCTCCTCATTGACCGTACGACTGCGCCATTGACCTACTTCCAGGTTCCATGCTCTCTTCCCAGCGACTATACAACCTCTCGAAGCCAAAGAAAGATGCCATGGAGGCATATATTAACGAGTCGCTGGCTGCAGGTCTCATTCGGCCCTCATCTTCCCCGGTAGGCACTGGGTTCTTCTTGATCGAAAAGAAAGACAAGACCCTGAGACTTTGCATCGATTACACGGGCCTGAACCATATCACCATAAAAAACAAGTACCCTCTCCCTCTAATCGATTCAGCCTTCACCCCTCTCCACGATGCTACCGTTTTTTCAAAGCTGGACCTGAGAAATGCCTACCACTTAGTCCGAATTCAGGAGAGGGACGAGTGGAAGACGGCCTTCAACACGCCCCTGGGGCACTTCGAATATCTGGTCATGCCATTCGGACTAACCAAAGCCCCGGCGGTTTTCCAAGCTCTGGTCAACGATGTGCTTAGGGACATGCTGAACTGCTTTGAATTCGTGTACCTTGACGACATCCTGATTTTCTCTAGAGACCAAGATGAGCATCTCCGCCACATGAGAATGGTATTAAAGAGGCTCCTAGAGTACAGATTGTTTGTTAAAGCAGAAAAATGCGAGTTTCATGTCCCCTCAGTCTCCTTCCTGGGGTTCATCATGGAGAAGGGTCAGATAAGACCCGATCCGGCAAAGGTGAAGGCAGTGGCGGAGTGGCCGACTCCGAGTACACAGAAACAGCTGCAGAGGTTCCTGCGGTTCGTAAACTTCATTCGTCGGTTTGTGTGGGACTACAGCCACCTAGCAGCACTCCTCACACAGTTGACATTATCCAAAACACCGTTCCAGTGGTCCCCAAGTGCCCAGGCGGTGTTTGACAGGCTGAAGGGTAAATTCGTCAATGCGCCCATACTGATCCACTCGGACCCCTTGCTGCAGTTTGTAGTGGAAGTCGACGCCTCAGACTTTGGAGTGGGGGCGGTCCTCTCCCAACGGTCTCCCACAGGCCAGAAGCTACACCCATGCACCTTCTTCTCCTGTCGCTTGTCCCCGGCGGACCAGAATTATGATGTTGGGAATCGTGAACTGCTGGTAGTGGTCTTAGCGCTCCAGGAGTGGAGGCACTGGCTGGAAGGGGCAGCCCACCCCTTCGTGGTCTGGACCAACCATAAAAACCTATCCTACCTCCGTACAGCCAAGAGTTGAACTCCTGTCAAGCATGATGGTCACTCTACTTGGGAAGATTCAACTTCACACTAACATACCGACCCGGCTCCCGGAATACGAAGCCAGACGCTCTCTCCAGACAGTTCTTCAGGGGAAGACACTACCATGGAGACCATCTTGCCCACCTCCTGTATACTTGGAGCAGATCAATGGGAGGTTGAACGGCTAGTTCGGGACGCCCATCAGGGAGAACCGGAGCCCGTCGGGTGCCCCCAAGGTCGACTATATGTTCCCCTGCCAGCCAGAGCCCCAGCACTCCAGTGGGCTCACGCCTTGAAATTAGCCTGTCACCCCAGAGCCCACGAACTCTTTTCCTGCTCCAACAATGCTTCTGGTGGCCAATGATGGCAGCTGACACCAGGGAGTTTGCCTGGTCGGGCGCCAAGTGGTGCCCCTTAGGGGGGGAGGGGACTGTTATGGTCTGTGCTGGCTGGCGGCATTAATTCCCTTCCTTAGTCATTGCAGGTGCTGGTGAGGGCCATGGCTGTTGCTAGTAGGGGAGTTCCAGAAGAGCACACCTGGTCCCACTCTGCAATCAGCAAACGGCCAGCTATAAATGGGAGCGGTGCGCTTCCCTCCACTGTCAGAAGATTGTCTTCCCAGTGATTCCATTCCTCTGCTTTCTCTCTGACCCCTGGTATCTTGCGTTGTGCTCGACCAGTTCCATTGAATTATTAATCCCGTGATTTAGAGTTCCAAGTGCAAAAAGATCGTTGAATCTTCTTATTGGTCTCCTGCATCTCTGGGTCTGACGCATACACTCTAGGTGCAACATATAATGAGAAGCAAGTGAACCCTGAGCATGTGATGAGAGTCATAGGTATTGCGGAACGTGTAGTGAGTTTTGAAACTGTAAAAATCTAAAGTGCCTTGTCTGGAATTTACACATGCATCCTAAACTGAGCTCGGTAACTGGTCTCAATTCAAACTTTCTTCAGATTTAGCACCCAGCATCGTTCTGGAGAGACCTCTTAAACTAAAAATTAGTTTACATTCATTTTCACTAATTAAACCACCATGCCTTCTGACCAGTTCTATATTAGCAACCTTCATGCCTAGTTCAAAGTAAAATTCAATGAGCTGATCCGTGTAATGATGTGTTTGGAGCAGCGGAAAAGAAACCGACATGTGAATCAAAAGGAATTGAAGAATATCATTGTGAGAGTGAAAATACAAAATAATAATTTATTGCGAGTAAATGCAAAATATTGTAAGGTAACAAATGTAGCGATCAGAATTTTTTTTCACCTCACCCTTATGGGGCCTCTTAGTTTTTTTGGACCAGCTAAAGATGGGTCTGAAATCCTTATCGAGGTATGAATGTGCCTACCCTAGCATGCAAAGTCGGCTCTGACCGACTGGCTAGACGAGATCAAGAATGTGATCCAGCCACAAGGAAAGATGCAAAGCAAGAGGATCTGCTCTAGTACAACAGCCTTTACACTACAAAGCTTTCCCATACAGGTGCATATCATCCTCAAAATCGATGACCTACCAAGCAGGTATTTTGTGTACCAGTTTTACAACCAACAGTCAATATATCTAGATGAAAGGTCGTTCTTGTTTCGAGATACAGATCATAACAATAATCAGGAAGATGGCATGAACAGAACCAAATTTTCAGTATGTTTAACATCACCAGTGTTCATTACAGATCAAAATTTTATGGGGACAAATTGGCCCTTAGAGGAAAAAAAAACTGGGGACACTGGCAAAAACTAGGGTCATAGTAACGGGTCAAATTATTATATATTACATTATTCCAAGAAACTAATTCAGCTATTTTCTGACAGCTCACTGTTAAAAACTGGACCTAAATTACATTGGAGTGTTTACTAATGTATAATAATATTTCACATACTACTCTATAAATTTAGTGGTAAAGCAGGTTTATTGCTTTGAAGTTTTCATTTTTTATTTTAGCAGATTAAAGGTAACAACACTTCAAGTTCAAAAGTGCAACAAACTGTTTTTAACACTGTCTGTATTTTAATTTACATCAGGCACATAGCAGAATTAAACAAAACCAAACATTTAAAAATACTTGGAAGTTGACAAAATACAACACAAACTGTTTTTAACCGACAGTAACAGACTTCCAATATTATAATTAAAAGTTTCTGCTGTGCTTTCAGGCTGTTGACAGTATTTTCACCTTATTTGCTACAAAAAATATCCCTGTCTTTCTTCCCCTGAGAAACCTTCAGTGCTAACGTTAGCGATTGCAGTCTCAATATGACTAGCAGTAGCAGTACTAGCACTACAAGCGGCCACCCCACTGTCACTAGCGGTAGCAATGCAACTAGTATTATCAGTGATATCACCGGAATTAGATTTGACACTTGGTTACTAACACCCCACATTGTTAATAAATTTCTTTGTTTTGAGCAATGTTTTTTCGCTTTGGACGCCATTTTATGTTTCTATAGTAAACATCAGGGGCTGAGTTTGTTTTCACAGATCGCGAGCAAGGGTAGTGTGGGTAAGCACCGGGGCATACGCATTATATACATGTGGGTTAATTTGGAGCAAAGCGAACGCTGTAAAAGTGGATTCTACACTCGTGTGCCCAAAACAAATGAAGTGCATTGCATCATGTTTGCGAAGGAATAGCAGTTGTGCTATTTATATATAGCTAGTTGTGTCAGCTCGGGAGCCACTGGCCAATCACGTGCTATCTTTCAAATTACCATCGCTAATTGCAAATGTCCTCACCGGCATGATTTATTTAGCATTGCTTTGAACGATGTTAACTTTTAAAATTAAACAATATAATAAACGAGATTTTCCCAGACATTTTCTATGCGCCCGGCTGACGCATGGACATGTAGTTTAGTGGGGACACAGGCACAATTAATGCGCCATTGGCACAATGGCGCAGCCTGTAATGATCATTGCATCACTGTGCAGGAAATTGTTACATGATTGGGCTCTGACATGCCATCTAGGAGAGAGCATTATTAATTCTTCAGAAGTGCATAATGTACGCAGGTGGCTGTAAAAACAATGCAGTATGCACCACTGGATTCATGGGCGAAGTGTATACCAGCTTTAAATGCATGAACACGTCACGTGCTGCACTGCATTAAGCAAATACTGTAGTTCAATAAAATATTGATTAACATCACTGATTGGTTAAAAGTAAAAT
This sequence comes from Plotosus lineatus, assembly GCA_024760905.1. Classification (NCBI taxonomy): domain Eukaryota; kingdom Metazoa; phylum Chordata; class Actinopteri; order Siluriformes; family Plotosidae; genus Plotosus; species Plotosus lineatus. Next base: position 35,746,931 of record CM045729.1, on the reverse strand, counting down.
TAAATCCAGATTTCTGCACAGCTGCCCTGGGACAGTGTCTTGTGGCATTGTTGAAAGTGCTCCATCAATCAACTCAAACTGGATCAAATACTGAAGTCTCAGGGTATATGGTTGGGAGTTTAAATCTCACATTTTATCAATGTATATATGCACATGAGAAAAACAATGTGGGTCACTGCTGAGCTCCAGATGTTAAAGAGTTTTCACATGAATTCAGACTCCACTGGTGTTCAGGTGAGATCTGAATTCGGAGCATGGCTGAGTGATGGGAGATGGAAGTGTGTGACAGCCAGAAGTTTGTGATGCAGGAAAAATACAGGGAAATATATCAAATAAATCAGCTTACTGTGGAAGGACCAGATGTGCAAAAACCTGCAGGTTTGTGGAGCAGTTTTCCCAAGCGCAGTATCTGGCAAAATGAGTCTGTAAAAACATCATAGACGCAGACTGGTTTGTTTGTTTTTTTAGGCTACACAAGTAAAATCCCACCATTACATTTATGCACTGAGTATCAATTAGTTCTATAAAGGGGCTGAAGTGAGAGGTTGTGGAAAAATCTAAATATAAAATAAAGTGCAAAAAAAAAAAGATATTTAGGATTCTAAAGCATTATGTAATATGTAAAACGAACAACAACAACAACAAGAACAATAATAATACGGATAATTAGATATGTCATGCTTTATATATTAAGCTGTTTATTCAGTATGTAGCTGCTCAGAGGAGCTTTTGGCAGCATGAGTTGTATTTGTTGCATTCGAAAAAAAAAGACTTCTGAAAAACTGGGTTGAAGAAATGAACAGATAGTGTATTACAATGTTAATTAAAAGTAGAAGCATAAATTAAAAACTTTTCTGATTAAAATGAAAACATAGTCAAGATTTAAAAGTGATAAAATAAACTGATCACAGTTCAAAAAAGCTCCAAGTTTACTTTCTGTTTAGCAAATCTTTAGTTGCATAAGATTTTCTTTCGGCTTTTTCCCTTTATCAGGGGTCGCCACAGCGAATGATTCGCACGTTTGATTTGGCATACGTTTTTTTTTTTTATGTCGGATGCCCTTCCGGACACAACCCTTTAGCAAGGGACAAAAACACGCTGACGGCTTTGCAGCTACTCTTTATGAAAGTCAGCAATGGTACTTTTACATGAACCTCCCACCATAGACAGTGACAGACATGGCCGGCCTTTGATAACCCAGTTAGCTGCACTTTGGGGATGGGAGGGGTCGTCAGTGACAACCTTGTGGAGAGTGGGACTCGAACACCCAACCTTAGGATCAACGATCCAGCGCCCTATACCACTAGACCACTACTGCCCCAAATGTTTAGTTCCATATGTTCAATAAAACCAAAGCCTCACTATATAGCTAATTTAACACACAATTACTAGCTCGCTCATTTTAGGAACTTATTTACAAAATTCTTATCATTTGTACAAAATTAAAATATTGTTGACTTCATTGCTAGAGATGTTGAGGCTGAGTTGGCTTAATATGCTACCCACTGCTGTGGACCAGTGTGTGTGTGTGTGTGTGTGTGTGTGTGTGTGTGTGTGTCTGTGTGTCGTGGCTGATGTTTTTACCTGGTTTGTGACCCGGTTCATTTGTTTGTCTCTTTGCTGTAGAACAGCTTTGAGTGGAGGAAAGCTACTGGAGCCTATGCTCTCGACGCTGTGTTCTCCCAGCTCATACTGCACCTCGAAATACAGTGGTGTGAAAATATCACGCACATCTCTCTAAAACACACACACACACACATTAAAACCATACAGTGTAAAATGTACAGGGAAATAAACAGATGTTTTTGTTGTAGTTCCTGTTTCTTATTAATCCTTATAAATGATACCGAATACTGTATTAACAAATGCAGAAGAAGTGCAGAATTTTACATTGACCTATACATCTTTATGACTTTTTTTAAATGCACCTTGCTTTGTGGATTTATTACAAAACTTTTCTGAATAATCTAAAAACCTCCATATTTCAACTCTAATGTCCCCTTATAAAGGAGGTATTTATTCTCATGAAGACAAGGGCATGATGTCAGATAATAACACACGGAGAGAGTTTGTGTGTGTGTGTGTGTGTGTGTGTGTGTGTGTGTGTGTGTGTGTGAGAGAGAGAGAGAGAGAGAGAGAGAATGAGAGAAACCGAGAGGGGAGGGGAGGGGAGGGGAGGGACGGACGGACACAGAACACAGCCAGTCTAACCACCATTAAGCACAAGTGGAACTAATTTCTTTTGCACTTTCTTGAAATCTTTCTCAGTGATGTAAAGCATACTGTTATTTTCTATTGACTTTTCTTGATAAAGTAAGAACTATAACTACTGAAAGTGTTACAATTATAATAAGTTTGTCCGTTTTTACTGTTTACTGAATTTGCTATGGGAAATGACTTAATATGATCTGGAAACAAATTACTTTAAAGCACAACACCAGGATCATAAGCTTTACGGAACATAAACCCATTAAACGGACAATAAAACTAATAAGACCGGTGATACAAGACAAAGTAAAATCAGAAAGTTGGTGAAAAGAAAACCAAGACTTGGACGCTTATCAAGAGGGACATCTATTAGGAACACCGTATTGGGCAGTATATATCAGTATATATACCTAGTATATATTCATTTGTTACTTTCTGGACCTTAGTAGTGGATCAGAATTTGAACTCACAACCTCCCGATCACCTCTACACCTCCAGCCCCACATTAACTTTATTTGAAGGTGGGGCCAAATGATAATAAAGATGAAAATCCCAATTAAAAGTGGTCTCCCCCCCACGACTGTTTGTGTCGGAGGCAGCAGGATATTTCTGAGAGATAGCTCAAATGTTGTTCACAAAACATAGTGGTCTAAAAAAGGAAGGTATATGAGGACATGAAGCAGCTGCACACACTTTGTCCAGCAGAGCAACTAAGCTGCTATGACTGATGTGTTGGGTGTGTTTGACACCTTTTTTTGCAGCTTGGAGAAAGCAAGGACAAAGCATCACAAAAAGACGTCAACAATATTCAAATGCCTTTCAATCAATTAAAAAAAAACAGATTTCCATGAACTACACTGAATTACAGTGTGTATGTGTGTGTGTGTGTGTGTGTGTGAGTGTGTGTGTGTGTGTGTGTGTGTGTGTGTGTGTGTGTGTGTGTGAGTGAACATTTGATTAACATAATGCTTTAAAACCATTTATTTCACCATCATCAGAAAAATCTTCAATCCATCTGCTGTGAGCATTTCAGTTATTTATCAAGCATTGGAAATTCACTTAAGGGAGAATTTTCACGCCTGTTTATGTGAATCTCTGCTATCAATATCACCTCAGCCTCCCTCTCTGAACACCTGGACTGCTCACATGTGCACATGCCCGCGCGCCACACACACACACACACACACACACACACACACACACACACACACACACACACACACATTCTCATGCAGCATCTATTATCTTTGTGCCACTCATTCTGTTCATCACTTGGTTTCACTGCAGCAGAACTGAGTCAGCAGTTTCATATAATGTAGCAAACTCATTTGTTGACTTCCTTGCTTTAAGTGTGTACATTGCACAGGAGGAGGGAAGTGGAGGGGTGGGGGGAGCATTTCCAAGAAGTAATTTTTGCTTAAGTTCAACATACATGAAGGGCTGCCTGTTTATGTAGCACTTTTGTATATTGTGCTACAAAAGGTGTTGCACAAGCGTGTCAGCACAACGAGAATGTACTAATGTCATCAATTTAGCAAATAAAAGTTTAGAAAAGCAAAAAAATGCAGCATGTAAAATCAGACAGTGCTCTGGAGTAAGCTCTTATTCATTATCAAGCTGTAACACCGAACTGCAGGTTTCTAGATTTAAAAAAAGTGTAACGGAAGGTCAAAACTAAAAGAAAAATATACTGTTAATATTGTTCACTTATAATCAGTATTTTGTGCTCATGTAATTGTTTATGTCCTAAATAGATAGCATTAGAAAATATTTATATACAACCCGGAGTCCAAAAAAAGTTTTGAACACTATACAAATTGTGAATAAAAACTGAGTGCAATGATGTGGAAGTGCCAAATTTCAATATTTTATTCCGAATAGAAGATAGACGACAGGGCAAAGTTTAAACTGAGAATATATTTCATTTTAAAGGAAAATGTGTTGATTTTAAATTTCATGGTGTCAACAAATCTCAAAAAAGTTGAGACAGGTAGCAAAAAGAGGCTGGAAAAATCAATTGCACCTGTGAACAGCTGGAAGACCAATTACCACTAATGAGGTCCATTGGCAACATGACTGAGTATAGAAAGAGCTTCTCAGAGTGGCAGTGTCTCTCAGAAGCGAAGATGGATAGAGGATCACCAATTCCCCCAATGTTGCACAGAAAGATAGTGGAGCAATATCAGAAAGGTGTTTCCCAGTGAAAAATTGCAAAGAGTTTGAAGTTATAATCATCTACAGTGCATAACATCATCCAAAGATTCAGAGAATCTGGGACAATCTCTGTGCATAAGGGTCAAGGCCGAAAAACCATACTGGGTGCCCTTGATCTTCAGACCCTTAAACAGCACTGCACCACAAACAGGAATACTACTGTAAGAGAAATCACAGAATGGGCTCAGCGATACTTCCAGAAACCATCCTTGGCGAACACAATCCATGGTGTCATCCAACAATGCCATCGGAAACTCTACAGTACAAAGAAGAAGCCATTTCTAAACAGCACCCAGAAGCGCAGGCGTTTTCTCTGGGCCAGGGGTCATTTAACATGGAGTGTGGCAAAGTGGAAAACTGTTCTGTGGTCAGGTGAATCACGATTCGAAGTTCTTTATGGAAAACTGGGATGCCATGTCATCCGGATTAGAAGGCAAGGACAACCCAAGTTGTTATCAGTGCTCAGTTCAGAAGCCTGCATCTGTGATGGCATGGGGTTGCATGAGTGCATGTGGCATGGGCAGCTTGCACATCTGGAAAGGCACCATCAATGCAGAAAGGTATATTCAGGCTCTATAACAACATATGCTCCTATCCAGATGTTGTCTCTTTCAGAGAAGACCTTGCATTTTTCAACATGATAATGCCAGACCACATGTAGCATTAATTACAACATCATAGCTGCGTAGGAAAAGTATCCGGCTATTGAAATGGCCAGCCTGCAGTCCAGATCTTTCACCTTCAACATCTGGCGCATCATAAAGAGGAAGGTTCAACAAAGAAGGCCCAAGACAGTTGAACAGTTTGAGGCCTGTATTAGACAAAAATGGGACAGCATTCCTATTTCTAAACTTTAGAAACGTGTCTCCTCTGTCGCCAGACGTTTGCAGACTGTTGTAAGAAGAGGGGATGTCTCACAGTTGTGAAAATGGCCTGGTCCAAACTTTGAGATTTGTTGACACCATGAAATTTATAATCAACATATTTTCCCCTTAAAATGATACATTTTCTCAGTTTAAACCTTTGTCCTGTCATCTATGTTCTATTCGAAATACAATATTGAAATTTGGAACTTCCACATCATTGCATTCAGTTTTTATTCTCAATTTATATAGTGTCCCAACTTTTTTGAAATCCGGTTTGCATTTGAGAGCATATTCATGAAGAACATTGATATTTTTTCAACTGTAGTGCCCTTGAGTAACATACCTAACTACCAACTGCTCTCCATGTGTGTATCAGCCGACAGCTCTGAGTGTATGTATGTATGTATGTATATATATATATATATATACACACACATACATATACACACACATATACCATTTTTATAGTATCTATCTAATATAAATTTTTTAAAGTGTTCATATAAAAAAATAATTGAACTGATACAGAATTTTTTTTTTTGATCGGTGATTTCAGTACGTTGAATTCTGGTACAGTGATTACCATTGTTTTTATAAACATAAGCACCAGTCAGTGTGGATGCACCAGAAGCTGACGCCAACATTTGATTGGTAATGTACGAAAAAAAGATAGTACTGAGACAAGTGGGTTGTAGAAACAAAGTGAACCCGCGAAGGTATGTAATCGTAAATATAAGTTCTGAAAACAACTGGCTTTAAGGTCATAAATTCTTGTAGCATAGAGCCATAAAATCAGAGACCTGGTAACATAGTGCCCTGAAATTATAGGTTTTAGTAGCATGACGTATTAAATAGGTCCTCAGAAACATTATGGTCCTAAAAGCAGGATCCATTTGGCTTTAAAATAGTCCCTAGAAACATTAGGCCTGAAAAAAGTCTCTGGAAACATAGGGTTCTGAAAGCATGTAAACACAGTGCCTGAATAAACTCTATTGAAGGTATAGGACCCTAAAAGGCCACCAAATTCTTCTGGAGGCACTAAAAGCATAAATGATGGAAATTTATTTCCGTAATTCATGCACAAGGCTTTGTATATTTCAGATGACTATTTAATACAGAAATAAATAAATCCTAATAATAATAATCAGATAAAAATGTGTTCTGATTTAATAAAATAACAACCATGATGTTGCCAGTGTTTTCTGACACGCCAGTCCTCTTACCCTCATGAAGGCTTGATGGTTGCTGCAGGTCTTGTGTCCGTGCTCAGCCCTGATGCGACCTGCTGTGACGTTGGACGTGCCATTAATGTGGAAGTAGAAACGAGATGGGAAGGTGTGCTTTACATCTTTGTGCTTTACATCTGCACTGAGGTTGTACTTCAACTCTGATCAGCGAAGAGTAAAGAAGAAATAATAATTATTATATATACAGTGATCCCTCGCTACTTCGCGCTTCAATTCATGTGGCAGTAATGCATTGCAGTACATTACAAAAAAATACACATTGAATTAAAAAATAAGGAAATTAAGGAATAATAAAAAAGTTAAGGAAAATGCCACAAAAACAAGGCCAATTATGCACAAAAAACCCACAAAAACCCAAAGAAACAAAAACACAACTCAAACCCCCATCACAACTACTTACATTTTTATGTGACGTGTGCATCTGTGTGTGCATGCGCGAGTCTGTATATATGTGTGTATTTATGTATATATATTTTTTACATCTTATGCATTATTTTTGAATGTTTAATTGTTATTAGAAGCATTTTTAGTGTTGAATATGTATTTATTGATATTATATACACATATACATGTGCGTATACGTCAGTCGGGGGAGGGGATCCTACTTAGCGAATTCGAGGTCGCGGGGATCTCGGTCCCAATTAACCGCGGAAAGTGAGGGATCCCTGTATGTATATATATATATATATATATATATATATATATATATATATATATATATATATATATATATAAAACATAGATATGTTACAAGTAACACACAATAATGTGTGTGTGAAAAAGACAGTTTCAGTAAACTAAAAAGACAACTCACCCAAATAGAATGGAAAACGATGATAAATACCTAGTCATTGTTTCTATCATACATGCATACATGTGTCAAAGTCACTAAAGTGTCACTTGTTACTCTTCTGTAGCTGTAAAAGGCTGACTGGCGAAAATGAAAAATTGATTGAAACCCTCATCTGATGGACGTAGGTGTTTTATCATTACAAATCCTTGCTTCTAGCATACAAACAATTTTTTTTTCACTCACTCATTTGCCTATCTCAGCCTACAGTAGGTGAAGACGAGATACACCCTGAACATCATAGGGCAACACAGATACATGTAACCATTTTCACACATACACCTGGGGAAATATAAAACAGCCATTCAGTCTAAAATGTAATATGTCTTTGGACTGTGCGAGGAAAGCAGAATACCTAGAAAGAACCCAGACAGATACAGGGAAAACATACAAAACGCCACACAAAAACACGTGAGCATGGGAATTGAACCCAGGACCATCTTGCTATAAGGCAGATGTGTTAACTATTACACCACCTCGCCACCCCAAGCATGTATTACTCTTTAAAAAAAAAAAAAAAAAAATGATATTTTGAAAGTTTATGAGCTATCAAACTTTTCTTGAATTGATTAAGTTTTGCTCTAGCCAATGAAATAAGGGAGGTCTCATAATGACACACAGGGAGGAAAAAACCTACAGTCTCTATTTTCCACTCATTTAACCTCTGACATAGTTTATGTCTCTCTTTTGAACTCAACCAGAAGGTTTCATCTGGCCGTGAGCAGAGGCCGGGGTGTTTGGCCATGTTTTCCCTTGTTTACCCATATAACACAGCATCAGCAAGGACAGGCCTTGACATCACTCACACACACACACACACACACACACACACACATACACACTGTGACTATGTGAAGGATGTAGACAAGAGATAAGGAATTGTGGCCTGAGGCTGAGTAACCGCCTTCTTCTATCAGTAAACCTCTGATAAGATATTTAATACACAGACATCTTCACTATGCCACAAAATCACTTAGACTTCACCATATATTTTTAAACTCTTTCAGAGCAAATAAAACATGTTTGCGAAAGCAATGACCACCAGTCTTTATCTATCTGTCTGTCTGTCTATTCAGTCAATTGCCAAACTGCCTACTACTACCTGGGTTACAAGGAGGCTTGTACCTTTCTCAGCTGACACTGGGCAAAGGCAGGGTACACCCTGAATAGCTCGCCTGAAAATCATAGGGCAGGACACACTCACAACCATTCACACCTAGGGACAATTTGGAACACTGATTCATTTTATGGACCGCTTAGTCCAAATTAAGGTGATGGGGAGGCTGACACCCATGTTGGCCAAATCTGGACAAGGGCAGAGTACACCTTGGACAGCTTGCTAGGCCATCACAGACAATTTGGAAAAGCCAAATTATTTTAATTATTATTTTTCTGTCTGTCTTCCTTTCGGCTTTTTTCCTTTTACTCGGGAGTCGCCACAGCGAATCATCTGATTCGCACGTTTGATTTGGCAGAGGTTTTTACGTCGGATGCCCTTCCTGTCACAACCCTTTTTAGCAAGGGACAGAAACACGCTGACAACTTTGCAGCTACTCTTTACGAAAGTCAGCAATGGTTCTTTTACATGCATCACACCATAGACAGTGACAGACATGGCCCGCCTTTGATAACCCAGTTAGCCACACTGGGGGTTTAATTATTATTTTTCTATACTGTGTTAATCCCACAAGGGAAATTTTACTCTGTATTTAACCCATCCAAAGTGAGCACACACACACACACACACACACACACACACACACACACACACACACCCACACACACACACACACACACACACACACACACACACAAACGTAAACAGTAATCACACATATTACTCTGATCAGTGGGCTGCCACACACATTGTGGTGCTCAGAGAGCAGTTGGGGGTTAAGTGACTTGCTCAAGGGCACTTCAGTCATGAAGGTGGAGGAAGGGAAGGTGCTGCTCCCTCACCGCCACACATTTTTTCCTGCTGGTTTGGGAATTGAGCCAACAATCTTCTTCTTCCAAACTTGCTTCTCTATCCAATAGGCCATGGTTGCCCCATTTAGCCTAATATGATCACAATCTACATTAGAATTTCTGTAAAACTGCTTTATGACAGTTTTTGTTTTAGTTGAATCTTTTACTTTAACTATTAAAAGGTATTATTCAGTTGATGTTGGTTTCTTACGTTTATATAGTGTGTATACTAATGTATTTTGTTTTACAGTTGGAGTGATATGGGGTTGGGGGGGGGGCAGAACGCACCTATAAGTCCTGGTATGGATTTTCCCTGGACCATGAAACACACATCGATCTCTACACACACAGCAGGAAGACCGTGCTCAACACAAGAGGCCACCGATCGATTCACACTGACTGGAAGAAACAACGATGCCTCCACCGTCACCACTGGACGAGTCCTAGCAAACACATATCCAAACATTAAAATTAAAACCACACCCTATTATCCCCAGCAGTAGATTTGAATTAGTGGATAGTAGCAGTGATTAAGCATCCAGACTGGAGACTGGGTGTACATTTCATACGATGTGTAACTAATATCCATGTGTTTGTATATCTAAAAACTTCAAATGTTATTTATTCACTAATTAGATTTCAGCTTCAATTAATGGGCAACGAGGAACTGCATATAAAAAAACATTCATTACTAATATATAAATCTAGAATCATAGAAATGAGGACAGAAGTGATGTTCGCAATGTTCTTACCGAATCACCACAGCAGCATCGGATAGAAAAGCTCCCACTGCTACGTCTATGAGGTGAGAAGAACGAAATCATTTATTTCCAAATCCAAACATGCATGCAAATCCCTATACAGTGATACCTCTGCTCACGAACATAATTGGTTCCCAGAAAGTGTGTGTGAGGCGAAAAGTTCGTCTTCCGAACATTTATTTCCCATAAGAAACCATTAAAATGAGAATAATCCGTTCCCAGGTCCCCATAAAACATAATTTTCTACTAAATAAGCCTTAAAACTACACAAAAATATACCTTATTTTATGTATAATAAATGTGCTATTGTATTGTAATTAAAGAAATAAACTGTACTGTATAATAAAGTCGTTTTATTTACCTTTGTGATGGTAGTTGATGGCTTGATGGAATGGAGTGGGAGGAGGAGGGAGGGAGGGACTTACTGTTTGGAAGGAGAGTTTGGAAACGCCTACTGTTTGGAAACACCCTTTGCCACACACGCACCCTTAATAGCTTCCTTGTTCTTAAGGATGGTGGTAGACTTAGCGTACTGGTACTGGGACGCTGAGTCACACAAACGCACACCTCGTTCGTGTTTTTCAATGATCTCCGCCTGTGGTGGGGTCTTTTTCGGTCCCATAATAGCAAAAGTACACTCAATATGGTCCAAAATGTCTAGCAAACACAAACCACTTCCGCATTCAAAGAAAGGGGTGTGACGAACTGTGACGCTGTGAGCGTGCGTCAGCTTCTCGTGGCCGCCACCGTGGCTCTGTTCGACCGCGTGGTTTGATTCGTCCGCCGAAAACTAGTTCGTCAGCAGAGACTATATGCTCGCAAATTTAATGTTCTTGAGGCGAAAAGTTCGTGAGCTTAAGCGTTCGTCAGCGGAGGTTTTACTGTACGCATACCTCCAGTATGAACAGCGTTTAACAATCTTATTAGACTGCTTGTCACAATTGAAAGAAATGTAAATTGTTTTTGGCCATGGATCCGTATAAATCATAACCACAGCAATCCTGATGTTGAGATTAGTTGAACATTAGGAACATCAACCTGAGCAGTAATCTGGAATTAAATGAACACTGACCAAGATTCCACATTTAAATCCACAAATGCAGGATTTAAGTCACTCACTCGAAGGCCAAACCACATAATATTATTATGGTGATATGGAGACTGAAGCCTATACCAACCAACACTGGGCGAAGGTGGGGTGTACATCTTGAACAGCACACCAGTTCATTCTTGGGCCAAGACACACACTATCCACCACAAATTTACATTATAGCATTTGGCAGATGCCCTTGTTGACAGCAACGTATTTTTACACAACTGAACAACTGAGGGTGGAAGGTTTTGCTCAAGAGTCAACAGTAGTGGTACTGGGGCTTGAGCCTTGACCACTAAGTAACAACTACTCACACTTATATGCACACTCAGGATAAATTTGGAACAGCCAATTAGCCTAGTGTGTATGTCTTTGGACTATGGGAAGAAACCACAGTACCTAGACAAAATTCACACAAGTCGAGAGGAGAGAGCACATGCAAACGCTGCACAGAAACAGTCTCACCAAGCTCAGAACTTCAACCCAGGACCTTCTTCCTGTCTGGTAGAATTGCAAAGCACTACGCCACCATGCTGGTCAGTATAAGATGTATCCATTCATTCAATTTCTGAACCGCTTAATCCTAATTAGGGTGATAGGGAGGCTGGTGACCATCTCAGTCGACTCTGGGCGAAGGCAGAGTACACCCTGGACAGCTCGCCAGGCCATCTCAAGGCATAAGCATGCCGACGTTATGCAGCTACTCTTTAAAAAAGTCAGCAATGGTTCTTTTACATGAACCTCACACCATAGACAGTGAGAAACATGGCCCGCTTTAGATAACCCAGTTAGCTGCACTGGGGCAGTCTCCTTTTCCTTTCGGCGGTTCCCTTTCAGGGGTCACCACAGCGAATCATCTGTCTCTATCTTCATGGAAGTCATATTAAAGATTGGCATATTCGATTTGGCATAGGTTTTTACGTCGGATGCCCTTCCTGACACAATCCTTTAGCAAGGGGCAGAAACACGCTGATGGCTATGCAGCGACTCTTTGCGAAAGTCAGCAATGGTTCTTTTACATGAACCTCACACCATAGACAGTGAGAGACTTGGTGGCCTTTGATAACCCAGTTAGCTGCATGGGGGGGCGGGGGGATGATGACAGTGACAACATTGTGGAGAATGGGACTTGAACCACCAACCCTAAGATCAGTGATCCAGCACCTTTTACCTCCAAGCCACCACTGCCCTGGGGGCAGTATAGGATGTAATTGACTGACAAATTGATCACAAAGATTTCCTTCAAAAACAGTCTTAAAGTACAACTATGAAGTATACTGACAGAATTTAAAACTTCGAGAGAATTTTCTGTATGTCTGTACATGTGGGGGATGTTTTCACCTTGTGGCTTTATTGATGACAGTACTCGGGCAATTAAGAAAATGAGCAGATATGTGGTCACCTTCACTGCACACTTAGCAAAAGTGAACCGAATGCAGTTTGAGCAAAACACAATGTGTACCTGCACTGAGCAAAGGCCAGGGTATACTCTATACAGCTCACCAGACCGCTGCAGGGTCTTTGACTGGAGGAGAAAACCGAGTATCAAGAGGGAGTCCACACAAGCATGGAGGGAACATGCAAACTACACATAGAAATGCCCAAGCCTGGGACTCAAACCAAAGACCTTCTTGCTACGAGGAGGACACACTTATCACTACAACACCATGGTTAGCATATCCATCTTGCACCAAAAAGGCTCTGGGTTGGTGTTCGGGCTTGATGAGAGTTTTTCTATGGAGAGTTAATGTGTTCTCCTGGATTTTGACCGGGTTCTAAGATTTGCTATAGAAATGCAAATTAGGTTAGTAGGCCGTTCCAAACTGCCCCTGGACATGAGAGTAAGAAGGAATGGTTATGTGTATTGGCCCTGTGATGGACTGGAGGGCGGTTTACAATGTAAATAAACAAATGAATACAGTGATCACTCTCTACTTCGAGCTTCAATTCATGCAGCTTCAGTGCATCGTGTTTTTTTTTTTTTTTTTTAATATTCATCGAATTAAAAAAAAATAAGGAAATTAAGAAAGAATAGGGGAAAAAAGTTAAGGAAAATGCTGTAAAACAAGGCCAATTATGGAAAAAAATCCCAAAACAAAAAACATCAAAACTACTTACATTTTTATGTGAGGTGTGCATCTGTGTGTGAATTTATATTTTATTTACAACTTATGAATTATTTTTTAATGTTTAATTGTTACTATAAGCATTTATAGCATTGAATATGTATTTATTGATATTATATACACATATACATGTACGTATACAGGGGCAGTGGTGGTCGAGTGTGCTGGATCGCTGATCCAAAGGTTGGGGGTTTGAGTCCCACTCTCCACAAGGTTGTCACTGTCCCCCCCCCAGTGCGGCTAACTGGGTTATCAAAGGCGGGCCATGTCTGTCACTGTCTATGGTGAGAGGCATGTAAAAGAACCATTGCTGACTTTCGTAAAGAGTAGCTGCAAAGCCGTCAGCGTGTTTCTGTCCCTTGCTAAAAGGGTTGTGACAGGAAGAGCATCTGACGTAAAAACCTCTGCCAAATCAAACGTGCGGATCAGATGATTCGCTGTGGCGACTCCCGAGTAAAAGGGAAAAAGCTGAAAGGAAGACATATATATACATGTACGTATACGTCAGTTGGGGGGGGGGGGGGGGGGTTGATCATACTTTGTGGAATTTGGTGGTCGTGGGGGGTTTCTCATCCCAATTAACCACGGAAAGTGAGGAATCCCTGTAATTTGTTAGATTATCTGTCTTCAACCAATAAACACAAATAAAGTGTTAATTTAATGGGTTATCAAAGGCAGGCCATGTCTGTCACTGTCTATGGTGAGAGGCATGTAAAAGAACCATTGCTGACTTTCGTAAAGAGTAGCTGCAAAGTCGTCAGCATGTTTCTGTCCCTTGCTAAAAAGGGTTGTGACAGGAAGGGCATCCGACGTAAAAACCTCTGCCAAATCAAATGTGCGAATCAGATGATTCACTGTGGCGACTCCCGAGTAAAAGGGAAAAAGCCGAAAGGAAGACAGACATTAAAAGCATTAATTTAATGAACTTTTGGCATAGTGCTTAGCATATCTGCACAGCAAGAAGGTCCTGGGTTCCAGTCCTGGGCTCGAGTGTTTCTGTATGAGGTTTGCATGCTCACCCTGTGCTTGTGTGGGCTTTCTCCAAGAATTCTGACTTCCTCATACAGTATGTTATACATACTGTATGTGTGTATGTGTGAACGATTGTTTGTGTGTGTGTGTGTGTGTGTGTGTGTGTGTGTGTGTAGTTTGTTGTACTCTGATGGTCTGGCAAGCTGTTCAGTGCGTGTGCCACCTTCTCTCAGGGTCGACTGAGATAAACGTCCTGTGACCCCAGCGGGATTAAACAGTTCAGCAAATGAGTAATGAGAGAGTGTATATAAATACATATGCATATTTTATAGTAGTATTAACAGCAGGAGAAACAAATGAAATCAACTGAGATTACATACGTCTAAGGATCCACTAAGTAAACTTGTATTACTTCTCCCACTTCCTTTCTGAAAAAGGAAAATTATATCTGTATAATTATTGAGGAAAGGCGTTACCTGGGTAACCGTTTCTGTCTATGTCAATGCTTCCGGAAATGGACTGTCCAAACATCCTCAGGCTGTGGCCAAGGACTGAACCCGTTATCCTCTACACATCAGAATGAACACGCACACACACACACACACACACACACACACACACACACACACACACACACACACACACACACACACACACACACACACACACACACACACACACACAATAAGCCATTTGGATGCTTTTCTCCAGAGTACAGAACCGTTTAAGTACAGAAATAGTTCTGAATGAATGATGGAAAAACAGTCTCACACATCTGGAATATTTCTGTTTGATGCTGCCTGTCCACAGAATCATGGCTACATATATTTGACCACAATGGGGGTTTTTATTTATTTTTAATCATTTCATTAAAACATCCCAGTGATTGAATATCAGACATTTATTTAGTCAGATTAAAAAGAAACTAGAGGCCACCAATCGGAGAATCACACAAATGGCCACTTAGCCATTATAAACTACTGGCGGTCATTTTATTTACCTTGAACTTGACAGGCACTGATTTTCCATCAAATAATTTCAGCCTTTTATCCCAAATTTTTTCCCTTGAAAATTTTAAGATGTCATGCAGTTCTGAAAATATATGTGCAAATAGCCATAAAATACATAGACGGGGATCCCTCACTACTTCGTGCTTCAATTCATGCGGCTTAAGTGCATCGCATTTTTTTTTTTTTTTTTACTGTTCATTGATTAAAAAAAATAAGGAAATTAAGTAAGAATGGGAGGAAAGTTAAGGAAAATGCCACAAAAACAGGGCCAATTATGCAAAAAAAGAAAAAAAAAAAACCTAAACAAAAAACAACCCAAAACCTCCTATCAAAACTACTTACATTTATGTGACGTGCGCATCCGAGTGCGTGCACGCGCATCTGCTAATGTCTGTATGTGTGTGTATTTATATTTTATTTACATCTTCTGCAATATTTTTTAATGTTTAAATGTCATTATAAACATTTATAGTATTGAATATGTATTTATTGATATTATATACACATATACATGTATGTATACATCAGTCAGGGAGGTTGGGGGGGGGGGGGTGTGTGTGACCCTACTTTGCAAAATTCAATGGTCGCTTGGGGATTTCGGTCCCAATTAACCACGGAAAGTGAGGGATCCCTATATACATTCATATAAAAATAAAAACGCAGAAGCACAAACTGACAAATACAAGCTATGCCGTTGTGTCCATAAAATACTGCACTATTAATGTGCAGTTAAAGGAAAAGAAATCAAGACAAGACATGATCATGTGGAGGTGGTGGCAGGGTGGTGTAGTGGTTAGCACGTCCACCTCACAGCAAGAAGACCTGGGTTCAATTCCCAGCATGGGTGTTTTTGTGTGGAGTTTGCATGTTCTCCTCGTGCTTGTGTGGGTTTCCTCCGGGTACTCCAGTTTCCTCCCACAGTCCAAAAACATGCACAGTAGGTTAATTGATTGTTCCAAATTGCCCCTAGGTGTGAATGGTTGTGTGAGTGTTGGCTCTGTGATGGCCTGGAGAGCTGTCTAGGGTGTACCCCACCCTCACTTGGAGTTGGCTGAGATGGGCTCTAGACTCCCCAGAACCCTAATTAGGATTGAACGGTTCAGAAAATGAATAAATGATCACGTTGCCAATTCCTACCCCCATCCACTTACAATGCCGTGCAAAAGTCTTGGAGGCATGTAAAGAAATGCTGTAGAGTGAACATGCCTTCAAAAATTATAAAAGTAATTGTTTCTATATAAAATAATAATGAGTTAAAAAATAATGATAACATTATAAGCTCCAGCTGCATACAGTAATAAAAAAGTCACTATTTGGTGTGATGAGCTTTGCTTTGCTTAAAAAAATATATCTGAGGTTTGAATGTCACACTTGCTTTTTATTTTAGCAGCAAAACCCACCAATCAGGCTTCGTTCTGTTTCTGTCTGAAAAGTGATCTTTTGTGTTATATATTACTTACTTAAGTGACATACAAACTGGAAAACAAATTTTTTAAATTGAAATTTATGATTTTGTACTGACTTGATATGCAGAAGTTATATTATTTAAAAAACTACAACATAGTTCATACTAAAAAGAAAGAAACCAAAAAGGTATCTGCATGGTACTACACATGAGCTGAAAGATGCCAATGATTGGCTAATTTCACTGTGATTGCTATTAGAGATAATAAGCCCCATCCTGCGCTAAGAACACAGCTCATGTTTGGGAGTCTGGACAGTGATAGGACTCAAACTATATTTTGATATTATTAGATTGAGACAATGTGGCACATCTGTCATATACTAACATCTTGCATAGTCAGTTGATACATGAGAACGATGGCTGGGATTACCGTCATCGTTTCAGTGAATTTCAGGGTGGCCTCATGCAAAACATATGGGCGGAGGAAATATGCACCTGAATGAGAAACGTGATACATTGCAGGTGTCATGTAGATGTCAGTAAATGTGATGCTATGTGGCAGTCTCTGTTCCATGTATGCCTTTACCGCGATGGATATCCATAATAACATCCAGTATTTTGGCTACAACAATAATTTAATGATCTCGAGTTTGGCCGGTACTGTTCAACATGACTAAACATTTCTTGGAAGACGTGTCCTCCCAGTACAAGGTATATCATGCCTGTAAAATATTCTGATAGAAGTGAGTGTCAAGGGAACATGTAATCTATCGTGAAGTAGTTACAGCTAAGTAGGACCAAGGCCTAAGTGAATCGGCTGTTACTATGGAAACTATAACAGTATAAACTTGTGAAGTGTTACAGAAAATGACTGTTGTTATAGAAATCAGATTTGTTTATTTGTAGGAAGCCCCCAGGGCAGCTAACTGGGTTATTGAAGGCCGGCCAGGTCTCTCACTGTCTATGGTGTGAGGCTGACTTTCAACAAGAGTAGCTGCAAAGCCGTCAGGGCTTCTGCCTTGCAATGGCCTGGTGAGCTGTCCAGGGTGTACTCTGCCCTTGCCCCGAGTCGGCTGGGATGGGCGCCAGCCTCCCCGCAAACCTCATCAGGATTAAGCGGTTACAGAAAATGAATGAACGAATGAGTGAATGCAGAAAAAATGCTCTGGGTTTGTAAAGTAAAAATCTGTCAGGATTAATTTTGGCTACATTAATACACAGATTATGGAAATTTCACCAGCTTGATGCATTTAAACAAGCAAATATGCGTCTTTGCTCCATATTATATCTCTTATTGTTATTATTTTTCATCAAAACAATGTCTGTGCCTGATATCTGATGAAATAATATAAACAATTCCTGGAAGCTCATACAGACCTTTGGACCTGACTTGCAGCTACAGTGATGAAGACATTAGAAAGATGTTACAGATTAAAGCCTTCTGGGTATTTTGCATGTGATAGACAGAGAAGGAGAAGAGAAAACATTAGATACAGTATAACAAGCAGGCTGTGGACGTACTTGAGAGAAGTGGGGTGCAATACCGCTCTTTCTGCCATTGTAAATATAAACAGCTCCACGCAGGTCTTCCTCCTGAGGTGCTCCGATTGCTATGTCTGAAACACAAAGAAGACTAAACGTATTAATCTGAATAATCTGCAGATAGTTACAGTGTGGGCAGCAAGGTAACATAGTGGTTAGCACAGCCACTTTGCAGCAAGAAGGCACTGGGTTCAAGTCCCAGGTTTGGCAAGGGCAATGTTTCTGTAGAGGGTGCTTCATGCTGTCATGGCTTTACCCCTGACACTCCAGTTTTCTCACATAGAGCAAAGATGTGCAGATAATGTTAATTGGCTGCACCAGAGTAACCCTAGGTGTGTGTGTGTGTGTGTGTGTGTGTGTTGACCGTGCAATGGTCTGGCAAGCTGCTTAGAGTTACCTGCCTTTGCCCAGGGTCTGCTAGCATAATAGGATTTAGCAGTCCATCAAATGAGTGAGTGGGTGAGTAACAGTCTACGTACTTTGAGTGATATTTATTTTTTATTTTATTTTTTTCCCAAAAAGATCTGCATACCTACGTATATGTATCAGCTCAATTATCCTGTTTATCTCACAAGCGTTTGCTTATTTGAGTGATATTATGTTTTCACTCTATTCATGTCTCTATTAGAAAGATTTAAATTTAACTTCTCAGTCAAAATGGTTGTTCATTAAGGAATGAAATTATGCACTTGTCTTGTAAAGAGACTGCATGCAATCATTATTTACATTTGTCAAAGAAATAAAATTGCCCCCATTGCTGCTAACTGGGTTATCAAAGGCTGGCCATGTCTCTCACTGTCTGTGGTGAGAGGTGTAAAAGAACCATCGCTGACTTTTTTCAAGAGTAGGTTGCATAGCCGTCAGTGTTTTTCTGCCCTGTGATGGCCTGGCAAGCTGTACAGGGTGTACTCTGCCCTCATCCAGAGTCAGCTGAGATGGGCATCACCCTCTCCGCAACCCTAATTAGGATTGAATGATTCAGAAAATGAATGAATGAATGGGAAAAAAAATGAAAAAAAGGATGTAGGTGGCTGTGTGGTGTACAGTAGGCCCTCGCCATTCGTAGGGGTTCGGTTCCGAGCCCTCCTGCGAATCGAGATAATCCGTGAGTTATGTGCCCGGAAGTAAAACCCCATGTATCAAGTCACATGCGCGAATGAGCAGCCGGAAGTAAAATACTATGTATCTATTACATGCGCTAAAATATGCTTCTTAAACACATTCTATAGACAGTCTTACTCATTAATACAGTATTAATGTAGTAAAATGTAGTAATGATTAAGAAAAACTTTTCAATTTTTACTCTTATTTTTATTGATGATAAAATATAAACATTATACAGCATATACTGTTGTAAAGCACTCGTTTTAAAGTCTTTTTCGATTTTTATTCCAGTACAGTACTTAAGTTAATGTTTGTGCGTGAGATTTTATGTTCTGTAGCATGTTTAACAAATGATACCAAAAGGATCAACTTTATTACGCTTCATGCCCTTTTACATTGAACTTGGAGTGACGTCTTGGAGTGATGTCTCCAAGATGGCGCTGCCTAGAAGGCAACGTCGCGGAGTTCTCGGAGTCAAATTGTTTCTTTGTTCATTTTAATTTGTTTTATCTGTTTGTTCATGTTTTGCACTATGCTCGTCTATGATCGGTCGACTCTACTACAGCTATGAGCAGCTTCAGCTTCAGGCAACTAAGCACGCAACAACTTCTATTGTGAGCTGCTATGGGAGCTCAATGCTCACCGCACCCCGGCTAGCAATAAGCCCAGGCGGAGTTCTCAGAGGCTTGGTTAGCACTTCTGTCTGTACTGCTTGAAAATGTTCGGTCCCTGCGAAACGAGATGGACGAGCTTCATGCTCAGATTGCAGTGCAGAGGGATCTACAGGACTGTGTATCTGTGAAACATGGCTCGAGGTGATTGCACCAGCCGGCTACACGGCCTTCATCCCCTGCAATCCCAAGTGCCGGAGTCATCGTTTGGCCCCTTCCCGCCTGGGCTTCTTGTCCGCTGGGGTGCGGCTCGCATTGAGTTGCCTACCATAGCATATTAGCTCTGCTAGCTGCAGCCTGGATAACCAGACCGGTTGAGCGTGCTTAGTTATATACGCCCGAAGATACTCTGATCTTATAGCTGTAGTAGAGTCGACCGATCATAGACGAGCATAGTGCAAAACAACAAATAAAACAAATTAAAACGAACAAAGAAACAATTTGACTCTGAGAATTCTGCGACGTCGCCCTCTGAGCAGCGCCATCTTGGAGACGTCACTCCAAGACGTCACTCCAAGTTCAATGTTAAAGGACGCGTAATAAAGTTTATCCTTTTGGTATCGTTTGTTACACATGCTACAGAACATAAAATCTCACGCATAAACATGAACTTAGGTACTGTACTGGAATAATAATTGAAAAAGATTTTAATACAACAGTCCAGAGAAAACCGTCGTTTCTCAGGAGAAAGTCTTATTTCTTCAGAAGAGACATCCAGCGTTTTCTATCGCTTAGCCAGAGAAGACGCACAGCGTTTGAGTGGTATCATAGAGCTTAACTGCTAATTAAAACACACAAAAAAGAGTTGTGCGCAAATGAGGAAAAGGGGGTGGGACATGAGCTCAACCAAACAGGAGAAAGGAGCACAGCCATTGGCTGAATTTGAATCACGTGCCGGTTGCTCGGCAGTCAGCGAATACTCAAACCGTGGGTGCAAAACTGCGGATAGTCAAGGGCCAAGTGTAGTGATAAGCACACAGCAAGAAGGCCTGTGGTTGGTTCACAGCTTGGGCATTTCTGTGTGGCATTTGCATGCTCTGTGTTCAACTGGGTTTCCCCCGCATACTCCTGGTTACTTCCACAATTCAAAACCATGCAGATTAGGCCAACTGGCTGTTCCAAAATCACCACTAGTTGTGAATGTGAGTATGAATGGTTGTGTGAGTGTTGTCCCTGTGCTGTCCTGAGTGTACCCCGTCCTCTTCTAGAATCGGCTGAGGCAGGCGCCAGTTTCCCCACAACCATAATTAGGATGAGTGGGGCCGGTGGTGTAGTGGTTAGGGTGCTGCGCTCATGATCGGGAGGTTGTGAGTTCGAATCCCACTGAGACCCTCACTGTGCTAAGATCCCTGGGCAAGGTCTCAACCACAAGTGTGCCTCTGTTCATCCAGGAGTATAAATGGGGACCAGTAAAAAAAAAACTCTGAAGGTAACCTGCGATGGACTAGTGTCCCATCCAGGAGGAGTTGACCTCCTGGTTGCTTGACGCTACAGAAACCGGGGATAAGCAGCGGCCTGATGAGCCACTAGGCTCGGGTATAAAAAGCCCAACAGACTTCACCTATAATTAGGATGGTTAACAAGGATGCATGTACTAACATTTCAAGTGTTTCAGCACAAGTGTTACTATAAGTAATATGATATACTATTTATTTTATTCAGTATACTGTACACAGGTACAGATTTTTTTTTTTTTTTTGAGGTTGGCTGAAAGGTTCATCGGCTGGCCCTGATGCACTTATTCAAATTACTCAAATGTGATTTATTTTTTAAAACAGTGACTGACCCCATGAATGTTTCAGCCTACCAGTCTGTGTAATAATCTCCCTATGCTTGAATTAGCCATTTTAATATTATTCTTATAATTTGGACCAAAGTTGCAGTTTCTAATCAGAATGACAAAGGAAACTTTGATCTTATTTCTTCATATAAAACAAATTAGTGTTAAAGGTGGAAGTGGTGTGTGTTTAAAACCACCATAGAGAAGTGGGAAGCAAAAGATCTTCGGATGCAATAAAGAGCAGAAGGAAACATGCAATTCAATGTTATAACTACATATGACTTCTCCAAAATTAAAATAAAAAAAGAAGTAGAATATAACCATAACTGCAGTAAACAATGCTGAACTTGGTATGTTCAATGGTGTATTTATTATTTGTTATTCTGAATGAAGGGTGTGTGGTTAATTTTTGATTCATGGTGAGACTCATCATTTATCAGAATTTCATCATTTACCAAATCACATTGCTCTCACTTCATCACACAAACTGAAACCATTTCTACATAAGTTCCTCTACATTGGGCGTCTGAAACACTCCAGGCATCAAACTAAAGGAACGCCCATCACATCACTACTGCAGCTGAATCATTTCATTTTGGTATATACTGGTGTAGTATATATTCTGGTATATTCTGGTATGTACCAGTGAGTGGTATATACTACGGTATTCGACTTGATAAGCTCCCAGGGCACTTAAAAATTGGAGTGGGTGGGCACTTATTAAAATATTACCAGCGGAGTGGAGTGGTAAGTGCTTATTAACATCGAGGTGGAAAACATGAATAATAACAGAACAATAAAAGAGTTTTACTGGTATTTATGTTATTCATTTTATGGTATCAACCAATTTACTTACATGAAAGCTGAAAATAAACAGAAAACAGTATCATTTAAAAAAGACCTCTTACTTTTCCCTCCCGGTGCTGTTCCTTTAAACATTTCCCCGGAAGTAAAATCGAGCCAATCAACATGAATGTCAACTTTAGCACATGGCACGTTGAACCAATCAGCATGAACATAAACAAAAGCACATGGCCAGGAACGGTTTTAAATTTATGAAGTTAGTGGGCAGGAGAATCATACTCGTCATCACTTTCTGATTGGTCCATATCTGGCTCATCGCTCCATTTATTCAGAGCATCCGATAGTTTTGCTGTAGCAGTTTCTAATGGTTCATTGGTTGTTGGACATTTACCAAGAGAAAACAAAATAATATTTTCCTGTTTTTAAAGCACGGCGGAACAATCAAATGTGTTGTTACTGATGAACATTATAGATATGCCTCAGTGGCAAGGGGTCCTGAAATACAGTGTAAACTCACTTTAGAAGGCAGTGAACACCTCATTTTACGCTTACAGAGACTGATCGAATAAAATTGGTAAGTTTGATCTACCATTTTGCTCCTAGTGCACATGGGCGGTTATTAGATGTAAAATAAAAAAAAAATACAAAAAAAACAAACAAACAAACAAAAAAAACACGCGGTGGGGGGTGGGGGGTGCGCTTATTGGAGCAGGGTGCTTAGTACATCGAATACGGTATATAGGAATGGTGTCATCTTATTGGTCTACTATCAGGGATTGCTATATGTTATCTTAATTTGATAATTCTTAAATCAATATGATGAACCTTACCAGTTTGGAATGGACACAGCATCATTAACTTACTTGACTTACTTGACTTATGTCCAACTTAGTGCTTGGCATCATTATCATTATTAGTAAAAAAAAAAAAAATCCATATAATTCTTTTAAGTTCATTTTTTGTTGCATTTACATGTAGTATGTAATACCTAACATGTTTGTGCTCAGCACCCGCACACTTACACCTTATAGGGTAAATTTGCAACAGTTAATTAGCTTAATGTGCATATCTTTCGACTGTGGGAGGAAATCCACACAAGCACAGGGAAACATGCAAATTATGCACAGAAACACCATTGAACGGTTTCGATTAATTGTTCTTCAATTAGTTTTATTTTAAGACCTGGAATCCAGAATTGAATGTTTCTTTAAAAAAAGATCGTTGCTGCTATCCTTACTACTTCACAAAACAATGAACATCTCAGTTCTGTCATTTAAGATGCTTAAATAGTGAGATACTAGGAAGACCTCACAAAACCTGATGCTTTGGAGATTAATAGAACACAATCATCTATAACATTTACAATATTAGAAGTAATGACAGATGAAGTAAATAACACTGAATATTTTTCTACAGCAGCACCTGCAGTTCTCAAAGTTAATGTGTTGGAAGCAGGAAAGTGAATCTGAGTGATTTTGACAAAGGCCACATTGTGATGGTTAAACGACTGGGTCTGATTATCTCCAAATGGCAGAAACAGAATCCATATGTGAAAATATCCAAGTAGTATTTCAAGCTGTGTATGATACCTGGATAGCCATCATCATCAAGGTCCCCAAGGTCAGTGATGGTCTCTCCAAACCGAGCTGCATACGAATCGCTGCCCTTGAGCATGAACTCAGCTTCTTTCATGTTCACCTGGAAATGAAAAAAAAAAAGATTAAAAAAAATAATATTTTGGGTAACTGATTGTAATTTAAATATAAAAAGGAGGTGTGTGTGTGTGTGTGTGTGTGTGTGTGTGTGTGTGTGTGTGTGTGTATGTGTGTGTGTGTGTGTGTTCGAAACTTTATCTAATCAGCCATAAAGCTGTTAATGGAGCGTTTCTTGAAACTTCGAGTAACATGTTTATGCTAATTTATGAAGAAAATACAGCCGATATCACACTTTTCAAATTTATAAAATGTTTGAAAATGACATTTACAAGAAAGGGATGCACAAAACTGGTGAGAGTTATACACACATTCACACGCACCCACCACAAATACATAAAGTCCTGTGGTATTTAAACACACGCAACAAAGCTTACAGTATGTCTCTGCAATCAAGCATGATGTACTGGAAATTGGATGACTGCATATAAAATATAGCTTCTGTGAAGATTGGGGTGGGGACGTTTTACACTCGAGCCTAGTGGCTCATCAGGCCGGTGTTTATCTTCCCAGTATATTTTTACTGGTACCCATTTATACTGCTGGGTGAACAGAGGCACACTTCTGGTTGAGATCTTTCCCAGGGGTGTTAGCACAATGGGGGTCCAACTGGGATTTGAACACACAAACTCTTGATCATGAGCGCAGCACCCTAGCCACTACACCACCGGCCCCACCGGGGGGGGGGACTAAAATGAATCCAGGCTAAAAATGCTTCGTGGAAATGTTCAAACTTAAAAACCTTATACAGATAGATCTGCAAAACATTACATAGAACATAGGTGTGGCAGCTTGAGAACATTTTCCCACACTGAAATACTGATTAGTACTTATATTAGTTCTGCAAACTACAGACTTTACTGAAATGAAATAGCTTCCTCTTTTCAATGCAATTCAATCAACAGTTCATCTCACATATTAAAATTTGTTTCTGAATATAAGGATATATATATATATAGAGAGAGAGAGAGAGAGAGAGAGAGAAAGAAAGTTTGACAAGTTAGAGGTTTAAATGTCTTGACATTCTTTTTCTTTAAGTTCCATGATATTGAAAAGTACTGAACAGTTGACTCTACTATCAAAACAAACTTTGCAATGTTCCAAATTTGTTTTTATAATTATTAAAACTATTATTATGAAAATTCTTATAGAAAATTATTACTGTATTAGTTCTGCGAAGAAAATTTAACTTCTAACTCACCCAAAGTTAGCACATAACGTAAACAGTAAAAACACACACTCGCCCACATTGCACACATTGCGCTGCCTGGTCGAGTGCCTTACTTAAGGGCACTTCAGCCATGAAGGAACAGTCAGTAACTGCCACCCCACCACCACCACTCATTTCTTCTGCTGTTTTAGGATTTGAACTAGTGACCTTTTGCTCCCAAACCCCCTACAGCCACAACTGACTATCGCTTTTAACTACTAAAATAATTTCAAACAGTCATTGATACTTTAAGCCATGAAGAGTTTTACAGTTATATCTAGATGTGAGGTACCTGTAAACGCTTGCTTCATTAACGCAAGTAAATATCCCAATAAATTCAGTGCTGTTCAGTGTGCAAGGAGCTCACTCTCCTTCAGATCAAGGATTTATTTATTTGTTTGTTTATTTGTTTAAATATTTGGAGGGATACACCCCTGATTTTTCACCCAGATTTTACTTATGGCCAATTCCCAACCACTGGTCAGCTCTTCCCTTGTGTTATGACATGTACCAACCAGGGAGGAAGAAAGTCAATATGTCTTTCCTCATAAATATGTGATGCTGATTGATTGTCATTTTTTAAACTGTTGCTCATTCAACATTGGGGCTAACGTAACACACTCGGAGGAAAATGATATCCACCAACCCTCATCTGCAAAATCTCAAAAGCTTTAGAGGTTGAACAAATCGGAATTCGACCCAAAAATCTGGGATTTTTTTTTTTGTCCCGGAAGTCAACCAAAATCTGGAAGTCGAACTCTAAAAAAGTGCGAAAAAAAACAAGGCCGAGAGGGAGGGGAAATGCACGCTTTCCGGAAGTCTGGAAGGTTTTCATACTATGTAGCACCCTGATAAAGCTAGTGCTGTTCTGGGACAGTCCGGAAGTTGTTGATACTATGTATCGCTGTGAACACCTTTAATGATGAGGTCATGAGCCACTTCTGTAAGGTTTTGAAAAGAAGGCAGAAACAAGCCACCTTAGAAATGTTCTTCAAGAAAAGAAAGGGGCATTCTGAAGAAGAGTCATCCATGCCAAAGTGAGTAGCAAGAGAAAAAACACCTTTGGCTGATTCACCTGATGCTGTTATGGAAGGGGATCTTCTTCCTCTCTCCCTCTCCAACATTTACATGTGCCAACTGTTCACCACCACAAAGGTTAA
This sequence comes from Plotosus lineatus, assembly GCA_024760905.1. Classification (NCBI taxonomy): domain Eukaryota; kingdom Metazoa; phylum Chordata; class Actinopteri; order Siluriformes; family Plotosidae; genus Plotosus; species Plotosus lineatus. Next base: position 35,720,228 of record CM045729.1, on the reverse strand, counting down.
AATTCTTATCTTTATTGTTCTTATGCTGTAACTGTACTGTGGTTTTTATTTTAGTGTGTTATGGTCCGTGTTGTGAGAGACTCTGGTTTTGGCGGCTATCTCTCCTTCTCTCTCTCTCTCTCTCTCTCTCTCTCTTTCTCTCTGCGCTTTGAAGAGGGGCGTGGCTGTCACACACGGGTGGAACGCTAAACACACACCTGATTCCACCCTCTCTCTCTCTCTCTCTCTCTCTCGCTCTCTCTCTCTCTCTGAACGTTGGAGAGGAGCGTGGCTGTCACACCGGGTGGAGCGCTAAACACACACACCTGAGTCTACTTATTCATGGACTATTAAGACTAGCAGCACGCTCCTCCCAGTACTAGAAGATTCTCCCTTTTCCCAGTGATCTCTCTGGCTCTCAGCTCTGTACTCCACCAGTTAGAAGGGCTTCTGTGACGCCAGGAACATTCAGTCGGACCTAAAAATGCAGGACACAGAGTGTGATGGAAACGGATGCGCAGAAGGCACTAGAGCACGGGGAAACCATAGTCACGGTTAGAGATGCGGAGAAACATGGAAATCAAACTAAAGCAGGAACTGGTGGAGCACAGACCTGAGAGCCAGAGAGATCACGGGGAAGAGAGACAATCTTCTCGCACCGGGACGAGTGCACTGCTAGTCTTTATAGTCCGTGATTAAGTGGAATCAGGTGTGTGTGTTTAGCGCTCCACCCGCGTGACAGCCACGCCCCTCTCCAATGCACAGAGAGAGAGCGAGAGAGAGAGAGAGAGAGAGAGAGAGAGAGAGAGAGAGAGTGGAATCAGGTGTGTGTTTAACACTCCACCTGTGTATGACAGCTACGCCCCTCTCTCCAACGCGCTGTGAGAGAGAGAGAGAGAGAGAGAGAGAGAGAGAGAGAGAGAGAAAGACTCCAAAACCAGAGCTTCTCACAACACAGACCATAACAGTGTACTGTATTCAATAATTTTTTCACTTAATTTGCAGACCTATGGCATGAGTTACAGTACCGTTAACTTCTGTTCAAAGGACGACGGAATGGATTAAGACCGTTTACATTAGTTGTAATGGGAAAAGTGGATTCAGAATTCGACCAAATCGGAATTCGACCAGCCGTCTGGAACGAATTATGGTTGATCACCGAGGCTCCACTGTATAACCAATACCTGTCTAATAATAAGAATTGTTCATGTAAATATTGTCTTGCTATAGCCATCAATGTGAAGGAGCCAAAAACAGATACTTGGCTGAATGTTCAGGGAGGAAGGCATGTGATCTCTTTCTTGTAACTTACAGCAGCACTAGCCAATCATGTGACACTCAATTGTATATTCAGAATATAACATACACATAAACACTGCATATCACACATAACCAACAAAAAAATAAATAGATAATAAAAACTTAAAAGGGATCAACAGTAAAAGTGGTCTCTTATTATCATTATGATTTTTTAAAGGTTGTACATACAGTTGATTGGACAAGACAAACATATTATGTGATGTGTACATTTTTAATTTGCTAGCTAACATGCAACAGATGTCTGCTTCATTTGAGAATCCGGAAGAAACTAAATAGAGAGGTTTCAGATGAAACCTGTATTGCATTCAGACTTCCATTCCAATACCACCTTCAAATGAATGGAGAAGGGCCCTAGAGAATCAGTAGTACATACGAATATTTGCTTATTGCCTTGGTTAAATTGCATTAGAATAATACTTTTTCCCTGTTTCTTTCAGCCATTTTGACCTCTGACCCCTAAACCTGGAACGCCTTGTCACTGGCAGGAGAAATATGGGTGAGATTGACGTTTATTATTTCTTTTCCTGAGCATCATAGCCTCAGTGCAAAACCGGTGAATCAACTGTTGCATGCCAAATATGTCTATGCTTATCAATTAAGTTGAAGGTGACATGGCGCACTCTTGACCTTTGGCCAAACTATAGCTTTGTAAAAAAATAAAATAAAATAAATAAATAAATACAAGGTTTCATATCCAAACAAATGTCATGTCAGGTTAATATTTAACTCAGAGCCTGGGAAGCGTGATGCCTGTTCTGTTAGAATGGCCTTGAACATTTGTATCAAAGTAGGCTCTGGATTCCAGTCCCAGATTAAACCCAAACAAATTGAACTTTTAAAGAAAAAGATTAATTATTCAGTCACTTTGATCTCATGGACTTGGTGTATTAAACATGCACCTGATTCGCTTAAACAGAACCTTAATAAATAAAATAATCCACAGTGGAGACACTCCTGACAGCATGACCATTTGTGAATACTTGTCATATATACATACGTACATATATATATATATATATATATATATATATATATATATATATATATATATATATATGCAAATATGTTGTTGCTCTGATTTAAGCCTTGCTTACAGCACATAATAGTCATGCCACTGTTTCAACAAAGGTAAGTACATGTAACATATCTATGTATAAAAGACAGACAGACAGACAGACAGACAGACAGACAGACAGATTGATAGATAGATAGATAGATAGATAGATAGATAGATAGATAGATAGATAGATAGATAGATAGATAGATAGATAGATAGATAGATAGATACTTTATTAATCCCAGAGGTAAATTCCTAATCTCAGTACTGTCAGAGTGGACAATTTAAGTAAAACTTATTTGAGGGCTCTCAAGTGGTGCAGTTGAAGACTGTTCACAATATCATCCAGAGTTATCATGAGTCTGAGCGCTGGATGATGCACAGGTATCCATGACTGGGGGTCTATGACAGCATGGCTTATATTTCAATCAAGGAAACACGCTACACTATATTCTCTATCATGCATAAGTGACACAATCCTACGGCATCCAAGGTGCAGCTAGCACTGTCCTTTGAGCACGTTATGTCGCTTCTAGCTATGTATGTGCATCACATGCCTTGAACGTAGTGGTGGGGAGCTGTCATATGATAGATAAATCTTACATGATGGGTGCGAACTGTCCATTAAAAAATTTGGAAGAAATAACAAACAAAACCAAAATCAGTCATTGCCATATTATTAGGAAGGCTTTGACTATCTAACCAGAATCAGACTCTCGTTAAACACATACTTAAATTTAATTTTTCATGCAAAGATGTTCACACTTTCCTGCTCAGCCTTGCTTTAAATAAATACATCTGTCAAAGAGATAACTATAAATTTACCAAAAGCGAAAGACAGCTGCAGATCTCGAGGATGAGTGTTCTCTCATGCACACTCACAATTTGAAACATGAGAGTCATTTAATAACCTCAGAAATGTTGAGTGAACTGTAGACTGTACAAAACAATTTGGGATTGTCATCTGTCTCTTGGGTGATTAAAAAAGGTAAGTCTGTTGGGTTTTTACACCCGAGCCTAGTGGCTTAGCCTCGTGGCTCATCAGGCCGGTGCTTATCCCCGGTTTCCGTAGCGTGAAGCGCCCAGGAGTTCAACTCCCCCTGGATGGGACGCTAGTCCATCGCAGGTTACCTTCCCAGTATATTTTACTGGTACCCATTTATACTGCTGGGTGAACAGAGGCACACTTGTGGTTGAGACCTTGCCCAGGGGTCTTAGCACAGTGAGGGTCTCAGTGGGATTCTAACTCACAACCTCCTGATCATGAGCGCAGCACCCTAACCACTATGCTACCGGCCCCACTTGGGTACTTAGGCTACACATAAAAAGTAGTGATGCTTCTCATAAAAGATAGAATGGTACAGTTCTCACCCGGCCCTGGTTAATATAGACATAAACACGACCCTCCTCTCTTGCAGTACTAAACAGTGGTGCCCCAACCAGCAGATCAGAGAACCCATCAGCATTCAGGTCCACCGCACACACACTCGCTCCGTAGTACGAGCCCAGCTGCAAAAAACAAACAAACAAACAAAAAAAGATGACATAATATGTAATGTTCGAAATTGTGGAAATGGTTGTGTTTGTGTTACCCTTCAATGGACTGCAAAGCTGTTTCGTTTTTCCCGGCCTCCCCATGACTCTAGCAGGATTAAGCCATTCACTAAATGCATGAATGTACGTTTTCATCTTTTCAAGTTGACAATATTTAATAATTTAAGATAAATAATTGTAGGTTTAGAGTACAGGGATCCCTCATTACTTCGCGCTTCAATTCATGCGGCTTGAGTGCATTGCTGTTTTTTTTTTTTTTAATATTCATCGAATTAGAAAATAAGGAAATTAAGGAAGAATAGTGGAAAAAGTTAAGGAAAATGCTGCAAAAACAAGGCCAATTATGCAAAAAAAACAAAAAAAAAAAAAAAAAAAAAAAAAAAAACACCCAAAACCTCCCATCAAAAGGACTATCAAATAGTTACATTTTTGTGAGGCATGCATCTGAGTACATGCATGTGCATCTGCATGCGTGCAAGAGCGTCTGTATGTGTGTGTATTTATATTGTATTTACATCTTATGCAATATTTTTTAATGTTTAATTGTTATTATAGGCATCTATGGCATTGAATATGCCTTCTTCTTTTTTTTGGATTTTTCCCGTTCTCGAGAGTCGCCACAATCATCTGATTCACAGATTTGATTTGGCATGGGTTCTTACGTCGAATGCCCTTCCTGTCACAACCCTTTTAGCAAGGGACAGAAACAAACTGACGGCTTTGTAGCCTACTCTTTACGAAAGTCAGCAATGGTTCTTTTACATGCCTCTCACCATAGACAGTCAGAGACGTGGCCCGCAATTGATAACCCAGTTATTGGGGGGATACTGGGGGGGACTGTGACAACCATGTGGGGACTCGAACCCCCAACCCTAGGATCAGCGATCTTGCGCCCTATCCACTAGACCAGCGGTTCTTAACCTTGTTGGAGGTACCGAACCCCACCAGTTTCATATGCACATTCACCGAACCCTTCATCAGTGAAAAATAAAAATATGATTTTTTTTACAAATTCAAGACATAGGTACTGTTGTGTTCTTGTATTCCCCACCTCCATGCAGTTTCACAAAGTGTTCCTTTAGTTTTGCCGGTGCGAGACTAGAGTTGCTCAACTTGGCATTGCAAATCATTCAGATAGGATGCTGAGTCCCATCACGTTCCGTGATGCATGTGAATCCATGTTGTACATATTCGTCCGACCACTTTCTTTTTTTGCTCGACATAGTTAGTATGGATTAAAATATTCCGAAAAAAGTCTCACGACTTCACACATTGACTACTGAGCGTGCTAAATTCCCCGCGGCACTGATTGGCCAATCAATGTAATGTGATCATCTGCAGCCAGTGATGACCAAGCGAGGCGTGTCATCACTAATTGACATGATGAGTCGGGTGTGTCCTGACCTCCGTGGCAGAGGCTCCGCCGAACCCCTGAGACCGACTCACCGAACCCCTAGGGTTCGATCGAACCCAGGTTGGGAACCACTGCACTAGACCATCACATTAATATTATATACACATGCATGTATGTATACATCAGTCCGGGGGGGAAATCCTACTTCGCGGAATTCGGTGGTCGCGGGGAGATCTCAGTCCCAATTAATCGTGGAGAGAGAGGGATCTCTGTATTCAATAAAACAACCATTCATTTTGGCCAACTGCATCCCCATGTTTCCCAGCTACACACCACTGCCTCAAACTGGACAAATTTTTTGGTTATATATTCTAAATAATAGATATAATGAGGAAAAAGTGATTTAATTTTATGCAAATACAGTACTGTTTAGTGTACTTTTACTGTTATTTTCATCGTCACTACAAGATAACGTAATACACAATAACATAATACACAATGAGAGCTTTTTATTATAGTTGTACTCACCTGAGAGCCGATTGTTTCATTCAGGATTCTCAGTGTATTTCCTTCCACTGTAAAAATATAAGCCTGCACAAAAAAGATAAACATTATTCAAAGGTTAACACCTCTATCTACGTTACATTTATGGCACTTGCCAGAAACCTTATCCAGAGAGACTTACATTTCTCATATCTCATTGTACAACTGAGCATTTGTTCATTTTCTGAACCATTTATTCATTCATTATTTTTTCATTCAGTGCCAATCTCAGACAGCTCTGGGCGAGGGCAGAGTACACCCAGGGCAGCTCGCCAGGCCATCACAGAGTAGAAACACACTGATGTGGCCCTGTAGCCTACTCTTGAAGATGGTTCTCTTCTACATGTCTCTCAGTTACCAGCCTTTGATTAGCCCAGATGTGCATGAACAGACTGTGAACATGACTTTTCATTGCTGGGGATATAAACTGTTTACCACAATTATTTAGGACTTGCAGTTGTATAACCAACTGGACTACCTTTTGGACTGGAATGAATTTCTCATTATATATATATATATATTATTCGAGACCTTTAAGCGGAAATACAGTGAGGACCTCTGATCTTTCAAACAGGTACTGTAATTCCGCTTTAAATACACATCCCGTCCATGTACGTGTGTGTGTGTGTGTGTGTGTGTGTGTGTGTGTGTGTGTGTGTGTGTGTGTGTGTGTGTGTGTGTGTGATAGAGAGAGAGAGAGAGAGAGAGAGAGAGAGAGAGAGAGAGAGAGAGAGAGAGAGAGAGAGAAGGAAGCTTCACTCTTTAGTTTTTAGTTTAGTTTTTTAAGTTGTTTAATTCAATAAATGTGGAATAAATGTGGGTGCACTTGAGCTCATCTGGAATTCCGATCCCTCAAGGAATCAAGTTAAAGTTGAGTTTGGACCTCATATCTGTCAAGCAGGGAATGCGCTTTGAATTCCACGTCAGCGTGACAATAAACATGTGTATACAATAGAGAGAAAGAGAGAGAGAGAGAGAGAGAGAGAGAGAGAGAGAGAGAGAGAGAGAAAGGTGTGTGTGTGTGTGTGTGTGTGTGTTTATAAAAAATGTTTAATAATGGTTTAATTAATAAATATATTAATAAAATGTTTAAATGGTTCAATAAATAATTTTCTTTTACTTTTATACTTTTAACACATATTTCATACAAAATTGGTGTACTTTTATCATTTTGCTTGGTGGTGTATGTATATATATATATATATATGTGTGTGTGTGTGTGTGTGTGTGTGTGTGTGTGTGTGTGTTTGTGTGTGTGTATGTATGTATGTATGTATAGCAGAGGCCACCGGATATTTATTTAAAATGTCCTAATATTTCAAAGTGTTCATGATGCCATGTGCCCTAAGAAGTTTCCCAGGTCTTCTGGAAGTGAAACGGCCCATAGCATCACCGAAGACCTACTTAGGGTGTTTATTGAAAAAAAAAAAACCTCTATCGTGGTCTCATCTGACCAAAGCACACGGTCCCAGTTGAAGTCCCAGTACCATTTAGTGAACTCCAGATGTTTGCATTTATGATTGTGAGTGAGAAAAGATTTTTTTCCGTGCATGCCTGCCAAACAGCTTGTTGCCATGTAGATAGCGCCTGACGGTTCTTTTGGAGACTTTGTGACCCCAAGATGCCACCATTTGTTGTAATTCTTGAACAGTGAGCTTCTGAGAACTTATTTGGCTTATCATTCTCCTCAGTGTGCGTGGTAGCGAAATAACCTTGTATCCTCATCCTTGTTTACCACTGTTCAAGTTGTTTTAAAATTCTTAGTGATTCCTCTGACAGTAGATACGTGCAGATGTAGGTGAGGGGCTATTTTCTTGGAGCCATTGCCTGACTTGTGAAGGTCGACACACATCTGCCTTACTTGACTGGCGTGTTCCTTTGTCTTTCCCATGTTGAAGAATGGATAAGAGAAACGGCCTTTATGTCGCATCATATTTATACCCCAAGGAAACAGGAAGTCACTGTAAACTACTGTCAAAATGACAAATACTTCAACTACATTTATTGCCTAGGACTTGTTAGGGGTGCCAATTAATGTAGAACAGGTGATTTTATGTAAAATAAGTAAAATAATGAGTCAGGAATTTTGTTTTCCCCGTAAAATTCACTTGAGTTGAAGGTGATATTTTTCTACAATTTTCAGTGTGAGAGTAGCTTCAGTGATAAAAATTGGATTTATAACACAACTTTAACACATCTTACCCAGGGGTGGCAATAAATATGGAGGGCAGTGTATGTAAGCACACATTTTATATATCTTTTTCTTCTTTTCCTTTTACCTGCTCCCTTCAGGGGTCGCCACAGTGAATCCTGTCTCCATTTCACCCTATCCTGTGCATCTTCTTTTCTGACACCAGCTACCTTTGTGTCCGCCTTTACCACATCCATAAATCTCCCCTTTGGTCTTCCTCTAGGCCTTCTGTCTGGTAGTTTCAACCTCAGCATCCTACTACCAATATATTCACTATCCCTCCACTGTACATGTCCAAACCATCTCAATCTTGCCTCTCTGACTTTGTCTCCAAAACCTCTTACATGTGCTGTCCCTCTTATGAACTAATTCCTGATCCTATCTATCCTCGTTACTCCCAAAGAGAACCTCAACATTTTCATCTCTGGTACCTACAGCTCTGCCTCCTGTCTTATCCTCAGCGCCACGGTTTCTAAACCATACAACATCACTGGCCTCATCGCCGTCTTGTACACTTTTCCTTTCATTCTTGCTGATACCCTCCTATCCCACATCACACCGGACACTTTTCTCCAGCCATTCCAACCTGCCTGCACACGCTTCTTCACCTCTTTTCCACACTCTCCATTGCTTTGGATTGTTGAGCCTAAGTACTTGAAATCCTCCATCTTCCTTATCTCTGCTCCCTGTAACCTCACCATTCTTTCGGAGACTCCGGTTTCTTCCCACAGTCCAAAGATATGCACATTAGGTGAAATGTCTGTTCCAAATTGCCTCAGGAATGGGAGTGTGAAAGTTTGTGTATGTTGTTCTGTGATGGTTTGGTGAGCTGTTCTGGGTGTCTCAATAAAATGTCGGCTGAATTAAGCACCAGCCTCCCTACAATCCTAATAAGATTAAGCGGTTCAGCAAGTAAGTGAGTGATATTTAAAAATTACTTACTCTTCCGATCTGGCTGTGCTGGGGTGCACCACCTACGATCTCCATACTGTTTGGGTGAAAAAAGTGACCAGCACTTACAGAGTACCCTGAAGAGAACAGACCAATTAAAGCAAAGTTAATTTATTTACTATATGCTGTGGAGAAAAACGTAGGGGGTGATCAAATGGAAAAGTAAATGATGTAAAGTTTGAGAATAAAAAGCGAACAAAACGTGACTGAATTGTAACAGGACACTCGCGTTTATCACCAAACATCCGCACAACTAATCACAAATTATTCACAAAAATTGCGTGATGTCCTCACGACTTTGAGACAATACATATACCTATTTCAGTCATAAAATATTGATTTGCATGTGGAGTCGCAAAACATCTTAATGTAAATTCCAAAATACTGTACATAAAAAATATTTTATATATATATATATATATATATATATATATATATATATATATATATATATATATATATATATATATATATATATATATATATATATATTTGCGTCACTTGCATTTCTAGCACACATCTCATGTGATCACCCCTTAAAATGGTAAAATCTTCTGCTATAATAATCAAATTATCAACATGCATTTGAGGCATAAATTAATTAATTAATTAATTAATAATGATATTATCATAAAATTCAATGAAAGACACCATTTCAGATTGTTGTCAAATTATTTTTAAAATTCATTTTTAAAATGGAAACACTAAATGGGGATAATTTAAAAAAAGGCTAGACCAAATGTATAAACTTTTCAATTTCAGGATGTGTAAATCAAGATTTTATGCCAAGTTGTTGATTTTTTTAATTGTAAGTAGCAATGTGATAACTTAATCATGTAGTCATCGATACAAATAATTCCCTAAAGGGTTAATTAAGATCACTCCCGTTAATGGTGTTTACACTCTGCTTGGTCAGGGTTTTCTTCTCGCTCTTATAGCCTAGCCATTGAAGCTTCAGGGCCAAACATTCATTCTTTCATTTTTTTGAACCGCTTAATCCTAATGAGGGTCATGGGGAGGCTGGAGCCCATCTCAGCCGACTCTGGGCGAGGGCAGAGTACACCCTGTACAGCTCGCAAGGTCATCACAGGGCAGAAACACGCTGATGGCTATGCAGCCTACTCTTGACAAAAGTCATACTGGAGTAATTAACTAAGTCACAGGGAGGACACATATGGAGACTTTATCAAAAAAATAAAAATCATTAGGGTGACATGGTGGCATAGTGATTAGCTGGTCCGCCTCATAACAAGAAGGTCCTGGGTTGAAGTCGTGGGCTTGGTGAGCGTGTTTCTGAGTGAAGTTTGCATGTTTTTCCTGTGCTTGTACGGGTTTCCTCCAGTTACTCTGGTTTCCTCCCACAGTCCAAAAACATGCACATTCGGCTAACTGCCCTAAATCGCACATCGGTGTGTGTGTGTTTGGTTCTGTGTGTATTGGCTCTCTGTGCGATGGACTAGTGGGCTGTTCAGGGTGTACCCTGCCTTTACACTGAGTCTCCTGAGATGAGTTCCAGCTTTCCCTGGACACTGAAAGTATTAATCTGTTTGGCAAATGAATTAATAAAAAAAAAATTGTATGGATAGCTATAGAACTCATTTACTCATTTTTCTTTACCTGATAAATTAATGCCTTTAAATAACATACACTGACTTGTAAGGGCCGTGGTGGTCTAGTGGTATAAGGCGCCGGATCGCTGATCCAAAGGTTGGGGGTTCGAGTCCCACTCTCCACAAGGTTGTCACTGTCCCTCCCAGTGCAGCTAACTGGGTTATCAAAGGCCGGCCATGTCTCTCACTGTCTATGGTGTGAGGCATGTAAAAGAACCATTGCTGACTTTCAACAAGAGTAGGCGGCAAAGCCGTCAGCGTGTTTCCGCCCTGCGATGGCCTGTCCAGGGTGTACTCTGCCCTTGCCCTGAGTTGGCTGGGATGGGCACCAGCCTCCCTGCGACCCTAATTAGGATGAAGCGGTTACAGAAAATGATGATGATGATGACATTGACTTGTAAATTTACTCACTCTCCCTCACTTATTTGCTCAACTGCTTAATCCTACTATTAGGGACACTTGGAGACTGAAGCCTATCTAAGCCAATACAGGGTACACTGTGAACTGCTCACCGGACCACCACAGTGCAACAAACACAAACTTTCACACTCACACCTAGGGGCAATTTGGAGATGCCAATTTGCCATTTGCCTAATGTACATATCTTTGGGTCTCTGAAGGTAACTAGAGTACCCAGAGGAAACCCACACAAGCATGGGCAGAACATGCAAACTCCACACAGAAATTCCCAAGTTCAGGAAACAAATGCAAGACCTTGTGCTGAGGCCACCACCTCATCATCAGAAAGTTTAGGGACCTAAAATGTACAATGTTGTGGACAGTGAAATACTAAAATGAAATTAATGCTCACAAACTTGACACAAGAGGACAGAAGGACATGATGCTCAAAAAAAAAAAAAAAAAAAAAAAAACTAAAAAGAAAATACCACCCATGTTAGGCGTTTGTTTTGTTTATTACGAGCCTAGCATGTGGTTTTAAAGATACACCCAAGACAGAACATCGGGATTTAAGCATGCATGCATTCTAAACATACACTGTACAAAAATGGAAATGCAACACTCATGACAGCTGCACATAAACCACACGTGACTGTTTCCTGTTTACTGGAACAGAAACTATCTTCTTCAAATGAGAATACATGAAAAAGGGCAATGGTGGCCTGGTGTTAAGGTGGTAAGATCACTGATACCAAGGCAGTTAGTTCAAGTCCCACTCCCAACGGGTTGTCACTGTCACCCCAGTACAGCTAACTGGGTTATCAAAGACCGGCCATGTCTCTCACTGTCTATGGTGTGAGGCTGTAAAAGAACCCTTGCCGACTTTTGTCAAGAGTAGGCGGCAAAGCCATCAGCATGTTTCTGCCCTGCGATAGACAGGCCAGCTGTTCAGGCTCTGCCCTCGCCCAGAGTTGGCTGAGATGGGCACCAGCCTTCTCGCGAACCTAAGTAGGACTAAGCTGTTCAGAAAATGAATGAATGAATTCATGATAAACCCTGCTGCCGCCTTCCTGGAGGTCTGTAATCACTTTCACCTGTTTGCACTCATTAGATTTCTTTATAAGCCTGTTAGTTTTCACTTAATCTTCCCCCAGTCTCACCACACTCATCACATCTGGAACGGAACTCCTCGTTCCAGAGTAACAGTACAGGGAGAACGTGCAAACTCTACACAAAAATGCCACGTCTAGGACTCAAACCCAGGACATTCGTTCTGTAAGGCAGATGTGCTAACCACCATGCCACCCTTCATATTTCTATCACCTACTCATTTGCTGAACTGTTTAATTCCTCTAGGGTCACACAGTGGCTGGTGCCTATCTCAGCCAACACTGGATGATGAGACTGTGAACAGCTTGCCAATCCATTGCACAGCCAAGACACACAGAATCATTCACACTCACACATAGGAGCAATTTGGAAAATCCAATTGGCCTAACGTGTATGTTTTTTGGATTGTGGGATGAAACCAGAGTCCCTGGGGGAAACCAACACAAGCATGGGGAGAACATGCAAATATTATACAGAAATGCAGGGCCTAAGACGTGAACTTTGAACCTTTTCGCTGTGAGGTGGCCGTGCTAACCACTATGCCGCCTTGCCTTGCCTTGCCTTGCCTTGTGTGTGTGTGTGTGTGTGTGAGTGTGTGTGTATTCAGTTGTGTGCAAAATAATAGCAGTCAGACATCACTAACCTGATCAGTCATTGTTTTTGGTAGAATTGGTATTTGTACATGGCAGATAATTTGCTAGCAGGTGTAGTAGAGTAATAGACTCCAACAGTCATGACCTGCATATTGCTGATTCTGTGTAATTGAATTACTAATTGAAAGAGGCGTGTTCACAAGTAATAGCAGTGTGGAGTTCATTTGTGACGGCATTCATTCTTTGAAAATCAGGTGCCAATTATTGCCCTTAATTAAGGAAGGAAAGCAGCAAATGTTGTACATGCTGGTTATAGAGTATTTCTCCCTGAAATTCTGAGGAAAATGGGGCGTTCCAGACATTGTTCAGAAGAACAGTGTACCTTGATTAAAAAGTTGATTGGAGAAGGGAAACCATATCAAGAAGTGCAGAAAATGATCGGCTGCTCTGCTAAAATGATCCCAAATACTTTAAAATAGCAAGTAAAACCTGAAATGTGTAGAAGAAAGTGAAAAACTACCATTGGAATGGATGGGGGGGGAGCTACGATGGCAAGGACGCAGCCAACAATCAGCTCCAGAAAGATCAAAGAAGATCTAAAGTCACCTGTGAGTCCTGTTACAATTAAAAGACGCATATGAAGCCAAGCTATTGCAAGAAGCTCCCGCAAAGTCCCACTGTTGGAAAAAAAGACTTGTTGAAGCGGATACAATTTGCCAATGAGCATATTGACTGGTGTGAAGAGAAATGGTGCAACATGTTGTGGACTGATGAAAGTAAGACGTTGCTTTTTGGGTCTAGTGGCTGCAGACAGTTTGTCAGAAGACCCCAAAAACACTGAAGGCAGTGAAGCCTGGTGGCACATGCATCATGATATGGGGATGTTTCTCATATACTACGGTGTCGGGCCTAATTATTGTAGACCAGGGATCATGGCTCAGTTTAAATATGGGATAGTTGAAGAGGTCGTGCTGCCTTACACTGAAGAGAAAGTGCACTTGAAATGTTCCAACAAGACAAATCAAGAAATACAGAAGAACTGTGGAGTGGAGTGGAGTCCAATCAGCCTGGGCTAGAAAACCTGTTCACAGGTGCCAAAAGTTGGTTGACTCCATACAACACAGATGTCCAGCAGCTCTCAGAAACAGTAGGTTTTATATGTCTGTCTGTCTGTCTGTCTTCCTTTCGGCTTTTTTCCCTTTTACTCGGGAGTCGCCACAGTGAATCATCTGATTCGCACGTTTGATTTGGCAGAGGTTTTTATGTTGGATGCCCTTCCTGTCACAACCCTTTTAGCAAGGGACAGAAACACGCTGACGGCTTTGCAGCTACTCTTTACGAAAGTCAGCAATGGTTCTTTTACATGCCTCTCACCATAGACAGTGAGAGACATGGCCCGCCTTTGATAACCCAGTTAGCTGCACTGGGGGGGGGCAGTGACAACCTTGTGGAGAGCGGGACTCAAACCCCAACCTTTGGATCGGCGATCCAGCGCCCTATACCACTAGATCACCACCCTATACATATATATATAAGTTCGGTGATTCAAAAGAAAGCAAAATATTTTTCAGCTTATACAGTGAATGTTTAAGTTTACAAAAGAGAAAGCAGACACTGCTATTTTTGAACAGTCTAATATTCACTTTTAGATTTCTTTTAAAGGAATAACACAAATTTGATCTATTTTTCTTCATGTTTTGATATGGAATAGAATGTGTCATGTTCCCAATGCATTTGTGTGCATGGAAATGAAAACAGGATTTTACACGTTATTCACTTGATTAATCACACTGTTATTTAGGTCACGTGTGTGTGTGTGTGTGTGTGTGTGTGTGTGTGTGTGTGTGTGTGTGTGTGTGTGTGTGTGTGTGTGAGAGAGAGAGAGCGATATATAAAATTTAGCCTGAGTGCCAATTTGCATGGTACTCGCCAATTTCAAGTTAAATGCAAGCCAGATGAGGAAAATAAGTGAACCAAATAGAAGCACAATAAACAAAAACAACTTTACAGTTTCTATCGCAATTCTTGGGGGTATTCACTTCTGCACAGCTCATGGGGCAGTGGTGGTCTAGTTGATAGGGCGCAGGATTGCTGATCCTAAGGTTGGGGGTTCGAGTCCTCACAAGGATGTCACTGTGCCCCCAGTGCAGCTAACTGGGTTATCAAAGGCGGGCCATGCCTCTCACTGTCTATGGTGAGAGGCATGTAAAAGAACCATTGCTGACTTTCGTAAAGAGTAGCTGCAAAGCCGTCAGCGTGTTTCTGTCCCTTGCTAAAAGGGTTGTGACAGGAAGGGCATCCGACATAAAAATCTATGCCAAATCAAATGTGCGAATCAGATGATTCACTGTGGCGACTCTCGAGAACGGGGAAAAAGCCAAAAGGAAGAAAGAAAGAAATTCACTTGTGCACAGCTCTCTGAAGCTCCAACAAAGCATCTCCATGGGCTTGAAGTCTGGACTTTGACAACACCTTGATTTTTAATCTTTGGCCATTCAGATGGTAATTTCCTGGTTTGAGATTCTTGTCCTGTTGTATAAGCCAATTACAGCCCTTCTTAAACTACTTGACAGATTGCCTCACATTTGTTGCAAGTTTCCCAGGTCTTTTAGATATGTTGTTGTTCGCCCTTCGAGGTCATAGATGACCATGACTTTATATCAGATCTATGATCCGTGGCTGTGGGCCCAGAGATGGCTAATAAGGCCAATCCGACCCCGAAATGCTCTCCCACACACAGGACATGTGTGGGTGGGTGCTGAGATTGAAGGGGATGCAGCTTGAGCTTTGCGCACTGCTTGTTTCTCCTGCACCTCTGCAGTTCGTCACCTCTCTGCTGCACGGGCACCTGTGAAGACTTTGCTTCACCAAGCTGAGCAGATTATAGCAAGCTGCTTCCCAAGTGCTAATGTTGATGTTCATGTCTTATGAGGGATGCTTTGAGGCCGTCTTTGAAGCATTTCTTCTGTCCCCCAACTGAACGCCGTTCAGTAGATGTTTTGGCAGTTGACTGTCCGTCATTCTGACAACATAAGCTGCCCATCTGACCTGCGCTTTCTGAAGGTGGGTATGGATGCTGGGAATGCCGGCTTGTTCCAGAACTTCATGTCAGGGATTTTGTCCTGCCACTTGATGTGGAGGAGTCTGCAGAGCCAGCTGAAGTGAAAACGGTTGGGCTGTTTAGCGTGTCTGCTGTAGACAGTCCAGGTCTCACAAGCGTACAGGAGGGTGGTGAGCACCACTCGCACGGTAGACCTTCAGCTTGGTGATAAGGCTGACTCCTCTCCACTTCCACACATTGTCACAAAATCTTCCAAAGGCAGAGACTTGCCTTGGGAAAACTGTTGTCTACTGCATCGATGTTCACTGTTCTTGAAAGTCTGCTGCCCAGATAAGTGAAGCTGTTGACAGCCTGGAGTTCCTGTCCCTTCAGTGTGATGTGTGGTTCCTGGTAGGGCTGTCCTGGCACGGGCTGGTACATAACTTCAGTCTTTTTGGTGCTTATGGTGAGGCCAAAGTTGTCACAGGCTCTTGAAAAGCAGTCAATTTCATGCTGCATCTTCTGCTCTGTGCCAGCATTGAAGCTACAGTTGTCAGTGAATACGAAGTCTCTGACAGTCTCCTTCACCTTAGTAACAGCCTGCAGGCACCTGAGCGTGAACAACTCCACCGTCTGTCCTGTACATGATGTGCATCCTATCCTGGCAATCATGGAAAGCGTCTGTCAGCATGGTTGAAAACACCATGCTGGAGAGCATCAGGGCAAGAACACGGCTTTGTTTCATGCTGTCCAAACATCTCCACCTTGGTCTCAAGTGTAAACAATCTTATGATATCTCTGTGGTTTCCTCAAGAGAATGTACTTTTTTCCCCAGCAACCATTCCATGGAGACCATACTTGGTCGTTACTTTTTGGATTGTATTTTCAGAAACATTTCATGTGTTTTTAGAGGTCATTAAACATTTGCTAAGTAATCAAGCACGTAGTAAGCATCCAACGTGGGCACAGTCTGCCACCATCTTATTTTTGAACCAGATGTTTATAGCATTAGCTATGCTAATCAAAAATTGTAATGCTATGGCAATCATACTAAAAGATTGTACATAAATTATCCTTAGTTTCATTTAATTACAGACGCCCCCCTAACTTACGTTTTTTGAAAAAAAAAAAAGTCAAATTTTGAGTTTAGACGTACAGTACGCTGACGTAATGACGCTGCGTCCATTGTTTAGAAACGACAGACTGAATGTGCCCCTCCTTCTTCCCAGTTCAGATATATATATATATATATATATATATAGACACAAGTTATATAGCGTGTTACCCTTGTGTTAAGACGTCGTCCCTGTGATCTTTGTGTTTACACTGTTTTTGCAGACTTTTGTCTTTTTTTTTGAATGAAAACCCGAATCCAGAAAGGAAAGAGAACTCTCAGCTCTGCTGGTGATTCACAACAGTGCAGGCTGAGTACTAAACCAGTATTCAATGGTGCCCTTGCTCACTTGAAAGACCGGAAGTCCGTATAACCCACGCTTTGTCTCAAGCACAAAAAAAGTAAACTACTTTTGGTGTTAAGCGCCTCACACATTGTAGGCATTGATTGGCTGTTTTAAGCTTCATGTAAAGTGACTTGGCTCATCTTCATGTAAAGTGACCATCCGTCGCCCATCGGAACCATTCACAAGCAGAAAGGTTGCATCATAGAGAATGTTAAGTTATATTTGATGAGTGAATTTGATTAAAATTTGTCTATTTGAAATTATTATGCTTGAATTTAATTTGAAATTAATGTTATTTGATATTTTACAATGTTAGGGGTGTTTTGAGATACAGTAATGGTATTTATGGATGTATAGTGCTGTATAAGTGTCATACGTCACTGTAACAACTTGCGTTCACTTTCAACTTGCATTTGGCCGTCCAGAACCAATTAAAAACGTAAGTCCGTGAGCGTCTGTAATCAGTTTTGTACTGGCAGAAATTCCAAAACTGTTCCTGATCCTTGTATTTTTATAAGTCCCCTTGGACACCAGCTTTAGCATTTTCTATTATTAACCCATGGAGAAGACTTCTTTTTGGGTTATTCAAAGGCTTCAGCTGAGCTATGGGATACCATTGTTTTTATATGGTACACTAGCATACATCAGATTAACTAGATCACCAGGATACCATTCAACCATATTAATAAATGCCCACTGATTGCTGTAATACGCTTCCTGTTTTTTTTAGAACTAATTGTTTGGAAGCATTTTCAGAGGCAATCCTGGTCACACTTCATGTTTCTTATCTTGAGTGTTGCATTCGGAACTCTTTGTTG
The DNA here is from genome assembly GCA_024760905.1 of Plotosus lineatus. NCBI lineage: Eukaryota > Metazoa > Chordata > Actinopteri > Siluriformes > Plotosidae > Plotosus > Plotosus lineatus. Next base: position 35,702,249 of record CM045729.1, on the reverse strand, counting down.
CTTATTATTCCCTTAAGGATTGTAGAAAGCAAATGGATGGGAATACAGAGATCCCTTGCTACTTCGCGCTCAATTCATGCGGCTTCAAAATAAATAAATATTCATTGAATTAAAAAATAAGGAAATTAAGGGAGAATAGGGGAAAAACTTAAGGAAAAATGGCACAAAAAACAAGGCCAATTATGCGAGGGGGAAAAAAAAAACTAAAACACAACCCAAAATCTCCCTTCAAAACTACTTACATTGTTGCATCTGTGTGTGCGAGCGCGTATGTATGTGTCGTCTTCTCTTGCAGTACCATCTGTATGTGTGTGTTTATATTCTTTACATCTTATGATGTTTTTTTCATGTTTAATTATTATAAGCATTTATAGCATTGAATATGTATTTATTGATATTATATACACATACATTTACGCATACAGAGGGGGGGTTGGGGGGGTGAGCCTACTTTGCAAATTTCGATGACTGTGTGGGGATCTCGGTCCCAATTAACCGCAGAATGTGAGGAATCCCTGTACTGAGCTTTTCTCTCCTGTTTACTATTTTGAAGAAAAAAGGTTTTCTTTCATAACCTGTGCTTACCTCTTTTTATCAAATTTGATGAGGACCAAACAATGGTTATTTAATACCTGATACAAACAGCACTCAGGGGTGGTTCAACATTTTCCTAAGCGTACAGACCCCCCCAAAGTGTACAAATAAATGTTGATAATCTCTCGGCAGGCTTTTTAAATAAGATATTAAATAAAACAATGGTCAAACCTCTTTTATATAATGGTTAAACCTCTTTTCCTTGATCGATACTTCTTTTATACACCAGTCAAATAATAATGAAATCAATAAAATATACATTTAAAGATTCCTTTTTAATGACACCTGCTTTAATATTAAGACATTTGGTTTTAATAATGAAAATGATGTTTTTAATATTATTTTATATTAAAATATAATTCAAAATGTCTGCATTTTTTTATTGGTCACTGGCTTTTGGACGACCACACTTCAGTTTGTGATCAGCAAGGGCGTAGGCTGGTCTGACCGTGGGAGGGTGCACATCTCGGTTGACCAGAGCCTATGCCTTAAAGGGGAAATGAAACGCCGACTAAATGAGTTGGCGGTAGCTTAAGTATAGTTTATTGAAGCGATTGTGATTTAAATTTTATATCATAAATAAACCATTGCACACACACAGCGGTTTTGTTTTATGTGCTTGTCATGTAAGTTATCGACCCGAAAGCCACCATTGCTAAGTGCCCGCCTACACAAAGTTACCGTGACGTCACTGAGTTGATACAAAATACCACATAAAATATAGTGCATGCATATCACAGCATATTATATAAACAACATGGAATCTCACGCCAACAACACGCACAGTTTTTCAGCAGAAGACGATTCATCTATTACTCTCAGAAGATGAATTAAATATTAGAGTTCAAACCAAAAACATTCTCAAATATATTTCAAACTACATCTGCAAGTACACGTGCTAAATACATTTACAAATTGAGCTAAAGTTATTTATCGATTCCAAGGCACAAATACATATTAACAGCACAAAAACATACTATTTTATAAAAGTACTGAGCATTAGGCTGCAGATCCAGGCTGGATGGCTTATGATGATTTTAGCCATTCATTCTCTGTGCGTCAATGTTTGTGTTCTAACACGTGTGCAGGAGCCGGAGGCGGAACTAACAAACTGTGCTTTATTCTCACACTTGCACTTTGTTTTATTGACAGTGTTCAGCTACAGTATTATTGCTTACTGTTTGTTGATTGGTCAGGTTGGGCGTGCACATGCGCAGTGCCCGTTACACGTTAACTTCCCGTTTACTTCCTGACTCTAGTCATGCGGAACTTATCTCCGACTTTCTCTTCAATAACAGTCATTAAGTTTATTTATAAGATTGTGAATACACATAATTTCTTGTCCAGCGGAACTCAACACCTGAAAATGTTGAATGACCCCTAAAGGAGGGTGCACTTTGTACTATTTTAGCATATAACTAAATATTTTAGATTCTGCAGATTGTTGAATTTTAATAATTATAAATTTAATTTTTTGAAATTAACAAATAAATGAACCTTTTTTTTTGTAATATATGGCAGTCATTCATTGCAACTAGATGGGATTAATGTCTAAATACTAATCGCTGTAGTAACTTTTCTAATTTAACTTTTCAGTTTTTCATAAAATTAACTTCAGACTGTTTGCGTTCATACTATTGCAATAATTCAGCAATCATGCTGGTTAGCACATGAAAAACATGGAGAACGTTTTTGTAACACAGGATGTAGTCAGGAGAGACGAGCCGCACTCTATGTTCCCAGCATCCACTTAATGTCTCATATCTAATCATTTAAGAATTTTGCCATGTACTCAAAGCATTTTTTTGACACCATCATAGATATACAACAGATGTGAAAATACTTCAAGCACTAATCACTTCCGCCAGCACCTAAAACAGCTGTTTGGTGTATCATTCTGTTTCGAAAGAGAAAAGCTGATAAGATGGATACTGAATGTCTTCACCATCTATATTTTAGCTTGAAACTTATAAGCGGCCAAATGTGATTCAAGACAAAGTGGAGCTGTGGTATTTTGGGAATGATGATGACTGATTAAATCACTGCAAACAGCAGGGCAATTTACTGCAAACCAGTGTCATACAATTTAGATGTCATTATTCAAAATAGCTACAATATCATCTCATTTTCCAACCAGCTAAATCCTACTAGTGTTGCGAGCAGGCTGGAGCTCATCTTTACCTTTATGTTACCTGTCTGCTGCCTTGGGAGTCCCACAGGCAATAAGACCCGACAGGAAAGTTAATATAATAATGATAATATAGCAATTACGAATTTTCACTGCATACATTTTTGAGCCTTCTGGCACTTTCCAATCTTATTATTATTACAAACTACAATAACAATATTCAAGGACACTATCATGCTGACCCAACACATGATGAACTACATGCTTATCACAGTTTCATATATCAAAATAATAGAGGACAGACTAAGAATATTATTTGTCATATAATCACCATGTTATGTATAATTCCTGACTGTCTTTGTGTTCCACTTTCCATATATGGTCATTGTTTCAAGTCATTCTTTTATACAGCTATGATTTTATAATTTATAAAACATTCATAGTTTTCAGTAATAAATCACACTTTATGCATCGTTTTCCAATGCTGGCACAATCCTTGCTTGTGTGATTTTGATTGATCGAAGTGTATTCATGCAATCCCTCTTTATTGTGAAACTTATTGGACTACCCGTAAATAATTGTTGTTAATAATCTAAATAACATACAATAGAGTATGTATATATGTACCGTATTTTCCTTACTATTCGTCGCTCTGGAGTATAAGTCGCACTGGCCAAAAAATGCATAATACAGAAGAAAAAAAACTGTATACAAGTCCCACCGAACTATAAGTCGCAAATTCATAAACTGTCTACCTTGGCTTGGAAATCTGCTCGCAGTTTGTGGTCCTCGCTCTGATATAGAGAGGGGGTTCATTGCATGAAGTGGTAACACCAAGAAAGTCCTCACACAAAGTAACTTCTACTCATCTCCTTGAAAACTACCTGGATGTGGAGCCACAACTGCACTGTTGACAAGCCTCTCCCGGAGGCACATTGCTCAAGTTCCCATGTGCAAGCTCGTTCCTGTAGCTGTGGCCATCTAGCTTTTAGCCCACGATAAGCTTTTTTTTGTTTTCTTCATTGCACTAATAATAATAACTTCCGCTTCTCTCCAGTCCCTCACAAGTTTCTCATTCACTCCAAACTTTCTTTCTGCTGCTCAATTACCATTTTCTGCTGCATATTTCACTACTTGCAGCTTGTAATCCGCAGAATAGAATTTTGTTTTTGGGGACATTTCTTCAGTTGTGGATGAGCAGGTACTGGTACCCAAGCCTAGAGTGCCCTCTTGTGGTTGTGAGTGTAAAAATAACAAACGTGAAATTATGTTTATTATGACGAACAGAATGACATGTAATGTCACATAAATTGCACTGGACTATTAGTTGCACCTTCAGCCAAAGTATGAAAAAAAGTGTGACTTATAGTCCAGAAAATACGGTATATATGCGTGCATGTATGCATGTAGAATTGTGGTACAGTATTAAATATCTATTAAATAAATAATCACTTAATATGTTATGCATAGATTAGAGGTGAGTTGAGCACACCATTCCATGAACTGGCGCGATTGTCTTACCAAGGTAGCTTCCATAGACTATAGTGTTGTCATCATCCAGGTAGGCAGCAGACATTTTGCTGGAAATATTGTAAACCAGAACAGATCCAGTCCAGTAAGAGGTACCAGGAGCTCCCATTATCATAAGATCCTGCAAAACACATCAACACCCACATCATGACATGATGCATAGATTAAATGTTCAACAAAAATATTTAATCAGTCAGTCAACATGACGGCATGGTGGCATAGTGGTTAGCACATCTGCCTCACAGCAAGAAGGACTTGTTCTCCAGTGCCAGGATCTAGAATTTTTTTGTGTGGTATACTTGCATAGGCTTCTTCTGGGTACTCTCGTGTCCCTCACAGTTCAAAGACATGCACATGTATCAGACTGGCTGTTCCAGATTGCCCCTAAATTTAAGTATGAGTGTGGATGGTTGCTTGTGTGTTTTGCCTTGCAGTGGTCTGTAGAGCTGTTCAGGGTTTACCTAGTGTCGGCTTAGATAGGCACCAATCTCCTAGTCATCCTAGCAGGATTAAGTGACTCAGCAAATGAGTGAATGAATGAGCGAGAGAGCGCTATTTGGAAACTAATGGAATGTTTGTGCGTGTAAACATACTGAATGTCGTAATCTTTAAATGTGAATGAAAATTAAATCACAGGTAATATCACTATGAAGAAGAAAATCTTTATAATCTCATGAAATTTTGAAGTTCAATATTTGAAACAATTTTATACCAATATCCAACATAAAACATTTGTTCTTCTCTAAAACACGAAAGCAACCGGACTAACAAAAGCCTGTGTCAGACCCAGCTATTGATATAATCAGATATAATCTGGCCAACCCCATGAGTACCTCAGTAAGGAAATTTGAAATTCCAGCTTGGCAGGATCCATAGTCTTGACCGAACTTCCTCTGATGATCTGCAAAGGCAAATAGCCATTTAGCCATGCTGTCTTTCCACTGACTGCTGAACACCATCTCCTCTATTCACTCATACATAGTATACGATGCCTGAATGACACATTAGCATGGTGGATTGTACATACAAGTACCTCTGTAGCAGGGGATATAGTTATGTCTGTGGCTAAAATCAGAGCTGAACTGGAAACACACGCCATGTGGCAGCTTGTTTTGATTATCCATATGCTCAAAGAAGACGTTCTTCCAGCGATGTCCACAAACCTGAAATTGGAATCAGTGTAAGAGCTTACAAGACAAGTGTGCGTTTGTATAAGATATAATGAGCTGTAGATTAGGCAAAGCACATTAGGCATCTGTCTCTCGTACTGCAGCGTGACTTTCAGATGAGATGTTAATCAGAAAATCCATTTTGACTCATGTGAAAGATTGAAAGCAAAAATATCAAAAAGTGCTGTGATTTTATAAGGTCCAATCTTGGTGTATACAGGTTTGCAAAGAGTTAAACGATGATAAGAAGGGCTGAGTGTTCTGAGATTATTGACATTGTACTCATTGTGCGTTTATTGTGTGCGCACCTGTGCTCCAATTCATAAGGTTGTTGGACCTGTGGGGACCTTAGCAGAGGCTCAGCGGGAGGTGAATATAATGAGGCCTTTCTCTTGTCACAAAATTGAGCATGAAAAAGGTATAAACTAAGAAGAATTTGAATTATTTCAAAAACTATGTTCATCATATGTACATATGTTGATATATTATCTCTCAGGCATGCACTAAAGATTTTGATGCATTGATTCACAAATATACTTGTACATGGAAATAGAGTGATCCCTTGCTACTTCATGCTTCAGTTTCTGCGGCTTCAGTGCATTGCTTTTTTTTTAAAATATTTATCGAAAAAGAAAAAATACGGGAAAAAAAATAGGGAAAAAGTTAAGGAAAATGCCACAAAACAAGGCCAATTATGAAAAACCCCCAAACAAACAAAAACAAAACAACCCCTAAAACAACTTACATTTTTATGTGAGATGAGAATCTGTGTACGCGCACACGGGCATCTGTATGTGTGTATTTATATTTTATTTACATTTATGCATTATTTTCGAATGTTTATTATAAGCATTCATAGCATTGGATATGTATTTATTGACATTATATGCATATAAACATGTACGTATACGTCAGTCAGGGGGGGATCGATCCTCCTTCTTTTCCTTTCGGCTGTTCCCTTCAGGGGTCGCCACAGCGAATGATCTGCCTCCTTCTCACCCTATCCTCTGCATTTTATTCTCTTACACCAATTTCCTTCATGTTCTCCTTCACCACATCCATAAATCTTCTCTTTGGTCTTCTTCTAGGCCTTCTGCCTGGTAGTTCCAACCTCAGCATCCGACTACCAATATAGTCACGATCCCTCCTCTGTACATGTCCAAACCATTCAATCTAACCTCTCTGACTTTGTCTCCAAAACCTCTTATATGTGCTGTCCCTCTGATGTACTCATTCCTGATCCTATCCATCCTCGATACTCCGGGGTCACGGGGGGTTTGTCTCGGTCCCAATTAACTGCGGAAAGTGAGGGATCCCTATATTCATTCAAGTTTGAATTTGGACAGTTTCAAAATGTATTAGTTTCATAATCACACTCACACACACACACACACACACACACACACACACACACACTATATATATATATATATATATATATATATATATATATATATATATATATATATATATATATATAAATTAGTCTTTCTGATCAGGTTCATCCTTTTTTTCAATACAAAACATTCAAATTTCTTTTCTTTCAAATACAGAGATTGCTCAGTGACCCCAAACCTTTGGAGCAGTAATGATACATTTCTATGTGTCTTATTCCTGTCTGATGGCAGTTAGTCACTTCTCAAATTTTTAATATAATGCTAACTGGTTTGATACATCTGCTACATTATGTTTTAATATGAAAATGAATAAATAACATTTTTAAATCATCTGAATCCTGACTTAACAAAATGTGAGGGAGAATTAACCAAACATTTTGAAGAATAGCCATGTGTGGTTTAAAAACCCTGACTCAAACTATCATGAAGTATCGTACATGTGGAGTAGAGGAGAAATTTCGGTGACTGTGTACTTAATCACATACTTCAAGAACCACTAAAGTCAGAATTCAGAAAGGACAAATCTTAAATAAGTGCACTGTGCTTACTTTATAGCAAAGCCCACCTGCAATCAAAGATTCATTTATTTATTTAAATTCACAGGTGCTCACTATGTTGCACCACTGGTAATTTTATGGTAACATAAGCTTTCATTAGCAAACTTCTTTCAAAAGAAAAGGGCAATCCCTATAAAGGTATATTTAGTCCATCAAAATACCTATATTTAACAAGCTTGATTTGATCATATTTATTCGCAAATTGTTCGCAGGATGAAATATGATAATCATGAAAATCCACTTTGGAATTATATTTATATCCAACAGTAGCTTCTGAGTTGGTGCAAATGTACTTACATCAGGAGAATGAGTAATAAGTCTCAGTAAGGTTCAAATCATAAGTTGCTATATTATGGATAGAATATATGGATTACACTGAATTATTTGAATGCACACAAGTCTGTGCAAAGTTTTTAATCCACCCAATTTTTTCTCTAATTTTCATTATATCTAATTCTCACCCCATCAAGTTTGCCTTCCTATCACATGCAACCACCACCAACCAGGCAGAGGAATAAACATGTATATGCCCTGTCTGTGACCTGCGACCGCCTCTTCACACACTGCTGCACTGCACATTTGGAGGCGGTCTAACACATTCAGAGGAAAAGCATTATCAGCCACTTTTGTTCGCAAGAGCTTGGCCATGGATTGGCTGGTGATCATTGGGAGTGACAAGGGATTATACCCCCCCCCCCCACACACACACACACACACACACACACACACAGCTCCCACTGACACCCGGTTGCGGATGTCTGCGGCAGCAACTTGGATTCAAGCTTGCAATCTCTGTTTATATCAATAAAACATTTTCAATATGCCGCTCTGGACCCTGAATATATGGAATGTTTTGTAAAATTCCACAATTTATGACAAATCAGACTAGCCATACAAATAGAACATTATTAATTGCACTCTACAAAACAAGACTAGTCTATGCCTGTGGTAGCTGATTCACTGTAGTGTCTGAGCTACATTATGGCAATTTTAACATGCACCAAATTTAGGGGCACAACTTTACCATATTGTTATTTGCCTTCTGTGGAGTTTTCAGGGTGTCATAAATTTGTGAACCAGCTATACTTTACAAAGGTTTATTTGTTACTCCATAAATTGGTTAGTTATGACTTTCTTTCTTTCTTCCTTTCGGCTTTTTCCCTTTCTCGGGAGTCGCCGCAGCGAATCATCTGATTCGCACGTTTGATTTGGCATAGGTTTTTACGTCGGATACCCTTCCTGTCATAAACCTTTAGCAAGGGACAGAAACACACTGACAGCTTTGCAGCCTCTCTTCACGAAAGTCAGCAATGGTTCTTTTACATGCCTCTCACCATAGACAGTGAGAGACATGGCCCGCCTTTGATAATCCAGTTAGCTGCACTGGGGGGACAGTGACAACCTTGTGGGGACTCGAACCCCCAACCTTAGGCTCAGCGATCCCGCGCCCTATCCACTGACTAATTTGCATTAATTAAAAACCGTACAGCTAAGAAGTACCTAAACCTTTGCCGATCTGGTGGGTGTAATAAGCTTAATAAGAAGTACCTAAACCTTTGCCGATCTGGTGGGTGTAATAAGCTTAATAAGAAGTACCTAAACCTTTGCCGATCTGGTGGGTGTAATAAGCTTAATATGGCCCACAAAACTTTTACAAAAATTTAGTAAATATATCCTCAGAGTATAACAGTCCTCCTTAATTATGGACACTGGGGTTAAACATAAACTATATATATCTACAAGAAATAAAAATAAATTACTGCTAAAGATTGGTGATAACCTTATGTAGTGTTTTTCTGCTGAGAATCCATGATGTGTATGGTTATATATCAATAGTAACTCCGTGATAGAGTAGCTCGTGATGCAATATACGGGAGCTCAGAATCATACCAGTACATCTCCATTGGAAGGCCTTCGGGATAGGCTGACTCCAAGCCACTGGTTATCACTTTCAGCCCGGCATGTTTTGCCACAGTAATCGATACCTGTAAAAGATCCAAACATAAGTGTTGCAGCCTTCATAATGAACATGAGAACATATTTTCCAGCAACAATGTGTTTTGAATAATATTATAAATTTGCACAATAGGGCAAGGAAACAGAAATCATCCAAAATGTTCTGCAAGAAAAAAAAAAAATCCAGATCTCAAAAATAATTGATGAATAGTTTTGAGGCCTTGGTGCACCATAATTCTACATTGTCTGCCATTACAATCCATGTAAAGCAGTGTTTCTCAATTATAATTATTTTGTCCCCCCGCCAAAATAGTGTTATTTGTCTAAATATGGTTATAAGTAATCCTCTGCATAACACTGTATCTTTATTTACATTATCAATACAAAAAAGGAATAAATCTAGATTAACTTTCAACAAAGGATAACTTTATGAACAATGTTTTAGTCTTGAAACAAAAAGATTTAAAGTGCATCAATTTGCCTGAAACTGTAAACATTTTTTGACCAACAATTTGAACCATTTGATACTAAAAAATAAAATTAAATAAAATCAATAAATTCAAATTGATCAGCAATATTAATTCAAGAGCACAATATGTAAAACACTTTAACCTACAAAACAAAAATGAATTAAACAATTTGTATTTTTATTTATTTATTTTGTCAACATGATCAAGTCCACATTAACAGTACAACGAGCACGTTTCCAGTGCACAGCTTTTCGAAGCCGGGTTTAAGGCACGATACTGAACTCTCAGCTCCTACTCAATGCTGATCTGGGACCTGGACTTATTTTTGCAGCAGTGACATCATCCAACATGACAGAGACCGTGTGTGCTGCAGGTAGGATCAGTTCCTCTGCTGTTCTGTGGGGTTTTCTACACTGAGCAGTTTGGTACTCCACCTTATCTGATGCGAACAGAGCTCGCTGGTTTGCTGGAGTAGCGTTCACAAAGCGGGATGGTTATTGGCAATATTCAACACGTTTACGCTGAAAAAACTCATACGGCTCATCACGTGATCGGGGTATGATGTCTTTAAGTGACGCCTGAATTTATTTGGCTTCATGCTTTCTGCTGCCAATGTTTTCAGACACAGTAAACACAGCGGTCTTGTTTCTCACCGTAGCACAGTGAAGCCGAGGGCTACATCCGCTTCATCATACCGCCTCGACTTAACTTCCGGGAGACTTTCGTTTCTCTCACTGTCTCAGTCTCTCTCGGCTTCTCTTTCCGTCCCTGTTAAAAATTTTTCATGGTGGTTTTATTAACTTCACTTCTTATTTTACCTCTGAGCATACTCTGACAGTGAGGAAGTCACTGCCACCTGCTGTAGTGGATGTACAATTACACTTTATTCTAGTACGGCAAAAAACAACAACAAAAAAAACATGCTCCCTGGGGTCACACGCACCCCCCCTTCCTGAAAACACACAGCCCCCCCCCCCCTGGGCCCCACTATTTCAGAACCACTGATGTAAAGATAAGATTGCACTATGTTGGTGGAGGTATACACCGAATGTATTACTAGGTTTCTTTGTACCAGGTTAAGGGGCTATAAAGAAGCACTTCAGGTTATCTTCAGCACGATCTTTCCACATTTGTTCAGGTCTTCCATAATCTCATGACCTATTATTCAGTAGTCTGAACAGCAGCTGCTTCAGGATGTGGTTTTCCTTTATCCTGGATACATGTCCAGGCCATCTGAGCCAGTTCACTTGCAGCATGGTTTTGTTTGTGCTTGAATTATCATTTTTCTAGAACATTCTGACTATTAAACAGTACACTGCCACTATCTTATGTTTAATGAAGAATTGCTCCAAATCTACAGGCTGTATTTAAACTTCTCATGCATAATCAGTCTCATCAAGATTGCAATTTTCCACATAAAAAGGCAGGCGTTAATGCATTAAAGTCGGATAAATACAATAACTGCTCAAACCGTTTCATGAAGTTTGCGAGATACTTTACAGATATGTAACAACCTCTGTCCATGATATCCTATCATAGCATAATATTGAGGCTCACTGTCAGCACCTGCAGTGTACAATGATTTATCTGAAAAGGAAGCAGATGTACAGGCAACGCTGACTTTAATCAACAGTCGGCTACATTGCCTTCAGCATATTTCTGCCTGTGGCGAAATGTCCAGGATGCAATTTGCCCTTACCCGGAGTCAGATGAGATGGGGGCCAGCTTCCCTGCAACCCTAGTTAAGATTAAGCAGGTTAAAAATGAATGAATGAAAAATGTATAGCGTTGATAAGGGATATTACCACACGAATGAAACATGAAATACGTTCAATGATATTTTAGTTAAAAAGCATGCAAAGTTGCTTCTGTTTGATTACTATTATACTACATTGACACGTTTTACATTAAAAATATCCCCAAACTGAGACAAAAGCTAGGAAGTTGCTTTTGAGTGTTTTGAGCTAATTAGCATATTAAATGTAATACACACTTGAGATTCAATCAAAAACATTCACTATCAATGTATTTATGCAAAATCAATTGTTCTAGTATCTTGACTGATTTCATGTTGCAGTACCTGGCAGAATATTCATTTATTCGTTTTCTGAACCACTTAATCCTAATTAGAGTTGTGGAGAGGCTGGAGCCCATCTCATCCAACTCCGAGCGAGGGCAGAGTACACCCTGGACAGCTCGCCAGGCCGTCGCAGAGCAGAAACACACTGAGGGCTATGCAGCAACTCTTGCCGAAAGTCAGCAATGGTTGTTTTACACCTCACACCATAGACAGTGAGAGACATGGCCAGCCTTTGACAACACGGTTAGCTACACTGAGGGGACAGTGACAACCCGTTGAGAAATTGAACCCCAACTTTGGGATCAGTGATCCAGCACCTTACCACTAGGCCACCACTGGATGCCTGGCAAGAGTACTGAAGCAAAAAATAAGAAGCATGTGCTGTGCACTAAAGAGAAAACTAGTGACCTGCATGTTGAAAAGAATGTTGTATGACTTCTCTCTGGATTTCACACCTTCTTTTATCTATGTCGGAGCTCTTCCAGCTACCAGGAGATCAACATCCTTGCAGCTTTTGGCAAGAGGTGTGAACTTATGTACATTACTAAAGTTCAGGTTCACAGAGTGTAGATAATTGTTTGTAGGTCACTTAGCTAAATTCACTTTCTTTTTTCTGATGTTGACAGACAATCAGGTAAAGTTAGATCTCTAATGAGCAAGCCGGTGGTGGCAATAATGTGGAAAAATTCCACGGGTCTGGTTTTTTTTTTTTTTTTTTTTTTTGCAAGTGATAAGAGAAACGAACTTTACTTGCGGATGTTCCACAGCCTGATGTAGAATATTTCTAAATGTGTGCTTTTCCTACTCATGGTAAACAAGTGAGGAGCCAAAGTCAATACAATTTAGAGGCATGCAGTTACAGTCAGATTCAGTAAGCTGCAGAAATGTTATAGTATGGGGATTAGAGAGAAATATAACCAAAAAGCACACTAAAGCAATAATTGTATTGTTTAAATTTGTCAAATCTTGATGGACGCAGGTGACGTGTGAGTGGGTTCAGAAGAGCTGTGTACCATTGTTACTCGGTTTAAGAGTTTAAGTAAATACTATACAGAAACATAAAGCAAGCCAAAATCATCACTGTTTACATTTACATATTTGAACCAGGACAAGAGACAGGTTAGGTGACCTCTGCAGTTACAGCCTAGCTAGCGCCGTGCAGTTTGTGGTTTCTTTTGATTGTAATCATCCAGCTTCTGGTATTTATGACATGGAAATATTAACTACACTCTGTAAAAGTCTTTAGGTATATAGGAAAAATCTTTTGGGCTTCATGAGCTTATTATAACGTGAAGCAACTAGGAGTTCCACCTATCCTGGATGGAACACTAGTTCATCACAGGTTCCAGTACATGTACTACTACCAATTTATACTGACAAAAATTCATTCATTTTCTGTAACCGCTTAATCCTAATTAGGGTCATGGGGAGGCTGGCGCCCATCTCATCCGACTCTGGGCGAGGGCAGAGTACACCCTGGACGGTTCGCCAGGCCATTGCAGGTCAGAAACACGCTTATGGCAATGTAGCTACTCTTCTCGAAAGTCAGCAATGGTTCTTTTACACCTCACACCATAAACAATGAGAGACATGGCTGGACTTTGATAACCCAGTTTGCTGTACTAGGGGGGACGGTGACAACCCGTTGAAAGTGAGGCTTGAACCCCCAACCTTGGGATCAGTGATCCAGCACCTTTCCCACCAGGCAATCACTGCCCACTGACAAAAATATACAAACAAAAACATTGTTATGGTTCATTTTTCTGTTACATAATCTCAGGGGTCAGGAACCTATGGCCCGCGAGCCAGATGTGGCTCTTTTGATGACTGTATCTGGCTCTTTGATGAATCAGGTGGCCTTTCTTAACAGAATAACGAATACATAAATTCACTGTCATTTAAATAAAAACACAAAAAAAGTCATCAAATAAAAACAGATGAGTAAATCTCGCGCATTTAATGCTATACATCTATTTTCAATGCAAGGTCACTGTGGTGCGCAGCAGAGAGCCAATCCTTTCTGTACTCCGGTGTGTGGGCGGGTCCGATACCTTGAAACTTTAATTTTATTGGATTATAACAGCCACAGACTGTGCGAGTTGTTTTTGAGTAGAGAGGTAAATGTCCCTCGTTTTTGATCGGCTCATTTGCATGAAGCCAAGCACAGCTGGCAAGCAAACACAAATGGACAGACATGGAACAACTTCAACCTGCAGACCAGCTGATTGCCAAAACTTGATACGCGCTTCCTGTCACATAAACACTGCAGCATGTGAGTCTTGCAAAAGTCGCATTAATAGTAAGAAGTACTTTTCTTATTAATAAATAACTCCGTTATGACAATGTTAAAAATAAATTCAAAGTCTTATTATACTCTCAAATTGTTGGTCTTCTTTTTCAATTTAGTTGTAGTTAGTATTTATATTTTTATATGGCTCTCAGAGGATTAGATTTTAAAATGTCTGGGTTTTTTTTTTTTTTTGGCTCTTAGTCAAAAATGTTCCCGACCCCTGCATTATCTGATGACAATGGCGCCTCCTGAGCCATTGACCTTGACAAATTGCCAAGTGTTAGCCATTTTGATTCAAGTGTTATCCACTTAGAATAATTTTTAATGTAAAAATAGCGGACGAATTACATAGCTTCATTCTTGTGTAGTATGTAAAGTACCCACATTCACTATGAATAGATTAGGCATCCTGAAAGAAACATCGTTTGTGATGTTTACGATTACAGCAGCAGCAGTCCCTACGTAAAAATCTACAGGATCTAGGTGAGATTATCCCCTGAAGCAAAACTGTTTTGCAAAGCGTAGATCTTTATGGTCTCCATGTGAGACCACTGACATTAGCAGTCACAAGTGCTCTGCTACATCATGACCAACTGCTGTATTCCTTCAAGCCTAGAATTAAACTAGCACATGTTGGAAGTGAGCGAGAAAGTCTGGCTGACATCATGCTTTTCCACTCAGACCTTGATATAAATCATTTGTCTTTTTTAACTGAAAGCCATTGCTCTGAATCCTGAGCCCGTCCTGGTTCTTCTGTACAATTGATAAGGATGGACAAAGGATGTTGTGCACTTCCTGTGCAGCTCCTGTCTGACCTGGAACAATGGTAGACTCATTTCCTTTATTTGTGAAAAGTGAGTTAGTTATGGTCCATAATGACAGGAAGCGAAATGTGACCAGCCCTCTGGACTTGCCCACTCTGTTCACGGCTTATTTAGTCAGTATGTAGGTACATAAGTGGAAGAAGCAGCAAGTATCTCTGACCTGTTTCCAAACCAGTAGCATGTGAATATGCCTGAGCTGAGATGTTTAAAGCTCCAGAGATTTGATGTCTAGACATCAAGCAGAAGAGTTGAACAGTTAACACAGCACTGCTGCGTATTTGAAAATTCAGACAGGAAAAACATGCCTTTATGATGAGAAGACAGGGAGTATGAGACAGGACAATGACCTGCACTGTCCACGACACAAACTAGAGATGGATTCCCATTTTTGAATCTCACTTCCTCCCTCATTTTCTCTGAATTGTGTCAAGCTATGTTAAGATGCTGATTACTGTTAAAAGTAAGATACGCACAACTAAAACTTAATAACAGGAACCAATGACTAATATGTATCTGATAATTAAACCAATTTAAATATTAAAAATAATATAATATTCTATATATGAAAATATGTATCAAATATTTAAAAATATTCATTCATTTTCCATCTCAGACGACTCTGGGTGAGGGCAGAGTTCACCCTGGACAGCTCTTCAGGCCATCGCAGGGAAGAAACACGCTGACAAGTTATGCAGAATACGCCTGACGAAATTCAGCAATGGTTCTTTTACACGTTCATCACCACAGACATGGTCCTTTGATAACCCAGTGAGCTGCACTGGGGGACAGCAACAGCAGCAGCAACCATTGATACTGCAGCTTGGGACCAGCAATCCAGAACTCCACCAGCAGGCCAACTCTGCCCCTATAGACACTACCATATGCACAAGTGAAGTTTGGGGGAGATCACCTACCGGTTGGGAGTTGCTCGCACTTCTTATTCAAAACGTTACACTTGTAAACTGCACCAGGTTTTTGAGAATTGTTGTAAAATGAAGACTCGGCAACCGGTGCTCCAACCAGCAACCTAAAAGCAATACAGCAATATAGGTTATGTGTGCTACTCTAACACACACACACACACACACACACACACACACACACACACACACACACACGCTCACACACAATACATGTTATACAGTCATTTCTTTGCTAATGGAAGTATTGCTGCATACACTGAATATTAATATTAAAGTTATGCTATATATATATATATATATATATATATATATATATACACACACTTGTATGTTATTCAGATATAAAACATATAAACGTATTTGTCGCCTCTTTTTCATTTAAGATGCACTGTAGTACATCTTTCCAAAGGTGAGCTTCTTCTTCTTTTCCTTTCGGCTTTTTCCCTTTTTCAGGGGTCGCCACAGCGACTCATTTGATTTGGCATAGGTTTTAACGTTGGATGCCCTTCCTGACACAACCCTCAGCAAGGGGCAGAAACATGCTGACAGCTATGCAACTACTCTTTACGAAAGTCAGCAATATATATATATATATATATATATATATATATATATATATATATATATATATATATATATATATATATATATATATATATATATATAATTTTTTTTTTTTTTTTCTTACATGAACCTCTCACCATAGACCGTGAGAGACATGGCCGGTCTTTGATAACCCAGTTAGCTGCACTGGGGGGGGGAACAGAGTGGGACTCAAACCCCTAACCTTAGGATCAGTGATCCGGCGCCCTTTACCACCAGGCCACCACTGCCCATCTTTCCAAAGGTGAGCATTCCTTATTAAACTGGCTTAATCCTATTAGGATCGCAGGGAAGCTGGTGCCTATAAGCTGTCCCTGGGCGAAGGCAGAGTACACCCTGAATAGCTTGCTCGTTTATCACAGGGCCAACACACACGGATTCGTACTCACATTCGCACCTGGGGCAATCTGGTGCAGCCAATAAGTGTACTCTATCTTTGGACAGTCGGAGGAAACCAGTGTACCCGGAGAAAACCCACAGAACCACAGACCCACAGGAGAAATATGCAAACTCTGCACGGAAACACCCTCACCAAACTTGGGACTCGAACCCAGAATCTACTTTCTGTGAGATGAACATGCTGACCACTACACCACCATGGCTCATGATGAAGTATGAGTGAGATCCTGTACCTGGGTCCATTCCCAGGCCATTAAAAAAAGCTTTCAGACCTCTTCAATCAGGTAAATATCCCACCATGCATTGCATTGAGAAGCATGACCAAGTTTTGCTCTGTTGATGCACAACAGCTTCACTTGATGACTTTAACGCACACCTTGCTGATGTACATCTGGACTGACATTACCTACTGACCTATAACTACCGCTCACGCGCAGCCACCAACCATCACTAGCACCACCACGACCCTGATTCGAAACTCACCACGCGCTGTGCCGCTGTTCATGGAGCAGAACCGAGTAGCCGAATAAAGATGCGTCGGGTCCTCCAAAATGCACCGAGTTCTCCAGGTCCAAATTATAACAATCCGCCGGGTTCAGACGGCACCACATGTAGCCGAGCACCGACAACAGCGCGCTCACGTGCCACCGGGAACTCCCGTGGTTCTCTCCTTCTGTCGTCATGCTCCCCGATGATCTTTCTTTCTATTATTATTATTATTATTATTATTTCCGAAGTTCGCGTGTTGGATCAAAAAGTATTCAGACAATTCGAACTAAGAACTCTGCCCAAATCACAAACTCTTAATGTGGTTCGTTCCAGAAGTTTTCGTTGCGCGCGCGTGTGTGTGTGTGTGTGTGTGTGTGTGTGGGTGTGTGTGTGCGTGTGTGTCTATCCGCGCCTGTTGCGCTCTGAGCCTGAACATCTGCTGCTGCTGTTGCGGACCGGCACGCGCGACCCCCCCCCCCCACCCCCACCTCCACTCCACTCCTCCCCGTTCTCCTCCCCTCACCTCCGCTCCTCCCCCCCGGGGGGGGGGCCTACAATTTCGTTCGGCACGATTGGGGTCGGTGGGAAGAGAAGTCGCTCTGGTGTAGAGGACTGAAAGGGGGCGTGGCTGAAGTGTTCGAACATTGACAAAAGTTTTAAACGGGAGTTTCTGGGTGGGGTTACCATGTTCTCCCTGTGCTTGCGTGGGTTCCACCTCGGATTTGGTTTCTTCCCACAGTCCAAAGACATGCACAATTACCCTTAGGTGTGAGTGGTGGTGTTGTGTGTGTGTGTGTGTGTGTGTGTGTGTGTGTTACTGAGTGTAAATGGCTGAGATAGGCATCAGCCTCTCTGAGATTTTAATAGGAATAAGGGGTTTGACAAATGAGTGTGTGAATGAGCGAGTAAAGAGACTACCAGAATCATTCATTCATTTTCTGCACAGTTTAATCCTAATTAGGGTCGGAGGAAGGCTGGAGCGCATCTCAGCCGACTCTGGGAGAGGACAGAGTACACCCTGGACAGCTCGCCATGTCATCGCAGGGCAGAAACACGCTGACGGCTTTGAAGCTACTCTTGACGAAAGTCAGCAATGATTCTTTTACATGAACCTCACACCACAGACAGTGAGAGACATGGCCGCCCTTTGAAACCCAGTGATCTGCACGGGTGGGGATGGGGGGGGGGGTGCTGCTGCTGCTGCTGTGACAACCCATTGAGAGTAGGGCTTGAACCCCCAACCTAGGGTTCAGTGATCGAGCACCTTCACCAGCAGGCCACCCCTGCCCGAGACTATGAGAAGGGAAACTTATTGTGGTTTTCTGCTCATTATCTCTCTGCGCTCTCAGTGCATTGCTTTTCTGCTCAGATGATATGAGCTTGGTGCCAGTACTCTCTTTAAATATAGAATGAGGCGTTTCCATTTACAGAGCTAAATTAATTTTGTTTGTTTGATTGCTTTCTAACCATTCTGTGCAAACTGCAGAGGCTGTTTTGTGTATGTGTGTGTGTGTGTGTGTGTGTGTGTGTGTGTGTGTGTGTGTGTGTGTGTGTGTGTGTGTGTGTGTGTGGACTAAAATCCCAGCAGATTCCTGAAATACTTACCCCACTGTAATCTTTAAACGAAATCTTAACTAAAACACTTAGTGTGTCTGTCTTCATGATTGTATGTATTGTGCTGCTGAAAACATGATTGTTTATTTCAAAAATGACACAAAGGACATTCTGAATTTGTTAGAATTACAACAATATTAATTTGTTAATTCATTTTCTGAACCGCTTAATCCTAATTACAGTCATTGGGAGGCTGGTGCCCATCTCGGGGCTCTGGGCAAGGGCAGAGTACACCCTGAACAACTCACCAGGCCATTGCAGGGCAGAAACACACTGACAGCAATGCAGCCTACTCTTGAGCAAAGTCAGTAATGGGTCTTTTACATGCCTCTCACCATAGACAGTGAAAGACATGGCCAGCCTTTGGAAACATAATGAGCTGCACTGGGAGGATAGCAGTGACAACCCAGTGATAGTGGCGCTTGAATCCCCTAACCTTGGGATTGGTAATCCAGTGCCCTACCAACGGTGCACCACCGGCCCTACAGCAATATGGTCTTCTTCTTTTCCTTTCGGCTTTTCCCTTCGGGGGTCTCCACAGCGAATCATCTGCCTCCAACTATCTTCATGTCCTCCTTCGCCACATCCATAAATCTTCTCTTTGGTCTTCCTCCAGGCCTTCTGCCTGGTAGTTAAAACCTCAGCATCCTACTACCAATATACTCATTATCCCTCCTCTGTACATGTCCAAACCATCTCAATCTAGCCTCTCTGACTTTGTCTCCAAAACCTCTTACATGGGCTGTCCCTCTTATGAACTCATTCCTGATCCTATCCATCCTCGTTACTCCCAAAGAGAAGCTCAACATTTTCATCTCTGCTACCTCCAGCTCTGCCTCCTGTCTTTTCCCCAGGGCCACTGTTTCTAAACCATACAACATCGCTGGCCTCAACACCGTCTTGTACACTTTCCCTTTCATTCTTGCCGATACCTTCCTATCACACATCACACCGGGCACTTTTCTCCAACCATTCCAACCTACCTGCACACGCTTCTTCACCTCTTTTCCACACTCTCCATTGCTCTGGATTGTTGAGCCTAAGTACTTAAAATCCTCCACCTTCCTTATCTCTGCTCTCTGTAACCTCACCGTTCCTCTTGGGTCCTTCTCGTTCACACACATGTATTCTGTTTTACTGAGGCCAACCTTCATTTCTCTCCTTTCCAGGGCATACCTCCACCTCTCTAGATTTTCCTGCACTTGTTCTCTGCTCTCACTACAGATCACAATGTTATCTGCAAACATCATAGTCCATGTAGATTCTTGTCTAATCTCATCTGTCAGCCTGTCCATCACCATAGCAAACAAGAAGGGCTCAGAGCTGACCCTTGATGCAGTCCCACCTCCACCTTGAACTCTTCTGTCACACCGACAGCACACCTCACCACCGTCTTACATCTCTCATACATGTTCTGCACCACTCTAACATACTTCTCTGCCACTACAGACTTCCTCATGCAATATCACAGTTTCTCTCTCGGCACCCTGTCATATGCTTTCTCCAGATCCACAAAGGCACAATGCAGCGCCCTCTGGCCTTCTCTGTACTTGTCTATTAACATCCTCAAAGCAAACACTGCATCTGTGGTGCTCTTTCTTGGCATGAAACCAAACTGTTGCTCACAAATGCTGACCTCTGCCGTTAGTCTAATCATTTTCTCCCTCCTTACTGTTCAACCTATCATACAAGTCATCATACACCCTCTGTTTGGCCTTTGACACTGCTACCTTCACCTTACGCTGTGACTCCCTGTACTCCTGTTTACTCTCTTCGGTCCTCTCTATGTCCCATTTCTTCTTAGGTAACCTCTTCCTTTGTACACACTCCTACACTTCTTCATTTCACCACCAAGTCTCCTTATCTACTGTCCTTCCAGAGGACACACCAAGAAACTCTCCTACCTGTCTCCCTGATGACATGAGCTATAGTTGTCCAGTCATCTGGAAGCACTTCCTGATCACTCAAAGCCTGTTTCAACTCCTTGATGATAACACAACACTCTTCATTTTTCAGCTTCCACCACTTTGTCTTCTGCTCTGCCTTTGCCTTATTCACCTTTCTCACCATCAGTGTCATCCTGCACACCACCATCCTATGCTGTTTGGCAACACTCTCACCCACTACTACTTTGCAGTCACTGACTTCCTTCAAATTACATCGCCTACACAAGATGTGCTCCTCCCTCCACTTTTATAAGTCACCCTATGTTCCTATCTCTTCTGGAAGAAAGTATACACCACAGCCATTTCCATCCTTTTCACAAAATCTATCAACATCTGTCCTTCTGTGTTCCTGTCCTGGATACCAAACCTGCCCATCACTTCCTCGCCCCCCTCTGTTGCCTGCACCAACATGTCCATTGAAGTCTGCACTAATGACCACTCTTTCACCCCTGGGGGTACTCTGCATCACTTCATTTCACTCACTCCAGAATCTCTTCTTCTCTTCTAGCTCACATCCTGCCAGTTGGGTGTAGGCACTAACAACATTGAACATCACGCCTTCAATTTCTAGCTTGAGACTCATCACTCTGTCTGACACTATTTTCACTTTGAGAACATTCCTGACAAACCCCTCGTTCAAGATGACTCCTACGCCATTTCTCTTCCCATCCACACCATGATAAAACAGCTTAAACCCTGCTCCTAAGCTTCTAGCCTTGCTACCTTTCCACCTGGTCTCCTGAACACACAGTATGTCCAACTTCCTCCTCTGCATCATGCCAGCCAGCTCTCTACCTTTTCCTGTCATAGTTCCAACATTCAAAGTCCCTACTCTCAGTCCTTGACTTATGCCTTTCCTCTTCTCTCTCTGCCTACGGACATGCCTGCCTCCTCTCTTTTTTCGTCCTCTCCTTCTTCGACCAACAGTAGTCCAATTTCCACCGGCACCCTGTTGGTTAACAGCACTGATGGCGGTCATTGTTAACTTGGGCCTCGACTGATCTGGTATGAAATTTTGTCTTTGTGGTGCGCCTTCTGTATTTTGGCAAAAGTTTTACGCTGGATGCCCTTCCTGTTGCAACTCTCTGCATTTATCCGGGCTTGGGACTGGTGTGAGGATGGACACTCGTTTGTGCCCCCCTCATGCCTGCATTATAGTCTGTGGTATTTATTCTTATTTATTTATATATTTTTATGTGTTGCGCATTGTATTTCAAGGCATCCAGAATTTAGAAGACTACCAGGTAATTAAAAGACATGAAAAAAAAATGGGTGCATGAAGAGATATCTTTTGTTCAAACAAATCTGTACAACTGTAGGATGGATGTTTGTGTTGTACCTCTTAAAGTGCACACAGGCAATGGGAACAAGTCGCCCCAGAAAAATTTGTGCCTGGTGCAAGTTGTCACTTTCTTACAAGTTTTCACAGTGACTCTGACATGGACGGCGAGTCAGAAGCACGAGAGACATCACTCAGTCACATGTGCACAAATCACTGATCAGAAACAATATGCTGGGTGAGAACCTCAGGTGTGGTTTTGCACTTTTCAGTGACTGGAAGTTTCTAATAAGGGAAATGGCTGCAACAAAAAAAGTCTTCAATTAAAACAAATGCAATCATTTAAAAACATTTCAAGAACAATGTTATCACTTCAGAAGATCCATCCACCTGCTGCAAAAGCCCATAAAACATCTCAGTGACCTGGGTGGACAAAGCTGCACCTGTGTAAACCCTCCCACTTGACACTGATTGTATTTTGATGGCAAGTTGAGCTTGGAGCAAGATGTTCTGGAAGAATTTGAACTACCTCAAAAAGTAAAGCAAGTTGTGCAAGCCAATGAAAATGTGTTCTGGAACAAATCATTTATACACAAGCAGTTGTGCTCATTTAAACATGGGCTGTTGTTCCTGCTCAAGTACCCTTGTAATAAGAGCTCTTATTAAAATAAGCATTCAGCCTGTAGAATGCGCACAAGATTTTCAACATGACCTCATGGGACCTTCGACTTTGAACTATGACCTCAGAACCTGGGCCACTTCATGGACTTTTAGTATTGGGTAACTGGTAATGGTTTGGTAAAAATCCATTAGGACATTTAGGAGATAGTGTACACACAAGGAAGTTCGGGGGGATGGATGTTGTGTGCATCCTGTCCGTGATGTCAGCAGTTCAGTAGACTGCTGGCTTGTAAATAGGAACTGTCCATTATCCTGCAGTTGCAAGTCAGCACCTTACCACCAGGCCACCACTGCCTTTCGGTGTCCACCAACAGTCTAAAAACGTGCATAATAGCCTAATTGGCTGGTTCAAATCACCCTTAGGTGTGAGTGTGAATGACATTGTGGTTGTGTTGGCTCTACAATGGTCTGGCTAGTGTCACCCACCCTTTCCCAGAGTTGGCTGAGATGGGTGCCATCCTAACTGTGATCTTAATTAGCATTAAGCAGTTTTGAAAATGAATGATTGAATGAATGAATAATAATCATAATTCATTTGATTAACCTTTGCAAACTTTATTCATATAACACTTTTCATACCTAGATTCAGCACAAAGTGCTTTACAGAAATTATAGTTAGTTTAAGACAAAATATTGTACGTTGCAATACATAAAACAGAAAGTAAATTAAAGATTAAAAGAGAAATAAAATAAAACAAGCAGATAGACATGGAAATATGATCCAATTCAAGAAATGAATGTGTAATGAGTTTCAGTAGATATAAAAAAAAAGGATTAAAAAAAATGCAAAAAATATGAGGGGTTTCCCTAACGATCCTAATGTGTGTCAGGAAGAAATACTCCTTGAAGGCATCATCGTTTGTAATTCAGCAGATAAACACAAGTATGAGTCATTCAATCCTTTTGTCTTTTTCTATTTTTGTACGATTAGTGTGTCGTCTTATAATCGTAGTGCACATGAGTGGAGTATTGCATCCATATATGTTGTATGTACATGATTCATTCAATGTATAGCAGTTGAAGAAAATTAACACACTCAAACTATTTTTGTCTTATACCAGAGAGTAATTTTAGTATAAACGATGTTCTGAGGTCGACTACAGTCACTTACTGCATTCCTTGAGTAGCAGAGCAGGATTTATGGACCAAGTGAGTAAGTTTGGAAGAATCCAGCATCTGTATTGCGTTGTGAGTCCTGCTGGCTTGTCAGCAGCAGAAGATCGTAAATGAAGCCCTCAGCCATTTCATGGGTTTAGGAAAAGCTGAGCCGTTGGGTTTTATCCACAGCTGAATAATACAAACCTGCAGATCTCATTCATGAGACACGTTTTAAGGGAAAAGGTTACTAGACATGGCATTTGGGGTAAATCTCTGTAATTGAAATGGTTTACTGTCATTTCTTAACAAGTACAGTGAACAGACCAGAACAGGCAGGGCTCATCTGACCTGCCTCAGTGTCTGCATTAAAATACGTACATACAGGCAAAAAAGATCTTGTTTTAGTTCGGTTTTCAAAATTTCTGTGCTGTATACAGATAAACTCTTTAAAAAAAGTTAAAAACACAACAGAAAGAGAGTTAAACAGACGCCTGCTCACATTCATTCATACATTTTCTGAATCTTTCTTTGGCGCCCATTTTAGCTGACTCTGGACAATGGCAGAGTACACCTTGGACAGCTCGCCAGGTCATCTCAGGGCCCATACTCACATATGCAATGTAAAAAAAAAAAAAAGCAAAAGATATATGACTACATCAATTCGGCATCGAAGGCTTGGTAGATGTTGCTGTATTGAATAGTCTCCAGGACTGACCCTATCTCCACCAACACTGAAGAAGGTGGGGTAGACCCTGGACAGTACATCAGACTATCCCAGGGCCAACACACACACACACACACACACACACACACACACACACACACACACACAGAAAACCATATTCATGTGCACACTTCAGGGCAATTTGAAACCATTAGCCTAATTCATTCATTCATTCATTTTTTAAACCACTTAATCCTGATTAGGGTCGCATGGAGGCTGGTGCCAGCTGAGCCGACTCTGGATAAGGGCAGGATACACCGCGGACAACTTGCCAGGCTATTACAGAATCAACATACACACACACACACACACACACACACACACACACACACACACACACACACACACACACACACACACACTCAGGCCTAAGGTTGATTTGAAACAGCCAGTCAGTCTATTCTGCATGTTTTTAGGCTGTGAGAGAAAACGAGAGGACTTGAATGGAACCCACACAAGCAGGGGAAGAGCATGCAAACTCCTGCATACAGGAATCGGACCCATGCCTTCTTGCAGTGAGATGGATTTGATAACCACTGCGCTAACCCCCCCACCCACCCCACGCAATAGCCTAATTTGTATTTCCTTGATGTCTAGGAGGATCCGGAGGAAACCCAGGCAAGCATGAAAAGCACATGCATACTCAGGAATACACCTGCCAAGCCCAAGACCCGAACTCGGGACTTTTTTGAGTGCTACAGTCTTACTACCCACTACACTACTGTACTGCCTGTCTTCCTTTCGGCTTTTCCCCTTTTACTCGGGAGTCGCCACAGCGAATCATCTGATTCGCATGTTTGATTTGGCAGAGGTTTTTTTTTTTTTACGTCGGATGCCCTTCCTGTCACAACCCTTTTAGCAAGGGACAGAAACACGCTGACGACTTTGCAGCTACTCTTTACGAAAGTCAGCAATGGTTCTTTTACATGCCTCTCACCATAGACAGTGACAGACATGGCCCGCCTTTGATAACCCAGTTAGCTGCACTGGGGGGGGGGGGGGCAGGGACAACCTTGTGGAGAGTGGGACTCGAACCCCCAACCTTTGGATCAGCGATCCAGCACCCTATACCACTAGACCACCACTGCCCCCACCCACTACACTACTGTACTGCCATTACAAAATTCACCTACCACTTTACTGGGATCATCACATGCTTTGTAGCAAGTAATAATCATAAAAGACTACTAAAAACAGTCACTTTACAACCATGAAGAAAAATGTCATGGTATGGTGCTATTGCTCTGATTTCTAAAGTTGTAATTATTATTATTTTTATTTATTTAATCACTGTAACCCTTACAGAAGAGTTGTGGTCATGGATGTCTAAAACCAACCAACAACCCACAGCTCACACAGTGTGTGCTATGTATATGAGGGCTTCCAATGGAAAAGATTTTAGCCCATCATCCAGAGAGCTTTTTACACCCGAGCCATAGTGGCTCATTGGGCTAGTGCTTATCCCCGGTTTCCATAGCATGAAGCAACTAGGAGTTCAACTCCTCCTGGATGGGATGCTAGTCCGTTTGCGGTTACCTTCCATTGTATTTTACTGGTACCCATTTATATTGCTGGGTGAACAGAGGCACACTTTTAGTTAAGATCTTGGCCAGGGGTCTTAGCCCGGTGGGGGTCTCACTGGGATTTGCACACACAACCCCCCAATCATGAGCATAGCACCCTAACGACTATGCCACCGGCCCCACTTTCAGGGAAGAAAGGTATACTCTGAATAATGCTCCCCTTTACTCTCAGTGTGTTGGAGGAGTAAATGCCTTGGAGGAAGAATATGGTAGCATTAACCCATCCTCTTTGGTAGTTGTTTTTTTTCTTTTTTTTTTTTTGGGGGGGGGTGTCTTGGCCATGACCAAACTAGGAAGAACTACTTGCTATGCAAACATGCTAATAAATGGCTTCAATATTTTCCGCATAGTTCTGGTCTTTATCAAGTCAGAGATAATGTGACGTCATGTTGGAATTGTACTTGTATTTTGCAGCCAGAATTGGATGAGTTCATCACCATTAGTTCATGCCATCGCTCTGTTACTATCTGGGAGTAAACTTCTGCTTACATTTCATTTACTCAATTTGGCAGATGCTTTTATTCAACATGACTTACAACTGATTAAGAATCCAAGAAATGAAAAGTTCACAAACATTCATTCAGGGCCAAATATAGTTCTTTTACTCATGCATTTTCCAAACTGCTTAAGTTAACCATTAGGGACTCAAGAGGGCTGGAGTTCATCCCAGCTGACACTAAACAAAGGCAGTGCACAACATGAACAGTTTGCCAGACAATCGCTGTGAAACGCACACAACCACACCTAATGACAACTTGAAATAGCCAATTAGCCTGATGTGTGCATCTTTTAACTGTGGAAGGAAACTGGGGCACCCAGAAGATACCGATGCAAGCACAGAACATGCAAACCCCACAAAGAAATGCGAATCCAGAACATTCTTGCTGTGAGGGAGGTGTTCTAATCACTATGCTGTCATGCAACACCCAAATTTAGTTGATGAGTCAAGACATGTTTGGTGTCCAACATTTTTTCTTTCAGTCTCACTCTGTACCTTACTAACCAACCTGTGTGACATATATATATATATATATATATATATATATATATATATATATATATATATACACATCCGCACATCTCCATGAAAAACATCCTGTAGGTTTTAATGGTGCAGCTTTAGAGAACTGTACAGCCCCAGCATCACTGTTTACCATTTTTATGAAGTTTTGAATGTCCGAGTTCAGGGGTGTCAAACTCGTGCCAGAAAGGGCCATGTGGCTGCAGGTTTTTGTTTCAACCAAGCAGCAGCACATCTGACTTTGCTCATTTAATCAACTCATCTGAGTGTTCAGGCAGCTGATTGGTCAATCTGTGTGCTCTGTACAGAGACTGACCAATCAACTGCCTGAACACTCAACTCAGTTGATTAAATGAGCAAAGTCAGGTGTGCTGCTGCTTGGTTGAAACAAAAACCTGCAGCCACATGGCCCTTTCTGGCACGAGTTTGACACCCCTGTCCTAGTTGATTTCCTCTTGTCTGCGTTGACCTAGTCTTAATTGACCTTAGGCGTGAATGAGATTGTGAATGTGTGGGACACATCCTGACGTGTGTCCTATCCTGGGTGTATTTTCATCTGAAGCCCAGTGTTCCTGGTAGAGACTCCTGATCACGATACAACATTTACGAAAGATAAATGATATTAATTTATTCCACAGACCTCATAGGTCTACTATACAATTTTACCACAGCTTCCATTCCATTTTATTTGAACAGTACTTTATAATGATAATGTCCTAATGGTTTACAGAACACTTACACTTACTTAGATAATTATATTACAGTATATTTACCTTCATCACAATAGAGTAGATTTTTGACGGAGATATTATAATCCCGAGCCAGTCTGTCCGGCTGCCTGTGTGTGAAAAAAAAACCCTGCAAGGATTTTCACCATACTTGGCAATGACACTGCCTTAAATGAGTACCAGAGATTATTTGATTTTGAAATATGAAGACTAAAGTTAAAGGTCTTGGAGATAGAGCACTTATAAATTTGAAACAATTGCCTTTATTATATGGCTTTATTATGGAACACCAATAAAAAACCATATACAGCCTTTCAAGTAAAGCAGTTGACTTTGACCTTGAAAAGTGGAAATCAAGGTCACAGGACTTTGGGCACGGATAGGTTTATAGACCTACCATGAAAGTTCAAGTGAGATTATAATTTTTTTTTACATTAAGTGTCCTCACAATAGAGTTTTTTCCCTCTACATCCCATTTTGTCACATCCACATACAGTACTGGAGAACATATAATAAGTATATGAGCAATTACGCCTGTACCCATATAAGGACTATTTGCTACATTATCCATGCAGCATGGTGGAAGTACCCTGCACCCTATAAGTGCATCTCTAGTTTGATTTCAATTGCTGGCAGCCAAGCTGGGAGGAAACCCTCCTAGAGATAATAGGAGATAGAAACTACAAAATGAACCCAACCCTAAAGGAAACCTGTTCTCTTTTGGGTTCAATTTTAATTACAATATATTCCATAAATTAAAGCTTATTTAATGTGTTAAAATGCTGTTTAATTGTGAATGTGATATACAGCAAAATATGAATACAGCAGCAGGTCTTAGGTAGAAGAAGAAAATAGACTTTAATCACAACTTTGATGTCAATAATGCCACTGTGTCTATTTTTCTGCGTGAAGTACGATGGTATACAATGTCAAAAACATCATAAATAGGACTCACTTGGATGGTCTTTTTTGTACAATAATAAAAATTATTTAAAGGATTGTTTGTAGTTGAACACAAGCAACTGTATAACTGATCAACTTGAAAATCAGTTAAATAAGGCTGGAGCCTATCTCAGCAAACTCTAGGCCAGTGATTACCAAACCTTTTTTACTCCTGAACCCCGAAAAAAAATGTTCTGACCTCGCACTCCCTACATTTTATACTTTGTTCAAGGATAAAGGATGTGGAATCAATCTAAATTTTATCAAAAGAAGATATTTATTTTAAAAGTTACTGCGCTGCTTCTTGCACCCCCTGGAATGATGTCTCGCCACCTCAGGGGGGTGCGAGCACCCCTGGTTGGGAACCCCTGCTAGGCAAAGATACAGCACACCCTAAACAGCTGGTCTGTACCCCCCCCCCCCCACACACACACACACACGCGCGCACACACGTGCACACACACACACACACACACACACACACACACACACACACACACACACACAAGTATTTATACTCATTTTCACATCTAAGGGCAATTTAAAACAGACAATTAGCCTAATAAGGAATCCTACAAACACATGGGAGAACACGAAACTCCACACAGAAATGCCCACACAGCCAGGAATTGAAACCCAGGGCTTTCTTTCTGGAAGGCGGCTTACACTACAATAATGCCTCAACAAGTTTTATCTTACTACTGGTGCAATTTAACACCCTACGACTCCGGTACAATCTAGATTTCAAAATGCAACAACAAAACCACCAATTTGTTATCTGCTAAGCTAATTCACCCATTGGGCGATTTTTCAAGATTGCCACGTCCAAACATTTTAGATTTGTGACATGCTTATGAACATGATGAAGAAATGTTTGTAATGTTGGTATAGTACTGAAAACTGAACACACACACACACACACACACACACACACACACACACACACACACACACACACACACACACACACACACACACACACACACCCACACATACACAGACACCCTATTTTAAGCTAGCCAAAAGAGCTGTTCCTCTCCAAGTGAGGTTGCACGTGTTAAAGGAAGTAGTGTTAAACAGTGTGAGCCTTGTGATTCTATCAAGCCTTAAGTGAGCCAGTCCACCGAAAGTAGGCTCTTGGGTCCAAAAATGAAAAATGAGCTTTTTACACAGTCAGATAGAGGAGGCCCAAAGCTGCAAAATGCAGCAAAAAGTTTGTCAATACCTTGAAAACTGAGCGAGCTATGCCAGTTCTTGTGTGAGCATTCAACTAAAAATTTCAAAAGACGTTTTAGAGAAAAATGAGCACAAAGATTGCCCTTCTTCCAAAATCATTAGTCCTGAGCAACCAAACATTTTTATGCACTTCAGCCATACTAGTATAAACTTTTAGAAAACATGTCCAGGAAGAGTTTTAGGAAGAGATGATAAGAGAAATCATCCTCATTTTAATCTGACACACCGCTTTTCAACCCATCAGTCAAAAAGAACAACAAAAAAAGACTATTCCAATAAGATCGGTATGTATCATTTCGACCATTATATAAAGGTTCAAATGCCTTCAAATGATACTGACTGAAAAAAAACATACTGTCAGGTTCAAACAATCACACTGAAATTAAAAAAAACTCTCTCTCTCTCTCTCTCTCTCTCTCTCTCTCTCTCTCTATATATATATATATATATATATATATATATATATATATATATATATATATATGATTTTCTGAGTAGATCCTTCCGTAGGAGAGTGCTCAATACTTTTTGGTAGAGCAAATAAACCTTTTGTATATATATATATATATATATATATATATATATATATATATATATATATATATATATATATAAAAGAAAACCATATAACAAAACTCTCTGATCTCTTTATACAAGTAAGCTTCATCAACTCTGCCGTCAGCATCATCATCTTAATCTAAATCCTACTCAGCAGATAAAATCACGTCTTCTCCAAAAACACCAGTCATCACACTTTTATTAACAGATGCCTCTTCTTCATCAACATCAAAATCTTCATCAATACAGCTGGCATGATCAACTCTGCCCTCAATATTTATCATCTTAATCTATGTCCTCACCACCAACACAACTCATACACGGTTTTATTAACAGATCTTCTTCTTTTCCTTTCGGCTTTTCCCTTCAGGGGTCGCCACAGCGAATCATCTGCCTCCATCTCACCCTATCCTTTGCATCTTCTTCTCTTACACCAACGACCTTCATGTCCTCTTTCACCACATCCATGAATCGTCTCTTTGGTCTTCCTCTAGGCCTTTTGCCTGGTAGTTCCAGCCTCAGCATCATATTACCAATATACTCACTATCCCTCCTCTGTACATGTCCAAACCATCTCAATCTAGCCTCTCTGACTTTGTCTCCAAAACGTCTTACATGTGCTGTCCCTCTGATGTGCTCATTCCTGATCCTATCCATCCTCGTTACTCCCAAAGAGAACCTCAACATTTTCATCTCTGCTACCTCCAACTCTGCCTCCTGTCTTTTCCCCAGGGCCACTGTTTCTAACCCATACAACATCGTTGGCCTCAACACCGTCTTGTACACTTTTCCTTTCATTCTTGCTGATACCCTCCTATCACACATCACACCGGACACTTTTCTCCAACCATTCCAACCTGCCTGCACGCGCTTCTTCACCTCTTTTCCACACTCTCCATTGCTCTGGATTGTTGAGCCGAAGTACTTAAAATCCTCCACCTTTCTTATCTCTGCTCCCTGTAATCTCACCGTTCCTCTTGGGTCCTTGTCATTCATGCACATGTATTCTGTCTTACTGAGGCTAATCTTCATTCCCCTCCTTTCCAGGGCATACCTCCACCTCTCTAGATTCTCCTGCACTTGTTCTCTGCTCTCACTAACAGATGCCTCTTCTTTATCAACATCAAAATCAAAATCAAAATCAAAATCATCATCATCATCATCATCATCATCATCATCAGTTTGTTCATATGTAGAAGGAATGAAACATTTAATTATTCGTCAGGTCTTGACCAATTTTCATACAAAACTAAACAACCCACGATCCAGTCCAGACAAGATTACACATTAATCAAATAATAAAAAAAATTCCATAATCAAATTTTGCATGCAGAGAAAAATACTCACTGGTGAAATAATCTCCAAGAACGCTAAGCATTCCGGCATTTTCAAAGCCGAATTCTCGCGTCGAATTTAACATCTATACTAATGCTGCTAGACATCACAGATGACATTTCACTCTCCTTTTCCAGAAATTATGTGTATTCACAATCTTATAAATAAACTTAATGACTGTTATTGAAGAGAAGTCGGAGATAAGTTCTGCATGACTAGAGTCAGGAAGTAAACCGGAAGTGATGGGCACTGCGCATGTGCAAGCCCGAGCTGACCAATCAGTGTGCTCATTTCAGATCTTCATTAGCAACTAGTCTGCATTGTTTACAAGCATATCATCTTTATAACCTTTATTTTATTCACTGAAACGACATTTTAATATCAAAACAGTATCCAAAATGGAGAGACGACTTCACGGCCGTTCTTCTCGTGTATGGATTATAGTCTGTCTTGTACTGAACTCAGTGAATAATTGCAACGAAAACAATTAAGTTTGCTACTGTTTTTATCCAGTTTTAGGATGGTACTCGTCAGAAAAATGGAAAAAAAAAAACCCACTTTTTTGTGAGTTTTAGTCAATTTCACGTGAGCAAGTGAGAATTGAATACTTGTTTGAATAGTTTATGCAAAAATCTGAACTTCGATAAAAATGGACCATTTTTACTTTTCTGGGCTTTATCTCAAAAGTGGTCTGCGCGACAAGCACCTACTTTCAGTGGAGCGCCTCACCTTTGTGTGTGTGTGTGTGTGTGTGTGTGTGTGTGTGTGTGCATGTCTCAATGTCTATCAATAGACATAACAGTGACACTTATTTGATCCTGAGAGTTCGCACAAGTCTGTTGAAGAAGTGTGAAATGAAGACTTGACTTGACCCCCACTCTTTGTTTCTCTACATCTCTGCTGCTCTTTCCCAATAAGCAAGGCACATAAATTAATGTAGTCAACAGAAGCCAGTGGCAGTTGATTGTATATGTGTCACCTCCTTCTTCTAATTTCCATTACTCAAATTTAAAATCTGCAATAAAAGTCAAATTAGACATAAATATATTAATCAAAAAGCAAATCAAAACACAGAACAAGCAAACACAGGCCACTGTCTGAAAAATACCTGAACCAGCAGTTCTTTAGCGTAGATTTAATTAAAATTATTCACCAAAGCCGAGGTAGATGTTGATGAGCAGTGTTGTGAGAACTGTCCATAATTATCCACCGAGTTGTATGCAAATAACAATTTTAGGCTCTAATACAGGCAGCATGGTGGGGTAGTACTTAACACATCTGTCTCACAGCAAGAAGGTCCAAGGTTTGGGCCCCAGGTTGGAGTCTGCATATTCAAGATTCAAGAGTCTTTACTGTAATTATGTTCACACATTACAGAATTTTGTACGAGCATTAGGTCTCAGCATTAAAAGGAATAAAACCACAAGTAATTCTGTACACTAAACTTTAAGAAAAAAAATATAAAATATAAATATAAACTCAGGGCATTTGAATGACAACTGAACACTGAGATATACAATATGTACATTGAGGCATTGTGGAATGGAATAAATAAATAAATAAATAAATTGTAGCAGCAAGGTGTATAAACTAGAATGTAAATGAGGTAAAGTGTGGCAGTGCAATTCAGTCGTAGAGTTTGTGGATTCACTGTCCCTTTACAAAGAACTGATGTCTGTGTAAGAGTGTATAAGTGTGTGTCAGTGGAGGAGGGTTGCATGTGTGTGTGTGTGTGTGTGTGTGTGTGTGTGTGTGTGTGTGTGTGTGTGTGTGTGATCGAGAGGGGTGAAGGTGATGGCTTTCACAGCTCTGAGGTTAAAGATGGTTTGAATCTGTTTGTGCTGGTCTTGATGTTTCTCGAAGTGGTACAAACAGTCCATTTCTGCCGCAATGCACCTGGCCTTCTTCTGGACATGGATAGAACAATATTGTGTCCAGATCTAATAAACGGTAGCCCACAATCTCCTGTGCAGTTCTCATCACCCTGGCCAAAGTCATTTCTGTCTTTAGCAGTGCAGCTGCTGTACCACACCATTGGTAGGACTTCTTCACCAGGTGTGAGGTGTTGATAGACCAGGACCAGTCAAATGACATGTGGATTCCCAGGAACTTAATACTGTCCACACACTCCACCACCTCCAAATGAAAACTAAGAGTATCATGCTCTGTCTTCCTGGTCCTCCTATGGTCCAATATGACCCCCTTGGAGGTCATTGAGATTATTATCTGAACATCAGTTTATCAGGTGCTGAGTCTCACGCACAGGGGATTGTGCGGTACCGTCTATTAGATCTGGACACAATATTACACAATATACTGAGTCTGGGTCTCATCATTGTATGATATGAGGCCTACCACGTTGGTGTAGTTGGCAAACTTCACAAGTGTGTTTGTGGAGTTGATCGCAAAGCAGTCATGCATAACAAGGCTGAAGAGGGCCGTGATGAGCACACAGCCCTGTGGTGTTCTGTTGCTCAGAATCAGGGTGGATGATGTAAAGTTTCCTATCCTCACCACCTGAGATTGGTTGGTGGGAAGGCTTTTATCCAGTCACACAAAGTTTCTGACAGTCCCATGTTGTAGAGCTTCAGTACCAACTTCTCCTTGATTTGGATTGGATTCAAGGTGACTTCACTCATGGTCCTCCCTGGACCTCTTCCAGTGGGCTCTATCTCGTGCGAGGCTTGGCCAGTTGTGCCCTAGGCATTGAGTCAGGTCGTCGCGCCATCTTGTTTTTGGTCGTCCTCGTGGTCGTTTCCAGCTCCGGGGCGACCACTCTGTTACTCTGATTGTCCAATGGTTGTTGGAGAATCGGGCCACATGGCCTGCCCATCTGTGCTTGCTGTTGTTGATGGTGTGCACGATATCCCTCACTCCTGCTTGCTCTCTGATCCATGTGTTGGGCTTTCTATCCTTTAGAGAGACATTCAGCATGAGGCGTTCGATTTTCCTCTGTGCCAGTGTGAGCGTTTGCTTCATTGTATTGTTGAGAGCCCATGTTTCGCTTCCATATGTCATGACCGGCAGGATATATTCGTCATGTATCTTCCGCTTGATTCTCATGCTGGCCTTTCTGCCTTTCATGATGGACTCAAACTTGCTGAATGCTGCCCAGCCGAGAGTTATCTGATGCTTGATTTCTGCCAGGAGAGCTCCGTCTTGCATGATGGTCTTTCCGAGGTACACATAGCTGTCTACTTGCTCTATGGTCTTACCGTCAACTGTGACCACTGCGGGGGTGATATGTTTGTTGAACATCACTTTGGTTTTACGGAGATGCATTTTCAGCCCAACTGGCTTGCTGGTGTTGTTGATGTCACTGAGCAACTCCTCCAGCTGCTGCGGTGTGTGGACACATCTCCTTGATAACAGTGTTGAAAGCTTAAATGAAGTCCGCAAAGAACATCCTGACATAGGCTCCAGGTGAATCATTGCTGTGTGAGGTGCTAGCAAGACAGCATCCTCTGAGCGGGTCTCTCTGTAGGTGAATTGAAGGCTATTCAGCAGGATAGTGTCTTTGATGTCATTAAGGGGGATCCTCTCAAAGCATTTCGTGATTACTGGGGTCAGGGCAACTGGTTGATAGTCACTCTGGCAGGTGGAAGCTGATTTTTTGGACACAGGCACAATAATGATGGACTAGTAGGACCATAGCAAGCTACAGGGACAGGTTTCAAATGTCCAGGAAAACTCCTGCCACTTGGTTAGCGCATAACTTCAGGGTCCAGCCCAACATCTTATCTGGTCCTGCAGCTCTGTTGACGTTGATGTACTCTCTGTGGCCACGTGGATTTCTTCAGAGTACTGCAGTTTCCTCCCAGAGTCCAAAGGCATGCATAATAGGCTCAGTGGCTGTTTTAAATTGCCTGTAAATGTGTGGTTTTTTTGTTTGTTTGTTTTTTGATGTACAGTACAGTCTTAATTTGATGAGAGAAATTTTTCCTCTGCATTTTACCCATTCAAAGCGAGCACACACACACACACACACACACACACACACACACACACACGTGTGTGAACAGTGATTTTAGTGTGTGCTCGCCAATGGTCTGACGAGCTGTCTATGGTGTACCACAGGTTCACTCAGTGTTGACTGAGATACGCCCCAACCTCCACTTGACCTTAAAATCTTATAATATAAGAAAAGCAAACCAAAAAAACCACACTCACACTTCATTATGGCATCTTTTGTAACTCATTAACAGTATGAATAAAAAGACTATTTATGTGTAATTTTTGGGATGTGTTTTGTTCAGTTCTGAGGATTTCAGTATCAATCATAACACACCATGAACTTTCCCTCCCTTTTTGATTTAGACATTTTACCAAGTTTTGGGAGTAGATAAGTGTTAAACTTGCCAAAGGCAGGGTTGACATCAACTGAGCCTGAGGTGTATAAATGTTTCAGTATATACACTTCCCAGGAATATAATCATAATATTTTTAAATCTTGTCAGATGCAGTGGTGGGGCGTCAGAGCCAACAATGCCTTTTCTGCTGGTCTAAACACCATCAGAATCACTGATCGTGTCTCTTGGCCGCATTGCTTCCAGTATTTGTGTGTGGCTGTTCGATTTTTTTGTCCAATCAGATTTCAGTTTCTAATCTAATCTGCTCAGGGCCTTCAGAATCAGCAATGCTGGCCAATGTTACTTAAACTATATTAACTTTTTTTAACCAATCAGATTTGAGATTCACCTCACAAGGCCAGCTGGTGCACTTACAACAAAGCCAGTATTTTCCATTCTCTGATTTTTTTGGTCAGAACAAAATAATACATTTAAGCTAGAAATTTTCACGCATACAGTGTCTGACGGAGGAGGAGGAGAAATTACCTTGGTAAGGGACATTCTTAAAAAATTATTTTCAAGGCAAAACTTTCCAGAAAAGCTAGACATTATAAGGAGAGGTTGAGGAAACTGAGGTAGGGTTTACACTTCTTTACCTTTAGATGAGAATCAACTGAAAAATGACAATGAAAGTTATGTGATCCTCAGAGTCTCTGGCAGAAATGTGAGAAATGCCTCTTAATCTGCAATGCCATGCTTTGTGTGTGTGTGTGTGTGTGTGTGTGTGTGTGTGTGTGTGCTCGCGCATGTGTGTGCGCGCGTGTGTGTTGACCATGTCTTCTTAGCAGAGTTATAATCTTACAAATGTTTATGCAAGGTTAAAAGCTTGAGCCAAAAAAGAAAGTTCCAATGAGCACACTCGAAAAACACAAGAAACAAGAGTAACTCTGTCCTTTACACGAAAAGCATTATGGGAGATGCAGCTGCATAATAGCCAATGGGAGGGAGTTGCGTCATCTCTCCTAGCCAATGGGAGGCCAGCGGGGCGGGATGTTGGGAGATAGCCAATGGAAGGCCAGCGGTTGGAATGTGTTGAAAGATAGTCAATGGGAGAGCAGCTCGTGCATTGTTTGAATGTTTGAATGGCGCGTTTTAATGTTTAAATGGCATGTTTGAATGTTTGAATGGCGTGTTTCGTAAGGAGAACTTGTTTCGTATACAGAGACAAAAAATTTTGGAACATGTTTTATGTAACCTGGATTTTTCATATGCTGAGACTATCGTAAGATGAGGTACCACTGTATATGTACACGTGTACAATATCAATAAATACATATTCAATGCTATAAATGCTTATAATAACAATTAAACATTAAAAATAATGCAAACGATGTAAATAAAATATAAATACACACACACACACACACACACACACACACACACAGGCACGCGCATACGCATGCAGATGTGCACCTCACAACAATGTAAATAGTTTTGATGGGAGATTTTGGGTTGGGTTTTTTTGTATAATTGGCCTTGTTTTGCTGCATTTCCCTTAACTTTTTTCCCTATCCTTCCTTAAGTTCCTTATTTTTGATTCAATGAATTAAAAAAAAAAAAACACGATGCACTGAAGCCGCATTAATTGAAGCATGAAGTAGCGAGGAATCCCTGTATTATGTTTTTGTATATTATTGATGGTATGTATAATTTTTGCTGTATAATGGTGGTATTAAGAGGTAGATTAAGTCTGTTAAGTCCCACTGAAGGCCTAGGAACCAAATACATGGCCCGCTACTGGTCAGATAGAGTTAAGCTTTGAGCGCATACTCGAGCTGGCAGATAGCTGCATAATGCCATCTTCTTAACTCTATTTAATAGTCTAAGTATATACTACATCAAAACATAAAGAACAAACCAAAATAAGATTTTCATAGTTTATGTTCATATAATTAATGATGAATGCAACTGTGAAAATACCGGTTATGTGCAATAAAAACCCCGTGCACTTTAATCAACCACATCTACCCCACTGACTGTGAACCATATCAACCCATCTACTCTGCCCTCAGATACATATACACTTGAATACAGGCCAGTCTACAAAGTCGTTCCCTTCTTTTCTTTTTATTGTATATTACTTTATACTATTTATCTATCTATTTATTTATTTATTTATATAATATATATGTATGTTTGTATATGTATCTATTTTTGCACCCCCTACTGATGGTACCTCAAGAGCCTGTAACAGTGAATTTCTCCATTGTGAGATTAATAAAGCTGTATCTTATCTTATCTTATCTTATCTTATCTTAGATGAGCCCTGCATTTTGTATCGACCAGCATAGGTTAACCTACTCACTCAGTATTTCATACTTATTAAGTTTCAACATTTTGAAATAGGGAGAATTTTCACCAGAGACACCGCACCCCCTGCGTGGCCGGGCTGCAGCCCCAAGAATTGATGCATATTTTGTTATAAAGGAACATTGCTCAATAAACAAGTTTTTTTTAATTTATTCATGGATGTATACAGTTTTATGAATCAGCTGATAAAAAAGGTAACAACTGTTTAAAAATATTGTGACACATACTAATGCTGCTTGCTTAATAATTACACCAGATGTTTAGGTATGTTCCTGCACATACTTGTATGTTGCTTGCTTTCCAATTTTACAAAGTTCAGGACTTGGATGGCATTTGTAATATAGTCTGTAACCAAGTCTGAGTTCAATTTTGTAGCCAAGAGGGTACAAACAGTTTCATTGATCAATTCTGACCTGGCATCAGTGTGGATTTTCTTTACAATAGAAAATACCCTTTCACTGTCACAGTTGCTGTTTGGTATAGTCAGCACTGCCTACAACAGTTTTGTGAAAAGAGGAAATCTCTTCACTCCCATCACAGTTGACATTGTCATCACTTGATGCCACCACTCATCACACCTCATCTTTTCTCTCAACACTTCATTTCATTTTCACGCATTAATTGAAAATCCTGTAATTCATTGTTCATCTTTTTCACTGCTACTTTAGGATTGAGAAAGTTCAAGTCTTCAAGAATTGTTTCATTGAAAGGGAATTTTGAAATCATTTTGTTTACTCCACAAATATAAAATCTTTCCACACTTTCATAAAATCTATTCAGTGTGTTGTCATCCAAGCTGTCTGCTTCCTCTGACATGACATTTCTGAACTGCACGGCACTGAATGATCACGTGACTTGAAGTCGCTAGCCTGTATCAGTGAACTGCCAACTCGTATGTGCATAAACAAACGGAAGATAGAGACTGGCTATACATTTCTACGGTGTCTCCAAAGTGCAATATGCAGAAGATTAAGACTTAAAAATTCTACGGTGTGTTCAAAGTGTGACTTTTTTTTTCGGGAGGTTGTCTGGAAATCGGGAGAAATTAATCTCCTGGCGGGAGATTGGATTTATGCTTTTAAATCGGGAGACTCCCGATTGAATCGGGAGACTTAATAACTATGGTATTTACTGCAAACTATATTCATGCATCCATCCATTCATTCTTTGAATTGCTTAATCCCAATCCTAAATGGGTGACCAAAGTGATCAAACAAATCTCCCAAGCTTAGAACAAGCCAGCTATGTGGAAGATGTTTGTGAGCTTTTTGTACTTAAGGGTCCTTTGCACACAGGTCCAGTAAGACTGGGTCATGATTTAGGAGCAGCAGTACTAGCAGACAACCATCTATCAGCCACAGAGGCAGATACCTGATGGTCCTGATGAGCCTGGAAATCTTCATTCTCCAGTACCATAACATGAGATAAACCATGGTCTTCACCACCTTTAAAGACCTTTAAAAACCACCTTCTCTTCCCACAGTCCTTCAGTTTGCTGTTATAGATCTCTGGATGTTCTGTCAGCCATTCCAATATATTATTTTCTGCTATGTCAGTGATATATGCTTTCTTTACTTTCCCTTACTTCACAGCCTGGTTTCTGGAAAATGTGTCTATGTCCGGGATGGCACATTTCTGAAGACCATGAGCACTGTCACCATGAGCATCATTGGTATTAGCATCAGCATCATCAGGAGCAGAAACAGCAATCAAAATAGACCATCCATGACTATGGCCTTCATGATCTTTGTCACATTTGTCAGCGTCTCTACAAGCTTCCTCCTCTGAAAATTCAGGACCACTTTGACCAACACCTTGACCTTCAAAGGGTCTTGGCTTCTTGGTCTTGTTCCTAATGCCTTTCTTCAGAACCATGGTAGAGTGTTGAGTAATTTAGTGATTGTTCTTGTGTTTTTCAGCAAGTCTACAAAGAGAATAAAAATAGGGAGTTTCATATTTATAACCCACAATGCCTCACTCCTTATCACCGTGGCAATCTCCCTACTTGCTCAACAATTGCTCACCAATATCTCAGACAGAAATTGATCACCCAATGATCTCAGCAATCTTCACCGTGATTTAGCAATGAATTCTATAAGTTGTTATTTGAATGTACTGTGATTCTTAACTGATATCACAGCCATGTCTACCTTTGAGTTGGGAAAATCTGGTGTTTATTGGAAGACTGCAGAGAAATCACTGGAAGATTGAGGCAATTGCTTTACTTGGACATCACTGAGAGAACTTTTAGGACCGACTCAAAATTGTGAGGAGACCATCGCAACCATGAAGATCACTGGGCATTCATTAAGAGATCACTAAGAGATATTGGTGATCACTGGGAGTTCAATGAAAATTTTCAAGAGATCTGACCAATCTTTCATTTCTCTTCTCAGTGATCTCTCAGAAATTGCCACCCCTGTAACTTGACTCCTTGAACAACCGCACAAGAATTCCTATGTGTGTAAAAAAACCCAAATGGCTATTAAAAATCCTGACTCCCTATAAAGTGGGTTTAACTAACATTAACTGGCGTATAAGCTCTGGTAGATAGCTGTGATACAGGTGGAAATGAAATATTTCTGATCTTAGAAAATAATAAATAATGGGGTCATACTGTAATCCAACATAATGCAGAAAAGAGCTGCTTACGATGAACCTGCCTATTCATAAATTGTGAACTATGATATGTGAAATATAATTTTGGAAATAAAACCCTTTAATATATCAAAAATATTTATACAATTTATGTGCTCACATGAATCAGTTTTCCAGATGATCTACATGTTGAAAACGCATCATATGACAGGAAGAGTCATTCAGAAAGATGTGTGTGTGTGTGTGTGTGTGTGTGTGTGTGTGTGTGTGTGTGTGTGTGTGTGTGTGTGTGTCTGTCTGTTTGTCTGGCTGGCTCATGTTTTCCATCACCATTTCCATTTCATTAAGTGGAATGACTATTGCATGAACTTAATCACATAACAACACTCAATGAAAACAATGACCATTTACATTTGTGTTTTGGCAATTTTGAAGGGCAATTACTTGGATTTTAGTTAAAACTGCACTGGAAATCCGCTCACTGTCACAATCCTAAAGCTGATCATTTTCTATTTATACCACGGACTGTAGCATTTAATTTCATTCCAGCATGCTCACAAAGTCTTATATTTTATTTTTTTATTTTAATTCCTACAGTATAGCATAAAAAGGGCAGACAGATTTATCTCAGGGAGAAGGTTGGACAGGATACTGCTCATCTGATGGATGCTAAGGTTCAGGTGTATCAGCTGTTCATTCCAAGATCAAGTGAGACTTGGTTTAATCTGAATGGTGATTACTATGTATGAGCTTCTTTGCTTTAAGAATTTGCCGCCACTTACAAATTCTGTCCACGAAGCCAAAGCATTGTGTCGTCCTCTATTTATATACATACAAGAAGTGATGAGCGACACAGGACCTTGTAAAGTTAGTGAAAGTCAGCAAATAAAAGTGGATGGGTATGGAGGTAGACAGAGTTAACATTTCAGGCAACTCAATTTAAATGACTATCAAAGCAAAAATATACCATTGATTGACAGATGTGGAGTCACCAACACATTTTTCATGTGGCTACAGTTAACACAAGTTTATTGATTCTCCTGAAACATCGAGAGCAGCTTGTTATTGCTCTAAGACCGCACACACGTTTTTAAAGGGTAATCACTAGAAACACAATGCTTGGGCCCATGTATCCAAAAGAGTTGGCGTTTCCCATGAGTATATCTTTATATGCATTTATTTAGAGCTATATGGAAAGCACAGAATGTGGGTTAGGCAGCTTACCCAAGCATATGTTTTTGATAATGTCATTTTTCCGTACTGAATCTCCATTCTACATTTCTCACACAATAATAATAATGAAAATGATACTAAAAAGCGTTTTATTTATCTATTGAAATTTACATATATTCCACATCTTCTTTTAGGGAACTAGCCAGAGCCTGCTCATAGTTTTACTTGGAAATATTTGAAAGTAGGAAATATGCAAAAGGATTAAATGGGCCATCAGAACTGGTCACACTTTCATTGTTGAAGCAATTCACTTGTTGTTAATTGCTTTTTCTGAACTCAGAATACTTTCCCAGGTTGAGGGTGAAGACGGTCAGAAGGTCTGAGTTTATGTTCAATGTTGTATAAGTAGCAGAAGATCTGACGTTCCTTGGTGTAGTGTTTAGCATGTCTGCTTCAAAGCAAGATGGTACTGGGTTTGAGTCCAAGGATTGAGCAGTTCCGTGTAGAGTTTGTGTATTCTCCCTATGCTTGCATGAGATTCTTTTATATTGGCATGAGATTCCTTAATGGTTATGGATGTGTTGAACGAGGAGATGAAGGTAGGTGGTGTAAGAGAAGAAGATGCAGATGGTAGGGTGAGATGGAGGCAGATGATTCGATGTGGCGACCCCTGAAGGGAACAGCCAAAAGGAAAAGAAGAAAGCTTGCAGGAGATTCCTTCACAG
Source organism: Plotosus lineatus (assembly GCA_024760905.1). NCBI lineage: Eukaryota > Metazoa > Chordata > Actinopteri > Siluriformes > Plotosidae > Plotosus > Plotosus lineatus. The sequence continues at coordinate 35,658,940 of CM045729.1, read as the reverse complement.
ACTCCGGGCCAAAGACAAGCAGGAGTTTGGAGTATGTGGCCAAATTTGGTAATTCTCACCATTTGTATTTTTTAAATTTCTGATATTATGGATTTAATTCAGTTGTGAGTTATTGATATGACCATTGGCTTATGGCTTATTGGCTTTTCACTATATGAAATTAATTGGTCAATGTTCAAAAGGTAAAGTCTGTTGGGCTTTTTACACCTGAGCCATAGTGGCTCATCACGCTGGTGCTTATCCTCGGTTTCTGTAGCGTGAAGCAACTAGGAGTACAAGTCCTCCTGGATGGGACGCTAGTCCATCGCAGGTTACCTTCCCAGTATATTTTTTACTGGTACCCATTTATACTGCTGGGTGAACAGAGACTCCTTGCCCAGGGGTCTTAGCACAGTGAGGGTCTCACTGGGATTTGAACACACAACCTCCTGATCATGAGCGCAGCATCCTCATCACTACACCACCGGCCCCAATTTTCAAAAGCAAGGCTATTTTTTCACTTGGTAAAAGGAACATTTTCCATTTTACATGATCTTAATGGGATCCAAATGATCAATGAGCAATGATTCCTATTCCAGTTCTAGTTGTTTCCAGTCTACACCAGTCTCATATCTAAATATGTGTTTGTATTGCTCCTACTTGTTATAAAGGTAAAGCCTGGAGTCTTTCATTAGAAAGCCCCCTACTGCAGGATTAACCAAGTGTTAAAGAACCATCTGATCTCAGTAAACAAACCATCAGCTCCTCATAATAGACTTTCAGACAAGTGTATCAACTAGACAGGTGCTGGCTGTGCAATCAAGAAGAAAAAAGGTTTCAAACTCAATTTGCAAAGATTTGGCAATGTGGTACATATTACCTTTTACCTTCATTCACATTGTTTGTTCATCCTCATCTCACCAGGGAATCTAAAAAACACTGTAGAAATAACACTGAGTATACTTACGACAGTTAGTTTAGTTAAGCCAGATACATAGCCCAACTACAAAAAGATGTATACTCGTATTTTGTTGGACCAACTGTAGCACCATGACATTGTTTTGACAAGCTGGAGCAACATTACATTCATTTCCATCCAGAGTAGGGTTCAGTTTTCACCAACATCTTGAATTTATGAGGGAAAATCAAATCATTCAATAAAGTCTTCTTCAGCACATCCAAAAAACTTTGAAAATGGTTACAGTCAGGACTTTGTATGAAAATGATTTCGCATGCTTTCTGGACCAAGCGATTACTATTTACATCAAAAATATATAATAATAATAAAAAAAAAAATCCATTGATGTGATTACCTGCACATTCAATACTTTCATATTGACAGCTGAGTTCATTTTATTGCCACATGTTGCTGCATCAGTTTGGAAACATTAATATGACATTTTGAAACCCTGTTGTATTCCTCCATTATGTCATCATTAAATTACTAATAATTATCCAAGTGTGCTACTTTGGGGAACCATTCTCTTTTGGGGAGAATAGATAAAACTGATATGTTCATGAAAATATGGCATTGCAACATAGAAAGAAAACAAGGAGTATCCAGCCACCAAATCATTTACTGAATTGCTTAATCATGTTAGGATTATTACTTCAGCCAACACTGAATGAAGGCTATGAACACCCTGAAGACCTTATTACACCATCACAGGGCCAACACACACACACACACACACACACACACACACACACACACACACACACACACACACACACACACACACACACACACACACACCTAGGGGCAAATTAGAAAACCAAATTAGCCTAATATCCATGGACTGTGGAAGGAAACTGGAGTACTCAGAGGATGAGGCATGGGGAGCCTGAGGATGACCAAGGATGAGGATGCCCGAGCCTGTCTACTGAGTGATGCATCGACAAGGTGGGCAACTATTAACTTGGATATTTCAAGTTTGAATCCGGTTTAATGCCAAAGCTGTCCATCACCAGGAGTCAATGAGTGCTAATTGTTCAAACTCTCACAGGAGGGAGGGACGGCATATGCTCACTTGCCTGTCACTCACAGTAATCGCCAGCCAATTGTGGGCATCTGTGAGCTCATTCATACAAGGGGGCAGAAACCGCTTTCCTTTCAAGTGTGTTAGATCACCCCCAAATAAACATGGGCCACAGTCCGAGAAGAGACGGGTGGCTATCATTGCATGTCACAGAGGGAATGTGTGCATGCTTTCACCCCTCCCTGGTTGGTGATGGTTGTGTGACAGGGAAGGCAATACCTGATGGGTGGGAATCGGACATGGCTATATTAAATAGAAAATGGATGAGACAAACAACAAAAGAAAGAAATGCCAGAGCCCAGGACCCGAAGCCAGGACCTTCATGCTGTTATCACGCTATATGCTATATGCTATATATAATATGCTATATCATGTTATCACTATGCCATTGTGCTAACAGACAAGAGGGGTAATCAAGGCAAATTTCTAAATGTCCATCGACATAAAATCTAATTTACAAAACTCAACATAAACAATTCACATGACTGAATAATGAGAGCAGTTACATATTAATGTTGCTAATGATTAGTTTATTCATTCACAGCTACATCAGTTTGAAGTTCGTTATGTTTTCTCGAACACTGGGAATTCACATCACCACTTTTAACGAATACCATGAACTCAGAACAGATGAGGCATCTGGATTTAGCTTGAATGAAGGAAATAAACACATACTTCTCTGCTAATTCCCTTATAAAAATGGGAAAACAACCGATTTTTGTCAAACAAGTGATGTCATCACTGTACCAATCAGATCAGTAAGAGGAAATGAAACCAGCAAACAAATATATAAATTGCATAAATCAGCAAAAGAAGCGGCAATATTTTACTTTAAAATTTAAAAATTGTTTGAATGATCTGTGTTGAGTGTTTCATATGATGAACAGTATTTTTCCTGGGCATGGCACAATCTATTGAAATGGCCTTGCTGCTTCACTCCCAGGCTTTGGGCAATTTGATGCCCATTGTCCTTGGCCAATGTGCAATGGAATATCACTGGACATTCCAGCTTGGCTGGAAATTATAATAATGAGAGCTGATAATATGATTAGTTCTTATTTTTATTGTATTATTAGTTCTTCAGGTTAAAACTTTACTGTGTTCATTTTCTGTAACCGCTTAATCCTAATTAGGTTCGCGGGGAGGCTGGCGCCCATCCCAGCTGACTTCGGGTGAGGGCAGAGTACACCCTGGACAGCTCGCAATGCCATTGCAAGGCGGAAACATGCCGACGGCTTTGCAGCCTACTCTTGTCAAAAGTCAATAATGGTTCCTTTACATACCTCACACCACAGGACGTGAGAGACATGACCAGCCTTTGATAACCCAGTTAGCTACACTGGGGGAACAGTGACAACCCATGGCGAGTGGAACTTGAACCCCAAACCTTAGGATCAGTGATCCAGCACCTTTACCACCAGGCCACCACTGCCGGTTAAAGCTTTAGAGATGTATATTTGTGCCAGATTTTTTTATGCGAGTCACAAATAAGAATTCCATACAGGATCGGTCAAGGCCCAGGTTAACAATGACTGCCATTAGTGCTGTTATCCAATGTGGTGCTGGTGGAAACTGGGCTACTGTTGGTTGAAGAAGGAGAGGCGGGAGACATATCCGTAGGAGGAAAGAGAAGACGAAAGGCATGAGTCTAGGACTGAGAGTAGGAACTTTGAATGTTGGAACTATGACAGGAAAAGGTAGAGATCTGGCTGGCATGATGCAGAGGAGGAAGCTGGACATACTGTGTGTTCAGGAGACCACTTGGAAAGGTAGCAAGGCTAGAAGCTTAGGAGCAGGGTTTAAGCTGTTTTATCATAGTGCGGATGGGAAGAGAAATGGAGTAGGAGTCATCTTGAAGAAGGGGTTTGTCAGGAATGTTTTAGAAGGGAAAATGGTGTCAGACAGAGTGATGAATCTCAAGTTAGAAATTGAAGGCGTGATGTTCAATGTTGTTAGTCCTTATGCCCCACAGACAAGATGTGAGCTAGAAGAGAAGGTGAGATTCTGGAGTGAATTACATGAAGTGATGCAGAGTACACCAGAGATGAAAGAGTGGTCATTAGTGCAGACTTTAATGGACATGTTGGTGCAGGCAACAGAGGGGACGAGGAAGGGATGGGCAAGTTTGGTATCCAGGACAGCAATGCAGAAGGACAGATGTTGATTGGGTTTGGGAAATGGATGGAAATGGCTGTGGTGAATACTTTCTTCCAAAAGAGACAGCAGCATAGGGTCACTTATAAAAGCGGAGGTAGGAGCACACAGGTAGACTACATCTTGTGTGGACGATGTAATTTGAAGGAAATCAGTGACTGCAAAGTAGTAGTGGGTGAGAGTGTTACCAGACAGCATAGGATGGTGGTGCCCAGGAGGACGCTGATGGTCAGGAAATTGAAGAAGTCTGGGTGAGAGTGTTGCCAGACAGCATAGGATGGTAGTGTCCAGGATGATGCTGATGGTAAAGGCAAAGGCAGAGCAGAAGACAAAGTGGTGGAAGCTGAAAAAAGAAGAGGATCGTGTTGTCTTCAAGGAGGAGTTGAAACAGGCTTTGGGTGGTCAGGATGTGCTTCCGGATGACTGGACAACTACAGCTAATGTGATCAGGGGAGATAGATAGGAGAGTACTTGGTTGTCTGAAAGGAAAGTAGATAAGGAAACCTGATGGTGGAATGAGGAAGTGCAGGAGCGTGTACAAAGGAAGAGGCTAGCCAAGAAGAAATGGGACATGGAAAGGACTAAAAAAAAGAGTAAACAGGAGTACAGGGAGACACAGCGTAAGGCGAAGGTAGCGGTGTCAAAGGCCAAACAGAGGGTGTATGATGAATTGTTTGCTAGGTTGGACAGTAGGGAGGGAGAAAATGATTTATACAGGTTGGCACAGCAGAAAAATAGAGATGAGAGAGACATGCAGCAAGTTAGAGTGATTAAGGACAGAGTGGGAAATGTATTGACTGATGACAGAAGTGTGCTGGGAAAATGGAACGAGTAATTTCAAGAGCTGCTGAATGAGGAAAATGAGAAACCGGTCGAGGTATGGAAGTGTCTAGGAGAGATAGCAGTAGATTTTCTGACAAGAATATTCAATAAGGTCTTAGAGAGTGAGATGATGCTGGAGGAAGAAGTGTGGAAGGAGAAGTGTGCTGGTGTCCATTTTTAAGAACAAAATAGATGTACAGAGTTGTGGCAACTACAGAGGGATAAAGTTGATGAGCCATACGATCAAGTTATGGGAAAGAAGAGTGGAAGCTAGACTAAGGGCAAAGGTCAGCATCTGTGAACAGCAGTTTGGTTTCATGCCAAGAAAAAGCACCACAGATGCAGTGTTTGCTTTGAGGATGTTAATAGAGAAGTACAGAGAAGATCAGACGGAGCTGCACTGTGCCTTTGTGGATCTGGAGAAAGCATAGTATAGGGTGCCAAGAGAGGAACTGTGGTATTGCATGAGGAAGTCTGGAGTGGCAGAGAAGTATGTTAGAGTGGTGCAGGACATGCATGAAAAATGTAAGACAGTGGTGAGGTGTGACGTTGGCATGACAGAAGAGTTCAAGGTGGAGGTTGGACTGCATCAAGGATCAGCACTGAGCCCCTTCTTGTTTGCTATTGTGATGGACAGGCCGACAGACGAGGTTAGACAAGAATCTCCCTGGACTATGATGTTTGCAGATGACATTGTGATCTGCAGTGAGAGCAGAGAACAAGTGCAGGAAAATCTAGAGAAGTGGAGGTATGTCCTGGAAAGGCGAGGAATGAAGGTTAGCCTCAGTCAGACCGAATACATGTGTGTGAACGACAAGGACCCAAGAAGAACGGTGAGCTTACAGGGAGCAGAGATAAAGAAGATGGAGAATTTTAAGTACTTGGGCTCTACAATCCAGAGCAATGGAGAGTGTGGAAAAGAGGTGAAGAAGGGTGTGCAGGCAGATTGGAATTGCTGGAGAAAAGTGTCCAGTGTGATGTGTGATAGGAAGGTATCAGCAAGGATAAAAGGAAAAGTGTAGAAGACGGCAATGAGGCCAGCAATGTTGTATGCTTTAGAAACAGTGTTGTTGGGGAAAAGACAGGAGGCAGAGTTGGAGGTAGCTGACATGAAAATGTTGAAGTTCTCTTTGAGAGTAATGAGGATGGATAGGATCAGGAATGAATACATCAGAGGGACAGCACATGTAAGAGGTTTTGTAGACAAAGTCAAAGAGGCTAGATTGAGTTGGTTTGGACATGTACAGTGGAGGGATAGTGAATATATTGGTAGTAGGATGCTGAGGTTTGAACTGCCAGGCAGAAGGCCTAGAGGAAGACCAAAGGGGAGATTTATGGATGTGGTAAAGGCGGACACAAAGGTAGCTGGTGTCAGAAAAGAAGATGCACAGGATAGGGTGAAATGGAGACAGGATTCGCTGTGGTGACCCCTGAAGGAAGCAGCTGAAAGGAAAAGAAGAAGAAAGAAGACTTCCTCCTTGCATAACTAAAGCTGTTATGCTTGTACAGGCATATACAAGTTTTTTGCACATAAATGATAATAAAACATTTCTTTTTTGTGAAATGTCTTACAAACTACTTAGCAGTGCTGTATACCCAGCACATGGACTTCCTGTTCATCTGTCTCTCTATTTGTCTGCCACGAGTTCCACTAGAGGTAGAAGGAAAACCAACTGATACAAACATTTTGATTGTGCTTTTTCTACCCACCCTGAGACACCCCACCCTTCGAGCTAGATGCAGTCACTCACTCACTCACTCACTCACTCACTCACTCACTTGCCGGCTCACTTAATTCTATCATGGCAGCGGGAGGTTAGAGCCTATCAAGACTGAGTGAAGGTGGGGTACACTCTAAGCAGCTCGCCAGACCATGGCAGGCAACATCCACACAACCACTCGAACTCATGTTCACACTGAGGGATAATTTGGAATAGCCATTTACTCGCCTGTGCATGTTTTTTATCTGTGGGAGAGGACTGGAGTACCCAGAGGGAACCCACACATGCATAGGGATAAAACACAAACTCCATACAAAAACACCTGAACCCTGAACTCAAGATATCAGACTGTAAAAACTTCTAATGGCTAAATGTCTTCTCGAACTTATTTTCACTGACTTGCCAAACCGCTTAACCCTACTAAGGTCATGGGAAATTGGTGTCTATCTCAGTTGACATTGGGCGAAGAAAGGGTACACTCTGAACTGCTTGTTCGACAACAATAGGGAAACATACACAACTATTTACACTCAAAATCCTAACTGGAACAATTTGGAACAGTCACTTATACAGTGAGTCGTCGACTTACAACCCATGTGTGTCACGTCTGGTCAACTTTATGACCACAAAAGTCGTGAAGCATGATTCATGGCAGTGCAGTGCGAGTGTTGCGTACGACAATTGTTTGCGCTGCCGGCAGCGCCAGCATCTTAAAAGGCCAAGCAGGAGATGATGCAGCTTCATTTTCTAACTACTCAGAGCAAATCTATTCATCTACTTTCAATGCCACGTCACTGTGGCGCGAAGCGGAGAGCCAATCCTTTCTGTGTGGGCGGGTTTGATACCTTGAAACTCTAATTTGATTGGACTCACACGCTGCAGTGTTTATGTGACAGGAAGCGCGTCCCAAGTTTTGGCAATCAGCTGCTCTGTGGGTTGAAATTTTTCCATGTCTGTCCATTTGTGTTTGCTTTCCAGCTGTGCTTGGCTTTGTGGAAATGAGCTGATCAAAATGAGGGAAATTTATCTCTTTACTCAAACAACACTTGCAGTCTGTGGCTGTTGTTATAATCCAATAAAATTGGAGTTTGAAGCTATCGGACCCGCCCACACACTGGAGTACAGAAAGGATTGGCTGTCTGCTGCATGTCACAGTGACGTGGAATTGAAAATAGATGTATAGTTTTAAATGCGTGAGATTTATTCATGTTTTTGTTTGCCATGAGTGTATTTGGATGGAAAGTCGACATATGACCAGATCGATTTACGACCAGTCTGCCGGAACCAAAAGTGGTCAGAAGTCGATGACTGTCTGTATGAGGTTACATGATGGGGATCCACATCCTTGCTACACCAAATTGCCACTGGTGTTCTCCAGGGCTCAGTTCTAGGCCCACTTCTGTTCTCTCTTTATACTAAGTCCCTTGGTAATGTCATATTCTCACATGAGTTCTCATACCACTGCTATGCAGATGACACTCAACTTGTTCTCTCTTTTCCTCCCTCAAATACTAAGGTTTCTGCTCGGATCTTTGCATGTGGGGTAAGTATCTCCTCATGGATGGCAGTTCACCAGTTGGAGCTTAATCCTAGCAGGACTGAATTGCTGTTCATCCCAACTGACTCATCATTGCAATCTCCTTGGACAATACTGTGATCTCTCTGTCAGGCACTGCACACAGTCTTGGAGTAACCATGGACAATTGCTTGTCCTTCTCTTCTCATTTAATTAATTTTTCTCTATCATGTCAATTTCTTCTTTTTAACATCCGAAGACTTCATCTTTTTTTTTTTTTTCCAGTAAGGCAGTCAGACACTTGTTCAATCTCTTGTCATCTCAAGACTAGATTACTGCAACTCCTAGTTTTGAGCAGTATCCAACCTCTGCAAATGTCCAAAATGCAGCTGCACGGCTTGTTCTCAACCCTCCCAAATTTTCCCACACCACACCACTTCTATAATATCCCCACTGGCTTCCTGTAGCTGCTCGCATTTGATTTGCAAACACTACTGCTTGCCTACCAAGCCAAAAATGGACCTCCACCTTCCTACTTCAAAGCACTTATCACACCTTGCACTACACCACATTCTCTCAGATCCTTTAGCACTGCGAGACTGATCCCTACCTCCAAAAAAGGACAAGGGAAAAGGTGTCTAAGCTGTTCTCTGTTCTGGCTCCAACGTGGCGGAATGAACTTCCTTTGGAAATCTGGACAGCTGAGTCACTGGGTATCTTCAAACGATGGCTTTCTCTCACTTTTTTGATGTCTGACTCTCAAACACTTTCTGGTGAATATATTAAGATTATGATCAAGTTTTTATATCAGTTTTTATAAGGAGAATAAATTCAGGATTTTGTACTCTAGATAAAGGTCTTAAAATAATGTCAATTAGACTCCTGCTGACAGTGTTGGCTAAGTGGATAAGGTTACTGAGCCGAAGGTCACCAGTTCAATCCCTACTGTTAATGTTGTTGGGCTCTTGAGAAGGCCCTTAACCCTCAAGTACTCAGTTGTGTACAAAAATTGTAATTGCTAGTCACTCTGGAAAAGAGCATCTGCCAAATGCTGTGAAAGTATTGCTTTACTGCTTTTGGATATTATAAATCAATACAGTGTTTTAAACCAATAACAATTCAGGTTGCAAATGAACATCTATTTTCCTAAAGTTCTCAGTTCCCTGCTGTTCCCACTGCACTATGAAGGAGGTTATGAGATTTTGATGCTGCACAAACATACAGGCCATAGAGTGCACCCAGGCTGTTTGTAGAAGCTGCATGTGTGGTCCTATGAGGAAACACAGTATGTACACAGCTCAGTGTGTCTCTTTAGATGCAATCCCTTATGCGTGATACTTTATGCAGGCAATTGGTTCACTGTTGATTTCTGAACTATATTTAAATTAAGAAGACACATATATCACAGATTCACTCCTTTTTACTTGTGATGAACACTGGGGGGATTTACTCATTGGAAAGACATCCAAAATGACTCAAATGGGCCAAAATCTAATCTAAAATTAGCTCCAAGTGCTGAGCATTTATGAGTCAATGCTCTTGCTCATAAATTAAGGTGTGATTGAAAATAGTTGTGGGTTTGTGTGTCTTGGCCCTGTGATGGTCTGGTGAACTGTTCAGTCTGTACCCCTCCTTCATTCAGAGCTCTCAGAGATAAGCTCCTCCCCTCCCTACAACCCAAGTCGCAGTGTTGAACGCACTTGCAGTTGAGTGAGTGTTTAAGCTAGAGAAGAACTTTAACAACAAAAAGAGCAACAGGTTGTAGCAAAAGGCACCAATAAAGATTGCCCCTCTTCCCAATGACCAGACACTTGTCTCTAATCATTGCTGATGTGAGGAAAGCTCATACCTCCTTACTCAATACCATGATTTGCAATGCAATGATTGCATCATACAAATTCAACAAATGCTTGAGCATTCACCATAACCAAGAACACTTCATAACCAGGGGCGCTAATAATTATGGATGGCAGTGTGCATGCTTATGATGCATACATGGAAGCAAGTGGTGCTACTCGAGTAATCCCAGAATGCTTCATGAACACAGAGCATTTACACTGCATAGCTCATTAGTGAGACTTATGAACTCCGACAGTCCTGGGATTTAAGCATAAGCCCTCATTTCCCAGTGCAGAAATTTTAACTACTGACCGCTGACTGTATCCTAATGGAAAATGCAACATCACTGCAGTGAACTTCGTGAAGCCTGACATTCCACACATTACATTTCCCTTCTGTGCAATAACTTGTGTTCTGTAACTTCTAGCAGTCAACGGCATAAACCAAGGGTAAGACAGGACACTTAAGCATGTGTCTGTCCTTCAATAAGTGATCGCATATTTTATGAGTGTTTCTTGTGTCTTGATGCAGAGATGATGATAAACTTTTAGTTATCATTTTGCAGGGATTTCACAATAAATTCCAGGACATATGATTGAGGTCTACTGAAGTATGTACAAATATTTTAGATTACGTATTTACAAGATTCTACGAATTCCTGATCTGTGTCAACGAGAATGTACAACCCTAATTCGAAAAAGGTTGGGGTGCTGTGTAAAAAATGAATGAAAACAGAATGTTTTTTCCGCAAATCTCATAAATCAATATTTTATGAGCTTCATAAAACATTGTACTTTATATGGAAAATTGATATTTTAATCACACGGATTTCTGGAAGTGTTCCTGAGCCCATTCACTGATGTCCATGACAGAATCATGCCTGGTTTTAATCTCATGTATCCCTGAGGACTCGAAGACCGGGTGCATCCAATATTGAGTTTTGCCCTTGGTCTTTGAGCACAGAGGTTTCAGAGGTGTTCCAAATTCACTGTGAATGGTTGTGTGTGTGATGCCCTAAAATAGACTGGTGAAAAGTACAGGGTGTGCGCCACCTTCTCCCAGAGTCGGCAGAAATAGTCTCCAGCCTGTAAATGAATAAATGAATTAAAATTTACTGTTTGGAAACAGTGTTCTATTTGTGTCATAGTGTGTTTCCTCTGGGTTCTTGAGTTTCTTCCCACCTCAAAAGTCAGTAGGTGAGTTGACTAGTGCTGATTGCCTTCAGAAGTGAGAAAACCACAGTAAATATGAATGTACATAACCTTCGTGCCTTGCAATGGACTTGCAAATCACTCAAGGTTTTCTCCTGCCTCATACTCAGTGTTTCAGGGGGTGGTTCTGGATTGAACAAAATTTTGACCAGAACAAATCACTCACTGAAGATGAATGAATGATGCATTTTTTTTAGAGCAAGTTTATTGTTTATTTTTATTTGAAAATCTTTTTTTGCAGCCTTTTTTTTTAATTGTCCTAAATACAAATAGTTTCCTTTTGAAATGTTTACTGTGTATACCCTGCTTTTACTGAAACCATAAAACTGTTCATTCCAACTTAAAAACCTTAAAAAAAAAAAAAAACAAAGTGGTCGTTATTTATTTATTTGTTTGTTCGTTTGTTTATTTTTTTAAACCCTTCTCTGCTTATTCATAGTTTTCCGACATTCCCATCCATCTGAACATCCCTTTTCTATCATAACATCCCAAACATGGTTGTTTCCCTTCGGCCCTGTCCACAAGGTCACGGTTTGCCGTGCAGATCCAATCCAAACAGTATTAGCGTAGCATTCCCCGCTAACCCTCCCTTAACAGAGCTATGTTTTCCTTTCCTTTCTGAAACTTGTCTTTCATTATTTAATAAGTTATTAAAGGATTAAAAAGAATTATCTCAGACCTGCTGAGGATCAGAGAGTATGGTGTGATTAAAAATGTTGCAAGGGGTTTTCCTTTTTCTTCTACATTTATAAATGTTTTAATCATATATAGCAAAGCCAGCTTAATATAAAGTAAATAAAAAAGTATGTCTAGAGGGCTCCGAGTAGCGCATCAACAAGGCATGTGACTATAAAACCAGAGATCGCAAGTTTGAGTCCGGTTTAATGCCACAGCCATCCGTGTCCGGGAGTTCATGGGAGCTAATTGACCAAACTCTCAGGGGAAGGAGGAATGGCATACGCTCACTTCCCTGTCACTCACAGCGATTTCCACCCAATCATGGGCATCTCATTTGTAAGAGGGGCGGATAGTGCTTCCTTCCAAGTATGTTAGACCGCTCCCAATACGCATGGCACTGCACTTCAGAAAGAGGCGGAGGGCTAGCATCGCATGTCATGGCGGGGAAGCGTGCATGCTTTTTACCCTCCCTGGTCGTGGTGGTCCGACAATTACAAAAGTGTGTCAAATTGCACCAAACACCAAATAGGGTAATATTATTACTATCACAGAAACCCATGTGTATAACTTTATTTTGTGCTAATCTGATACCTGCATACAGAGTATGCAAGCAGTACTTATATTATCTATCAGCATCTGCCACACCCATGAACTCACCCACCCACCCACTCTTCTTAATTCAGTTGCCTGAATCACCCCTCCATTACCGAGGGCCAAATTAAAGAGTACACAAACGCATCTTTCAAAGATTAGGAGGGACGTGTTGACATTGCTTTCCAACTGAATGAGAGCCCACCCAGTTCCTCTGTAAACCCCCCCCCCCCCCCCCCATCACAAAACCTTAACTCTGGATACGTTTATTACTAAAACTAAAACCTGCCCTATTTTGGTAGACCAGAGCAGATTGCTTTTTTAAAGACTAGTCCTTATTTGTCTGGAAAGAACGTAGAGGCCATCCGCACTGTTTAGGCTTTTGTGAGACATGTGTATGAACAGTGTGAAGGGCCGTGATTTATAATGTAACCTGTAATCACTGTTTGTTTTATTTTAGAAGGCCAACCTCACAAAGGAATGGCTTTAAAACAAGGCCCCAACATGAAGTCGCAAACTAAGCAGATTTACTTCATCTTGAATAGAAATACCGTTTTGCAGTGTGTGTTGTTCAGCCGACATCCTGCTGTGTTTCCTGGGTGAGTTGGTGCTTAGATAGAAATGATTTGGAGGTTCAAGTGGGATCTATAGGGGTGTTAATGGGTTTTGAGGGATTTGTCTGGAGGTTTAGAGACGAGAGTACTATGCTGCATGGAATGGGAGTAAGTAATAAAAAGTATTTTTAGGAGCTATACAGGTGCTTGTTGGGTGTATTGTGGGGATCAGAAGATTTCTGGGATTTAGAGAAGGTCAGATAAATGTTTACTGGGATATGAAGTAGACAAGGTCAATTTGGTGGCATGAGGCAAGTTTGTGTGGAGCATGAAGAGCTCTGGAGACTGTTGGTTAAGGTGTCATGTACTTAGCAAAGTATTAAAAGTGTTTGAATGTGTAGAAGATTTGAGGCTGAGAAAAACCAGAGACCAGTGGCATTCAAGCCTATTGGGTATTTAGATGAGCTTTTGAAAAAATTGTCAGTTTCCAGGTCATGCAGAGGTCGTTTGGATATGCTTATGGGTATGTTGAGGTGGTTAGGCTAGTGTCTGTACACTCTGGGGTGTATAAGAAATGTGAGGCTCATTTGAGAAGTGAGACTCATTTGAGAAGTGAGACTCATTTGAGGCTCATTTGAGAACTGACTTAGTGCTTAAATTTTTGGACCACTGACTGAAAGGCTGGACTTGCCCTAGGCTGGTATGATGGTCTGGTGAGCTGCTCAGGGTGTACCGTGCCCTCATCTGGAGCTATCTGGCATGCATAAAATATGGAAGTTGAGATGATTGGAAGGTTGTGGGTTCAAATCACAGCACCACAAGTTACCACTATTATCTGTGTATCCTGCCTCAATTCTACATAGGTTTAAACAAGGGTTCTAATCAAATGTACAATTAAATACAAATGTTTGGAGGGGTGTGCACCAAGTAGTCAAGACTTTAAACATTTTAGGGAATATGATGTAGACTTGTTACAGGGCAGGATGGAATTGGTTCAGGGATGTTCACAGTGTTAGTAATCTGCGATGTTTCTGGTCTATTTGTGGAATGTAGTGTAGGATTCTGAATTGTAGAAGAAGAAAATGGGGAGGGGTTTGGTAGAAAGAGAGGGTCTGCAATATTGGGGAGATACGAGCGTGCTCACAGTGGAGAATGTAGAGAAGGATGGAGGGAGGGGGAGGTAGAGCAGAATGTGGATAGTTCTTGGGGTTTCATGGGATGTAATAAGATGTAAGATTATCCCATTTAAAAGTCTTGTGGGTGTTTGTTGAGGTGAGATGAGATGGAAGTGGTATGTAGAGAACAGTTGGGAGAGGTTTGGAACCGAAAAGGGGGTTTGTGTAGTGTTTGGATAGATGTGGTAGACGAGGTTTGAGTTATTACAGGGCATGTACAATACTTAAGATTTGAGCTGGGTAAGAATGGTTGGTAAACATATGAAATAGCATTTGGTGGTGGAATATTCTGGAATGTTTTTGGTGAGTGGTGCATACAATGGCAGTCTTTAGGTGGGGTGTGCAGGTTAGAGTATAAGATTAAGGAATTTAAAGAAGGTTTTTGGCAAAATAATTATTCTGGGGTTCATAGAATCTTGAATGTACCATGAATGGTGTTTTGAGTCCATATGAATAGCTTACCAGACCACTGCAGGGCTAACACACATGCACCTATTCACACTTAGGGGGCAATTTAGGCTATCATGCATGTCTTTGGATTGTGGGAGGAAAACTGAGTACCCGGAGGAAATCCATACAAGAACAGGGACAACATGCAAACTCCACACAGAAACGCCCATGCCCGGGACTTGTACCCAGGACTTTTTTGATTGCACTAACCACTACCCCACCAAGTCTATCAGTGGTCAAAGTATATTGGAAATCTGGGTAACTATTTACAAAATTTGAAAATATTTAGTTTTTTCCCCATCATCATCATCATCATCATCATCATCATCATCATCATCATCATCATCATCATCATCACCATCATCATCATCATCATCTTCTTCTTCTTCTTCTTCTTCGTCCACTTAATACAGGATCGGGTCACGGTTGCAGAAGCCATGAGGTCCAGACATTCCTCTCCCGAGCCACTTTCTCCAGCTTTTCCAGGGAGACATCAAGGCATGCCCAAACCAGCCGAGAAACATAATCCCTCCAGCATGTCCTAGGTCGATCCTGGAGTCTCTTCCTGGCTGGACATGCCCAGGGAGTCATTCAGGAGGCATTCTGACCAGATGCCTGAGCCACTGCAACTGACTCCTCTCAATGCAGAGGAGCAGCCGTTCTACTCCAAGCTCCTTCTAGATGGCTGAACTTCTCACCCTGTCACCAAGGGAGAGCCCTGCCATCTGTCAAAGGAAGTTAATTTCAGCCACTTGTATCCGTGATCTTGTTCTTTCAGTCACTCCCAAAATCTCGTGACCATAATTGAGGGTTGGAACATAGATTGACTGGTAAACTGAGAAATTTGCCTTGCGGCTCAGCTCCCTCTTCACCACAACGGACCAGTACAAGCTCCGCTTTACAGCAAAGGCTGCAGAAATCTGCCTGTCGATCTCCTGCACTTGGGGCAGGACCTCATTCCAGACCCGGAGGGTCCATTCCACTTTTTTCTGGGTGAGAACGATGGCCTTGGACTTGGAGGTGATAATTCTCATCCCGGCCACTTTGCACTCAGCTGCGAATTGCTCCAATAAGAGCTGGAGTTTCTTGATTGATAAAACCCAAAAGGATGTCATCTGCAAAAAGTAGAGATGAGATCCGATGGACACCAAGCCAGAACCTCTCAACGCCATGGCTGTGCCTAGACATTCTGTCTGTAAAAATTATGAATAGAATCGATGACATAGGACAGCCTTGGTGGACTCAAACCCTCATTGGAAAAAAGTTTGACCTGTTATTACCAATGTGGACCAAGCTCTGGCTCTGGTTATACAGAGACCAAATGGCCCATAGCAATGGGTCCAGTCCGCTTAACTCCTTGAGCATGCCCCACAAGATAGCACGAGGGACATGGTTGAAAGCCACAAAACACACGTGGACAGATTGCTCAAACTCCCATGCCCCCTCCAGGATCCTATAAAGCATGTAGAGTTAGTTGAGAGTGCAGCAGCCAGGATGAAAACCACATTGTTCCTACTGAATTCGGGGCTTTTTTTCACTACCTCAGAAACTTCAGCTCCAGTGATGGGTGGACTCCCACCCAAACCCCTAGGGTCTTCCTCCTCCACGGAGGGTGTGTTCTTCAATTCTTTAGGGGGTGTGTTGGAGAACTTCTCGTTGCTCTAGGACCACCTTTTGGACTGCCGGTGAAACCACAATAACCGAAGGAAACCCATACAAGCACAGTGAGATTACTGAGCCCAGATGTGCTAACGACAACACCGTTATGCTACCTCTATTTTGCATTATGTAGATACATTTTTCAAGGTATCATGGTTATTTAGAGGATTCAGGTCGCTGTATAGAGGGATATGTAGAGGGTTTTCCAGCGCTGAAACTGGTATTTGGGGTTATACAGTGCTGGTTTGATGCTGTCTAAGTTATTTGGCTTTATGTAGAAGAGATATGGGGAATGTGTGTTGCTATTTGGGGTATGTAGTTAAGATTTAGGAGTGTTTTGTGGAGGATTGGGATAGTGCTCATGGGAGCTGTGATAAGCAGCCACTGAACGACACCCTGGGTCATCAAGACAAACTCCAGCTGTGTTCAAGACAGACATGTCCTGCAGAGAACCCAAGACACTAAATTACAAGCTGTTAGTCTACTGATGATGAGAGGGGGAGGTTAAGAACACTGTCTTGAGCCTGTTCTTTTGGTGATTCTGCAAATGAAAACACAGTAGTTCTTAGCTGCCCCTATCCCCATAAATTTGATAGTCTGGAAATGAGGAAGCCATGATGTCATGGAGTCAAGAAAAGGAAATACCAAGTATAGTCATTTATGAGTTAAACCCTTTATACCCCATAGTGGTCAGTAGTCTGCTTGTATTTCAATATAATGACCATGAATGAACCCAAGGCTATACTTACATATCTATGTAATATGTACTAATATATAATACAGCATATTGTATTACAAAACTGTATACAGGACGACAAAAAATGTTGTTGTTTTATGTGAAATATTGCAATGAGCTTCAGTTCTAACCAGGATATGAAGGGTCAGAAAAACCTTAAAGAATTTACATTACATATGTTACAGGGATGTTTTATTAAATCCCTATTCAAATGACAACATCAGAATGGGTTGTGAAACAACCCCCCCCCCCCTTGTCTACTTCAGGATTAACACCAGTTCTGACAAAATCTGTTCTTCAAGTGAATTGAAATGGAGTGCTTGCACATATGTGTATATAAATGCCAAGGTTTATCAGTCTTTATTATACAGGTGAAATCCAGATTTCTGAAATCCATTGCCAAGAAGGAAAACAAAAGAGCTTCAGATTTATCCTGACAAGTATCATGACCAGATCAGTATGTAGGCTACTAAAGTATGCCAACTTATTGTATGAATAGATCTTATGAATTGCTCGATTGCCACTCCCATGGTTGAGGGTTCAAGCCCCACTATCAACGGAATTGTCACGGTCCCCCCCCCCAGTACAGCTAACTGGGCTATCAAAGGCCGGCCATGTCTCTCACCATCTATGGTGTGAGGTTCATGTAAAAGAACCATTGCTGACTTTCGACAAGAGTAGGCTGCATAGCCGTCAGCGTGTTTCTGCCCTGTGATGGCCTGGCGAGCTGTCCAGGGTGTACTCTGCCCTTGCTCAGCGTCAGCTGGGATGGGCTCCAGCCTCCCCGCGACCCTAATTAGGATTAAGCGGTTACAGAAAATGAATGAATGATAGATCTTATGAATTGTGATGGCTATAATTGTCCCTTTATTAGATCCATTCATTCATTCATTTTCTCAACTGCTTTTTATTTATTTTATTAATTAGGTTGTTAGGAGACTGGCACCCATCTCAGACCACGCTGGGTGAAGGCAGAGTACAGCTTGGACAGCTCGCCAGGCCATTGTAGGGCAGAATCACACTGACAGCAATGCAGCCTGCTCTTGACGAAAGTTAGCAATTATTTTTTTTACATGCCTTTCACCATAGACATTGAAAGAGATGGCCCGCCTTTGATAACCCAGTCAGCTGCACTGAGGACAGCAGTAACAACCCATTGATAGTGGGGCTTGAACTCCTGACCTTGGGATCAGTAATCCAGCACCTTACCACCGGGCCACCATTGCCCCTCTCTATTCAATCCAATAAAGTGATATGGGCTGTGGAGTTGATGCATTACTGGATACTAATGTTTAGATGTTCAATTCAGATAAGAATAACATGGATTACGTGGTCCGATATGAAATTTTTTTGTGGTCAAGTGGCTTATGCGCTTGTTTTGCTGCAATAGAAGATACAGTAAAACCTCCGCTGATGAACGCTTAAGCTCACGAACTTTTCGCCTCAAGAACATTAAATTTGCGAGCATATTGTCTCTGCTGACGAACTAGTTTTCGGCGGACGAATCAAACCACGCGGTCGAACAGCGCCACGGTGGCGGCCACGAGAAGCTGACGCACGCTCACGGGCGTCACAGTTAAATCACCCCTTTCTTTGAGTGCGGAAGTGGTTTGTGTTTGATAGACATTTTGGACCATATTGAGTGTACTTTTGCTATTATGGGACCGAAAAGACCCCACCACAGGCGGAGATCATTGAAAAACACGAACGAGGTGTGCGTTTGTGTGACTCAGCGTCCCAGTACCAGTACGCTAAGTCTACCATTGCTCCCATCCTTAAGAACAAGGAAGCTATTAAGGGTGCGTGTGTGGCTAAGGGTGTTTCCAAACAGTAGGCGTTTCCAAACACTCCTTCCAAACAGTAAGTCCCTCCCTCCCTCCTCCTCCCACTCCATTCCATCAAGCCATCAACTACCATCACAAAGGTAAATAAAACGACTTTATTATACAGTACAGTTTATTTCTTTAATTACAATACAATAGCACATTTATTATACATAAAATAAGGTATATTTTTGTGTAGTTTTAAGGCTTATTTAGTAGAAAATTATGTTTTATGGGGACCTGGGAACGGATTATTCTCATTTTAATGGTTTCTTATGGGAAATAAATGTTCGGAAGACGAACTTGTCGCCTCACACACTTTCTGGGAACCAATTATGTTCGTGAGCTGAGGTATCACTGTACATGTGGCAGTTTTGTGTATGCTGCAGTCTTCCTTTCTCTACTTTCTTTCTACTCTTCAAACCACAGCTAAACTCGATGAAACCGACACATGATCACCAATTGCCATTGCTTTACATTCGAGACAAATGGTCATTTCCACTGATTTGCACCTTCATTTAATTTCAAGTAGAAGTTTCTGGTATAGCTGGCTCGATCTTCTTTTCCTTTCGGCTTTTTCCCTCTTT
Organism: Plotosus lineatus; assembly: GCA_024760905.1. NCBI lineage: Eukaryota > Metazoa > Chordata > Actinopteri > Siluriformes > Plotosidae > Plotosus > Plotosus lineatus. The sequence goes on along the minus strand of CM045729.1, from coordinate 35,639,406 downwards.
CAGGGGTTGCTACAGTGAATTATCTGATTCGCATGTTTAATTTGGCATAGGTTTTCACGTCGGATGCCTTTCTTGACACAACCGTTTAGCAAGGAGCAGAAACAGGCTGAAGACTATGGAGCTACTTTTGATGAAAGTCAGCAATGGTTCTTTTACATGAACCTCTCACCATAGACAGTGCGAGACATGGCTGGCCTTTGATAACCCAGTTAGCTGCACTGGGGGGGGACAGTGACAACCTTGTGGAGAATGGGACTCAAACCCCCAACCTTAGGATCAACGATCCAGCGTCCTTTACCACCAGGCCACAACTGCCCACAGCTGGCTCGATCAATATCTGTTAAGAAAACTGTGTGAATTCTCCCATGTTTTTCTATGTGCAAAGGAAAATGTTTTATAGGAAAAAGTCTATAAAAGTATTACAACATCAGTGCTTCATATTCCTCAAATAAAAGGACAATAAAAACTGCGTTACAAATGAACATCCAAATGTCTGGTAGTAGGAGGTATTTTGAGGTGCACACACACACACACACACACACACACACACACACACACACACACACACACACACACACACGCACACACACACACACACACACACACACACAGTGCTAAAGGTGCTGATGTTGTGTTGTTAATCGGATCTATAGCAATGTGAGCAGTGGTGTATATTTATAGAAAGTGTGTACAGGAAATGATGATCAAAATTATAGCTGAGGTTTACAGACTCAGAGTGAGGCTTCAATTCCCCTCAGATACGTTTATAACTGAATTCTATCATAACAAACCATTCTTTTCATCTCTTTTGGTGGATTTTTATTTGTGGTGAATATTTGCTGCCTTTCTTCCTTTTGTCTTTCCTTTCTCTCTTCTTTCTGTTTCCTTCCTTCCGTGGTATTCACTCATCCGTTCTTTTCCCCTTATAGTTCCTCTATGCTTCCCACGTGTCCTGTTTTCTTCTGTCTGTTTATTTCTTTCTTTCAATTTTTATTTTATTTCTATTTCCATTTATTTCTTTGCTGGATTTTTCGTTATCTCATGCCACTGTCTGCCATTGTCCTTCACTTCTTCATATCTAAACATGTATTTTTCTTCAGTTTAATCCCAGCTATACTGCATCCCTCTCATTGGAGCATGCCTCCCTTCCTTCACCTCTCTCTCTCTCTCTCTCTCTCTCTCTCTCTCTCTCTCTCTCTCTCTCTCTCTCTCTCTCTCTCTCTGAGGCTCAGCTGTGTGTCCCGCATTACATTCATCAATCCTCTGCATCCTCTCTGCCCCCTGTACCCCATTACTCTGGAGACACTTGGCACAAGTTTCATCCTCTTCTCCTTGACATCTTTATTGGGGGCACACACACACACACACACACACACACACACACACACACACACACACACACACACACACACAGACACGAGGCACCACCACTGGGCTGGGTATAGGGGAAGTCGTCCTTTTAGGAAGGTTAGCCACCCTGGCAAGCCCTGCCTAGTGTGTGTGTGTGTGTGTGTGTGTGTGTGTGTGTGTGTGTGTGTAAGAGAGAAAGAGAGAGAGAGAGCTCAGCTGCAGCAGAGCATTGGCACCGACCTGCCTGCCATGTACCTGCGCCATCCTGTGAATCTAATTGGCATTCAGTAGGTTGATAAATGGATTGGCATAATGGGACAATATACTTGACATATGCAGAGCTCTCCTGAGAGACAGACTCTGTCTTATTGAGCCTCAGATACCAACACACACACACACACACACACACACACACACGCTTTCCAAGCACACAGCTGTGGCCTCGAGCTTACACACACAATTCAGCCAATCAGAGCACAGCCAGGTTCATGGCCCGATGCCTTCTTCGCCACAGTGAAGATTAGAAACACACTGAGCCAAGAGTCTAACACACACATTCATAATACACAGGCACACTCACACTCAGCACAGATGCTTATGGTCATACACCATCACTGATACACACATGCTCCCATGTATAGACATTTGCGCCCTCAGATACACATATTTTCAGACTGTGCTATGCTATCTTGCACACCCAACTCACGTCTGCTGGTCTCTCATTATCTGGGTGTGTTTTTCTGCTCTGCTGCCTCAGTATCCAATGATGTTCTTTACAGGTTACTCTCAGACCTCTCTTGCATTTTTCACAGATTCATGTCAAGCTTTTTTTAAACTACCGTTAGGTTTCTCTCCAGCTCCTCTTCTGCCACTTTAAGGCATATCTCAGATTCTGGAACAGCCTCCACTAACAGACAGCATGGTGGCAGGGCAGCGAGCATGTCCACAATACAGCAAAAGAGTTCTGGGTTCGAATCCCGTGCTCAGGTGTTTTTATGTTGAGTTTGCATGTTCTTCCTATGTATGTGTGTGATTTCTCCAGGTAGTCTGGTTTCCTCCCATCGTCCAAAGACATGGACTTTAGGCTGATTGGCTGTTCCAAATTGCTCCTATGTGAGGGTGTGAGTACGAATGGTGGTTTGTGTTGTCCCATGATATATATTGTTCAGTGGTTCAGCAAATGAATGAGTAATGAGACTGCAGCTAACTCCTCTTTCAGCTAATCTTCGATATATGTTATGGTTTCTAGTGGTTCTTTTAAGACTTCTACCTTTCTGCTCTTAGCCTGCCTTCAGTCTTCTCTGGTTCTATTCATAGACTCCTTTGACTTACTTTAAGACCACACTCAGTTTCTTTTCACACCTCTCTGAGACACTGTTTCAACCCCTACTTACAATCTTCCGGTGATCATAAGACCTCCCTAAAGTTCTCAGATTGTTCTCAAATTGCTTTCAGGTTTCTTTCTTGCTTTTTTCACTTTATTTCAATGTTGTTCAGACTCCTCTTAGCGCCTTGTCAGACTTGCTATGGTTCCTTCTGAGACATTTCTCATACACCTATACATAGTTTTCGATCACGTGACATTTCTGACGAAGTCCGCCATATTGGAGGTGGACAGAACATGATATGAAAAAGGAATCAACATCTAACAAATAAGGTAACAGGTGTAGTGTCTAGACCAAATTTTTCATACTTGAACATGTTTAAGTTCTTTCAACAGCACAAGAAAATATACATGTAAAATTATGTTTAGACATGTTGAAAATGTTTTTTCTATCAAAATGATTTGGTTTCTAGCTTTTTTTGTGTTTTTACAACATGCATTAGAACCATATCATTTATTTAATTATTTAATCTAAAATCTTATTTTTGTATTATATTTGACTAGGTTGTATTTGTTGACTGTTAGTCCAATGTTTACACTTAAAAAAATGCACGGTGTACGTTTTAAGGAACACAGTGACAAACTTTTAAACATCAATGAAATCTTCCTTCCAGGTTTACCGGTAAAAAAAACATACAGCATGATTTACGTAAAACATCAACAAAACTTACCTTTTACAAAATGATCCGAGCAAATCCTCAGATAAGGGTAAGATGATTGCTGCAGGTCAGAACGGCTGATACGAGACAGCCATAGTGTTCGTCGTTTTTCAGACATTTCTTTGGTTTTGTCTCCTTGATTCATAATAACCGCCGGCAGCTGATAGAAAGACACGTTGTCCTTCCCTCCTGTCCATGTACAACCAATAATCGCACAGTAATTCACCATTTTGACATCTAATTTACATATGAATAGCTAAAGGGCGTTGTTTACCTCCAAGATGGCGGACACTTTCATTATTGATTATGTGTGACGTCACCGGAAAACTATGTATTAGACACCAGAGTTCTGTTGGTTCTATTCATTCTTTTCTCTTTTTCTCAGAATAATTTGAATTTCTTTCAGACTCTTTTCAATACAGCTCACACTCCTTAAGTTTTCTTCTCAACTTTCTTCGTATCACCTTATGATTTCACTTTGTCTTCTCTCAGATCCCACTTGCAATTTCCTCATACTCAGTTCCTTCTTCATCTCCAGTTATGTCTGTCTTCCTTTCGGCTTTTTCCCTTTTACTCGGGAGTCACCACTGCATGTTTGATTTGGCAGAGGTTTTTATGTCGGATGCCCTTCCTGTCACAACCCTTTTTAGCAAGGGACAGAAACACGCTGACGACTTTGCAGCTACTCTTTACGAAAGTCAGCAATGGTTCTTTTACATGCCTCTCACCATAGACAGTGACAGACATGGCCCGCCTTTGATAACCCAGTTAGCCCCACTGGGGCTTCTTCACCTCCAGTTATACTCCTCTGAAACTTCAGTTATCTACAGACTCAGCTGGCACTTCTCTAAATTTCTGTTAGAAATCTTTCTGGCCCTCTTTGATCCTTCACAGACTTTTCTATGATTTCTTTACTTTAAGATTCCTTTTTGATTGATCCATGTCCAAACATCATGATCTCAGATTCCTTTTAAATAGAAAATGCCGTTTGTTGACTACAGTTCAGCATAACAATAGAATTCATTCAAAGCCCAACATGAAATTAAAGCACTTGGGACTCAGCCAAATATTGTGCCAGTGGATCTCCAACTTCCTGAGAGACAGACCATAGTATGGACCCTCCCTCCCTACCCTTACTACTGTAAGGTTGCTTCCAACTCTACTGTGATGATGATGACACTGTGGTTGTGGGCTTGATCTGTTATAATGACAAGAGGGTTGACCTGGAGGAAATTAACTCTGGAAGATTGAGGCCAGGAGAACAACCTGCTCAACATCAGTACGACTAAGGAGTTGAACATGGAGGTCAGATCAAAGCAGGGAACATGCTCTGATTCCATAATGATCAACAGGAACCCAGTGGACAGATTGAACAATTTTCAGTTTTTTGGTGTTCATATCACAGAAGACCTTTTATGATCCTGCAACACCCTGGTGAAAAAGGTCCTTCAGCATTTCTACCACATTAGACACCTCATAGACTTTAGCATAATAATAGTGTTTCTACACCAGCGCTATCACAGGTATCATGGAAGTCATCACAGCTTCTAGCAGAAAGCAGGACAACTGGACCCTGGTGCAGTCGGTAGAGTATACCATTAACACTGAGCTATTTGGCCTGCAGTCGATTTACAGCATGAAATCAAAGCCAGGAAGATAATGAAAGACCTCTACCATCCAAACAAAGGACTCTTCTCACTGCTGCAGTCAGTAAAGTGTTTTATCTCCCTGAAGACATAAATTACTTGTTCCCTCTTGATGTCAAGAAGCAGGTTGTTCTCCTGGCCTCAATCTCCCCCCGTTTTGAATAACACTCATGTATAGATCAGTCCCACAAATTTCTGCAACCACCTGAACCACTCCATGTAAAATGATTATGTATGTAAATACTGCCCATTATTTTAGCCCTTTGTAGCATTGCTTAATATTTGCATGTTTAACTGCACTTTATCCATATATATATATATATATATATATATATATATATATATATATATATATATATATATATAGCTATCAAGCGGTTACGTAACTTGGATTTTTCATAAGTTGAACCGCATTTTACATGTAAAACGTGTGATTCGTTCCAAGGCCCCCAATACTACCCGTAAACCCTTTAAAAATTATAAAAGTATACCTTTTAATGCCTCCTTCTGCTTCAATGTCGTACCGATGGTAGACGGGTTTGGCCATATTCCTTTGCGATATCACTCAACCGCATACCACGAGCCCGCTTCTTCTTTTCACTCGCACCGGGAATCACACGCGCATGTGTGTGTGTGTGTGTGTTTATGTGTGTGTGTGTGTGTGTGTGTGTGTGTGTGTGTGTGTGTGTATGTGTGTGTGTGTGTGTGTGTTAGCCAAAGGGAGGGAGCTGTGTCATCCCTCCTAACCAAGGGGAGGCCAGCGGGGCGGTATGTTTGGGAGATAGGCAATGGGAAGTAGCTGTGTCATCCCTTCTAGCCAATGGGATCCCTGTCCAAGATGGTGTCAGGTGGACCTGTCCAAGATGAAGCTCGAGTGAAGGCCACATGGACGACAGCTCAGTTGTTAGCCAATGGGAGGCTAGCGGGACGAAATGTTTGAACGTTATTGATGTGATTGCAGCTCGTGCATTTTAATGTTTGAATCCCTCCCATTGGCTTTTATGGAGCTGAATCTACCATGACACTTTTTGTGTAAAGGACAGACTTACTGTTGTTTTATGCTTTATTTCTTGACTCAGGCTTTTAACCTTCCATAAACACTTATAAGATTATAACTCTGCTAAGAATACATGGTCAACACACGCGCTCACATGTACACGAGAGAGCTACTTGCGCGTTGTCTGAATGTTTGAATGGCGCATTTGGCTCTTTTCGTAAGAAGAACTTGTTTCGTATACAGAGGAAAAAAAATATTATACATTATTTCGTATACAGAGGAAAATGTTTTTCGTCTACTGGATTTTTCGTATTGTGGGGATTTCGTAAGAAGAGGGACAACTATATATATATATATATATATATATATATATATATATATATATATATATATATATATATATGTATGTATTTTCCACGGTCAATTGGGACCAAGATCCCCCTGCGACCACTGGATTCTGCGAAGTAGGATCACCCCCCACCCCCGACTGACGTACACGTACATGTCTATGTGTACATAATATCAATAAATACATATTCAATGCTATAAATGCTTATAATAACAATTAAACATTTAAAAATAATGCATCAGATGTAAATAAGATATAAATACACACACATACAGACTCGTGTGTGCACGCACTCAGATGGACACCTCACAAAAATGTAACAAGTTTCGATGGGAGGTTTTTGGGTTATATTTTGTTTTGTGTTTGTTGAGTTGTTTTTTATTTACATAATTGGCCTTGTTTTTGTGGCATCTTTAACATTTTCCCCTATTCTTTCTCAATTTTCTTATTTTTTAATTCGATGATATTTAAAAAAACCAACACGATGTACTGAAGCCGCATGAAGTAGAGAGGGAGGGATATATATATATATACACATAATATATTTATATATATACATAAATAAAACGAGAGAGAGAGAGAGAGAGAGAGAGAGAGAAAGAGAGAGAGAGAGAGAGACTGCCCGAAAGAGAGGGGGAGAGAGAGAGAGAGAGAGAGAGAGAGAGAGAGAGAGAGAGAGAGAGAGAGAGAGAGAGAGATTATAATTATTTTCATTCCTATTTGTAAATATATTTTATTCCATAGAGAACTGATGCAATGATGTGACACAAAGTCTTTCATTCATCTGTCCTGTGTATGGCTGTGTACTATTCTAGCATGAAGTTATTTTGGGCACGTTATGAAGTCAAGCTCTGTCTCATCCGGGTCAACCATTTCAGCTGACCAGCTGTCACAGGCGATCAGCGGCTTCAGATGATGGCTCAGCTGATCACCTGCTACATATACAATCAGCCAATTTTGCTCAGCACACCTAATGTAAAGCAATTCAACCTGCCAAATTTCACTGTCTCCTATACAGCCATTCCATAGTCATCTCCACTCATTCTTCTCAGTTGTGTCACGCTACTGTACTCGTGCTGGTTGTGTTCGATGTCCTGCGAAGGAGGTCATTGTACTGCTTACTCTGCCTTAGGCATTTAATGTGTCTGCATGGGGAAGGGCAACGAGGTCTCCAAATGCTACTGCTAACGACAACTGCTGCAATTAAATAATTGTTAAATAAAATGTGTATATGTTTTAGGACTCAAATTATTTGGATTTTGAACTATTCTTGGTCTCTTATTCTTCACTCAGTCTGCTCTCAGGTTCTTCAGTGGCTTCTCCCAGCCTGCTCTTCTAGTCCTTCAGATTATTTACAACTCCTCTTCTTCATTTTCTTCTCCTACATTGTGAACAGTGGCTGTAGTCTATTAGATTAGCGAATCCAATGAACACAACCAGGTCACATCTGTGAGTGTAATGCATGGCAGCTTTTTCCTGGGTCGCCATAGAGATGGATGTGACTGGCAGGTGTTTCCTTTACAAATAAGCTACTTCCAACTCACCTAATTTTATAATTTTCTCCTTTTCAAGCAACTGTATCTTTGAATGAAACGCCACCACAGAAAAGTTGGTAGTTGAAAATGATAAATTTTAATTATTGGTACCATTTTGTATCTGATATCCTAAGCTTTAAAATGCTGTCCAATTTTCTGACATATGCTGCTAATTTTGGAGAAACTAACCAAAACCTGCCAGAAATGTCCAGCCTTTTTAGCAGGCAACTCTGAAAAAAAAAAAATCATGTTTAAAATTCAACAAAGTATTTAATAATTTCTGACCCAATACCCATTTTCTTGTGATGGGTCACAATAAAGACTGATAAAAGTCTATAAATGGAGCATATCATGCATATTTATTTTTCAAATCATCATTTATTCATTAATTTTCCAAACTGGTTAGTCCTAGGAGGTTGTGGAGAGGTTGGAGTCTATCTCAGCTGTTTCTGGGCAAAGGCAGGTTACACCCTGAAAATCCGCCAGTCCATTGTAGATCCAAAATACATACACCCAGTCACATTCACACCTGTTGGAGACTTTAGAATATCCAAACAGCCTAATGCACATATTGTTGTAAAGTGGACGGAAACTCATGCAAGCATAGGGAGAACATCCAAACCCCTCGAAATGAGCCGGGACTTGGACCCAGGATCATGGTGCCATCTTAAAATGATCATGTTGGAATATTTTTTAATGTTTTACTTTTGAAAGATGAACAGCAGTGGAAATAAATTATGTTTAATATAACCAAATGAAGGAATTTCATTAAAGGATAAAATGTATATTACAGATAGATTTTTTCTAAATGTAAATGTTTTTATTAAAGGAATCAAAATTATCTTCAAGTAAAATATAAATTTAAAGCTTTAAATGATTGGAAATCTTAAACCTATTATAGAAACAATAATACAAAGAATCATTTTATTCAAGATATTTTCTCTTGATTGGATTTTTTTGCAGTGTGAATTATAATGCATAAAATCAAGTCCATTTCATTCATTCTTTTTCTAAGTTGCTTAAACCTAATTAGGGTTGTGGGGAAGCGGCGCCCATCTCAGCTGACTCTGGGCAAGAGCAGGGTACACTCTGGACAGCTCACTAGGCCATTACAGGGTCAACATTCACACAACCGTTCACCCCACATCTAAGGTAGGTTTGGAACAGCCAATTAGCCTACAGTGCATGTTTTTTACTGTGGGATGAAACCGGAGTACCTGCAGGAAACTAGTGCTACAACAACGAATCGATAAAATCGATAAAAATCGATAAAATTGATAAAAATCGATAAAAATCGACTATTAAAACTATTGGCAACATGTACAAGAACCATTGCTGAATTTTGTAAAGAGTAGCTGCATAGCCGTCAGTGTGTTTCTGTCCCTTGCTAAAGGGTTGTATCAGGAAGGGCATCCGATGTAAAAACCTATGCCAAATCAAACATGCGAATCATTCGCTGCGGCGACCCCTGAGAAAGGGAAAACCAGAATGGAAATCTCATCAGTTTATTATTAGTGCAAATAGAGAAATTAAACAAAGTCAACAGTTTGTCCAGTGGACACTTTTTCTTTCATTGTGGATTAGCAGTCTCAGGTACACCTTGTACAGTTTTTTTGAAAAAAGTGTCTGAAAAAGTTTCAGAGAATATCCTACAGTTCATCTAGAGACTAGGCGTCTCACACACACACACACACACACACACACACACACACACACACACACACACACACACACACACACATATATATATATATATATGTATAGATATATATAGATATATATATATATATATATATATATATGTATAGATATATATAGATATATATATATATATCCAAAGGTTGGGGGTTCGAGTCCCACGCTCCACAAGGTTGTCACTGTCCCCCCCAGTGTGCAGCTAACTGGGTTATCAAAGGCGGGCCATGTCTGTCACTGTCTATGGTGAGAGGCATGTAAAAGAACCATTGCTGACTTTCGTAAAGAGTAGCTGCAAAGCCGTCAGCGTGTTTCTGTCCCTTGCTAAAAAGGGTTGTGACAGGAAGGGCATCCGACATAAAAACCTCTGCCAAATCAAACGTGCAGATCAGATGATTCGCTGTGGCGACTCCCGAGTAAAAGGGAAAAAGCCGAAAGGAAGACAGACAGACATATATATATAATATAATATAGTATAAATATAATAACCATTGCATGTGTCTCGAGACAAAAGTGCTTAAAATGAACATGAGGAAGAAAAAGAGAATAAGATGGGAAAAGAAGCGAAAAAATAGGAGGACAGGAGGGAGCGAGAGATTCTAATTAGTGTGAAAAAACAACATATGGAAACTTCATTGTCCATTTCATCCCTCAATGTGCACCATCAAGTCACATTTCTGCTGCTCAGTCATGCTCTCTCTCTCTCTCTCTCTCTCTCTCTCTCTCTCTCTCTCTCTCTCTCTCTCTCTCTCTCTTTCTTTCTCTCTCTCTGTTTAAGGGAGGGGAGAGAGGGATGCAGGGATGTTTACTGCTGTGCTGCTGTTCTCCCTCGTGTAGTCTCTCTCTCTCTCTCTCTCTCTCTCTCTCTCTCTCTCTCTCTCTGTGTGTGTGTGTGTGTGTGTGTTGTTTCTGTCTGATGTTGATGCTCTTATTTACTGAGAGTAACATTACACCTCATTAGTTCAGCATCAGCTCCTGTAGGTTTCAGTTTCACACACAATCTCTCTCTCGCTCTCTCTCTCTCTCTCTCTCTCTCTCTCTCTCTCTCTCACACACACACACACACACACAGAGCTTTACTTCTTAATACAAAAACAATCTTCCCACTACAATGTAAGAGCAGTTAAATAATAACACTAATACAGAATAAATACAATAAACTTTTAAATGCATGTTTAATTTCACTTTTATTAAATTCACAATAAATTCATAGTTAAATCAACCCGTTTCTTCTGTTATAATATTCATCAATCAATCTCTCTCTCTCTCTCTCTCTCTCTCTCTCTCTCTCTCGCTCTCTCTCTCTCTCTCTCTCTCTCTCTATTGGCTGGCATTTAATAACTCTGGAGCACATGGTCTATGTATCTATTTCTCTATCTAGCTTTCAGTCATCTGTCCAGCAGTGCTCCACCTATCATCTTCCATTTATCTACTTATCTGTTCTTCTACCCATCCATTCTTCTGCCAGTCCTTCCATCAATCTAGTAATCCATCCATACACCTGTCAATCATTCATCCTTCCCTCCGGCTGTCTGTCCATCTATACACCCATCCTTCTGTCTTTCTGCTGTTCCATGCATCCATCCTACCATCATTACATACATACACCCACCCTTCCCTCCATCTGCCTGTCATCCATCTATCTACCTGTCCATCTTCATGTCCATCCATCAGTCCACCCATCGGTTCATCCATATGTCTGCTTGCTTATCCAGCCATCCATCCTTCTGCTTTTCCCTGCATCCATCTGACTATCCTTCTATCCATACACCCATCCCTCCCTCCATCTGTCTGTCGATCCATCCATCTCTCCATTCATGTAGTTATCTATCAATTCATCTGTTCATTTCTCCACCAGTTTATGTCCCCTTCCAGCCATCCAGTTTTATCCATCTGGCTGTCCTTTCATCCTTCCATCACCAGTTCAACACCGCTCCATCTATCCAGTTTTCTACCTACACATTTATCCACCCCAGAAGACTTTGCTCCAACAAAGAGTGTGTATCCATCTGAAAGAACAGCAGTTCAGTCTCTCACAGACAATGCAATACCACTGTAATGGAGTGAAGTATAAATGTCACAAGTACTTCTTTTACACGGACATACACCGCATGCTTAAATCAACAGGACAGGAAGTGTGGGGGCATGTGCTGAGAGTTCAGCTGGTTTTGTGTGGGCTCACAGTTTACATAGGCAGCGCACACACACTGATTCTCTCACAGATGTGTGTGGACTGCTCCAATCAAACAATCATCAATGAGCTTCTTGTGTCCTTTCGAGACAAAGGGCCAGTCAGGAGGACCCATTTCAATCCCCCTCCAAAACAAAACTCCCCATAGAGACACACTTCCTTCCTGAGGTGCACCAGGTACACATGGCTTGTAGCTGAGTGTGTGATATCAGTTTAAAGTCATAAAGCCAGGGTGAAAATTGAATGTTGAATCACGAGTGCGATTACACAGTGTTAGGGGCAACTCAATAATTATTAGCATGCTTCATGAAAATAAACAAAAAACATGTTGGATGTTAAACAGTCTTGCAGTGATACTACTTTTACAGAAGGACTTTGATCATCATCTTCCTTCACTTAATCTAGGGTTGGGTCGCGGGGGCAGCAGCCTAAGCAATGAAGTCCAGACACTTCCTCCTGCTCTTGAAGGGGACACACAAGATATTAGCGGACCAGCTGAGAAATATAATCCCTCCAGTGCATTCTGGGTCGACCCTGGGGTCTCTTCCTGGTTGGACATGACCGAAACGCCACACCAGGAAGGCGTTCCTGAGGCGTTCTAACCAGATACCTGAGCCTCTTAAACTGGCTCCTCTCAACATAGAGGAGCAGCAGTTCTACTTCGAGCTCCTCCCAGATGACTTAGGTTCTGACCCCATCTCTAAGGGAGAGCCCTGCCACCCGGTGAAGGAAGCTCATTTCAGTCGCTAGTATCGGCGATCTTGTTCTTTCAGTCACTACCAAAAGCTGGTGACGATAGGTGAGAGTTGGAACATAGATTGACTGATAAATTGAGAGTTTTGCCTTGCGGCTCAGCTCCCTCTTTACCATGATGGACCGGTACAGGCTCCACTTTACAGCGGAGGCTGCAGCGATCTACCTGCCAATCTCCTCTCCATCCTTCCCCCACCCGTCAACAAGACCCCAAATTTAATCTCATCTCATTTAATTTGCTGAACCACTTAATCCAGAGTTGTCCAATCCCATTCCTGGTGATCTACCTTCTCAAAGACTTTCACTCAAACCTTAATTCTGAGCGCTTGACCATCTAATCATCTAATCAAGATTTAAGACTTGGAAATGAAGACTTAAAGAGATGATTCCATTTGTCAGATGAGCTCCATTAATGTCAGAATTAAAATCTTTCGGAAGGTAGATCACCAGGAACAGTATTTGGCACTCATGACTTAATCCAACTAGGGTCCCAGAGGGACTGGACCCTATCTCAGCCGACATTTGGCGAAGGCTGCGTACACCCAGACTATTTCAGACTATTGCGGGGCAACACATACACAGTCATTCACAGTCATACAGAAAATGAGGGACAATCTGAAACAGTCAATTAGTCTAATGTGCATCTCATTGGCCTGTGGGAGAAACCAGAGTACCCAGAGGAAACCCACACATGCAAAAACAGAACATGAAAACTCCACATAGACATTCATGAGCCACTGGAATTAGTCCCATGAGCTTCTTGCTTTATGAATACATGCTCACCACTACATCACCATGCCACCCGGTACTTAATTTGAATACTGCCACCCCTCAAAAATCTTTGAAGGGGCATGGTGGCTCAGTGATTAATACCGTTGCCTCACAGCAAAAAGGTTTCAGGTTTGAATCTCAGACAAAGGCACTTTTTTGTGTTTAGTTTGCATGTTCTCTTCATGCTTGTGTGGGTTTCCTTTGGGTCCTCTGGTTTTCTTCCTACATTTAAAAATATGCAGATTAGGCTGCAACTGGTCTCCTTCTTCATATGTGCAAATGTGGTTGTTTGGAATTGGCTTCAGTTTTCACTGTGACACTGATGGATAAGCAATGTAGAGGATGGATGGATGGATGGATGGATGGATCCTCTCATTAAAAAAAAAAGTGAATATAATCCTGTCTTTTCTTCTTAAATTTCAAATCAGTTGAAGATAACATATTTAAAAAAATAAATAAAATTTGAGCCTTTGTTGCAAAAAGAGGGGGCGACATGGAGGTGTAGTTATATATATGAACGTTTCACTTCCTGTGCTTGTGTGGGTTTTCTCTGGGTACTCCAGTTTTCACTCACAGTCCTAAGACATACACATTAGTCTAATTGGCTACTCAAAAGTTCCCCCAAGTGTGAGTGTAAACTGTGCATGGCTGTGTACATTGACCCTGCAATGGTCTGGTGAGCCTAGTGGGCGTAAACCGTTTGGCAACCGCTTACATCTTATAACATGACACACACACACACACACACACACACACACACACACACACACACACACACACACACACACACACACACAAAATGTATATATGTACAGGCATCCGTGACTTTCCTCAGTTAGTACGGACCATGACCCCCCCTCCCCCTACGACCGCCAAAGTAGGATCAACCCACCTGACTGAGCTATATGTACATGTATATGTGTATATAATATCAATAGATACATATTAAACACTATAAATGGGGCAGTGGTGGCTTAGTGGTATAGGGTGCTGAATCGCTGATCCAAAGGTTGGGGGTTCGAGTCCCACTCTCCACAAGGTTGTCACTGTCCCCCAGTGCAGCTAACTAGGTTATCAAAGGCCGGCCATGTCTCTCACTGTGTATGGTGGATGGTTCATGTAAAAGAACCATTGCTGACTTTCGACAAGAGTAGGCTGCAAAGCCGTCAGCGTGTTTCTGCCCTGCGATGGCCTGACGAGCTATCCAGGGAGTACTCTGCCCTCGCCCAGAGTCGGCTGGGATGGGCACCAGCCTCCCCGCAACCCTAATTAGAATTAAGCGGTTACAGAAAATGAACTCCCCTCCTCGAATCGCCACCTTATCGTGGTGGAGGGGTTTGCGTGACCTAATGATCCTAGGAGCTATGTTGTCGGGGGCAAATGCCCCTGGTAGGGTCACCCAAGGCAAACAGGTCCGGGGTGAAGGTCCAGACAAAGTGCGATTCAAAACAGACCCCTAAGACATGAGAAAACAACAGAGGAATCAGTCTCCCTTGCCCGGACGCGGGTCACCGGGTTCCCTCCTGGAGCCAGGCCCAGGAGGGGCTCAAGGCGAGCGCCTGGTGGTCGGGCTTATGCCCATGGAGCCTGGCCGGGCCCAGCCCGAAAGGAGACATGGGTCCGCCCTCCCATGGACCCACCACCCGTGGGAGGAGTTTTAGGGTCGGGTGCAGTGTGAGTTGGGTGGCAGCCGAAGGCATGGGTTCTGTCGGACTGATCCTCGGCTGCTTACTCTGACCTTCGGGACATGGAATGTCACCTCTCTGGCGGGAAAGGAGCCCGATTTGGTGCGTGAGGTGGAGAGATACCGACTAGATATAGTCGGGCTCACCTCAACGCATAGCTTGGGCTCTGGAACCATCCATCTCGAAAGAGGCTGGACCTTCTTCTATTCTGGAGTTGCTCATGGGGAGAGGCGGCGAGCCGGTGTGGGTATTCTTGTTGCCCCCGTCTCGGTGCCCAAATGTTGGGGTTCTCCCGGTTGACGAAAGGGTAGCTTCCCTCCGTCTTCGGGTGGGGGACGGGTCCTGACTGTTATTTGTGCTTATGCACCAAATGACAGTTCAGAGTACCCACCCTTTTTGAGTCTTTGGGGGGGGTGTTGGAGAACGCTCCCTCGGGAGACTCGCTCGTTGTCTTGGGAGACTTCAATGCCCATGTGGGCAACGATAGTGTGACCTGGAAGGGTGTGATCGGTAGGTACGGCCTCTCCAGTCTGAATACGAATGGTGTGTCGTTGTTGGACTTCTGTGCTCGTCATAGTTTGTCTATCACGAACACCATGTTCGAACATAAGGGTGTCCATAAGTGCACTTGGCACCAGGACACCCTAGGTCGCAGTTCGATGATTGACTTTGTAGTCGTGTCATCGGACTTGCGACCATATGTTCTGGACACTTTCGGGTGAAGAGAGGAGCTGAGCTGTCTACCGATCACTACCTGGTGGTGAGTTGGCTTCGTGGTGTGGGAGGTTGCCTTCCAGACCTGGCAGGCCCAAGCGTGTAATCAGGGTCTGCTGGGAACGTTTGGCGGAGCCCCTGTCCGAGAGGCCTTTAACTCCCACCTCCGGCAGAGCTACAACCACGTTCGGAGGAGGCGGGGACATGGAATCTGAATGGGCCATGTTTCGTGCCTCCATTGCTGAGGCGGCAGCCCATAGCTGTGGCCGTAAGGTCGCCGGTGCTTGTCGTGGCGGTAATCCCGAACCGGTGGTGGACACCTGCGGTGAAGGGGGCCGTCCAGCTGAAGAAGGAGGCCTATCGGGTTTTATTAGCCTGTGGGACTCCTGAGGCAGCAAACGGGTACCGGCAGGCCAAGCGTGCTGCAGCCGAGGCTGTCGCAGATGCAAAATCTCGGGCGTGGGAGGAGTTCGGTGAGGGCCTGGAGAGTGATTATCGGTTGGCCTCAAAAGGTTCTGGGCCACCATCCGACGCCTCAGGAGGGGAAGCAGTTCTTCACAAACACTGTTTACGGTGGAGGTGGGGAGCTGCTTACCTTGACTGGGGATGTTGTTGAGAGGTGGAGGGAATACTTTGAGGACCTTCTCAATCCCACCAACACGCCCTCCGTGGAAGAGGAAGACCCTGGGGGTTCGGGTGAGGGTCCGCCCATCACTGGAGTGGAGGTCACTGAGGTTGTCAAAAAGCTCCTCGGTGGTCGAGCTCCGGGTTGGACGAGATCCGCCGGAATACCTCAGGACTCTGGATGTTGTAGGACTGTCTTGGTTGACACGTCTCTGCAACATCGCGTGGTCATCGGGGCTGTACCTCTGGATTGGCAAACTGGGGTGGTGGTCCCAATTTTTAAGAAGGGGACCGGAGGGTGTGTTCCAATTATCGGGAATTACACTCCTCAGCCTACCTGGTAAAGTCTATGCAGGGGTACTAGAGAGGAGGATCCGACCGATAGTCGAACCTCGGATTCAGGAGGAACAATGTGGTTTTCGCCCTGGCCGCAGCACTCTTGACCAACTCTATACGCTCCACAGGATTCTGGAGGGGGCATGGGAGTTTGCCCAATCTGTCCACATGTGCTTTGTGGATTTGGAGAAGGCTTTCGACCGTGTCCCTCGAAAGATCTTGTGGGGCGTGCTCCGAGAGTACGGCGTTCCGGATCCGTTGCTACGAGCTATTCGGTCGCTGTATCAGCCAGAGTTTGGTCCGTATTGGTAACAGCAGCTCGGATTCGTTTCCGGTGGGAGTTGGAGTCCGCCAAGGCTGTCCTTTGTCACCGATTCTGTTCATAATTTTTATGGACAGAATTTCTAAGCGCAGTCGAGGCGATGAGGGGTTCTGGTTCGGTGGCCATCGGATATCATCTCCGCTTTTTGCGGATGATGTTGTCCTTTGGCTTCATCAAGTCGGGCCCTCCAGCTCTCATTGGAGCGATTCGCAGCTGAGTGCGAAGCAGCCGGGATGAAGATCAGTACCTCCAAGTCCGAGGCCATGGTTCTCAGTCGGACAATGGTGGAATGCACCCTCTGGGTCGGGATGAGGTCCTGCCCCAAGTGGAGGAGTTTAAGTATCTTGGGGTCTTGTTTACGAGTGAGGGAAGGATGGAGCGAGAGATCGACAGACGGATCGCTGCAGCCTCTGCTGTTAAGCGGTGCCTGTACCGGTCCGTCGTGGTGAAAAAGGAGCTGAGCCGCAAGGCGAAGCTCTCAATTTACCAGTCGATCTACGTTCCAACCCTCACCTATGGTCACGAGCTTTGGGTAATGACCGAAAGAACAAGATCACGGATACAAGCGGCTGAAATGAGCTTCCTTCGCCGGGTGGCGGGTTCTCCCTTAGAGATAGGGTGAGAAGCTCCGCCATCCGGGAGAGCTCGAGTAGATCCGCTGCTCCTCCGCATTGAGAGGGGCCAGTTGAGGTGGCTCGGGCATCTGGTTAGAATGCCCCTGGGCGCCTCCCTGGTGTGGTGTTTCGGGCATGTCCAACCGGGAAGAGACCCGGGTCGACTCTAGAACACGCTGGAGGGACTATGTCTCTCGGCTTGTCTGGGACCGCCTCGGTGTCCCCCCGGGAGAGTTGGAGGAAGTGGCTCGGGAGAGGGATGTCTGGACCTCTTTGCTAAGGTTGCTGCCCCCGCGACCCGACCCCGGACTAAGCGGAAGAAGATGAGATGAGATGAGAAAATGAACTGAACTGAACACTACAAATGCTTATAATAACTACATAAAATGTAAATACACACACACAGATGTGCACCTCATGTTAAAATGTAAGTAGTTTTGTTTTTTTGTTTTTTTGTTTTTTTTTTTTGCATAATTGGCCTTGTTTTTGTGGCATTTTCCTTAACTTTTCCAGTTGTCAATTATTCTGTTTTTTAGTGTGTTTTGATTACCAGTTAAGCGCCATGATGCCCTCAAACGCCGGTTAAACGCCATAAAAAGGTAATGACATTGTCTCTTCTGAAGAAATAAGACTTTCTCCTGAAAATGACAGTTTCCTCTGAAGTGCTTGAAGAGGAATAATCATCTGAACTGCTGTAAAGCTGTAGTATTAAAGTCTTTTTCAATTATTATTCCAGTACAGCTTAGGGGCGTGGCTGAGCTGCTCCGGCTGAATGCAGTTCACACCTGAATTAAGTCCTCTCATCTATTCCCTATAAACACAAACAGCATGCTCACCTCAATTAAAGAACGCTGCTTAAGTCCTTCCCCTTTGAATGTGAGGCGCTTGTTGCAAGTGACACACAGAGCTTGTGAGACCGAAGTGAGGCTTATCCGGACTTCTGATCTTTCAAGTGAGCAAGTGTTCGTTGTGTACTAAACAAGTATTCAATGTGCACTTACTCACTTGAAAGATCAGAAGTATATATACATATATATGTATATATAAAGTATTCTGTATAATGTTTATATATTTTATTAATAAATATCACAGTACAAAATTAAATTAGTTTTTCTTCACCATTATTACATGTAATATGTAATGCACATGTAATAGATACATAGTAATTTACTTCCGGTTGATCATTCGAGCATGTAATATGATACATGGGGTTTTACTACCGGGTACAGAAATCGCAGATTCTCTTCATTTGCGGACACACACACACACACACACACAAACACACACACACACATACACACACACACACACACCAAACCCCTGTGAATAACGAGGGCCTACTATATGTATAGTATAGAGTATAGAGGGCCATGTCTGTCACTGACTATGGTGAGAGGCATGTAAAAGAACCATTGCTGACTTTCGTAAAGAGTAGCTGCAAAGTCGTCAGCGTGTTTCTGTCCTTGCTAAAAAGGGTTGTGACAGGAAGGGCATCCGACGTAAAAACATCTGCCAAATCAAAACGTGCGAATCAGATGATTCGCTGTGGCGACTCCCGAGTAAAAGGGAAAAAAGCCGAAAGGAAAACAGACAATATATATATATATATATATAGTTATATAAAATACAGTATATGCCACCTAGCCACCTATACCACAGAACACGCAGTATTTCTGAGTTCAGGTATTTCTTCCAGGTGTACTTGGAGCACTTTTTTGAAACCTAACTTGAGGGTGCAACATGCTCATATGCTTCCTGTTGATTATAAACTGGTGAACAATGATCAGGAAGAAAACAGGAAGCTGGAATGTTTCTTCAGTTTGTGGCTTTGCTTTTGTCTTTTACCTCAGCTGCAACGTGCCTTCTCTTTAAGAGCAACGATGCTAAAATATAAAAAACAAAAGACACTGACCTTGGTGTGTTATTATCACATGTACATCTGTGTACACATATGCATTTGTTCTGCTCTGGTAAATGTTTAAATATAATTGATCATCATCTACACTTTTGATGACTTTTTGATGCCAAAGATGAGGTCAGGATTTTGTTGACAGAAAACTTGGGGAGAAATGAAAACAAACAAACAGATGGACATACAAAGGCCAAGGATAAAATACCTCTGTTTTGGTTACCAATATTAATCATTTGGGCAATAGTCAAGAAAACCGTCACCCCCCCTAAATTCATCAAGCCGGGACCTCCAGTTCTCATTGAAGCAATTTGCAGTCAAGTGCAAAGCGGCCGGAATGAAAATCAGCACCTTCAAGTCCGAAGCCATAGTTCTCAGTTGGACAAGGGTGGAATGTACCGTCCAAGTGGGGAATGAGGTCCTGCTCCAAGTGGAGGCATTTAAGTATCTTGGGGTCTTGTTCACGAGTGAGGAAAGGATGGAGCGGGAGATCGACAGACTGACTTACTGACTGATAAACGACAGACTGTTAAAATGGAGCCTGTACCAGTCCGTCGTGGTGAAGAAGGCGCTGAGCCGCAAGGCAAAGCTCTCAATTTACCAGTGAATCTACGTTCCAACCCTCACCTATGGTCACGAGCTTCGAGTAGTGACCGAAAGAACAAGATCGCGGATATAAGTGGCTGAAATGAGCTTCGTTCGCCGGGTGGCGGGACTCTCCCTTAGAGATAAGGTGAGAAGCTCTCCCATCCGGGAAGAACTCGATGTAGATCTGCTGCTCCTCCACACTGAGAGGAGCCAGTTGAGGTGACTCGGGCATCTGGTTGGAATGCTTCCAGAACGCCTCCCTGGTGTGGTGTTTCAGGCATGTCCAAACGGGAAGAGACCCCGGGGTCGACCTAGAACATGCTAGAGGGACTATGTCTCTCAGCTTGCCTGGGAACGCCCTGGTGTCTCCCCGGAATTGCTGGAGGAAGTGGCTGGGGAGAGGGATGTCTGGACCTCTTTGCTTAGGTTGCTGCCCCCGCGACCCAATCTCGGATTCAGCAGATGATGATGATGATGATGATGATGATGA
The DNA here is from genome assembly GCA_024760905.1 of Plotosus lineatus. Classification (NCBI taxonomy): domain Eukaryota; kingdom Metazoa; phylum Chordata; class Actinopteri; order Siluriformes; family Plotosidae; genus Plotosus; species Plotosus lineatus. The sequence goes on along the minus strand of CM045729.1, from coordinate 35,618,794 downwards.
TGATGATGATGACCATCATACATTAAGTCCAAGGCCCAGAGTATTCACTATCAAGTAATCATATACCAAGTCAGAATAGAGACCAATAATACAGGGGTGGACAAACTAATGGAAACACCTAACATTTTTGCATCATAATCTTTGAACATAATTTAAACAATCAAAACTTGGCGTATGTTATTATTTTTTGTATAATAATTTTGTGATTTGATATGTTGATGTAAAATAAATGTTTTTTTTTTCCTTTTTCAAATATTGAAAACATTAAACAGATATTGAGAACATTAATAATACCCCATAATGGCAGACCGCTCAGATTTTAAAAGAGGCCAAATTGTTGGTGTTCGTATGGTAGGCGCTAGTGTAACAAAAACTGCCCAATAGTTGTATGAATCAATACATATGCCAAGTTTTGATTGTTTAGATTATGTTGAAAGATTATGATGCCAAAATGTGAGGTGTTTCCATTATTTTGTCCACCCACTGTAATTCAATGCTTCTTCAGGCCCAGGTGGCAATGTAGCGCAAAACCACAACAACAACAACAACAACAACAACAACAACAACAACAACAACAACAACAACAACAACAACTCTGGTTGGTCTGCTTTCTAGCATTTCATTTCCTCTTAAACATTTTCAGCTGATTCTTCTTTCTGTGAAAATCAAAATATTACCATCATAATATTGAGTGAATATAAATATGTAAAGTATGACACTGTATGCTAACTCTAGCTTGTCAGAACAACCTACAGTAAAACCTCCGCTGACGAACGCTTAAGCTCACGAACTTTTCGCCTCAAGAACATTAAATTTGCAAGCATATTGTCTCTACTGACGAACTAGTTTTCGGCGGACGAATCAAACCACGCGGTCGAACAGCGCCACGGTGGCGGCCACGAGAAGCTGACGCACGCTCACGGCGTCACAGTTCGTTACCCCCTTTCTTTGAATGCGGAAGTGGTTTGTGTTTGCTAGACAATTTGGACCATATTGAGTGTACTTTTGCTATTATGGGACCGGAAAAGACCCCACCACAGGCGGAGATCATTGAAAAACACGAACGAGGTGTGCGTTTGTGTGACTCAGCGTCCCAGTACCAGTACGCTAAGTCTACCATTGCTCCCATCCTTAAGAACAAGGAAGCTATTAAGGGTGCGTGTGTGGCTAAGGGTGTTTCCAAACAGTAGGCGTTTCCAAACTCTCCTTCCAAACAGTAAGTCCCTCCCTCTCTCCTCCTCCCACTCCATTCCATCAAGCCATCAACTACCATCACAAAGGTAAATAAAACGACTTTATTATACAGTACAGTTTATTTCTTTAATTACAATACAATAGCACATTTATTATACATAAAATAAGGTATATTTTTGTGTAGTTTTAAGGCTTATTTAGTAGAAAATTATGTTTTATGGGGACCTGGGAACGGATTATTCTCATTTTAATGGTTTCTTATGGGAAATAAATGTTCGGAAGACGAACTTTTCGCCTTACACACACTTTCTGGGAACCAATTATGTTCGTGAGCAGAGGTATCACTGTATTTAATTCTGAATGTGATTTTAAACACTTCTTACGCTGATGTGCTTCAAGCTGCTCCTACTACTGGATACAGACAAGTTCAAGCATTTCAGAAATGTTTTCAGTTGAGAATTCATTCGGTTTATAATGAAACACACAAGGTTTCTTTTTTTCTAACTCACATTTGCCAGACGGTTCAATCCTATTAGGGTCAAAGATAGAATACGCCCTGAACAGCTCGCCAGATAACCACAGGTTCAATACACACAACCATTCACACCCAGGTGCCATTTGGAACAGCCAGTTAGCCTAATGTGCATTGCAGTGAACTGTGAGAAGAAACCATAGCACCTGGAGGAAGACATGCAGACAAATCCACACAGAAACACATCTGCCGGGCCCGTGACTCGAACCCAGGTGGAGGTGGATGTGCTAAACAATACACCACCATAGGTTTCCGAAACAGTATTCATTCATTCATTTTCTGAACCGCTTAATCTTAATTAGAGTCGCCGGGAGGCTGACACCCATCACTGTCAATTCTGGGCAAGCGCAGAATACAGGCACAGCATGTCAGGCCATTGTAGGACAGAAACAGGCTGATGCAGCTTTACTCTTGATGAAAATCAGCAATGGTTATTTTACATGACTCTCACCATAGACATGGCTGGCCTTTGATAATCCAGTTAGCTACACTCAGGGACATCAGTGACAATGCATTGATAGTGGGGCTGGAACCCCCAACCTTCAGATCAGTTATCAAGCACCCTACCACTGGGCCACCACTGCCCTCTGAAGCAGTATTAGTTTCTGTTATTTATTCCTGCACTGAAACACAGAATTTGTGTAGATTATTTTCATACTCCCTCTGTACATAAAGTCAGATCCTTCTGATATGTTTAATGCAGCGATACGCTCACCTTACATGCAACATCAACACCGGACCCACAGTATAGATTCTACGTATAAGTAAAAAGTCAACCATAACACCGTGCTAACGCATCAGTTCCCTGATCAGGAGATGTACCGGTAATTCTCTCTGGTGATCAAATTATTCTGGAAAAAAAAGCCTCCCACCAAAAAAATAAATAAATAAATAAATAAATAAAATAATAATAATAATAATAATAATAATAATAATAATAATAATAATTAAAAAAACAGAGGAGTGTCCTGAAATGCTCATAACATTTACTGTTGCCTGTTTTTAAATCCCAAAATTGTTAACCAGAAAAGAGAGCTGGCATCGATACAACTAATGATCTTCTTCTTCTTCTTCTTCTTTTCCTTTCGGCTTTTCCCTTCAGGGGTCGCCACAGCGAATCATCTGCCTCCATCTCACCCTATCCTTTGCATCTTCTTCTCTTACACCAACGACCTTCATGTCCTCCTTCACCACATCGATACAACTAATGATCCCCAACCTTTATTCAGATGGATTCCATTTAAATTAGTTTTTGTAAAGCCAAAACTGTGACAGCTTTAAAAGCAATGCTGATATTTCCCAGCATGGAGGAAGTTTGTTTCTGATGTCAATTCTACATGTTACATTTAATAAATAAATAAATAAATAAATAAATCCACAATGATTGTAAAGTTTATTTCAGTGAAAGTCCCATCACACTACGAGAAAGACCATGAAGACCCCACTGTGTCCTGATGAACACAGCGGGGACCTGGTCAAAATGGGAAAAAACATCCATTTTATAATTCCATACTACGTCCATGCCAGGTTCTCACTGCATCCAACATGTTCCCAGTAATTACTAACTACATGCATGACCACAACTGAACCACATCCAATGCATGGACGGCACGGTGGCGTAGTGGTTAGCACGTCCGCCTCACAGCAAGAAGGCCTGGGTTCGATTCCCGGCCTGGGCGTTTCTGTGTGGAGTTTGCATGTTCTCCCCGTGCTTGTGTGGGTTTCCTCCGGGTGCTCCGGTTTCCTCCCACAATCCAAAGACATGCACTGTAGGTTAATTGGCCGTTCTAAAATTAGGGACTACAGATGGAAACTAGCTATTAAGCTATAATCTGGTACAGTACGTCTCTGTCTCTATGAGTTTAATGTTCCTGTACATTGTCCCTTAAATAAATAAATAAATAAAATAAACTATGAACAATCAGATCCCCCAACATGCCCAGAACATAGGCACTGTATTTACCCTTTCCTTATTAACACTGCACTTCTTCATTCTGCACTTGTGTTCACATCTGCATTCAGCAAGGCCAACCAATGCTTATACTATGCCAAAGTCCCTACTAGACTTTAGTTACATCATTATTATTATAATTCCATTGTTACTACATTTTTTAAGTTTGAATTGCATCTTGATCTGGCCACAGATTCACTACTTTTTTTCTTTTCATTTTTTTTTTAAACTTCTACCACAGCCATCATGTCCATGGAGACCATACCATGTCCTTATCAGTTTCTGCTTCTGCATTCCTTCATTTTGAGAATGAGAGAACCGGTATGATCTTTTCATCTGCTTCCGTCTGTCCTTTTACTTTTCAAGTTTTCTTTAAAACATTAATGTGTACATCTGAGATGAACCACGAATGGCTCATTTATGCTCCATTTGCATTTTCTGCATCCATCTGCCCAAAATTCATTACACTTAAACAGCAAGTGTATATTAAAATAAACAAATAAAATGAATATATAAATAGACAAATAAATAATAAAACCTTATTTTTGTGAGTACTGTATTGGCATATAAAACCCTCTAAGAAATTAATAACAACATAATCACTATGGTCTCACTGTTGTTGTTGTTGTTGTTTCAGTACCTTTATGTCTCTCTTTTGCAATATACATGCTTCTTTCTTGGATGTGTGGAATAACTGTATGTATGTGATGTCTTCTCTATTGTTCCTTGCATAGGTAGGTAGATAAGTCTGTTGAGCTTTTTACCGCCAAGCCTGGTGGCTCATAAGAACCAGAGCTTATCCCGGGTCTTGTAGCATGAAGCAAGTCGGCATTCAACCGCTCCTGGATGGGACGCAGGTCAATCACAGGTTACTTTCCCAGTATTTTTACTGGCACCCATTTGTACTGCTGGGTGGGCAATGGGACACTTTCCTAGTGGTCTTAGCACGGTGGGGTCTAACATGAATTCTAACGCACAACCACACACAATCATGAACCTAATACCCTATGAGTCTTGTCATGGGCCAATTGGTGCTCATCACATGCCCACATGATATAATTTAACTCTGTCTGCACAATGGCTGTTAATTAATCACCCACTACAATGGGAAGTACATTCAAATTGCCATGTCCCAATTAGACCGCGGTATCACAGGAGCTTACTAATGAAACATAAGCAGAGGGATGAGTTCAGGTCCAACATCCGCAAATCTTTGTGTTGTGTCCAATTTTTTGTAATGGAAATGCATTTACGCAATGTTGGTAGGGAGAATTAGCCAGATGTGGAACATCTGAGGTTGAATTTTGGGCTTATTCCCTTATTCTCATCACTCATTTGCTAAAATGCTTAATCCTACTAGGTATGCCTATCACATTTGGTGAAGGCGGGGTACACCCTGAACAGCTTTCCAGACCATCGCAGTGCCAACACACACAGACACACACACACACACACACACACACACACACACACACACACACACACACACACACACACATACACAAAACCATTCACATTGACACTCACACTTTGAGACAATTTAAAACAGCCAGTTTGCCTAATCTGCATGGATTCAGACTATGGGAGGAAACACAGGCACGTTGGAAAAGCATACAGATTCGACACAGAAATGATGGACTTTCTTGTTGTGAACAGGAAATGCTACCCCTTACATCAGGGGTCCCTAACCCCCGGTACTGATCTGTGTCTCATTTGATACTGGTCCGCAAACAAAATCTTTTATAGTGCAAATTATAGTTGTTTTTTATTAGAGCTTCCGAATCTTATTTTGAAAAACGACTGTTCTTGACATTGCAACAGAAGTACTGAAAGCCCTTCTTCCGTTTCCAACCACATATCTTTGTGAGGCGGGGTTTTCTGCAGTGGCAGCCACCAAAACAAGGCTATGAAGTAGACTCTAACCGGTCCACCGAAACATTTTCATACATAAACCTGGTTCCTGGTGCAAAACAGGTTGAAGAGCACTGCCCTACATCACTATGCCGCCCTTAGGCTTATTCCCCCAAGAAAAAAAAAATGCATCAATAGATATTATCCATTATGGCAATTTAACTTATTTATTTGTTTATTTATTTAAAGGACTTGTTTAGGGCATTATTCAGTCTTGCCTGTTTCCACATGATTAGAAATCCAACAGTGTATATTTCTGTGAATAGGACATTAACTTTATACACTGTAATAGGCCTCTTTAAATGCTAATGAAGCTTTATATCAGCAGTCACATACAGAATAAGCAATTACGCTACAATAATAATAATAATAATAATAATAATAATAATAATAATAATAATAATAATAATAATAATAACAATAATAATAATAACAATAATAATAATAACTTATATAACATAGATTAGTCTAGTTCAGAAGGTGCCATATTGGGATACTGTACTGTACCATGGTGTGGAGGCGTTTGAAGTACATGTATTATCGGGCCTGTATGTATGTGTTAGTATAACAGTACAGTTGGAGAATTTTAAATATTACAATTATGACACGACTTTCAGAATGTCTAGCCCTCTCAGGTGGTTTAGATGAATCGTTCTCTCTATGTTATTGAGGTGGATCAGGTCACATGATGACGGTGCTCATGACGTTTTTTTTGCAGCTGGTAATGCTGCTCAGCTCTGCATGATAACTCTGTCTGATAAGGCAGGAATGCTTTAATAAAGCTCCCTGATAACAGCAGAATGCCCTGAAGAAATAGCTGAGCATTTTATGCTTTTCTGCAGGTCAGCAGCAGGACAGCCTCCAGGTCCTGACTTTAGATTCACATACAAGTTAATTTTACAGAACTGTATGTAATGATCAATCCTCTTAGTAAATTCTGATTATTTATGTAAATAACATTATGACTCATTATATAACAAAATAGTTTTACTAAGATAGAGATTATCTTTGTATCTTCTTCTTCTTCTTCTTCTTTTCCTTTCGGCTTTTCCTTTCAGGGGTCGCCACAGCGAATCATCTGCCTCCATCTCACCCTATCCTCTGCATCTACTTCTCTTACACCAACTGCCTTCATGTCCTCTTTCACCACGTCCATGAATCGTCTCTTTGGTATATTATTTGTATATTATTTGTGTATTATTATTAAAATTATAGTACTGGGATCCCTCACTTTCCGTGGTTAATTGGGACCGAGATCCCCACGCTACCATCAAAATCCACGAAGTAGGATTACCTCCCCAACCCCGACTGACATATATGTACATGTATGAAAGAGAGCGAGAGAGAGAGCGAGAGAGAGAGAGAGAGAGAGATCAATAAATACATATTCAATGCTATAAATGATTATTATAATAACAATTAAGCATTCAAAAACAAGGCATTGGATGTAAATAAAATACAAATACACACACATAAACTCAGATGCGCACCTCACAACAATGTGAGTAGTATTGATGGGAGATTTTGGGTTATTTTTTGTTGGTTTAGGGTTTTTTTGTTTGTTTTGTTTTGTTTTTTGCATAATTGGCCTTGTTTTTGTAGTATTTTCCTTAACTTTCCCCCTATTCTTCCTTAATGTCATTATTTTTTACTTCAATGAATATTTAAAAAAAAAACGGGGCAGTGGTGGTCTAGTGGTATATGGCGCTGGATCGCTGATCCAAAGGTTGGGGGTTCGAGTCCCATTCTCCACAAGGCTGTCACCCCCCCCCCCCCCCAGTGCAGCTAACTGGGTTATCAAAGGCGGGCCATATCTGTCACTGTCTATGGTGAGATGCATGTAAAAGAACCATTGCTGACATTCGTAAAGAGTAGCTGCAAAGCCGTCAGCGTGTTTCTGTCCCTTGCTAAAAAGGGTTGTGACAGGAAGGGCATCCGACGTAAAAACCTCTGCCAAATCAAACGTGCGAATCAGATGATTCGCTGTGGCGACTCCCGAGTAAAAGGGAAAAAGCCGAAAGACAGACAGACACTGAAGCTGCATGAATTGAAGCCCGGAGTAGCAAGGGATCCCTGTATTCAAATAAAAAAGCTAAAATTATTATTATTGTTGTTGTTGTTGCGTGGGTTTCCTTCCGGTACACCAGTTTCCTCCCACAGTCTGAAGACACATTAAACTGATTGACGATTCCAAATTGCCAGTAGGTGTGAATGTGAATGTGTATGGTTTTGCATGTTGACCATGCAAAGAACTGGCAGGCTCAGGTTGTACTCAGACATCACCCAATCAGCTAAGGTCACTGTAAGTCAGCTCCCGCCTCCTGCAACTCTTGTACCCTAGATTAATAAGTTCAGCAAATCAGTGAATGAAAGAATGAAAGAATAATAACGATGTAATGTCATCAGTGTCATCACTGTCAGCTCATCCATTGCTACGAGCAAATGTTTGTAGAATCTTTACAAGGATAACAAGCATTTTTGTTCTGTAATATATTTATTGTATATGTTTAGCTAGCGGGGATGCCAATCAGTTATATTAATATTAGTTACTTAAGCTATTGTGCTAATCACTGGGCTGTCGGTTATGTTAAAATAAAACAGGAAAACATTTGTTTTAAAAATTGTTTTACTTATTATTATTCATTTTACATTTACATTTGGGGATAAAGTTAATCTTTCCACTGTCCACTATGATTGTGCTTTTATTTTTTAAAGTGGGAAGCTTACAAGCAACACATTGCATTATGGGATGTGATATTATAAAAAAAATTCTTTCTGTTGTATATAGTAATTCTTTTGCCAAAACTGCTTGATCCTCCTATTATGGTTGCAGACATCTCCTCTGACATTCTGTCTGCCAGACCATCGTAGGGCAACTCACATTAATGGCATTGAGAAGACACCCTTGTACAGAGACACACAGGTATTCACACTCACAGGGATTATTTGAAATAGCTAATTAGTACAATGTGCATGTCTTTAGACTATTGGAAGAAACTGAAGTACGCTAAGGAAACCTATGCAGGCACACGGAGAACATAGAAACTCTGTACAGAAATCCCTGAACCCAGGATTTGAACCCAGGACCTTCTTGTTGTGAGGCAAATGTGCTAAACATGTTTTAATTAGATATTATAAGTTAATTAAAAAAAAAAAAAAGCTAATTCATCGCACTCATTTGCTGAACCTCTTAATCTTATAACTAGGGTCATGGGGAGGCTGTGCTTATCAGCCGACACTGAATGAAAGCAGGGTATGACTGAACAGCTCACCACAGGCCATCTCAGGGTAAACTAAAAAAAAAATCTATTTTAAAAAACATTAAAATGAGGGCTCGAGTACTTAGTAATTAATGATATGATTTTAAACATTATTTTTATAGTAATCAAAATAATAATAATAAAAATCAGTCAGGAGAGTCATGAAAGTTAAAAGATATGTAACTTTTATATGAAATAAGCAAAATATACAGGGATCCCTCACTTTCCGCGGTTAATTGGGACCGAGATCCCCCACGACCATCGAATTTAGCAAAATAGGATCACCCCCCAACCCCCCGACTGACGTATATGTACATGTATACATGTACATAATAATAATATCAATGAATTGTAACAATTAAACATTCAAAAATAATGCATAAGATGTAAATAAAATATAAATACACACACAGATGTGCACTCAGATGCGCACCTCACAAAAATGTAAATAGTTTTCATGGGAGGTTTTGGGTAATTTTTTTGTGTGTGTGTGTGTTTGCTTAGTTTTTTTTTTTTTTTTTTTGCATAATTGGCCTTGTTTTGGGAGCATTCAACTTTTTTCCCTATTCTTCCCGAATTTTCTTATTTTTTAATTTGATGAATATTTAAAAAAAAAACAACAAAAAAAACGCGATGCACTGAAGCCGCATAATTGAAGCGCAAAGTGGCAAGGGATCCCTGTATTAACAAATTTTACAAAAAAATTTGCATCCATATGAATTGAATTTGGATCAATTTTAGTAATTTCCAATACTTTAAAATAAAAGTCTTGGCTTTCAGGAAAATTAATTTGCAGTCATTTAATTAATAAGAATCACACAATTAATCTCTGTAATTGTTCAGTTTTATAGATTATTCTAGCAAAAGTCAATGCAAAACATTCCAATTAATCTATATGATTTATGCTCACTGGATTCATTCATGTAACGTCGATAGAAAAACGAATCACAATTAATCTTAATGATTCATTTCCAAATGTAACGCCATGGGTCAATAAAAATGCAAACGCCAATGCAGCAAAGAACACACTTCATCTGAAAGAGCACAAAAGGCAATGAATACATTTTAAATAAATAACTACACACTCCATCTGCACTAATAAGTGATAACACAAGCATCATCCATGTCTCACCTGCTTTATTAGTTTGCCCCAACGCTGGGCCTTTTGCACAATGGTCTCGGCTTGTCGTTTATAATTTATCTCGTAGCAGCGCGGCACAAATCTGCCAAAGCATTATTCATTCGAGTGTTCATTAATTATGCAAATGAGTTGCAATTAACTAATCTCTTCATAAGACACCATTTGCATGTTAATGAACTGCATGGTTGTGGCTTTGTTTAATTGGGTAGATGGTGTGCATTAAGTGCTCAGTGTGAGCAAGATGACGCACACTGATGCCGTGGTAATGGGCAAGAAACAACAAAAACAACAACAACAACAACAACAACAACAACAAAAAACTGTTCAGTTATTGGCCATAAACACCGATCAAAATACAAACGTCAGAAAAAGAATCCTGACCTGATCTGACCTGACGTGTAGCATGTCATAGTACTTCAATGATGATGTCATGACGGTAATGATAATGATGTCAAGCTGGTAGAACAGATAGGAAGGTTATCTGTAACGACCCCTGCATTGTGTTTTAGGAATGAAGAGGATCTTAATAGCAGGGCTTTTAAAACCGAGTGTAAGCAGACGGTGTATTTTGTAGAGTACAGAGTAAGCGTGCATACATTTATTTTTTCGGGAGGAGTGAGGCCTCCTCCTGTGTTGTAAATTAAGACCTTTCAAGTAATAAAGGGCAGAGAAACAAGGAGTTTATCTACACTCGTTGCTGTAACATCAAAATGTTGATGTAATGATAGAGGGGGGGGAGGCATGACTGTGACAGCTGGTTTTGTCGGTCTTTCTGTTATCAGAGGTCTGGTGAAGGACAGACACCAGGCACCAGGACTTTGGTCTGATAGAGGATGAGTAAAAGAAAGGTTTTTTTATGTAATCTGTGGTTGAACTTCAGGTCTAAAGTCTATCTTTCCATTCCGATGGGTGTTCGAGCTCATAATCTCCACAGACCTCATCCTCCCTTTCTAACAGCTCACATCGCTTCACTTTATCTCCAAGCGAACAGGCATGTGCAGGAGTGTGCAGGAGTGTGCAGGAGTGTGCATGCTTGTACCGGCAAGCCACTCCTTCAACCCTAAGCTTTTTTTCCTGAGGTTTTGGCTTCCTGCACGTATGACGGGATGTAACGCACTTCCCCAGGATGACCTCCGCTGGCACCGGTGGCCCCTCCTACTGCGAATGGTGTGACATCATTCAAGATAAAAGACGTTTTGACTTTAGCATTTGAAATGTAGCTTGCGATCAAAATGAGCGAGGGAAGAGTAGAATTCACAGTTGAGAGTTCATAAGTCTGGAAACCATGTACGACTTCTTAAAATTACACATTATATACAAGTATTATCTTCAGATTATCAACGCTGATGTATACAGGGTGACCCCAAAAAACCTCCACATTTCAAAAGTAATAAAAACATCTTAAAGAGAAATAAATTATTAATTAAACAAATAAAACTTGGTGACGCAAGTAAGGTGGTACTCGGGTCTGTTGGTGACCCAACCCAAACTTGAAGACCATGGGCATAAAGAACCCGATGTGTGGTTTCAACAGGATGGAGCTATGGCACACACAGCTCGAAGATCATTGGAAGTGCTGAGGGAAATGTTTACAGATTGGGTGATCTCATAACATGGTGATGTTGGATGGCGAGCGCCTTCTACTGACCTCGCGCCTTGTGATTTTTTTATTTTCTATAAGCACGACCTCACAACACAACTGTAAACTTTTCGACCACGAACACCAGAACCCCTTAAGGTTGCACTCGATATGACCCACCTTACCATGACAGCCCTCAGATGACTATTGAGAGGATGAGTTATTTAAAACATGACGTATAAATGCTGTCCTGAATGTAGATTCATATGTGAAAATAATATTTTGATCATCATCATCAATAAGTTTATATTCGTGTACCTTTGAAATGTGGGAGATTCTAATGGGTCACCATGTACTTGCTTTACCACTGACCAACAGTACGGGTGGCACAGTGTTGTAGTGGTTAGCACGTCCATCTCACAGCGAGACGGCCTGGGTACGATTAACAGCTCGGATATTTCTGCGTGGAGTTATGTTCCTTCTGTGCTTGTGTGGGTTTCCTATGGGCACTCCTCTTTCCTCCCACAGTACAAAACCATGCACAGTTGGTTAATTGGCTGTTGCAAATCATCCCTAGGTGTGAGTGTTGGCCCAGCGATGGCCTGGAGCACTGTTCAGGGTGTACCATGCCCTCTCCCAATGTCGGCTGAGATTGGCGCCTCCCTCCCCGTGAATTTAATTATGATTAAGCAGTTCAGAAAATGAATGAATGGATTGATTAACAGTCCATGCTGTGCTGAGGAGAAATATATATATATATACATCAGTCATTACAGTTAGCAGGTTAGCCTGTTGCTAGCAAAATTAGCAGGTTAGCCTGTTGCTAGCAAAATGCAAACATGAAGGTGTCCATCTGCAATGGCCTGGCGAGCCGTCCAGGATGTACCTTGCCTTTGCCATACAGAAATAGCATGACTAAAAATTCTAAAATAAAAATTTAATTGAACAAAGATTTACAGAATACACTATATCTGAATTTGCAGAAAAGGGAAACTACTTAAGGATAAAGTTGCTTAAAAATTGCTGGAAAAACATGTAAAGCAACAAATAAATAAATATTAGGTATGCATGGAGGAACAGGATATTTTGGTAATTTAGTTCAGTTCATTTTCTGTAACCACTTAATCCTAATCAGGGCTGCGAGGAG